>CM070696.1:10000-1210000 GCA_036346265.1 Melocanna baccifera
CCCTAAAAACCCTAAACCCTAAACCCTAAACCCTAAACCCTAAACCCTAAACCCTAAACCCTAAACCCTAAACCCTAAACCCTAAACCCTAAACCCTAAACCCTAAACCCTAAACCCTAAACCCTAAACCCTAAACCCTAAACCCTAAACCCTAAAAACCTAAAACCCTAAACCCTAAAACCCTAAAACCTAAACCCTAAACCCTAAACCCTAAACCCTAAAACCTAAACCCTTAAACCCTAAACCCTAAACCCTAAACCCTAAACCCTAAACCCCATGCATGGTCGCCCGTACTAAAGCATTCCAAACGCGGGACCTCGCCCTCAAGATGGCACTCCGCATAGGGCTGTAAAAAGCTCGAGGCTTACGAACTACTAAACCCCTCGCTTTAAACTCGATCGACGAGCTCTGGCCGAGCCCAAACGAGTCGAACTCGAGCTCGCTCTCAAATTCGCGAGCTTTAGCGAGCCGAGCCGAATAGTTCGCGAGCTTTGATTTTTTTGCCACCCCAGATCCCGCCGCACTACTGGTCCGATCCGCTCTTCCCGCCCAAATTTCACGTGGACTCACAGACGCCCGCCTCCCTCTCTCCTCTCTCGCGATGCGCGCTCCTTGTCCTCTCCTCGCGCTTCGCCTCAGCCTCGCTCCTCGACCTCGCGGCTCACGCCCGCCCTCTCCGCCTCTTCTCCCGCTCTCCCTACCCATCCTCTCTCGCTTCCCCCGCCGCTCGCACTCCGCTCGGCCCCACCCCCGCCCCCTCTCCCCTCCCTTCCTTCCCGCCGCCACCCCCCCTCTCCTCGGCCGCCTCGCCTCCTCATCGGCCCCCGCCCTTCACCTCGTCCCTCCTCTCCCCGGTGCCGCCTCTCTCCTCCCCACTGCCGCCGCCCCACCCCGCCTCTCTCGCCCCCTCTCCTCTCCCCTGTCCCTTCTCGGCCCGCCGCCCCACCCACCGCCTCTCCTCCGCCGCCGCCCTGCCCTCTCCTTCCCGGCGCCCCTCCTCTCCGCCGCGCACGCCTCCCTCGACCGGATCCGGCTCGGCCACGGCTCCCCGGTGCCTCCACCAGCAGGTACTCCCCCTCCTCCCCCCGAGTCTACACGAGCCTGTCGAGCTTGTCCGAGCCGAGCTCGAGCCCAGCTTGAAGCTCGACGGCAATTTCATGCTCGCTCGAGCTCGGCTCGAGTTTCTACCGAGCTCGAGCTGAGCCAGGTCAAGCTCGGCTCGTTTACAGCCCTAATTCCGCGTAGACACGGTCGGCAAGCTGGAGTCCAAGTGGGAAAGCCCGTACATCGTTGTGGCACCTTTACAGCGAGGAGCTTATCACCTCGCCACACTTGAAGGGCAGACGCTCCGCCACACATAGAATGCAGACAGATTGCGGAGGTACTATATTTAGGCCAGTAAAGGCCAACATGCGGCATCATCAACACCCTATCTATTATAAGATGCTTGCTTGTGCAAACGGGAGATCAATAAAGCCGATTGTCCAACAACCCTTTGTTGAGATCCGCCTCCGTACGCACTCTACGGAGTATAAATAAGACACGGATATTTTCCCTACGCACTCTACTGAGTATAAACAAGACACGGGGTTCCACGCACGCGTCGGTGCTACTACCACATGTACTCTCCGGAGTATAAAGACGTGGTCGATGTTCCTACGCACTCCACGGAGGTCCTTCTCCACACACGCACTCCACGGAGGTCCGCCTCCGCACACGCACTCCGCGGAGGCCCGCCTCCACACATGCACTCCACGGAGGTCCGCCTCCGCACACGCACTCCACGGAGGTCCGCCTCCGCACGCACTCTACGGAGTATAAATAAGACGTAGCGTCGAGGTCCGCCTCCGCACGCACTCTACGGAGTATAAATAAGACGTAGCGTCAAGGTCCGCCTCCGCACGCACTCTACGGAGTATAAATAAGACGTAGCGTCGAGGTCCGCCTCCGCACGCACTCTACAGAGTATAAATAAGACGTAGCGTCGAGATCTGCATCCACACGCACTCTACGAAGTATAAATAAGACGCAGCGGGGGGACGCCTCCGTGCGCACTCTCCGGAGTATAAATAAGACGCGGATGTTTTCCCTACGTACTCTACTGAGTAGAAACAATACGCGGATGTCCCGCGCACACGTTGGCGTATCCTCCAAAGCCTAGCTAAGTCGTGGTTGATAGCCCCATGCATTCTCCGGAGTACAAACAAAGACACAGATGTTCTCCCTGCACACTCTACTGAGTCTAAAAAAGACGCGAATGTCCCACGTGCGCGTTGGCGTACCCTCCGGAGCCTAGCTAAGTCGTGGTTGATAGTCCCACGTATTCTCCAGAGTACAAACAAGACGCGGATGTTGTCCCTGCGCACTCTATTGAGTATAAACAAGACGCGGATATCCCGCGCACGCGTTGGCGTCATCGCTACGTGTACTCTTTTCGAGTATAACCAAGACGTGGATGATATTCTCACGTACTCTATGGAGTATAAAACAAAGCGCGATAGAGGCTCGCCTCCGCACACATTCGGCAGCACGTGTCCCCCGCGTTTCTACGGGTGCGGAGTAGGCGCTCGTGCGTCTACTTCGACTAGGCGCCAGCTCCGCTGCCACCACTTCGAAGGGTAGGGGACGGACCGCCCACGTGTCTACTTCGACTAGGCGTCAGCTCCGCTGCCACCACTTCGAGGGGTAGAGGACGGAGCGCTCGCATGTCTACTTCGACTAGGCACCAGCTCCACTACCACCACTTCGAAAGGTAGGGGACGGAGCACCCACGCGTCTACTCCGACTAGGCGCCAGCTCCGCTGCCACCACTTCAAAGGGTAGGTGACAGAGCGCTCGCGCATCTATTTCGACTAAGCGCCAGCTCCTCTGCCACCACTTCGAGGAGTAGGGGACGGAGCGCTCGCGCGTCTACTTCGACTAGGCGCCAGCTCCGCTGCCACCACTTCGAAGGGTAGGGGACGGAGCGCTCGTGCGTCTACTTCGACTAGGTGCTAGCTCCATTGCCACCACTTCGAAGGGTAGGGGACGGAGCACTCGTGCGTCTAGTTCAACTAGGCGCTAGTTCCGCTACCACCACTTCGAGGAGTAGGAGACGGAGCGCTCGCGCGTCTACTTCGACTAAGCATCAGCTCCGCTGCCACCACTTCGAAGGGTAGGGGACGGAGTGCTCGCGCGTCTACTTCGACTATGCGCCAGCTCCGCTGTCACCACTTCGAGGGGTTGGGGACGGAGCGCTCGCGCGTCTATTTCGACTAGGCGCCAGCTCCGCTGCCACCACTTCGACAGGTAGGGCACGGAGCGTGATCGTGTCCACTCCGCTCGCGCGTCTACTTCGCTTACAAGACGCCACCACCGTTAAGAGAAGCGGAGACGGCTAGAAGACGCTAGCCTCCGTCATATCAGCAACCAACTACGCAAGCAGTACACAGCGATGGAATACACGGACCAACGGTTGTTTCTTTCAAAAAAAAGAAAAAAAGAAAAGAAATAACAACAAAAACAAAAAATTACATCACAACCACCAGGTCTTGACACCACACCTAGGGGGCCGCGCCATCTTCGTTGCGCTGACGGACCTCCTCCAGCCAATGGAGGAAATTACCTTCCCGGTGTAGCGTTCACCGCAACAAGACTTTGGCCGCGTCCTCCCCAAGGCAGCCCCAGATCCGGTCATAGAAACTCTGGATGGCAGGCAGAGTGGTGCGGGCAGTGCCGGACAATACCCCGGCTCTGGTCGGCACACCCAAATGGGGATCGACCAGCTCGTTCACGTGCTCCCACCCCCGGGCATGGAGCATGGCAAAGGCGAGACAGGCGCTGGCGAAGCCGCAATGATCGTCGAAGGCTTTGGCACCGTGAAGTGCCAGGTTCGAGCCCTCCTCGATCCATGCCAAAGACTGTGCCACGTCCATGGGGTTGTGCGTAAGGTCCGGCACGTCGACGGAAAGGTCCCGGAGGGCCCCCTCCAGTGACTCCATGGCCCTCCATGCCGCCGTTGACGCGTCACCCAGAGTCCGGTTCCTCTCTTCCAAGGCCGTGGTAAGCTGGATCTTCTCTTCCTTCAGCACGTGGATTTGCTTAAGCAAGCCGTGCGCTCTCTGCTCGCACGCCACCCTCTTCTACCGAGCAGTGAGCGTCGTGGTAACGCCATGGGCGACGAGTGCGTAGGAGCCAGGTCCTCGTCGACTGGTACAGGCGACATGGCCTCATCCTCGACGACATTGCTACCGAGGCCCGCCCCACCACCGCCTAAGTCCTCCTCGCTGGGGGCAATGTGACCCCCCGAGCTGGCATGATCGGACCCGCCACCCGACACGTCCTTTGAACCAACGGCGCCTGCCGCCAATCTGGCTGGCGGGTTAGAGACGATGGCTCTGGACCGAGCCCTCCGCTGCTCGGGAGACACCCCCATCTCGCCAGCGCCATCGCGGCAACGAGTCGGACTCCACACCGGCACCACGCGTTCCGGTACGGTGAGGCCTAGGAGCTCGCACACCCGATTTATCTGCCCTAGCTTTGCAGGCTCGGTCGCGGCTTCGCGTAGCGCGTGCTCCTTCACCATGTACAGCCCTAGGAAGACCTCTACTGCACGCTCCGCGTCTTCCAATGAGAGCACTGCATGCGAAGTGCTTCTCCGTTCACAAAACAGATACATATGTATAGGCAGCACACGGTCGAAGTACATACCACGATCAGAGGGTTGCTGCAGAGAAGACACTGTGGGAAGGACGCCATCCTGCCGGCAGTGATCTCGCTCATACTTCCACCGGGCGGAAAGAGGAGACACCCCGTACATTGTAAACTCCTCGGTGAGATCGTGCATATTGAACCGGAGGGTGACACCGGTGAGTCTCCGTGCCTACCGTCGATCGTTGCTCTCCGGCTCCACCCCCGGACAGCAGTTGAAAGCTATTGGCTGACCCGAAGATCGCAGTTCTTGTTGGCGTCATGCGGCGGTGAACTCATCGCCGCATCCAGCCTGAACTCCACTTCTCCCGTGTCGCCAGAGCGGGGAACAGCTTCGCACAGCCCGACCTCACCATGAAGTGGAGACTACCAAAATTGGACAATGCCTCTCCTTCGACCTTCTTCGGCTGACAGCGCGCATCATGAAGAAGAGTGAACAAGTTCGCGCGAGGATGAGCACCTTCCACTCAGATCGCCCAGGAAAACACAGCCAAGCGAACTATCGCGTTCGAGGTCAGCTGCGCCAACTCCAATCCGTAAGCTCGCAAGACCTGGTCGACGAAGAGCGTTGAGGGCATCCAGAGCCCAGTCTCAAAAAATGCGGCGAAGACAATCTCCTCTGACTCCTCTGGGTGAGGCTCCACTTGGTCGCGGGCAGATAGGCGAGCTCCTGCGCGCTCCTCTATCTTCTTCCCCCGCAGGAGGGCCTCGATCGTCTCCTCCATAGCATGACTCCGCCCTAGCACCCCAGAGCAGTACCCTTGCAAGCTCCGCATGGCGTCATACTATTTGTTGGCCTCTGACGGCTTGCGAGCCACCAGGGGGAATTCCGCTGGTGGTGGCATCACACCGCGCTAGCTCGACGAGGCGCTACCGCTAAGCCGACGGTCGAAATCTCCATGGCATGCCATCCTACTTCCCAAGTGGAGGGCTAAAGGAGCGAAGATGCGCGGATTTCACACATCAGGAAAGAGCTACCAGACAAAGGTGCACGGACGAGAGACGCCTCCGCGTGCCGGCAATAACGCTTTATGAAGACACTCCACATCCCCACGATCGGGAACGCAACCGGCGGCAGCCCCGTCGATTCACCTCCCCATGATCGGGGAGGGCAACCGTCAACAGGCCGACCCACTCACGGTCGTGCGACTGCTGATATCCCACGACGCACCAACCACGCAGCACCACGTGTAACCCTCCCTCGGGACCGTGCATACGACCGCAGCAGACCACCCTTGTCTTTTCAGCACTCCGCGCGCCTCACGCTAACAATTCAGATGTCATCTCCGAACTGCGTCCCTGTCGGGGAGTGACAACTTCGGACCAGGCAAGGACTCACCTCATCAACTCAGCGTTGCGCGGGAAGGCCTGGTCCACCCCACACCAAGCGGAGTCTCGACGCCACGCCTCGCATGTTCGACACCTACGGCTCCGCAACATGGCCCCGCCAATAACTGTGGCACCACGAGGGATGGCTCCAAGACCGCAGACGACTTCGACGCCTCGCCGAAGCACGTCTGTATTACGCAACTGCACTTTTATCTACAGTAGGTCACAAGCCGTAGGGACAGAGGGGGCCAAAGGGCTCGGCAACATGACTTCAGCCTGTGAAGCTCTTCACCATGAGAGGCTCCTGTTATAGGGGTGGCCTCCACCTAAACCCAATCGGCCTGTTAGAAAGGCGTAAGTGTCGAGTGGGGCATGTATAATGACGTAAATGCCCTGAAGGGTATTCTTGTAAAGACGCTCCTCGTTAGGAGATATATACGTGATGCCAGCATAGGGAGAGAAGACATCTCACCTACTTCTCCACTACTCTCTCTCTCTCTGTTTGGTCTGTAACCACAACACTTATTGTTGTTAAATCTTACTGTTATGTATATGTATATGTATATATATGTTGCTAATAAACATAGATATGTATATGTATACTTGAATATATATATACATATATTGTTGTTGTTTTATAAATCTTATTGTTGTTAAATCTTACTGTATATGTACATGTACATGTATATGTATATGTATATGTACATGTACATGTACATGTATATGTATATGTATATATATATGTATATGTATATGTATATGTGGTGGTAGTGGAGCTGGTGCCTAGTCGAAGTAGACGTGCGAGCGCTCCGTCCCCTACCTCTCGAAGTGGTGGCAGCGGAGATCACGCCTAGTCGAAGTAGACACGTGGGCGGTCCGTCCCCTACCCTTCGAAGTGGTGGCAGCGGAGCTGACGCCTAGTCGAAGTAGACGCACGAGCGCCTACTCCGCACCCGTAGAAACGCGGGGGACACGTGCTGCCGAATGTGTGCGGAGGCGAGCCTCTGTCGCGCTTTGTTTTATACTCCATAGAGTACGTGAGAATATCATCCACGTCTTGGTTATACTCGAAAAGAGTACACGTAGCGATGACGCCAACGCGTGCGCGGGATATCCGCGTCTTGTTTATACTCAGTAGAGTGCGCAGGGACAACATCCGCGTCTTATTTGTACTCCGGAGAATACGTGGGACTATCAACCACGACTTAGCTAGGCTCCGGAGGGTATGCCAACACGCACGTGGGACATCCGCGTCTTTTTTAGACTCAGTAGAGTGTGCAGGGAGAACATCTGCGTCTTTGTTTGTACTCCAGAGAATACATGGGGCTATCAACCACGACTTAGCTAGGCTCTGGAGGATATGCCAACGCGTGCGCGGGACATCCGCGTCTTGTTTCTACTCAGTAGAGTACGTAGGGAAAACATCCGCGTTTTATTTATACTCCGGAGAGTGCGCACGGAGGCGTCCCCCCGCTGCGTCTTATTTATACTTCGTAGAGTGCGTGTGGATGCGGATCTCGACGCTACGTCTTATTTATATTCCGTAGAGTGCATGCGGAGGCGGACCTTGACGCTACGTCTTATTTATACTCCGTAGAGTGCGTGCGGAGGTGGACCTCGACGCTACATCTTATTTATACTCCGTAGAGTGCGTGCGGAGGCGGACCTCGACGCTACGTCTTATTTATACTCCGTAGAGTGCGTGCGGAGGCGGACCTCCGTGGAGTGCATGTGTGGAGGCGGGCCTCCGCGGAGTGCGTGTGTGGAGGCGGACCTCCGTGGAGTGCGTGTGCGGAGGCGGACCTCCGTGGAGTGCGTAGGAACATCGATGTGGGACCCGGAGTAGAAACTCCCGGACTTCGTATTCTTGTACTAGTCCTGCAGATCAATGCTAGTACACAGTTCAAATGTAAAAGATGATACATTGCCAACAACGCTTTATTACAATAGTATCGAAGTTTTACAAAGGCCATTGCCTTACTAAGGTTCACGTAACCATAAGCAAAAACACAATGAAGCAAAGATAACTTGATCGACCCATCAATCGCCCACGGGCAATTGGTCGGGAAGCGAATCCTAGGCATCCGAGAATAATCCACCGCATCCACATTCGCGCAGAAGTCATACTCTCGACTTGATCTTCTCCATTCTCTCGCTTTATATTTATAGAGCAACGGTGAGTACAAAAATGTACTCCGCAAGTCTAGGAAAAATGCATAGATGTAAGGTTTCACAAAGGAAGGCTATATGGTTTATTTGCAAAAATCAGCATTTTATTTCAAATCTACATAATTACTTTAAAAGCCATTTTGTAAACAACTTGTTTTTAATAATCGAAAATGGATAAGTACTTTAGTGAAGGTTAAACTATCAACACTAATATCTCAGGCCATCACAGCCAATTTTCAAAACCTCAGGTTACACCCCCTGATCTGAACATCACGAGAGTTATACTACTCCCGAGTTTTTCTCCAACTCATTTTGTTTTGAAATTAAAACCAAAACTTCTACCATGTGAATGCATTCCTTGCCCGCCTTGACCAGTGGGCACGGCTATTCGAATAGTTTTAACTCTGCAGAGGGTGTACAACTTTACCCACAAGAGATAAGTCATCTTTGCAGTCAACATGCTTCCTTTGGCATAAGACTCAGATAAATTATCACAAAGCTTTTCACCTACTCCAGTATAGTTTAAATACCACCCGCTAAGGTTTCACCACAACTTGAATCCACAAGTTGGAGCCCCCTCTTGCGCCATATGAGTACAGTAAACCCTGTCCCTCACTATGAGTAACCAGTACACCCTGGCACTCAATACACCGCTGGTGATATCTAAACTACACTATTATAGGGTAGTTAGCTAGGTCGTACCCATATAGACTTGTGGTTGTACTGTTTTGCTCAGTTTGGACAAACACAAGCGTCGGTCCTTAATCGACCAGGGTGGCTCATTCACAAACCCAACAATTCTCGTGCTAATCGCACCACCAAACCTTCCATCCACCCTTGTCAACTTTTCCTTTGATTTTCAAATTAACGAGTGGTAACATCCATTACCACTTTTCAAACAAAATATTTAACAACGGTAACCTCCATTACCAATGTTCAAACAAAACATTTAACAATGGTAACATCCATTACCAATGTTCAAACAAATCATTCATCAAAACATTTGATAAACATGCTACTCATTTGAACATTAATATATTTATTTGCTACGCTAGGCATTTGCTAGTTTTTAAACATTCAACAATTGTAACACTAACTTATTATTGAGTCAAAGGGATATCCTAAGTTGACAATGGTACAAGGTAAACAATTTTCAATGGAAGGTATAACAAATTGGGTCTTTAACTAAATTTTCTAAATCAAACTATCACTTGATATAACATAAGCATGCATTAATTTAAAATAACTACCTATTCATTTTATAAATCATTGGGGCAAGTTGATCAAAGGAAACTTGCAAAACACGGGAGCAAAATGGTCAAAGGAGACTTGCCTTCCTGTGTCTGGTTGAAATCTTCCACAACTTGCTCTTGAGATTGCTCGGACAAATCGGTCTCTACACGTAAATCGAGAATTCCAAATAAATAAAATAAAATAAAAATTCAAAAATTGAAAATAAATATACCAAATGAAAGATTGAAATTTTAGATGAATTTAGAAATTTGAATGGACCAATTTGGAGCTAAAATGAAAAAAATATGGCTATTTGAAAATCTCAGATTTGAATAAATCCAGAAATTCGGAAATCTCTGACATGTGGGGTCCACTGGTCAGAAATTTCATTTAGAATAAGTCTCTGACATGTGGGACCCACTGAACTCGGGACCCACTTGTCAGTGGTTAGCGCAGAGGGGTGGTCGCTGACGGGTGGGGCCTACCTGTCAGCGTGTGAGAGACCATGTGCAGGTAACCCCAGCTGTGTGATGAGTAATTGACTCGTGTCCTAGAAAGTTTGAGTTTGTTCCGGGTATTTTTATGCTTTTTACCGATGCGGATATTTATTTAAATCATCTGGTGCGGTGCTATGTAATGTGTTTTCTTGTCGGTGATGACTGCAGGACTTTGAGACAGTCGTGGCGAGACACGGGTGACCGGACTAGGCACGAGCGGTCGAGGTCGAGCGGTCGGGATGTGTCAAAGACGGCAAGGACTCGAAGTGGCTGCGAGGCGTGCGCGGCAAGAGACGAGGAAGCTTCTAGGAAGGTGCAGGAGGGGCGTTTTGGAAAATACGCAAAGCTGCAAAATTGGAAGCGGATATTATATGGGATGATCCATTAGTGGAGAGGTGTTGTAACCTAATGGGTATAATTGAGTGTAAACCCATTAGTGGAGAGGAGTTGTAACCTAATGGGTATAATTGAGTATAAACCCATTAGTGGAGAGTGGTGTGACCTAATGGGTAAAGTAATCTACTAGACCCATTAGTGGAGGCTATAAATAGAGGTGCTCTCTAGGTGGAGAAGTGCACCTTGAGAAAGAGAGAGATAGAAATGGGTATGAGTATTAGGATTTCCTAATGCTTGTGCTCTTGGGAGAGAAAAATTGTATGCAAGTTTTAATGTTTTATTCTCTCCTTGTGGGTGTTCTTGGATGAGACATGGAAGAGTTGATATAAACATTCATCGCTCTTCGTCTCAATATGAACACGCTTATTTTATGTCTTGTGCTATTTACTTGCCTTCCTTTTAATTTAATGTTCTTGTTCTAGTTGCTATATATATATATATATTTGCTTTGAACAGGGATTTATCTCATAGCGCTTTGGCTAGTTCATCCCGAAAGCAACGCATCAATTTTTATTGTTTATTGCTCTATGTCGGGAGATTGTCTCAAGGTCCGTTGACCCGTATAATCCCAAAGAGCATGCATGGTTTCTTGATTTTCTTCTTGCTGAGCAGCTTGTTGATCAAGAGTAAGAATATTGTTTAATTTCTAGTCTCTTTCAAGTTCCTGTGAGAAGCAGCCAAAAATTATTGCATATCCTCTTTTTGGCTGCATGCAAGGCTTGTGCAAAGTCGGCCACTGCTAGTTGCTGCTCTTGGTTTAATTCTTGTCCGGCCTCTGTTCTCTGCTACCTTCGGTGCATGCATACTTGGCAAGTCCAGTTGCCTGTTGTCCCAATGGCCACAGCAAGAGTAGTATCTTTCGGGTGTGTGCAGTTTTTAACTGCTCTCTGCGGTGTGTGTTGTTCGGTTGGGTTGTGTGCTGCAGTTGCTCCTCTTGTGAAGTTTCGCATCGCAGAAGCAACAAGAATAGTCCTCTCTCGCTTTGGTTCAGTAGCGAAATTGCAGCATTTATTGTCTCTATTCTGCTCGGCTACTTCTAGCACTTCTTGTTTTGGTTCAGTTTTCTGCAGAGGTTCCTTTTTGTTTTTTCGCTCAGCCGCACCTCTTTGCTCCAGATTCATTGCAGCAGCTCTAGTGTTATCCCTTTGCTTTTTCAGTTTTCTTGCTTCTTTTCTAGTCCAGAACCCCTTCTTTTGGTTGTTGGGCTGCAATTACTTTTGGTGAGTCTCTTTCTTTGCTGCGGTAGACAATTTGTTTCTTGATTTATTTGGTCGGCGAGCGAGCAAATCATTTCGGTTGCAGACTAGTTGTTCTTCCTTTCGCCACGCGTTATCCGGAGCAAGTAGTTTTTGATTTAATGGGACACTGCAGCTTCTCTCTCTTTGTTAAATGCAATTTTGGTCAAGTTTTTCTTTGCTTGCTACGTCCAGTGTCCAAGCCTCAAGTCCCCAAGCACTTAGCCTTTCCATTTCTTTCTTTTGCTGATTTTCAAGATTTTTGCATGCAGTCAAAACGATATAATTTTCAGATGAAATTTTTACTGATTAGTCTCTGATTTATGCTGAATTTTTTAGTACTGCATGCGTCCCAATCTTTTACTCTGTTGCACGCAGTCCAAAATTAATTTTACGTGAGTTGCTTTATTCTGCATCTTTTTGAAAAATTAAGTGTACAAATTTTCAGGGGCATTTTTAGAGCGACATTCACCCCCCTCTGTCGCCATTTCGGTCCTACAATTGGTATCAGAGCCGGTTAACTCTTGTCTATAGATCTTAACCGGTCTCAAGAGCCATGGCGACAGACAAGTACTCGACCAAGCCGCGTTTTGATGGCATCGATTACCTTCCGGAAGAGCCGAATGGAGACATATATCCAGGCCCAGGGGTATGCCATCTGGCGCAAGGTCAAGACCCGTTTTGTTGTTCCTACCGATGAGGACATCAATGCTAATAATATGGCTGATGTTGAGGCAAATGCTAAGGCAAGGAACATTATAATCCGAGGTCCGAGCAGAGCGGGTTTGATCGCATCTCTCATCTCACGTCGGCCTTCGACATCCGGGCGACCCTCGACGCATATCATGAGGCACCACCTGATTAAGACGGTTCGACAGACCGATTCAAGCGAGATTACAACAAGTTTGAAATGCTCGGCGAGTCTCTTGATGAGTGTTTTGCGGCGTTTTCACAAAATTACGAGCAACCTCGAGCGGTCGGTCTCACATACTCCGACTCGGATAACGCCGACAGATGCTCACCGCACTCGATCTGCGTGTTTGGGAGATGAAAGTGACTACCATTAAGGACACCACGGACCTCTCGACTTTGACTCTTGATGCGCTATACTACGTCTCAAGACTCACGAGATTGACATTGTCTCTCGCAAGTCGAAGTCACGATCGATGGCCCTAGTCACCGATCCCGATTCAGCTTCCGGTCTTTCTTACGATGCCGTGTGGATTCTCCTTGCTGCTCTCTGTGACATAACGATGATCGCTTAGAGCAGCTCGAGGATGAGCAAGCGGCCCTCCTAGCTCGGAAGTTTTCCCATGCTTACAAGAGGAGGAGGGACAGAAAGAGGGAGGACTGTCATTTGTTTGAGTGTGGCGGCCCCAACCACATTCGGGCAAATTGCCCCAAGCCGGTGAAAGGCAAGAACGACTACGGCGGTATAAGCAAAACGACTACATCGACAAGAACCGCAACAAGAAGCCCCGGTTCACGCTCAAGGCAAGAAGAAGTTCGCAACTTTGGCAAAGCCAAGAAACTCTTCCACCGTGTCCTCACGCTTTCGACGACATCGACTTCAGCGGCGTGGAGGGGTGGAGCGGCGACGGCGACAAGGATGATCAAGATCCCAAGGACGGCGGCGACTTCATCGGCATGTGCTTCATGGCCAGCGACAACGACGTCGGCGACAAATGAGCTCTGGCGACTGACCGATGAGGTAGGTCCTCCTACGACCAGCTCTATCTTGCATTTACGAAGTTAGGAAAGTTCTATGCTAAATCTAGAGCTAGGGTTGTGGATCTTGAGAAGGAAGTAGAGAGATCGTCACGGAGTTTACTTCACTTATATCTGCTCCCTCCGTGACGAATGTGATGTATGTTCTTCTTTGCTTGGAGATATGGAAAAGCTAAGGACCTCTCATGATAGTTTGACTTCGAGCTTGATTTGCTTAAGGTGAAGAATGATAGTCCGCTTCTTGAACTAGAAATGAGTAGGGTTGCTTCTATTTCCTCTAATATTCAGACTACTTCTTGCACCTCATGTGAGGATAAGGATAATGCTTTTAGAGGTCTTTATACTATGCTTATTGATCTGCTCAAACTTGTGAAAATTGCAATAACTTAAAATGAACTTAAAAAGAGCAGATCATAAAATTGCTGAATTGCATGCTTCTTTGATTGAGCCAAGCGCTTCATGTTTAAATTGTCCTAAATTAAGCTATTGAACTTGAATCTGTTTCTAAACAATTCCAAGAAATGATTGATTACAACAAGAAAATAGCTAAATATGCTTCTAAGGACCTGTTAGCTCACCTTGCAAAAATTGTGATAAACTAAAATCGACTTGATTATTTTGGAAGAAAAATGCGTGAAGCTAACTAAGGATCTACTAGAGAAGTCACAATCATGTTGTAATGTGTGTCTTTGGTGTTGGGGAGAAGCCCAAGGGTAAGGTAGAGGCGTCTAGCGACGTGAGCCAACTTTGCTAGTAGTAGGACTGTCCCATCGTAGTCTACCAGTGCGTGCACAAGCCATTCTTTCCTCTACTATTGGTTCTTCTTACGCTTCCTTACCCTCTGCTGTTCCCCCTTCTCCTGCTCTTCTTGCACCTCTCTCTTTCGGAGTGTCGGTATCTTATGAACACTCTCGAGAGATTTGTAGGAGGCAAGAAGAAGCTCAATCTTATTTTAGACCAATCTAAGATTTGCAGATTTAATCAGGGTCTAGGATATGATTTCTATGAGGACATGAGGAAGCATCCACCTGCCGTGCTCGGACCCATAGCACTGTGTGTGATCAAGACCGAGCCGGGGTGAAAAAGTCAAATTTAAATCTGCGGGCTTCGTCCAAGGGATTTCTGACAGCAAGGTGATTCCACCTGCAACTTCGGCCTCTCACAGGGTGAAGTTTCATTGCACCTTCTGTCAGAAGGATGGACATATGATCGGCCGATGCTTGGCGTGCTAGGATTGCGCAGAGACCGTGTTGCAGCTCTTAGGCGTATTCGTGGTCAGCCCGGACCACGAGTGCACCTAAGACCAAAGACGAGGTCTAAGGTTGCTATTGTTGATGCTTTTAGCAAAGATCGAGGACTTAGTTTTTCTGGTTCTTCCGATTTTCGTCCTCGATTTGCCCGGTCATGATATCCGCCGTCCCGAGGGTAGATCTCGTTTCCATCGAGATAGCTACCCGCGGCGAGATCAGTGTTGTTAGTACTCCGACTCGCTCTCCGTGCGATCGGACTCAACCAATGCCTTCAGTCCGCTCTTAGACCTTCGCTTTGAGTAACGAGGAGCGTAGGGTAGATAGAGTCGATCGTGCTTGACTACTTCATCCGCTCGACGTGTTATTCAATATTAGGTGCGAAATCATCGTTGATTTACCCCAATCTCGAGACTTTACTCTGTTTGACTCGAGTTCGCCAGGCGAGGAAGGAAAGGTTTGGCTCGTAGACTCGGGTGTTCACGACACATGGCCGGAGATTCCGTTGGTTTTCTTCCCTTGCCCGTGCTCCGGTGATGAGGCGATCACCTTCGAGATGCTTCATCCGGGCGTGTCATCGCCAAAGGTACGATCGCATTAATGAGTCTTTTGTTTTAAAAGATGTTGCCTTGGTTAGTAAGCTGCGGTATAATTTGCTTTCGCCTCGACTTACGATGGCGACTTTGAGGTGAGCTTTAAGAAAAACAATTGCAAAATTCTTGATTCTTGGGTAACTGGTTTGCGGGATTTCGTTTTGGGAGGATCTTTCGTGCTGATTTTTCCGAGTCTTCCGTGATCCTCTCGGTGTTTAGTTGCTTCGATTCCCGCGACCTCTCTTTCGGCATAGGAGACTTGGTCATATTGGATTTGATCATTTGACCGAGTTAGTGGCCACGATCTCATTCGTGGTCTGCGAAACTCAAGATGGTCAAAGATCTTGTTTGCGCTCCTTGCCACGCGGCAAGATGGTTGCCGCTTCCCATCCTCGGTCACAATCACGATGACCGATGCACCGACAGCCGCTCCACATGGATCTGATTGGACCAGCTAGAGTGCGATCGGCGGGAGGAAGTGGTATGTTCTTGTCGTGGTCGATGACTTCTCGAGGTACTCTTGGGTGTTTTTCTTAGCCTCGAAGGATGAGACGTTTACACATTTTCGAGTGCATTCAGTAGGCTTTCTATTGAGCTTCCGGTGCCTTACGAGCGATCCGTAGTGACAATGGCACGGAGTTCAAGAATTCCTACTTTGAGAGGTTTTGCGATGAGTCGTGTAGAGCACCGTTCTCTTCTCCATCGTCCCCAACAAAATGGTGTTGTGGAGAGGAAGAACCGTACCTTGGTCGAGATGGCCGGACGATGCTTAATGAGTATTCTACACCTAGAAAGTTTTGGGTGAGGCAATAGCCACCGCATGCCATGTGTCAAACAGAGTTTTTACGAGGCACACTTGCATCGCACTTCTTTTGAGTTGAGATACGCGAAAGCCCAGCGTATCTCATTTTCGTGTTTTTGGTTGCAAGTGTTTTATTCTCAAGTCCGGGAACCTAGATAAGTTCGAGTCACGTTCTGTGATGGAATTTTTCAGGTTACTCGACTTCTTCGCGAACTTATAGGGTGCAGGCTGAGTCTAGTAAAATGGTAGAGACTCGAGGTGACCTTCGATGAGGCCACCCAGGGACTAGGCCCGACATCTCGAGTTGATGAGAGCGGTCAAGCCCATCTTTGTGGATGATGAGGATGATGAAGATGAGGTTGTCTACCCGATCCAGTTTCTCCTCCCTTGAGGTGCCTACTTCCACCACCGCCTCAAGGAGATCGGCCCATTCCTTCCGCATCCTCGGGAGCTAGTGGCTCTGTCCCTACCTCATCACTCATGAGGTAGAGGCCACTACTTCTTCTCATCCAGACCTCCCCATCATATCCAAAAGCTCATCCTTGAGCGGATAATTGGAGATCTCTTTGAGCGCGTTACACGCTCAAAGTGCAGCACGTCTCATACTGTCTCCACTCGCTTTTGTTGCCTCTTTTGAGCCCAGGATGTATGTCGCTCTTTACGATGAGTCTTGGGTCAATGCCATGCATGAGGAGTTAGAAAATTTCGAGAGAAACAAGGTCAGTCGCTTGTCGAGCCCCGCCATCACAATATTATTGGGACTAAGTGGGTGTTCAAGAACAAGCAGAGCGAGGATGGAGTGGTTATTCGAACAAGGCTAGACTGTAGCTCGGGGTACTCCCGTGTTGAGGTCTAGATTTCGAGAGACCTTTGCTCCTGTGCGGACTTGAAGCCATTAGAATCTCGCTTGCCGTTGCGGCTTCTAAGGGTTTCAAACTTTACAGATGGACGTCAAGAGTGCCTTTCTAAATGGTTTTATTGAGGAAGAGGTCTACGTCCGACACCTCTGGTTTGAAAACCCCAAATACCCAAACCATGTCTTCAAGCTTTCCAAAGCTTTGTATGGACTTAAGCAGGCCCCTAGAGCTTGGTATGAGAGGCTTAAGTCCTACTGTTGAGTCATGGTTTTGAGATGGGTAAAGTAGACAAGACCTTGTTCATTCGCCAGCATGGCACTGATCTTCTGCTCGTCCAGATTTATGTGGATGACATCATCTTTGGCGGCTCCTCACATGCTCTCGTTTCTCAGTTTTCCGATGTCATGAGCTCGGAGTTTGAGATGAGCATGATGGGAGAGTTGAGCTTCTTTCTTGGCTTCGAGATCAAGCAGACTCGGGAGGGTACCTTCTTGCATCAGGGCAAGTACACTCGAGACCTCTGAGCGCTTTGACATGAGTGATGGCAAGCGATATCTACTCCGATGGCGACAACGACTTCCTTGATCCGATGAAGATGGCGAGCCCGTTGATCGAAGGAGTTGAAGCATGATCGGTTCCCTCTTGTACCTCAACGCGCCGAGACCGGACATACACTTCTCGTGTCCGCGTGTGCTCGATTCGAGCTTCTCCTCGCGTGTCTCACCGTCAAGCGGTGAAGCGCATCTTCGGTACCTTCGAGCTACCATTGACTATGGTATCGGTACTCTTCGTCTTCTGTCTTTCCTCGAGCCTACTCCGATGCGGACTTTCTTTGGATGTAGGATAGACAGAAGAGCACTTCGCACCGCCAATTCATTGGCACTTCTCTTGTGTCTTGGTCATCTAGGAAGCGATCCGGTGTTGCCTGATCCACCGCAGAGGTCGAGTGCGTTGTCGCGCGATTCTCGCGGCGGATACTCTGGATGGCTTCGACCCTGCGGGACTTTGGGTTAGTTATCGACAGTGTTCCACTCTTCTGTGATAACACTTCTGCGATTAACATTGCCAAGAACCCGATGCAAAGACTCCGGACCAAGCACATTGATATCCGTTATCACTTTCTTGAGACCATGTGGAGAAGGGTGATATAGTGCTCGGTTGTGGAGAGTGACCACCGATTAGTGATATCTTTACCAAGCCTTTGGATAGCTCTAGGTTTTCAGCTCTACGGGGAGAGCTTGGGGTGGTTTGTCCTTATGGACTGTTGTGAGGGGGAGCTTTATGCTTTATTGCTTTTATTATATTGATTATGCTCTTACTCCTTTCTGTTGCATAGCATTCGGGGTGCATTGGGATTAGTCCTTCTAGCATAGGTTAGAGTGTTATTCTTGTCTAGTTGCTTAGACTTCTGCTCTTATCTTGTGATTCTAGAATCTTTGCTTATTAGCTATCTCTTATCTCACTAGATTGAGCTCACTCACGGCTTGTAGGTTCTAGCGAGGTTGGGCCATCCTCGGGTAGGCAGTGCGTGTTTGCTCTCTAGTGTGTGTGCTAGGCAGTCGGTGATAGTCTTGGAGTCATATGGGGTAGACAAGAGTCCTGCATCTAAGCTATAGTATCCTCTACATCTTATCTATGCTTTAAGGACTACCCATTTGGATTTACTTTGCTAGCTTCTCGTTTTTATTGCTTTAGTTCAGGGGGAGTTCATTTGGGAGCTTCTAGATATTAATTGTGACATAACTCAACTTGAACTAAAAGTGCATCTCATGTTGAGGGGAGCCGGATTTTATTGCATTTCAGTTTGCACTATAATATAACTACATGGAGCCTTGATTATTATCCAATTATGATCTATTTATAATGCATTACATCTTGCCATGATCTGTGCTTAATTGCTAGATTTATCATGACTTTATATGTGTAGTCTAGTCTTTGCCATGATAAGTTAATTAAAAATGCTTTACTTCATGTCATGGTAGTTCTTGAGACTAGTCTATTTTTAGTTATCTTTTATGATTCCGCCATGTCAAATAGGTTGAGTTGAATCTTGAATCTTTGTTGAGTTTTAGATTGAGCTATGTCATTGGTCTCTTTTTGGTCTAAAGACTAAATGCAACAAAAGCAAAATGATCTCTTTTTGTGCGAAAAAACTGATCTCACCAATTCACTCTCATGAGACGGCTTGCCATTGCACTAGGCATGAACTCAGGGGGAGTTTTGGTTGACCAAGATCATTTCCTTAAGCTTCTCGCTTGGAGTGATCGCATAAGGCTTGAGATCTAGCACAAGGCTAAGAAATATGAAAATGGTTGAAACTTAGGAGGCAGTTGTGGATGGCTCCTAGTCCAGGACTTGCTTTACTAAGATAAAACCAAATGTGATTTAAAAAAAAAGGGCAATTGTGCTAAATTTGCTTATTTATAAAAAGACCAAGTACTTGATCAATTGAGTCATTCTTGAACTTATAGCACTCTAAACCAACTCAATATTAGCTTCTTGATTTCACTTAGTTTATTTGACATGGCTTGCATCATCCTTGGATACCTTTATCTAGACTAAAATCATGTTTGACTTGACATGCAAAAAAAAAAAAAAATTGGATCCATTTTCAGATTATGACTTATTTGGTTTAGCTTTTCTATACATAAATCGTCATGATCTTGATAGCATTCTTATGAATTATGGCTTGGTGTAATACTCGCAAAATCATTATGGATAATATTCATGGCTCCAAATGCTTAAAATAAAGAACACACATGTCATTCTATTCTCTCGTGCATTTTGATGATTTTATTGCCAAAAGGGGGAGAAGTTTGGAGAAAAAGCCTTCTGGAGTTTTGCAGAAAAATTTGCTCTATCATTTTCTGCTCCAGTTTTCTCTTTTGTCGATATGGTCTTAGTTATCTTGATTTTCTTTTAGACCATATTTGACTTTCAAACTCAACTTTATATGCTTTTTGGTTTTTGTCAATATACTCATCAAGGGGAGATTGAGAGACCATGTGCGAGTAACCCAGTGTGTGATGAGTAATTGACTCGTGTCCTAGAAAGTTTGAGTTTGTTCCGGTATTTTTATGCTTTTTACCGATGCGGATATTTATTTAAATCATCCAGTGCGGTGCTATGTAATGTGTTTTCTTGTCGGTGATGACTGCAGGACTTTGAGGCAGTCGTGGCGAGACACGGGTGACCGGACTAGGCACGAGCGGTCTTGAGGTCGAACGGTCGGGATGTGTCAAAGACGGCAAGGACTCGAAGTGGCTGCGAGCGTGCGCGGCAAGAGACGAGAAGCTTCTAGGAAGGTGCAGGAGGGGCGTTTTGGAAAATACGCAAAGCTGCAAAATTGGAAGCGGATATTATATGGGATGATCCATTAGTGGAGAGGTGTTGTAACCTAATGGGTATAATTGAGTGTAAACCCATTAGTGGAGAGGAGTTGTAACCTAATGGGTATAATTGAGTATAAACCCATTAGTGGAGAGTGGTGTGACCTAATGGGTAAAGTAATCTACTAGACCCATTAGTGGAGGCTATAAATAGAGGTGCTCTCTAGGTGGAGAAGTGCACCTTGAGAAAGAGAGAGATAGAAATGGGTATGAGTATTAGGATTTCCTAATGCTTGTGCTCTTGGGAGAGAAAAATTGTATGCAAGTTTTAATGTTTTATTCTCTCCTTGTGGGTGTTCTTGGATGAGACATGGAAGAGTTGATATAAACATTCATCGCTCTTCGTCTCAATATGAACACGCTTATTTTATGTCTTGTGCTATTTACTTGCCTTCCTTTTAATTTAATGTTCTTGTTCTAGTTGCTATATATATATATATATTTGCTTTGAACAGGGATTTATCTCATAGCGCTTTGGCTAGTTCATCCCGAAAGCAACACATCAATTTTTATTGTTTATTGCTCTATGTCGGGAGATTGTCTCAAGGTCCGTTGACTCGTATAATCCCAAAGAGCATGCATGGTTTCTTGATTTTCTTCTTCTTTGGCGACTTGTTGATCAAGAGTAAGAATATTGTTTAATTTCTAGTCTCTTTCAAGTTCCTGTGAGAAGCAGCCAAAAATTATTGCATATCCTCTTTTTGGCTGCATGCAAGGCTTGTGCAAAGTCGGCCACTGCTAGTTGCTGCTCTTGGTTTAATTCTTGTCCGGCCTCTGTTCTCTGCTACCTTCGGTGCATGCATACTTGGCAAGTCCAGTTGCCTGTTGTCCCAATAGCCCACGGCAAGAGTAGTATCTTTCGGTGTGTGCAGTTTTTACTGCTGCTGCAAAGGTGTGTTGTTCGGTTGGGTTGTGTGCTGCAGGTTGCTCCTCTTGTGAAGTTTCGGTACTGCAGAAGCAACAGCAATAGTCCTCTCTCAGTTTCGGTTCAGGTAGCAGAAATTGCAGCATTTATTGTCTCTATTCTGCTCGGCTACTTCTAGCACTTCTTGTTTTGGTTCAGTTTTCTGCAGTAGGTTCCTTTTTGTTTTTCTGTTCAGCTGCACCTACTGTTCCAGTTCGGCTGCAGCAGCTCCTAGTGTTATCCCTTTGCTTTTTCAGTTTTCTTGCTTCTTTTCTAGTCTGTAACCCCTTCTTTTGGTTGTTGGGCTGCAATTACTTTTGGCTGAGTCTCTTTCTTTGCTGCGGTAGACAGCTGTTTCTTGATTTATTTGGTCGGCCAGAGCAGCAAATCATTTCGGTTGCAGCTAGTTGTTCTTCCTTTCGGCCACGTTGTCTGGAGCAAGTAGTTTTTGATTTAATGGGACACTGCAGTTTCTCTCTCTCTTTGTTAAATGCAATTTTGGTCAAGTTTTTTCTTTGCTTGCTACGTCCAGGTCTGAAGCCTCAAGTCCCCAAGCACTTAGCCTTTCCATTTCTTTCTTTTGCTGATTTTCAAGATTTTTGCATGCAGTCAAAACGATATAATTTTCAGATGAAATTTTTACTGATTAGTCTCTGATTTATGCTGAATTTTTTAGTACTGCATGCGTCCCAATCTTTTACTCTGTTGCACGCAGTCCAAAATTAATTTTCTGTGAGTTGCTTTATTCTGCATCTTTTTGAAAAATTAAGTGTACAAATTTTCAGGGGCATTTTTAGAGCGACATTCACCCCCCTCTGTCGCCATTTCGGTCCTACAGCGTGGAATAAAACGGAGAAAACTCAACCTCAGCGCGCGGAGCGGGGCTCGAACGCGCGCCGAGGGAGTGGGAGGGGGAGGAGAGCGGCGCTAGCCAAGTGAGCGGGGAGGCACTGCCTACCCTTAATGGGTAGGTAATCCTCTTGAGGATTATCTGCGGGGAGGCCGGCGAAGCAACGTGGCACACACGTGGCTGACGCGTGGTCGCCGCGTGGCTGCCACGTCACTGCTTTTTGCCGACGTGGCCGCGCACGCGCAAGGTGGCGGGGAGGCGCTCGGGTGGCGCTGACGTGGCGCCGATCTGGCCGCCACGCCTGCTGCCACCTCAGCCCGACGGCTGACGGGGCTGGCGGCCGGTGGTGGCGCACGGGGACCGAGGGTCGCCGGAGCTCCGGTGATCGGCGGCGCCGGCCAAGGGTACCAAAATGAAGAGAAGGATGCAGGGAATGCATCGGTACCTTGCGCGGAGGCCGAGGGTGACCGGAGGGAAGAATCGGCGAGAAGGGGCGGCGGTCGGAGAGGAACCTCACGGCGCGGAGGTGATCGATGGCGCGCGGCTTCGGGAAGGGGTCGCGGGAATCGCCTTGGCACCAACAACGTCGGGAAGGCGTCGGCGAGAATGAGGTAGCCCGGCGGCGGAATTGCTCGCCGGAGTATTTGAAGCCGCGGGAAGAAATCGGGCGAGGGAGGGCTCGGCGCTCGGGTGATTCGCTTGAGAGGTGAGGAGGCGGCAGCGGTAGAGGACCTCGGGTGCGGGTTTTATAGACCGGGAGGGTTGTAACGGCCGCGCGGTTCGCGGACTTGGAACCGTCGGAGGAGATGAATGCGGCGGCGAGGAGAGGAGTAACGCGTCTTTATGCCCCCGACGCGGTGGAGGCGGGAATTAATATGCACGATCGGCGGGAAATAATTGGCCAAGCGAAGCTTTTAAAGCTTCGCTTTTTCGATTTAATGGCGCACGCGTAGACGCGGAGGAAGAAGGTGGCGGGAAGGCGATCGCCGATGGGCCCCGCATGTCGATGAGAGAGAAAAAGAGAAAGCGGCGACACATCGGCGCGGATGCACGACGCGCGTGGCGAGAAAAGTAATCAAGGCGCAGGATGATGGGTGAAGGGGTAAGTGAAAGGATACGGTTGAGATTCAATCCGCAACGCGTTGATTAAATCGGCCGATGGGGTGTACTAAGTGGCAGCGGGCGGCGCGATTTAATCGGCAATCATGAGCGGTCAAGATGGCGACACGCCGTTGGGAGCAGCGGCTTTGACAGTGGGACCTGCTGGCGGTGAGTCCACACGGCCGGTCAATGACGAGTGGGGCCACTTGTCGGCGCAATTCGAAAAAGAAACTCAACCTCGCGCGGGCGGGCTCGAACGCGCCGAGGAGCGGGAAGGAAAGAGAGCGCGGCGGTAACGGGCGGGCGGGGAGGATCAACCTACCCTATAAGGATGATTAATCCTTTTGAGTGTTAGTCATTTGGGATAGCCGCCGTCATTTCGGATGTGCGACACTTGGCGCCGCGAGAGAGGAAGGCGGGATGAGGCGTGACGGTGGGGATGAGCTCGGGCCGGGAGGAAGGGCTCGGATGCTTGACAAGTGTCGGCCGAGGAGATTTGATATTTAAATCTTTTATATATATTTCGAAATCATTAGGAGACTTTAAAATACTCGAGAAAAATACCAAATAAATTCCAAAATTCCAGAAAAATTCACATAACTTACGATAATGTTTTAAACATATGAAAAATATTTCCAACTTATTTGGATATTAAATTTTCTTTTCAACGAAACTTTAACTTGAAAATTCCAAAATTGAAATTATTAATTTAAAACTATTTCTTCAAAATAAAAGCAAAAATTGGGATGTTACAAACCTACCCCCTTAGAAGGAATCTCGACCAGAGATTCGGATGAACTGAGAAATAGATTAGGAAACTCGCTCAAGATCCTCTTCGTTCCCCGTGTTGCTTCGACTGCGGGCGGTTGCTCCATTGCACTTTACGAATTTGATAGTCTTGTTTCTTGTGCAATACTGCCTCTTCAAAATCTTGACAGAAATTCAATATGTCAAGTCCTCTTTTAAATCAACATCCTCAAAAGGTATCAACTCCTCTGGTACTCTCAAACACTTTTCAATCGTGATACATGAAATACATCATGTACACTGACAAGCGAGGTGGAAGTTCTAGTTGATAGCGACTTCACCTCTTCTTGCTATAACTAGAAATGGCCCAATATACCTTGGGGCAAGCTTACCATGACTTTGAATCGACGCATCCCTTTCATAGGTGACACTTTCGGATACACATGATCGCTGGCGTAAATTCCAACATTCTTCGACGATTATCGGCATAACTCTTTTCCGCAGTGCATCTTTGCTTTCAATCGGTCTCGGATTAAGCGAACTTGATCTTCCGCTAACTTTAAGACATCGGTCCGAATACTTGACTCTCTCGGTCTCGACCAATATAACGGTGTTCTACATTTTACGCCATACAAGGCTTCAAACGGAGACATCTTGGACTAGATTGATAACTATTATTATATGAGAATTCCGCATAGGGCAAACTTCTATCCCAAATGGCTTTATTGGCTAAAGCACATGCTCTCGATATCTTCCAAGATCGATTTACCCGCTCATCGACCATCCGTTTGAGGATGATAAGCGATACTAAAATTTAAATTGGTGCCCAAGACTTCATGAAGCTTCGCCAAAACCTTGAGGTAAATTGTGTTCCTCTATCCGACACGATCCTCTTTGGAACTCCATGCAAACACACAATTTTTGACATATAAAGCTCTGCTAATCTATCTCCGAATATGTAGTCTTCATCGGTATGAAATGAGCAACTTTTGTTAAGCGGTCAACTATAACCCAAATTGAGTCATAACCTAACTTGGTTCTTGGTAGTCTGTTATGAAATCCATTCCAATTTCCTCCCATTTCCATTCGGTATATGCAGAGGTTGCAAAAGACCAGTGAGTCTTTGATGCTCTGCTTAACTCTTTGACATATGTCACACAAGGCTACATATTCTGCAATTTCCCTTTTCATCTGTTCCACCAAGAACTTTCCTTTAAATCTGATACATTTTTGTACTTCCGGATGAATTGAATATCTGATTCATGAGCTTCTTTTAAGATTAAATCTTTTATTTCCTTTTTCTCGGGTACTAGTATTCTCTTTCCAAACCAAAGAATTCCTTCTTCATCTTCTGAGAATCCAGGCGCTTTACCTTTCTTCATATTCTCTTTTATCTCTTTAACATATTTATCCTCTCATTGTTGCCTTGATCCGATCTTCCAAGGTAGAGTGAACCTTCAATGTAGACAGAATACCTTCGTTAACTATTTCCAAATTTAATCGTTGGAATTCCTCATGGAGGGTTAATTGCTTATCTGGAATTGACAGATTATTCATATGACTCTTTCGACTCAAAGCGTCGGCTACCACATTAGCTTTTCCTAGATGATAGTGTATTCCCACATCATAATCCTTTATCAATTCGAGCCATCTTCTTTGTCTCATATTAAGATCAGGCTGGGTGAATATATACTTTAAACTTTTATGATCTGTATATATCTCACACCGATTACTGATTAAGTAATGCCTCCATAACTTTAGAGCATGCACAACAGCAGCTAGTTCTAAATCATGAGTGGGATAATTTTCTTCATGCGGTCTTAACTGCCTCGATGCGTAAGCTACCACCCTTCCTTCTTGCATTAACACACAACCAAGACCTTGTTTTGAAGCATCACAAAATATCTCAAAATCTTTTGAATATCAGTAACCGCAGAACCGGTCTTGAAGTTAACCGTTTCTTTAACTCTTGAAAACTATCCTCACAGGATTTACTCCATTCAAATTTCTTCTCCTTCTTTAACAGCTGGGTTAAAGGTCTGGCAATCTTGGAAAAACCTTCAATAAATCGACGATAGTAACCGGCTAATCCCAGAAAACTTCGGATCTCGGTTACTGTCTTGGGTGGAGTCCAATTTAATACATCCTTAACTTTTCCAGGATCTACAGATACTCCTTCTGCTGAGATCACATGTCCCAGAAACTCAATTTCCTTTAACCAAAATGCACATTTGCTAAATTTAGCATATAATCGGTGTTCACGAGTCTTTGCAACACTATCCTTAGATGACCTTCATGTTCTTTGTTATTCTTTGAATAGATAAGAATGTCATCTATGAAAACAACAACAAACTTATCTAAATAATCCATAAAGACTTTATTCATCAAGTTCATGAAATATGCCGGTGCATTTGTCAGACCAAAAGACATCACCGTATACTCATATAATCCATATCTTGTGGCGAAGGCTGTCTTTGGTATATCTTCATGTCTAATCTTCAACTGATGATATCCTCGACCAAGATCAATCTTGGAAAAGACACTTGATCCTATGAGTTGGTCAAACAAATCATCGATCCGGGTAAGGGATACTTATTCTTTATAGTGACTTCATTTAAAGCTCGATAATCAACGCACATCCGTTGACTACCATCCTTCTTCTTTACTAGAAGCACCGGGGCTCCCAAGGCGAAGAACTTGGTCCGATGAATCCTTTCTCATACAATTCTTGGATCGCCTCTTGACTTACGCTAAATCATCTACCGACATCCGATAAGGTCTTTTGATATTGGGCTGCACGGGCACCGTGTTTATAACAAATTCAACTTCTCGATCGGTGGTAATCTGGCAAGTCTTCGTGAAAAACATCCGGTACTCGCGAACTATCGTCACATCTTCCAAACTTTTCCTTTTAGGTTTGGTTAACATCTCGTCTTTCTTTGAGTGCATAATCGCCTCATGTCTTATCTGAATTCCATCGAATTGGTAAGGATAATGGCACGATTGGCACAATCTATCATCCTTTATACTTGATCAACCAATCCATACCAAGTATTATATCTATGCCATCTGAGTCTATTATAATAAGGTTCGCTAGGAACTTTACTCCATTTATAATTATGGTTGCACTAGGGCTAACCAAATTAGTCCTCAATTCTTTTCGAGGATTGGACTATCATAAGGTCCTTTAGCAAACAAATTTTCCAATTATTCTTTTCAACAAAAGCCTTTGTTACGAAAGAATGTGTAGCTCCGTAATCAAATAATATAATTGCTGATGCGAGTTCACTAGAAACTTACCTAACTACATCGGTGCATCTTCTGCGCCTCTGCGGTAACATGGTTGATCGCCCTCGATTAATGTTTTGTGGAGTCTTGGGAGTTTGAGGGCTTCACGTCCTTGACCATTGGTTGGAGCTCTTGCTGGTGTAGGGTCAAGATTGAAACGAACCGGGTTACCGCTGACGTTTACGTGGGCGATTCTTGGCATAGTGTCCCATATTCTTGCAATTGTAGCATTGCACTCCTGCAGCTACATTTCCTGTTTTGCTGCAGTTGGGCTGCATTTCCAGTCTAGGAGCTTGAGGTAAGGGACGAGGTGCAGCAATCGGTACCCTTGTATGATTATGAACTGGGGTCGGTTGTACTTGTGGTGGCGTGAATCGTGAATCGCTTTCATGATCGCGAGCTTGGAACTTCCTCTTCCGGAGTCGAAGAGTTGGCGTTGAGCATCTTCTTGCAATAAAGCTTTATTCACTAGATGCGGAAAAGTAGGGTAGTCATTGGAGACTAATTGAACCTTGAGGTTGGGGTCTATCCCTCCCATGAACCTCCAAATCTTTGCAACATCGCGCCACATCTTCTCGGGGCATATCTAGATAGTGAATGAATTTGCTTAAATAAGCGAAACGCTCGGGTTTCCTCAGAGATGATGGAACTCCTTCCTCTTCATTTCCATAATACTCATAGGAATATGAGCATTACGGAAGGCTTCCAAAAATTCTGCCCAACCAATGTTACGGCAGGCCCCGTGTGCAACAGAAATAATTGTCCCACTAGTTGGCAAAGAACTCCTTGGAGTTGATGAGCAGCATATATAACCTTCTCATGTTCAGCACATTGAGCTAAATTCAGCTTCCTTTCCACTTCCTTAATCCAATCATCCGCTTCCAACGGATCGGCAGATCCGCGAAGGTCGAAGTCGGGTCCTCATAAATTCCCGAGCTTAGAACTGCGGTGGGTGAATAGGTACTTGCTGAGCTTGATTGACTTGATTTTGGGCCAAAGCTTGAAGAAGTTGTAGTTGCATGGCCATCATTTGTTCCATATTGGGAGCTTGGGCTGGCGGAGGTGGAATTGGGGCCTCATTGTTGTTGGGCGCTGGGTTGTTGTTGATGTTGCTTCTCGTGTTCACCATCTGAAGCTCCATCAAGAAAAGTACAGAAAAGAGAGAAAAGCATAGATGAGAGACGGGGCAATTTTATCATCCCAAAACCACACACAAGATCAACACAACAGATTGAGAAAACTCAACTTTTGAAATTCAAATTAACTTTCAAAATGGCTGTACCACAAATGCACAAGGCTCGGTACAATCCATTTTATTACATCATATCATTATAAAAGCGTTCTAGTATCGATAAACGACTGAAAAAGGGTAGTCTATCTAACATCTAATTGTCCTCAATGATGATACGCTCCTCTGGCTCCTCCTCGGGATCCTCCTCTGAGTCCGACGAGTGACTCTGTCCACAACCACGGCAGTTGTTCGGCGAATGCGACCGTGATCGGCTTTGGCTGAAAGTAGGTGATCTGGAACGGGAGCGTTGGCGTCCTCGGCTGGATCCGTCAATGTCGAGATCGGGTAGCGGACTGGGGCGTCGCACACTCTTCCTTGCAGTGAGCCTAGTGCGAGGTCCCGAGTCGGACCGGCGAAGAACAGGAGCTGGTGGAGTCGGTGTAGTGGTGGCAGCTCGAAGACGCTCCACCTCTGCCTCAGCAGCTGTCCTCGCCTGTACAGCGTCGGCGTGGGCGGTCTGACTCTGCAACAGCTGTGCTCGGAGAGTGTCGGAGTGGTCGTAACTCGACGTCAGAAGCATCCGGAGAAGTCCTATCTCCTGCTGAGCTCTGGCGTAAGTCGCGGTCGATGCTTGGGTGAACTGCACCTGATGAGACAGCGTGGGTCGTCCACCACAATCTGAAAGCCGGGATGGGTCTGTCCCGCTCTGGTAGTCGGAAAGAAGCAGAAAGGCGACTGTCGTAACTCTCCCTTGTGCCTCCTGCACAACTCTGCTATCGCCATCTTGGCTGCATCTTGGATAGCGTCTGTACAGTGGGTCCGAGGGTGCTCAATACTGCAGTAGACGGGGTCAAGCTGCCCATCTGGAGCATAGATGAATACTTCCATGGTCCATGAATCCATAGTCATCACTCTAGTGTTCCGCCCTCTGAAAATGGGCTGTTGATTATATTTCAGATGCTGCATTAACTGTCGTAGAAGAGTCGCAAAAGCTCCCTCACTCTCGCCATGAGAATGGTGATCCCACGGGGCTGAAGACAACGAAGAACCTGCCATCTATAAGTTTGAGAATAAGGAGAGATTAGTAAAGATTTTTAAATAATGAGAGTAGGACCAGAATAAGATACTAAGTAAGAAAAGAGTAGAAGCAAAAGAAACTTATATTTTTGTACATAAATTTTTATTAAATATAAATCCTTAAAGCTTCCCAAAACCTAGGGCTCGCCCTCTACCAAGATGGCTCGATACCACTACGTGGGACCCGAGTAGAAACTCCTGCACCCGTGTATTCTTGTACTAGTCCCGAGATCAATGCTAGTACACACAGTTCAAAAGAAAAGATGATACATTGCCAACAACGCTTTATTACAATAGTATCTGAAGTTTTACAAA
Source organism: Melocanna baccifera (assembly GCA_036346265.1). Lineage (NCBI taxonomy): Eukaryota > Viridiplantae > Streptophyta > Magnoliopsida > Poales > Poaceae > Melocanna > Melocanna baccifera. Next base: position 39,678 of record CM070696.1, read on the forward strand.
GGCCATTGCCTTACTAAGGTTCACAGAACCATAAGCAAAAACACAAATGGAAGCAAAGATAACTTGATCGACCCATCAATCGCCACGGGCAATTGATCGGGAAGCGAATCCTAGGCATCCGAGAATAATCCACCGCATCCACATTCGTGCGAAGTCATACTCTCGACTTCTTCTTCCATTCTCTCTTTTATATTTATAGAGCAACGGTGAGTACAAAAATGTACTCCGCAAGTCTAGGGAAAAATGCATAGATGTAAGGTTTCACAAAGGAAGGCTATATGGTTTATTTGCAAAAATCAGCATTTTATTTCAAATCTACATAATTACTTTAAAAGCCATTTTGTAAACAACTTGTTTTTAATAATCGAAAATGGATAAGTACTTTAGTGAAGGTTAAACTATCAACACTAATATCTCGAGCCATCACGACCAATTTTCAAAACCTCGGGTTACACCCCGATCTGAACATCACGAGTTATACTACTCCCAGTTTTTCCCCAACTCATTTTGTTTTGAAATTAAAACCAAAACTTCTACCATGTGAATGCATTCCTTGCCGCCCTTGACCGTGGGCACGGCTATTCGAATAGTTTTAACTCTGCAGAGGGTGTACAACTTTACCCATAAGAGATAAGTCATCTTTGCAGTCAACATGCTTCCTTTGGCATAAGACTCGGATAAATTATCACAAAGCTTTTCACCTACTCGGTATAGTTTAAATACCACCCGCTAAGGTTTCACCACAACTTGAATCCACAAGTTGGAGCCCCTCTTGCGCCATATGAGTACAATAAACCCACGTCCCTCACTATGAGTAACCAAGACACCACGGCACTCAATACACCATCGTGATATCTAAACTACACTATTATAGGGTAGTTAGCTAGGTCGTACCCATATAGACTTGTGGTTGTACTGTTTTGCTCAGTTTGGACAAACACAAGCGTCGGTCCTTAATCGACCAGGGTGGCTCATTCACAAACCCAACAATTCTCGTGCTAATCTGCACGACCAAACCTTCCATCCACCCTTGTCAACTTTTCCTTTGATTTTCAAATTAACGGTGGTAACATCCATTACCACTTTTCAAACAAAATATTTAACAACGGTAACCTCCATTACCAATGTTCAAACAAAACATTTAACAATGGTAACATCCATTACCAATGTTCAAACAAATCATTCATCAAAACATTTGATAAACATGCTACTCATTTGAACATTAATATATTTATTTGCTACGCTAGGCATTTGCTAGTTTTTAAACATTCAACAATTGTAACACTAACTTATTATTGAGTCAAAGGGATATCCTAAGTTGACAATGGTACAAGGTAAACAATTTTCAATGGAAGGTATAACAAATTGGGTCTTTAACTAAATTTTCTAAATCAAACTATCACTTGATATAACATAAGCATGCATTAATTTAAAATAACTACCTATTCATTTTATAAATCATTGGAGCAAGTTGATCAAAGGAAACTTGCAAAACACGGGAGCAAAATGGTCAAAGGAGACTTGCCTTCCCGTGTGCGGTTGAAATCTTCCACAACTTGCTCTTGAGATTGCTCGGACAAATCGGTCTCTACACGTAAATCGAGAATTCCAAATAAATAAAATAAAATAAAAATTCAAAAATTGAAAATAAATATACCAAATGAAAGATTGAAATTTTAGATGAATTTAGAAATTTGAATGGACCAATTTGGAGCTAAAATGAAAAAATATGGCTATTTGAAAATCTCAGATTTGAATAAATCCAGAAATTGGAAATCTCGACATGTGGGGTCCACTGGTCAGAAATTTCATTAGAATAAGTCTCGACATGTGGGACCCACTGAACTCGGGACCCACTTGTCGCTGGTTAGCGCAGAGGGTGGTCGCCGACGGGTGGGGCCTACATGGCGTGGAATAAACGGAGAAAACTCAACCTCGGTAGCGGGAGCGGGCTCGAACGCGCGAGGGAGTGGGAGGGGGAGGAGAGCGGCGCTAGCCAAGTGAGCGGGAGGCACCGCCTACCCTTAATGGGTAGGTAATCCTCTTGAGGATTATCTGCGAGGCCGCGGCGGCAACGTGGCACACACGTGGTCGACGGCGTGGTCGCCGCGTGGTCGCCACGCCACGCTTTTGCCGACGTGGCGCGCCGCGCAAGGTGGCGAGGCGCTCGGGTGGCGCCGGCGTGGCGCCGTCCGCCGCCACGCTGCTGCCACCTCGGCCGACGGTGACGGCCGGCGGCGGTGGTGGCGCCGGGGGACCGAGGGTCGCCGAGCTCCGTGATCGCGCGCGCCAAGGGTACCAAAATGAAGAGAAGGATGCAGGAATGCATCGGTACCTTCTTGAGGCCGAGGTGACCGGAGGAAGAATCGGCGAAGAAGCGGCGGTCGGAGAGGAACCTCACGGCGGGAGGTGATCGATGCGCGCGGCGGCTCGGGAAGGGGTCGCGGAATCGCCTTGGCACCAACAACGTCGGGAAGGCGTCGGCGAGAATGAGGTAGCCAGGCGGCGGAATTGCTCGCGGAGTATTTGAAGCCGCGGGAAGAAATCGGGCGTAGGGAGGGCTCTGGCGCTCGGGTGATTCGTTTGAGAGGTGAGGAGGCGGCAGCGGTAGAGGACCTCGGGTGCGGGTTTTATAGACCGGGAGGGTTGTAACGGCCGCGGGTTCGCGGACTTGGCTGTCGGAGAGATGAATGCGACGGCGAGAGAGAGTAACGCGCGTCTTTATGCGGCCACCCACGCGTGGAGGCGGGAATTAATATGCGATCGACGGAAATAATTGGCCAAGCGAAGCTTTTAAAGCTTGCTTTTTCGATTTAATGGCGGCGCGGCGACGCGGGAGGAAGAAGGTGGCGGGAAGACGATCGCCGATGGGCCCCGCATGTCGATGAGAGAGGAAAAGAGAGAAGGCGACGATTCTGGCGCGGATGCACGACGCGTGGCGAGAGAAAAGTAATCAAGGCCGCAGGATGATGGGTGAAGGGTAAGTGAAAGGATACGGTTGAGATTCAATCCGCAACGTTGATTAAATCTGGCCGATGGGGTGTACTAAGTGGCAGCGGGCGGCCGCGATTTATCGGCAATCATGAGCGGTCAAGATGACGACACGCGTTGGGAACAGCGGCTTTGGCAGGTGGGACTGCCGCGGTGAGTCCACACAGACCGGTCAATGACAGGTGGGGCCCACTTGTCAGCGCAATTCGAAAAAAGAAACTCAACCTCGCGCGCGGAGCGGGCTCGAACGCGCCGAGGAGCGGGAAGGAAAGAGAGCGGCGGTAACGATCGGGCGGGAGGATCAACCTACCTATAAGGATGATTAATCCTTTTGAGTGTTAGTCGCTGGGATAGCCGGGCTGCCGTCGGATGTGCGACACTTGGCGCCGCGAGAGAGAGGGAAGGCGGGATGAGGCGTAGACGGCGGGGATGAGCTCGGGCCGGGGAGGAAGGGCTCGGATGCTTGACAAGTGTCAGCCCGAGGGAGATTTGATATTTAAATCTTTTATATATATTTCAGAAATCATTAGGAGACTTTAAAATACTCAGAAAAATACCAAATAAATTCCAAAAATTCCAGAAAAATTCACATAACTTACTGATAATGTTTTAAACATATGAAAAATATTTCCAACTTATTTGGATATTAAATTTTCTTTTCAACAGAAACTTTAACTTCAGAAAATTCCAGAAAATTGGAAATTATTAATTTAAAACTATTTCTTCAAAATAAAAGCAAAAATTGGGATGTTACAATCGACCACGTCTTTATACTCCGAAGAGTACACGTGGTAGTAGCACCGACGCGTGCGTGGAACCCCGTGTCTTGTTTATACTCAGTAGAGTGCATACGGAAAATATCCGTGTCTTATTTATACTCCGTAGAGTGCGTGCGGAGGCGGATCTCAACCAAGGGTTGTTGGACAATCGGCTTTATTGATCTCCCGTTTGCACAAGCAAGCATCTTATAATAGATAGGGTGTTGATGATGCCGCATGTTGGCCTTTACTGGCCTAAATATAGTACCTCCGCAACCTGTCTGCATTCTATGTGTGGCGGAGCGTCTGCCCTTCAAGTGTGGCGAGGTGATAAGCTCCTCGCTGTAAAGCTGCCACAACGATGTACGGGCTTTCCCACTTGGACTCAGGTTCCGGCCGCCGGTCTCGCGTGGAATTAGGGCTGTAAACGAGCCGAGCTCGAGCAAGCTTGACCTGGCTCGGCTCGAGCTCGGTAGAAACTCGAGCCGAGCTCGAGCGAGCATGAAATTGCCGTCGAGCTTCAAGCTGGGCTCGAGCTCGGCTCGGACAAGCTCGGCAGGGCTCGTGTAGACTCGGGGAGGAGGGGAGTACCGCCGTGGAGGCGCGGGGGAGCCGTGGCCGAGCCGGATCCGGTCGAGGAGGGCGCCGGGCAGGAGAGACGCCGTGGGCCGGTCGAGGAGCCGCGCCGGCGGGAGAGGAGGGGCGCGGTGGGAGGGGGGACGGGGCGGCGGCGGGAGAGGGGCGGGGTGGGGCGGCGGCGGGGCCGAGAAGGGACACCGGGGAGAGGAGGGGACGGGGCGACGGGGAGAGGGCGGGGGGGCGGCGACGGCGGGGCCGAGGAGGGACGGCGCCGGGGGGGAGAGGAGGGGGACGGGGGGGAGAGGGACGGGGGTAGGGGGCGGCGGCGGCGGGGCCGATGAGGGGCGGCGGGCGCCGAGGAGGGGGACGGGGGGGGTGGCGGCGAGGGAGTGGAAGGGGACGGGGGGGAGAGGGACGGGGGTGGGGGCCGACGGGGTGCGGGGGCGACGGGGGAGGACGCGAGGAGGGGATGGGGTGGGGAGAGCCGGAGAGGAGAGCTGGAGAGGGACGGGGGGCGCGAGCCGCGAGGTCGAGGAGCGGGCTGCGGGCGGGGGGCGCGAGGAGAGGGACCGGGGGGCGCGCATCGCGAGGAGAGGGAGGGAGCGGGCGGGGTGTGCGCGGGTCGCGTGAAATTTGGGCGGGAGAGCGCGGATCGGATGGGTAGGCGCGGCGGGATACGGGGTGGCAAAAAAAATCCAAAGCTCACGAACTATTCGGCTCGGCTCGCTAAAGCTCGCGAATTTGAGAGCAGGCTCGAGTTCGGCTCGTTTGGAGCTCGAGCCGAGCTCGAATCGAGTTTAAAATGAGGCGAGCTTGAGTAGTTCGTGAGCCTCGAGCTTTTTTTACAGCCCTATGCGGAGTGCCATCTTGAGGACGAGGTCCCCCGGCTGGAATGCTCACGGGTACACGGAGCAGCCATGCATGTGCACCATTTGCCGCGTGTACTTGGCGACGTGTTGGGTGGCACTGACTCGCTCTCCGTCGAGGAGGTCCAGGGACAATTGGCGCTCTTCTTCTGGTGCCTGGGCGAGGACCCTTCGCGAGTTGGCCTTGATCTCCTCGGGCGTCATTGCCTCATCGCCGAAGAGGAGTTTGAACAGCGTGAATCCCGTCGAGCGTGTTGCCGTTGTGCGGAGAGACCAGAAGATGCTGCGGATCTCACTTGGCCACTTGCCCTATGGTAGTCCGACAAGGTGCTTCTTGACTCCGGCGGAGATGGAGCCGTTTGCCCACTTAACCGCTCCGTTAGACTGTGGGTGCCCGACCGAAGCGAACCGGAGCGTAATACCCATGTTGTCACAGAACTCCTTGAACGGAGCATAATCGAACTGTAGGCCATTGTCGGTAGTGGTCTCCTTGGGCATCCCGAAGCAGCATATGATGTTCTACCAGAGGAAGCGCTGCATGGCTGCTGAAGTTACCTTGGCTAGCGCCACAGCCTCTAGCTACTTGGAGAAATATTCCAAAGTGACCACTATGAACCGCAAGTCTCCTGGGGCCCGAGGGAGAGGTCCCACGACATCGATGCCCCACCGTGCTAGCGGCCATATGGGGGGAATGGGGTTGAGGCCAGTCGGGGGTCTGTGGATGACCCGCCCCATCCATTGGCAGCCTTGACATCGACACACGAGGTCTTGGGCATCAGTGACGGCGGTTGGCCAGCAGAAGCCCTGCCTGAACGCCTTGCCGATGAGTGACCTCGGCGCCAAATGCGAGCCGCAGAGTCCCGCGTGGATTTCCGCGAGGAGGTGCTTTCCTTCCTCGCGCGAGGAGGTGCTTTCCTTCCTCGCGTGAGAGGCACCGTAGAAGCAGTGCGTAGACCCCCTTTTTTGTAGAGCACTCCATCGAGCACCTAGAAGGACCTGGCGTGGCATTGTAGGCAGCGGAGCTCGACGGGGTCGTCAGGCTCGGCGATGCCCTGCAAGAAAGCATAAATGGGCTCGCGCCAATCACCCTGCTGGGTGATTCGGTGGACGAGGGCCGCGTCACGATTTTGCTGCGTGATGGCCGCCGCGGGCAGGACCTCGTAGAATGCTCCTTCGGGAGCGGGGAGCTGTTGGCTAGCGGCTTTTGCAAGAATGTCAGCCTGCTCATTTTCTGCCCGGGGAATGGCCTTGACTGTGACGCCCAGAAAATGCCGCTCCTTTGCTAACACGGCTGCTAGGTACTTGGCTAGTTCCTGATCCTTGGCCTGGTACGACTTGTCCACCAGACCTGCCACCAGCCGTGAGTCTGTGCGGACGAGAACTCGTCACGCGCCCAGGGCTTTGAGCTTTGTAAGGCCGAAGAGTAGCGCCTCGTATTCGGCAGTGTTGTTGGTGGCGGGAAATGCAAGACGCATCAAGTACAGCAGACGGTGTTGTCCCAGTGTAGTGACGACAGCGCCCGCGCCTGCGCTGGAGACACCGTAGGCTCCATCAGTGTCAAGCATCCACACTGGGTCCTCTGGCTGCTGGGCGTGCCGGGTCGAGGGAGTCCACTCCGCAAGGAAGTCCGCCATGATTTGGGACTTAATCGCTGTTCGCAAGGCATACGTCAGAGAAAATGGTGCGAGCTCGGCTGCCCACTTACCAATGCTTCCCGTGGCCTCTTTATTGTGCAACATCTCTGCTAGGGAGAACGAGGACGGCACGGTGATGGGATGAGCCAGGAAGTAGTGTTGGAGCTTTCTTGAGGCCATGACCAGCGCGTAAGCCAGCTTCTTAAGCTCCAAGTACCGCGTCTTGGCGCCTTGCTGGGCTTCAGAGACGAAGTACACGGGGCACTGAAAAGCGCCCTCCTCGAGGACGAGGACGGTGCTGACCGCTGTCACTGAGACAGCGAGATAGAGCAAGAGGGGAGCCTCTAGCACCGGGGCGACCAGAGTGGGGAGGCTTGCGAGATGCCTCTTGAGGTCATCAAAGGCGCTGGCACAATCGCCGTCCCAACGAAATCCGTCACAGCCGCAAAGGGTCTTAAAAAATGGTAGGCCCCACTCCGCTGCCCTGGACAAGAAGCGGCTCAGCGCAGCAATGCGGCTAGCGAGCCTTTGGACTTCTCTTGTCGTTTTGGGTAGCTCCATAGCGAGGATTGCATCAACCTTGTCAAGGTTGGCTTGGATGCCACGCTCGGACACCAGAAAGCTCAAGAGCTTGCCCGCCCGCACACCGAATACACACTTGTCCGGGTTGAGCTTGATGCCCATCTTCCTGAGGTTGTCAAATGTCTCTTGGAGATCTTGGCCGTGGGAGGCCAGCTTCCTGGTTTTGACGATTACGTTGTCGACGTAAGCCTCCACATTCCTTCCTAGTTGGGAGGTCAGTGCTAGCGCGATAAGGCGGGTGAAGGTTGCGCCCGCATTCTTCAAACCGAAGGGCATCTTGACAAAGCAGTATGTCCCTATCGGAGTGATAAAGCTAGTCTTGTCTTTGTCATCCTTGGGCATGTAGATTTGGTGGTAGCCGGAGTATGCGTCCAAGAAGCTCATGAGTTCGCAACCAGCGGTGGCGTCGATCAGTTGATCTACGTGTGGTAAAGGGTAGTCATCCTTCGGGCATGCCTTGTTGAGGGCAGTGAAGTCGATGCACATACGCCAAGCACCGCTAACTTTTTTCACCAACACCGGGTTGGCCAACCAATCCGGGTGTTGGACTTCGCGGATGACTCCAGCCTGAAGGAGCTTTGCTACTTCCACCATGCCTGCTTGCTGCCGGTCGACGGACATACACCGAAGCCTTTGCCTGACCGGCTTAGCATCCGGGCAGACCGCTAAGTTGTGTTCGATGAGGGAGTGGTCCACGCCTTTGATGTCCTCCGGGGACCATGCGAAGACATCTGCGATGCTTCGGAGAACCCAGAGCAGAGCTTGCTCCACCTCCGGGGGGAAGCCTTCTCCGATAGAGATGACTTGACCGTCGATCTGGAGAGGTACCCTCTTGACTCCACCCTCCAGTCGGGACTTGGGGGTCCACCCCGGGGCGGATGGTGCATCCACCTTGAACTTGTCTGTGAGGGTGTGCACCCTACGGTGGAGGCTCCTGGTACGAATCTCCATCCGTCGGGCGAGATCCTGGTCGCCGAAGATAGTGATGACGCCTCGCGGACCCAGGAGCTTCAGGCACAAGAAGCCATGATGTGGGACCGTCCTAAAAGAGTTGAGGACAGGGCGGCCCAGAATGGCATTGTACGGACTTAGGGTGTCCGCAATATCGAAGATGACGTCCTCACTTTTGACGTTATCGCCATGACAAAAGGAGACTTGGAGACATACCTGGCCCAATGTGTTCAGCGGTTAGCCCCCAAAACTGTGTAGCAGGGTCCTCGATGGCTTCAATCAACTTCGAGGAATCCCCATGCGGTCAAGGGCCTCCGCAAAAAGCACGTTCGCCGAACTACCTTTGTCAATAAGGACGCGCCTGACATCATAGCCTGCAATGTTGGTTCGGATGAGCAGAGGGTCTTGGTGGGGAAACTCCACGCCCCGAGAGTCGGCAGGCGCGAAGGTAACTTAACCCTGGCTACACCCGGCGTTGGTTGGGCCGAGGTTCCCAACGAGGAACCCCCGGAGATGACGTTGATAATCTGGGCTTGTGGGGGTTTCCGCTGCGGCTGCCATAGGTGGGTCCCTAGCGCGACTGCCGGCAGGGTCTACGGGCTCCAAGCCGCTTGCATAGCCTGCACGGTCCCGCGGAGATTCGCTAGCTCCCGCTGGAGCGTGTCAAGGGCCGTCAGCAGGGCGCTCTCCCTGCTGGCGTAGCCAAAGCAGGCGGCGCACCTAGCCGCGCTGGCAGGGTAGCGGCAACCACGGCTTGTGCTCCTGAGTTACCCGCTATGTCGGTGCGGTGTACTCTGGCGGCGCTGTCGAGGTCCACATTATCGCTGAGACCGCTGTCGGCGTCGGCAGAGTCGGCCGTTGCGTCGGCGTCGGCGGAGTCGACCGTTGCGTCGGCGGTGTTGGAGTCGACCGTTGCATCGACGTTGGCGGAGTCGGTCGTTGCGTCGGCGTCGGCGGAGTCGGTCGTTGCGTCGACGATGGCGGGGTCGACCGTTGCGTCGGCGGTGTTGGAGTAGCACATTGCGTGGTGAGCGCCGTCGTTCACCCCCGCGACCGCCGATGTGAAAGACCTGGTGCTGACGTGGGACCTCGCCGCGACCCCTTCCTTGTCCTTCACGACCGATGATAAAGCTTTCTTCGGTGCCATCCTTCTTGAGATCTTGAGGCTTGCTCTTGTCGTCCCCATGGATGGTGCCAACTGTTGTGGTTACAGACCAAACAGAGAGAGAGAGTAGTGGGGAAGTAGGTGAGATGTCTTCTCTGCCTATGCTGGCATCACGTATATATCTTCTAACGAGGAGCGTCTTTACAAGAATACCCTTCATGGCATTTACATCATTATACATGCCCCACACGACACTTACGCTTTTCTAACAGGTCGGTTGGGTTTAGGTGGGGGCCACCCCTACAACAATAAGATTTATGAAACAACAACAATATATGTACACATATATTCAAGTATACATGTACATTAGCAACATATATATACATATACATTCCCAGGGCTCTGCTAAGTAAAAGCATTATTTTCAAGTGCCTATTCTTTCCTAGATGTACAACATTACTTACAGATCGATGGCCATTACTTAAATATACAACATTACTTACAGCAATAACACAAATGGACATCTCAACTGCATCTAAATAACCGAAATTGAAGATGGACTCACCGAGGGGATTCTGGCGATGTTAGAGGAGCTCGAGCATGGACGGAGGCAACCAACGGGCTCGAGCGTCGACAGAGGCGGCCGGCGATGGGCTCGGGGGACGGCGGCGGCGACGGGCTCAATCGGGAGAGCGACTAAGTCTCTATGCTTGGTTGGTATTGCTAATAACTGTAGTATACGCGCAAAATCCTAGCTGGGGGTTATATATAAAGGCTTATTACAGACGGTTCTATTTAATAACTGTCTGTGATATGTTTTATCGCAGACGGTTCTAAACTGAGAACCGTGATGGTTCTAAACATAGAACTGTCTGTGATAGTTATACTATCACAGACGGTTCTAAACAGAGAATTGTCCATGATATTTTTTTATCACGGACGGTTCTCAGTTTAGAACTGTTTGTGATAAGCCTTTGCCTCTCGATTGTAGTTATTAATGTAACTACACCAACCAGCATTCAATAAGACCTCACAAAGTATATTTCTTTACAACAGCTGGGTGTATTTCCTTACAACAGCCCAATGAGCATAGAAATACATTTGTATGACTCATTCTCAAAATTCACCTATATATCACATATTTTCTGTAACATCCTGTTTTTCTGAGATTTTTAAAGCCTGAATTTTAAAAATGAATTTTCTGGAATTTTTTGAATTTAATTGAAGCTTCAAATGAATTTTTAAAATTTTGAATGAATTAATATGAATAAAATAAACATTAACATAGCTGAAAATATTTTATTTGTGTTCTTCAGGTCTCAAGGAATTTTTTGGTATTTTTGGTGAATTTTTGGGATTTATTTGCTATTTTCTAGAGCTTTTAGAAGTTTATTTGAATTTTTGGAAAAAAGAAAAGAAAATAAAATCCCCGGCGCCCTCACCGCCGATCCTCCTCTCTGCGTGTCGGCGATCCTGGCCGCCCACGCGTCGGCCGCCGCCGACCCGCGCCCGCCTCCTCGGCCTCGGCGGCCGCCTCCGCGCCTCGCCTCCACCATCCGACGGCGCCACGCCACGCGCGCAGCGCGTCCGCGCGCCGATCCCGCACCGCACCCACCCGAACTCCACCGCACCGTCCGATCCGCCGCACGTGCCTGCGCGTCGGCCCGCTCGTGCCCGCGCTGCGCGATGACCTAACCCTAGCGTCCGCCCGGGCTCCGCTCGATCGCAGCCGCCCGTGGTGCCACGCGTCGGCCTCCCGTCATCGTCTCCGATCCGGTTCCGCCCCCGCGCCGCGTTCGATCCGGACTGTCTCGGCGTGCGTGCCATATAAAGCCCGCCGCCGCCTCGGTTCGTGCGCTCCATCCGCCGCCGCTTCTTTGTTTGTACTCCAGAAACTGCGTGGGACTATCGACCACGACTTATTTAAATTCCGGAGGATACGCCCTCGCGTGCGCGGAACGTCCGCGTCTTATTTAGACTCAGTAGAGTGCGCAGGGAAAACATCTGCGTCTTATTTATACTCCGTAGAGTGCGCGCGGAGGGTGTCCCCTCGCTGCGTCTTATTTGTACTCCATAGAGTGCGTGTGGAGGCGGACCTCGTCGCTACGTCTTATTTATACTCCGTGGAGTGCGTGCGGAGGCAAGGCTCGACGCTACGTCTTATTTATACTCCGTAGAGTGCGCACGTGAACCCGGGAGACGGAGACCGTGCGTCTTATTCTATTTTATACTCCGCAAAGTGCGTGCGGAGGCAAGGCTCAACGCTACGTCTTATTTATACTCCGTAGAGTGCGCACGTGAACCCGGGAGGCGGAGACCGTGCGTCTTATTCTATTTTATACTCCGCAGAGTGCGTGCGGAGGCAAGGCTCAACGCCACGTCTTATTTATACTCCTTCGGGGAGGGATAGCCTCGCAAACGGTGAAATTTATTAAATTCCCGTTTGCGCGGGCGCACAAGTGCAAAAGGTTATGAACTAACCCCAAGACCGATTGTCGCGATGGCAAGATGCGAAGCCTCTTGTGGTTGGGCTGCCGTAGCGCCTGACCTAAGGACTGCGTTGGGCTCCCAGGCTTGGGCTTCGGATCCCGTGCTCCAGGTGCTGAGCCACGTGCTAATCGCCAAAGACGGTGATGATGCCTCGCGGGCCTGGAAGCTTCACACATAGGAAGCCATGGTGCGGCACTGCCCTGAAGGAATTAAGGACCGGTCTCCCCAAAATGGCGTTGTAAGGGTACTGGATGCCGACGATATCAAAGGTGGCATCTCTGGTCGCCACGTTGTCATCCTGGCCGAAGGAGACCTGTAAGCATATTTGGCCCAATGCCAGTAGCAGCTGACCTCCGAAGCGTTGCAAGGGAATTCGTGAGGGGCCTAAGCGACTTCGAGGGATTGCCATCTGGTCGAAGGCTTGTGCGAACAAGACGTTCGCAGAGCTGCCGCCATCAACCAGGACATGCCGGACATCACATCCAGCAACCGCGACCTGGATGACTAGGGGGTCCTGATGGGGGAACTCCACGCCTTCAGCGTCGGCAGGCGTGAAGGTGATGGCGTGCTGCGCCCAATCTGGTGGCGCCTGGGCTGGGTATGCCGCCACGTGATGTAACCTTTGCACGTAAGCCTTGCGTTGTCGCTCTGAGGTAAATTCCAAGGAGGAACCGCCGGAAATGACGTTGATGACCCTACGCGGGGCGCCCTCAAGGGCGTGAATCTGCAAAGGGTTTTCCTGAGGCTGCGACACCTGAGCTTGTACCCGCCGGAGGCCCTCCTGAGGCTGCGACTCCTGATCGCAAATCCTTAGGTGGCCGTCCGGTGACTGCCGAACATGTGCCACGACGGGCGGGCGCACCTCGGGATCCCTGTCCCTGTCTCTGGCGATGCTTTGCCGAAGTGCTGCGATGGTGGTGCAGGAGCGAGTATCATGATTACCTTGGCCGTGCACCTCGCACCACTGCGAGCGTTGTTGGTCGTCGTACTCCGTGCGGGCCCAACCATCGCGACCCCAGCCGCGGCCTCGCCCCCAACCTCGTCGAGCCCTAGTGCCGCGGCTGGCAGGGGTGTTATCTTCAGAGCCGGCCTCAACGTCAAAGATGTACCGGGCTCACCGGGACGTCTGGCGGCCGCGCAGAGGTTTGTCGACCGACACATCCTTGTGCTGGTGGGTGTCCTTTGACGTCTCCTGTCGACGCTTGCTCTGTGAGGAACTTGCTTGCGATGGGTCAACGCTCTTTGCAATGCTTCCCGCCGGGTGGGCATCGGCTTCGCTGTCCTGGCGCCGCTTTGCGTCTTCTTCCGCGCGAGCATACTCCTCCATCTTGTCGAAGAGTTTCGCCACCGTCTTGATTGGCTTGCGCGCGTTGTACTCGGCTAGTGGCCCCGGGCGAAGGCCCTGTACCGCGGCGTTGATGATTGTTGTCTCGTTGACATCTTTGACCTGGCAGCGGACCGTCGCGAAGCGTTTAAAGTACTCGCGGAGCCTTTCGAATGGTTGTTGCTTGATGGCGAAGAGCTGATCCGCGTCGACACGCTTGATGTAGTTCCCCTGGAAGTTGTTGTAGAGGCGGTCGCATATCTGCTCCCACGCATATATGGAGTTCGGCTCTATAGTGAAGAACCATGAGAGCGACACTCCCTGCAACGCGAGCGGGAGCCCCTTCACCTTGGTCATGTCTCCCCGCCCGCCGCCTCGATGGCTGTCTCATACGTGCGCACGAACTCTCGAGGGTCCGTGTCGCCTTTGTACGGTGTGACGGAACTGGGGAATTTGAAGTCCTCCGGCCACGCTACTTGCTGCAGGCCCGGCGATAGCGGGGATTCCGGGTCCACGCGTTGTAGCGAGGCACGACTGGAGGTTGGGGCATCACGGCTGTCCGCCCTTTCGGGCGCAGGCTCTGGCGCGACCACCAATGGGGTCGGCTGACTCCGAGCCTCTTGCATGCTCCGCACGGCCCCCCTGAGATCCGCTAACTCCCGCTGGAGCGTGCTAAGGGCTGCCAACAGGGCATTCTCCGTAGCGGGCGTGGATGTGGCGACGGGCGCACCTGGTTGCGCGATCGAGGTTGTCGCGACCACTGGTTGTGCTCCTAGGTGGCTCCTCCCGTCCACGCGGTGGAGTTCAGCGCCGACGGTGGGGCCCGCGTTACCGGCAAGGCCGCTTGGTACTTCCGCACCGGGTATAGAGGCGGTGGTCGCACCCCGACGGCAGTCGAGGCTACCACTCCCTAACGCCCGGCCAGCGCCGTCAAGGCTAATCGTTGCACCAACGGCGGGTTGGGGTGCAATGCGCGGGTTGGGGCCGATCGCCACGCCCATGGCAGTGGGGTCGATGGTGTCGGTGGTGGCGGGGTCGATGGTGTCGATGGTGGTGGGGTCGATGGCGTCGATGGTGGCGGGGTCGATGGCGTCAGTGGTAGCGCGATGAGCATCGGCATTTTCTTCCCCGACCGCCGATGCCGAAGCTCTGGTGCCGACGCGGGGCCTCGCCGTGACCCCCTCCTTCTTCTTCGTCGCCGGTGATGAAACTTTTTTCGGTGCCATCCTCCTTCTCGTGATCTTGAGGTTTGCTTCCGTCGTCCCCACGGACGGCGCCAACTATTATGGCTACAGGCCAAACAGAGAGAGAGTATGGTGGTGGAGAGTTAGGTGAACAAATGACCTCTTCTGTCTTTTCCAAGGACGGGTCACGATACATAAAGACTCTCCGAGGGTAGCGAGCGACATTACCATCGTAACCTCGCTTGGAGCCTCTTACCGAGGATACGCTAAGTCATTTACATTGTTTACAACCTTCTCAGCAGGCTAGCTGGGTTTAGGTAGGGGCTACCCCTACGACAGTATACTAATCAAAATAATACATTGTCGTAAATATAGGTGATCGTATACATTGTCGTAAATATAGTTGATCGAATACATTGTCGTAAATATAGGTGATCGTATACTAATCAAAAAAATACATTGTCGTAAACTCCTGGCCCCATTGTATCGTTTTTAGGTACCCATCTTCCAGTACAAGAAAACAACCACTCACGACTGAGCGAGGCTCCGGAAGAGGAGAGTCAGATTTCGAGGTTATATATAGAACTAAAGTTGCATGTACAAATAGCTAGATAGAGTATAGTTATTTATGCCAGGATAAATTTTATGGTATATATGGCAAAGTTCTTGGTTAAAACAATGTCAAGGAATAATTAACCAGGTGTTTATATATGTTTCTGTGTGATTGGTTTAAACAAGTAAAGATGTATATTTGCTTGTTGGAGTTTTCACGGAGGAGTTGGCTAGGTCAGGCATTCGATCGAGTAGTAGAAATAGCCACGTACGGCACGGAGAGCAAGTGTAGAAATTAATAAACAGATGAAGAGACATACACGGACGAACGGAGGGCTTACCAATTAAGCAAGGAAGCAGTTGTAGTTTCTCAGAAAAATACGTAGTTTATTCCGAGACTTTTATTCATTACAAGCCAGGACGTACGATCGATAGAAACATGTGAAATTAAAGCAGCACACAATTAATTAAGCAGGAGGATCCATCCATGCAACGAAACGATCGATGCATGCATCCGTTGCATGCAGTACTGGCAGACGTACAGGATCCCCATTTTATTTAATTTGAAGACAGGCGTACGTACGTATCGCATGCATGCATGGATGTCTAGTTCAGGGGCGCGGTAGCACGTAGAAACCAACTGCGTTGAGGTAGGCGTCAGAGGAGCGGGCGAAGAAGGCAACCACCTGTGCTTTGAGCACACCGAAAGCATCTCCGCTAGCCGGATCCCCGTACGGTCCGTACTGCTGTCCGTTGGTGGTGGACAGTTTCAGGGAAGAGACGAACCCATCACCACGAGGAGCTCTACCAACCGTGCCCTCGATCTTGTTCACGTACTCCCCCGTTTCAACCTCGATCTGCACGGACGTGCATGCAGAAGCATGTAATTAACATTGAATTAAGCTAATTGCTAGGATGGATCGAGCTAGTACCTGATGATGTTTATCTTTGTCGGAGCCCCACACACCGACGGTGTGCGGTTTGCCGAGGTTGTCGACGAAGGTGAAGCGGATGCCGTTGATGACTCCGCCGCTACCTTCGCCGTCCGCGGAGCTCCAAATTTCGATCTTGGTAAGGCTCCTCGGCTTGTAGCTGGGGTCGATGTCCATCAGTACCTCCTCGCCCACCGAACGGCCCAACCTTCACCGCCGCGTCCTTCAGCTTGCTCGAAATTTCGATATAATTCGTTGTCGCCTGCAGCATGCATGCACCGATCGATTAGCTAGCTAGCTAGCATCTAGAGCTACAGGTTCTGTACTGTACTGCTTCCTCAGTTTCCCGGCCCGTCAAATAAATTTACCTGCCGTTTTAGCTAGCTAGCTTCAGAACCATGCAATGCCAGGAGCAATGCCAGGAGCATTTGCATTTGGTCGTCCAAAATATGGCCTAGCTAGCTAGCTAGGAAATTAACCAAAACGACAAGCACTCGCAAATCAAAATAATAGTTAATTATCGTAAATGCACATCTAGCAATTAATATATATAGATGATCGTGAATGGAAAGCAAACCTATATATTGCTCTTACCATTGATCGTTATCTGGCACTGATGGATCTGCTTGTGTTTGTTTTGCAGGGAAGCTGGTGATGATCGATGATCGAAATGCTTCCGGCCTATTTATAGAGCCCGATCCACCGAGCAAGTCCCAAGGCTATACTAAGCAGTAGTGCACAATATTATTTGAGAATCATGACGTGCCTACGTGTGATATTAATTGAGATGCATGCATGCACGACGTACGTCTAATTTATTTGACGGTCAAATAAATTGAAAACGACGGTCAAATTTATTTGAAAATGTCATAACATAACAATTTATTTGACGGTCAAATGGCCTTCAGAACCATTTGGTACGGTTCATAACATAACAATTTTATAATTTTTTACAAATATATTCATATAAAAATAGTGGTCAAATTTATATTCTTACACAGAAGGAGTATATATTATGTATAGCACGCGTACGCCTGGTGCAATTCACCCTGAATAAATCTTTTTTCTTAACAAAGGGGAAGCTCCTGTTCTGAGGTCTTCCTGAGAATCTCCCTTCTACGAACGAACCTACCCAAAATTTCAGCATGCAGGACGCACGAGAAACAAGTGCGCCACCTCTCCTGCAGATTTCACCTTTTTCTTCTCAAATCAAACAGATTTTGTTTTCTGCTATATCGCCCAACAAAAGTGCAGCTAATCCAATTACATAACATTACTACAAAACAAGCTATACTGCACGCCTCATCACAGACAAATAATGAGAAACTGTCTATATTTACAATTATTACAAACGGTTTTACAAGCGTGGCCGTGTACCATCTATGATACGCAATTATCATAGACGGTTCTTACTAATAACTGTCTAAGATAGTTCACAGACAGTTATTAATACGAACCGTTTTTGATAATTGTAGATGTCATAGACGGGTTTTAATTACAAACGTATGTGATAGTTCACATACGGTTGTTCATACGAACCTACCCAAAATTTCAGCCCCGCTCCAAACTGCTGCACGTTCGGCAGCAGCGATGGTAGGTACTGTAGCGTTTTGTCTCTTTCCCTTTTTTTTAGGTTTTTTTGTTTTTTTATTTTTTCTGTATTCCTTTGCATTGTACGTGATATGTTAACATACCACTTTTATTTTTACATTTTTCTAAATTTAATTATGCCCAATAAGCCAATTCAGCTAAAGTTAAAAATAAGTCAACTACAGTAAAATATCAGCCAGAAACCATCGCTATTTCGAACGCCCCCGAATCAGCAGGACGCACAAGAAACAAGTGCGCCACCTCTCCTGCAGATTTCACCTTTTTCTTCTCAAAACAAACAGATTTTGTTCTGCTATATCGCCCAACAAAAGTGCAGCTAATCCAATTACATGACACTACTACAAAACAAGCTATACTGGACGTCTCATCACAGACGGATCATGAGGAACCATCTATATTGTAATTAACACAGACAGTTTTATAAGCGTGGCCATGTACATTATCATAGATGGTTCTTACTAATAACTGCCTGTGATAGTTCACATACAGTTATTAATACGAACCGTCTATAATAATTGTAGATGTCACAGTCGAGTTTTAATTATAACCGTATGTGATAGTTCACATACAGTTATTAATACGAACTAATTGAATCCAGTAAATATCCTTCAATTACATTGATTGAATCCAGTAAATAGGGTAGTACAACATTCTACATTGAGAGAGACGTGTGTGAACACGAGAGACTATATATACTTAATTAGGAGTATTTTGTGGGCCATGTGGGTGCTGCAATATGTACTATAAAAAGAAACTCGTCATCACTTATTTCTTACCGAAACGAGCAGTTAAACTCAAATCGTGTCCGTTGATCTGTCTACAAGTCACTCCCATTCACACACGCCTTACTATATCCCTACACGTATACACATGTAGGTAGTGTTAAGGAACCAGGACTCTTGGTTTAAACCTCCTTATCTCTAGTGGGCACCTCATCCCCCCTCCTATAAATAGAGAGCCATATGGCTGACTTTGTACCCCAATGCATATGAAGCAATAAAGAAAGACCAGTAGTTCTCTCTACCTCTCTGTGTTCAATCTATTATTCTGTGTTTCTGTGATTGATTCGTTCTTGTTCTAAGCAGAGGAATCGCTCGGACTGGTCGCCAGCGAGAGTTCCTCAACACGTTATCAGCACGACTACGCTTTGGTGAACGAAGGTAATCATCGAAGCACAGATTGATTTTCTAGATCGCTTGAATTTGCAATTTTTTTCGCGTTCTAGAATGAATCTCTACGGTGCAAATTCGCCCTAATTTACTGCGAGCAGACCCGAAGTCGCCGGCACAATGCCAATCGGTAAATTACTTGCAAGGGTGGATGTCGATTGCACTGTAGATTGATCTACCGCGAGCAGACCCGAAGTCGCCGACGAATCCGTCGATCGGTAGATCACGCACATTAAAATTTGCATCATAGATTAGAAACCAGAAAATTCAACTTAGGTTTTGACTTCCCTGTTCGGCCATTGCACAAAGAAAAAGACATGCAAGTAATCAAGCTCTGGCCACCGGCCTGCCGACCATCGCCTCCCGCATGAGGCGCCGTCGCACTCGCATGTGTGCACCGGCCCCCGCACGGGCCGTCGACATCGTCGTCGTCGCCTCGGCCTGACTGCTCCGCGCCCCGTATGGCGCCTCCCGCTACCTGCACGGTCCCGAATGACCACCGTCCCGCCGGCCTGCAGCAGCCACTGCATGGGCCCCGGCGCCACCGCCCGAAGAACGGCCGCCGCTTGGAGCGCGCCACCCGCAATCAGATGCACACCGCGCACCACCCGTGCGCTCGGTCCCCAGCCTGCACGCCGCCTGGCCACTGCGCCGCCTCGCCTGGAAGCCGCACCGAGCCGCCGCGCCGAAGCGGGCCGACACCGTCGCACTGGCTGCGCGTGACGCCTGCCGCCCCCTTTGCGCTCGGGTTGGGCCACCGCCCACTCGGCTGCTACTGCGTGCGACTGCCGCCCAGCACTTTGCGCCCGCCGCGCTTGGTCTCCGACCGCCGGCGCCCTGCGCGCGTTGCCCCAAACCCGGCCGCCATCGCCTGCGCCGACGGCTCCAGACGGCCGCCTCCCGCCGGCTCGCCCGCGCACGACCGCCTCCTTGGCCCCGCAGCCACGACCACTGCCCGCTCGCGCCGCCGTAGCTGCGCCGCGCCGCCGCCCGCCGCTCCACGCGCGAAGCCGCCACCGCGCCCGGCCGCGTGCCTGCCGCACCGCGCCCCGCAGCCGATCGCGCCACCCGCGTCCGGCCACCACGCCACCACGCCGCTCGCGCCGCCGCCCCATGCGTGCCCGCTCGGGCTGCACAGAGCCGCCGCCGCTAGGGAGTATGGGGGTAGGGAAACCCTACCCCCATCACTTTGTGATTTTCGGGTGGGCCGGTAGGCCAGAGAAACTGGGCCGACCGGTGGGGGGAAAGAAAATGGGCCGACCGGTTGGGGGGGAGAAGATTGGGCCGGCCGGTGGACAGAAAAAGAAAGTAGGCCGGGCCGGGTGGAAGGAAAAAGAGGTGGGCCGGAAAAAGGAAAAATTTTTTTTTACAGAGAACCCCCCCGGGCAATCTGAAAATTACGTAAATTTTCTCCGAACTGAAAAATTTGCGTAGAGACCCCTAGAAAATGCAAAATTTGCTGAAAATTTGTATTCTAGCATAAATGGGCCTCGGGAACCCAATTTTTGCATTATTTTCAGCATTTGAAGTTTATTTATTTATGCCATTATTGTTTTATGTATTTTCTGCATTTATTTACTGTTTTGATTAATTGTAATTATTTAATTGCTTTCAATCACTGAAAATTAGCAGTAAATTATAGAAAATACATAGAAAAATTTAAGAGACATTATGAGAATCTATTGTACCATTTATTTACCTGCAGTAAATAATTTCATGCATGCTTACCTGAAGTAAACTTATATGTTCCACTCATCACATGTAGATGACTGGCATCACGAACCAGGAGTTCGAGGAGCTTGCCCAGCATGGCAAGAACTATCTGACATAGGCATCCGATGTCGAAATAGTACTTGAAGCCAAGAAGCTCCGCGCAGCTATTGGGATTGGCGGACGGCATGACGCCAAACCTACACCTGAGTAAAATGATCAGGCACTTCATTTCCTCAGGTACCACCTCTGCATTACTCTCAAGAATGAGTATATGGCGGAGAAAAGCGCGCTAGCACTCTGGACCGCACTCAAGAAGCGGTTTAAGAGGCTAAAGTACACCATTCTTCCTCAAGCAGAGCAAGAGGATCGGACCGAGGTTTGCCGATTTCAAGACGGCCGAGGAGTACACCGCCTTGCACAGAATTTGTACCAATCTTCAACTCGTGGCGCGATCATAGATGAGCGTAAGATTGAGAAGACCCCGCCCACCTTTCACCCCAATGTCAGATGATCCCGCCCGCAACTATCGCCAAGACGGCTACAAGGAGTACGCCGAATTGATTGATATGATGCAGGTTGCGGAGGCTCGTGACGAACTTCTCCGCAAGAATTACGCCTCTCACCACTGCAGCTCCACCGCCGTGAAGCCAACGCTGGAAGCTACAAGGTGCGAAAGCCCTTGATGAAAAGAAGGGGAAAGATGGGTAAGGCCGTTGCCCAGAAAGGTAAGTCAGATGCTCCAAGTAACAAAAGGGCTAAGGAAAGTGGTAAAATCTATGGTCAACAGAACCAAAGTTGCTACAAGTGTGGCAAGTGGGGGCATTGGTCGCGGATTTGCAAAGCACCGCAACATGTCATTGATGCCCACCAAGCCCAGAAGAAAAATGGCAAAGGGCAGCCTGAAGCTCACTTTGCAGCTGTTGAGGGGGAGCATCATGAGCCGATGCCGGAAATGATGGAGGTTGAGTCCAGTTCGGCAGCAGCACCTCCTTACGACCTAGAGGCAGCCACCTCCATGATTTCTCTCGAAGAGAACATCACGCCTGAAAAGATAGCCGAAGAAGTCAACGATTTTCTAGTTGATTCCGTCTGATGCACAGAATGCATGAGACGTTAATTGTCATTTATTTTGCATTAAATGGACAAGTTAGAACTTGCATGGATGGTACTTTAGTTTTATTTTCTCGTGATGGTTGGATGATTTTGGAATAATTCATTCATTTATTCAGTTTACAATGGCATGATATGTTCTAATATTTGTGTGTTTTATTTATGTGCTGTATGTATTCTAATACATATTAATAAAATACCTTATATTAGAGCACATGTGACGCCCTATGGAGGAAGTATGCCTTGCCGATAGTGGTACCACGAATACCATCTTAAGAGAGACTAAATATTTTCAGTCGATTCGTAAGAGCAATGGCAGCCTTACGACAATCGCCGGAAGCGATGCATGTATAATTGGTTCCGGAAGAGCCACAATTATACTTCCCATGGGCAAAACTTTAGTCATTGAAGACGCATTATTGTACCCAGAATCGACTAGAACTCTCCTAAGTTTTAAAGATATTCGCACCAATGATTTCCACGTTGAGACTGAAGAAGAGTATGGTAAGGAATACCTACTCATCACGAAGCGCGAAGAGAATGGCAAAAGGATATTAAAAAAACTTCCTTCACTAGAAACTGGGCTATATTATACCAACATTAAGGTGCCTGCAGCATACACTGTCCTAAAGACAGTATTTAGAAGCTCTGAACTATTCCGTCTCTGACATGACAGATTAGGCCACCCAGGTCTTAGGATGATGAGAAATATAATTAACAATTCCCACGGGCATAATATTAATGTGAAGAATTTTTCGAATCCTGAAGATTTTGTGTGCCCTACATGTGCCATCGGGAAATTAATTACTAGACCCTCCACTCTGAAAGTGAAGGATGAAGTCCCTGTATTCCTGGAACGCATCCAGGGAGACATTTGCACTCCTATTCAGCCCATCTCAGGGCCATTTAGGTATTTCATGGTGCTCATTGATGCTTCCTCAAAGTGGTCATATGTGGGTTTATTATCCACAAGAAACCATGCTTTCGCAAAATTGATCTCGCAAATCATTCGCATCAGAAATGTGTTCCCTGATCATCGCATCAAGTCCATCAGAACGGACAATGCCGGAGAATTTACTTCAAAGGCATTTGATGATTATTGCATGGCGATGGGGATTGCAGTTGAGCATTCGGTACCGCATGTCCATACCCAGAACGGTTTGGCAGAGGCTTTAATCAAGAGAATTAAATTTATTGCCCGACCCCTCTTACAAAATTGTAATTTGACAGCTACATCTTGGGGACACGCAGTCCTACATGCAGCGAATCTCATCAACTTTAGACCTGCGGCCTACAACATCTATTCACCTATGCAACTAGCGCAAGGGTTATCACCGAAAATTTCTCATCTTAGGAGGTTTGGATGCAAGGTTTATGTACCTATACCTCCTCCGCAGCGAACTGCAATGGGCCCTCTTCGTAAGACTAGGATATACGTTGGTTATGAGACTGCATCCATAATCAGATATTTGGAACCCATGTCGGGAGAATTGCATACTGCCCACTTCGCTGACTGCATTTTTGATGAGGATAATTTTCCGACATTAGGGGGAGGAAATCAACCCATTGATGAAAAATGTCGTGAAATTACGTGGGAAGCCACAGGAATTCCTGCACATGACCCGCGCACTAGTGAAACTGAAAAAGAGGTTCAGAAGATCATCGACTTGTAAGCATTAGCAAGCCAACTGCCCGATCACTTTAGTGATTTGAAGAGCGTGACTAAGTCGCATGTGCCTGCACGCAATGCCCCGGAGAGGGTTGAAATACGAAAGAAAATTGAAGGTATCCCTAATCCCGTCTAGAGGCCTCAGAATAAAAGGACGAGAACTTCGGCTCCTCGAATCCGAAGTAACCGGAGACGCCCGACGAAAAAGGATAAGAAGAACTTATCACAGCCGATCACCGAAGTCCCTCAAAATGAGAAGGGGAGCCAGTTAAAACCTGGCACAAGTATGGCACCTGTTGAAAAAGACATACTGGATCTGAATATCCCCATCGGCATGGATGTGTGCGCACACATCGGAGCCGAATAACTAAAGGAACTTGTCACCGTAATTAAAAGAAGCGATGCGCAAGATGAAGCTCCAGAAGAAGCAACTCATGAAGAAATAGCTATAAATTATGTGCACACGGGAGAGTCTCTGAACAGGACAACAGCCAGTGTTGATATCTACTTCGCAAAGAAAATTGCCACAATCATTGATCATGATCTCGAGCTTGCATCGCTCGCTGAATGTAAGAAAAGATCAGATTGGGAAGATTGGAAGAAGGCAATAGCAACTGAATTGCTATCTCTGAACAAAAGAGAGGTGTTTGGGCCCGTATGCCACACACCTCCCTATGTGCACCCCGTAGGGCACAAGTGGGTATTTGTTCGAAAGAGAAATGAAAGAAACGAAGTAGTGAGATACAAAGTAAGGCTGGTAGCACAAGGTTTCACTCAACGTCCTGGAGTTGATTATGAAGAAACTTACTCTCCGGTCATGAGTGGAATTACCTTTAGATACTTGATCTCAATGGCAGTGAACTTGAATTTAGAAATAAAATTGATGCATGTTGTGACTGCATAGCTTTATGGTAACTTGGATTTGGAGATTTATATGAAAGTCCGTAAAGGAATTCCCCTCCCGAACCAAGATAGAGCAAATAGACATCTGTACAGTGTGAAGCTTAGAAAGTCCCTGTATGGACTGAAGCAATCTGGCAGAATGTGGTATAATCGTTTAAGTGACTTTCTCTGCAAGAAATGCTACACGAACAATGAAGACTGTCCTTGTGTATTTATACGGCGATCCCAGAATAGATTCTATATAATCTCAGTGTACGTAGATGATCTGAACATAATCGGGACAGTGGAAGATATAAAAGAAGCAAGTTTCTACTTGGAGTCAGAGTTTGAAATGAAAGATCTGGGCAAGACCAAGTTCTGATTAGGCCTGCAGCTTGAGCATGTCCCTGGAGTAGTCTTAGTACATCAGTCGACCTACATCCAGAAGGTGCTAGAAAGATTCGGCTTTGAGAAAGCATTCCCATCAAAAGTACCGATGATCGGGAGATCTTTACAGCAAGAAAAAGATCCTTTCCGACCTAGGGAAGAGGGGGAGGAAGTTCTGGGACCGGAATTCCCATACTTAAGTGCAGTTGGAGCACTCATGAACTTAGCAAACTGCACTAAACCGGATATTACTTTTGCCGTGAACCTGTTAGCAAGGTATAGTGCAGAGCCCACCAAAAGGTATTGGCAGGGCATAAAGGACATCTTCCGATATCTCCAAGGAAGCAAGGACCTTGGATTATTTTACAGAAAGAATCAAGATCTGAACTTGATTGGCTATGCAGATGCTGGGTACTTATCTGACCCGCATACCGCAAAATCACAAACAGGCTATGTATTCCTGTATGGTGGAACTGCAATTTCCTGAAAGTCGTCTAAGCAAAGCCTTGTAGCTACCTCGACGAACCACTTAGAAATAATAGCGCTGTATGAAGCCGCACGTGAATATGCTTGGCTACGCCGAATGGTTCACCACATCCAGCAGTCATGTGGAATGAACATTATGCAAAACCCCACAATTATCTATGAAGATAATGCCGCTTGCGTTGCACAAGTACAAACGGGCTATGTGAAGAGTCATCTCACAAAGCATATCAACTCTAAGTTCTTCTATGCTCATGAATTGCAAAAGATGGACGAGATTAAAGTACTGCATACTAAGTCTTATAAAAATCTAGCAGATTTATTCACAAAGTCCCTCCCCGCATCTAGCTTTGAAAGGTGCGTGCGAGGGATTGGTATGATGAGACTTCGATAAGTGCAGAATTCAGGGGGAGAATTCTCTCAAGCCCGTTAGTGAATCTTGATCCTGAAGATCAAGTACCCAAAGAATAAAAGTCCTGAAGGCTGAATAAAGTTGGGTGAATTGTACTCTTTTTCCCTTGACGAGTTTTCCTGAAGTTTCTCGACCAAGGTTTTTAATGAGGCAATTCGTGCATCGCAGCATAACATATATCATGTACTCTTTCTCCAAATTTTCCCACTGGGTTTTATGGAGTTTTAACGAGGCATGAACATGATGGATGAGTGCCCAAGGGGGAGTGTTAAGGAACCAGGACTCTTGGTTTAAACCTCCTTATCTCTAGTGGGCACCTCATCCCCCCTCCTATAAATAGAGAGCCATATGGCTGACTTTGTACCCCAATGCATATGAAGCAATAAAGAAAGACCAGGAGTTCTCTCTACCTCTATGTGTTCAATCTATTATTCTGTGTTTCTGTGATTGATTCGTTCTTGTTCTAAGCAGAGGAATCGCTCGGACTGGTCGCCAACGAGAGTTCCTCAACAGGTAGTACTCGTTCGATCACATGGCAGCTATTAAATACAAGTCATATAGTCTCAGGTGATCACATGGCATTGGTTGCAAATTTAATGTTCGGTGTATGGATTTCATGCGAGTCTGTTAAGATTAGTAGTGATAGTTTTAAACTTATTAGAATGTATTTAGTTGAAACTTGTGCTGACTGTAAAAAAAACAATGGCTTTTGCGGGATGCTGGAGCTAAGTGCCGATTGCCTCAAGACGAACGAAGATAGAACAACCAGAGATTTTAAAGAAATTGGTGGAAGGCTTTTTTTCTTTT
Source organism: Melocanna baccifera (assembly GCA_036346265.1). Classification (NCBI taxonomy): domain Eukaryota; kingdom Viridiplantae; phylum Streptophyta; class Magnoliopsida; order Poales; family Poaceae; genus Melocanna; species Melocanna baccifera. The sequence goes on from CM070696.1 coordinate 65,869, forward strand.
CAAAGGGTTAGAAGGTTTACACCTGGAAGGAGGATGAGCGGTATCTTCGAGCTGTTGCTGCTGTGAAGACCTGCACAGGGGCGGCAAGGTTTCTGTGCAGCGCATATCTGCGCGATCACTCCCGCTCTGTTTCATCTACGTCCTGCACTACAAGCCTGCACTACAACGAGCCTGCGCTGCTTCTTGTTCTTCATCAATCCCAACAGTAAGACATTCGCGTGTTCGATTGACTTTGATGCTGTATTTTCTTTCTGTATTTTCTGAAGTACAATAAATAGCCTGCTGTTAGTTATGTGTTTTACATCACTAGTTTATTATATTTGTCTCCTACTAAAACTTGGAATTAAAATAGTGCCTATATTTTCAACGTTCCAGAAATCTTATTATGAACTTTGTTGCAATACAGAAATGGTTAGCGCTTCTGATGCGATGAAACTTGAGAGATTTTCTGGACAGAACTTTCGAAGAGGATCCAGCCGACCTAGCCCGGCCCACAGCCTCTTCTCCGCCCTTTCTCCTTCTCAACCTTGCATGCACGTGTGCCCGCGAGGCTTCTCCTCCCTCTCCCCCGAATCCCGTAGTCACGGGCCCCACCGTCGCTCCTCCCTTCGGACCGTCGGTCGCCGGTGTGCCTCCCTGCCCGTACTGCAGCTGCTTCACCGCGGTACTTCACCAGCCCCCCATCCCTCTCCATGCACTGCCGGACCGTCGCGCCATGCTACCACATCGGCCACAGCCGCGCCCACGACGCCCTCGCTTTCGCCAGCTATTGCATGCTTACCTACTGCCTATCTTTTCATGACGTGAGACCATGATCGGCTGCCCTGTAGCCACACCGCTGCTTGTGTCGCCACCATGACAGCTCCAACCGCTCCCGTGCGGCCCACTCCCATGTGTAATTGCTAGGCACACCTCATACAGGTACATTACATTGACTGAATCCAGTAAATATCATTCAATTAAATAGGGTAGTACAACATTCTACATTAAGAGAGACGTGTGTGAACATGAGAGACTATATATACTTAGGTAGTACTCGTTCGATCACATGGCAACTATTAAATACCAAGTCCTACACGTATATACATATAGGTAGTACTCGTTTCTCCCAACTCACCTATTATATCCTTACAGAATATATATACATGTTTGATCACATGGCATTGGTTGAAAATTTTAATGTTCGGTCTATGGATTTCGTGCAAGTCTCTTAAGACCAGTAATGATAGTTTTAATCTTATTAGAATGTATTTAGTTGAAACTTGTGCTGACTGTCAAAAAAAACAATGGCTTTTGCGGGATGCTGGAGCTAAGTGCCTATTGCCTCAAGACGAACGAAGATAGAACAACCGGAGATTTTAAAGAAATTGGTGGAAGGCTTTTTTTTTTGAAAGGGTTAGAAGGCTTGCACCTGGAAGGAGGGTGAGTGGTATCTTCAAGCCATTGCTACCGTGAAGACCTGCACAGGGGCAGCAAAGTTTCTGGGCAGTGCATATCTACACGACCACTCCCGCTCTGTTCCATCTACGTCCTGCACTATAAGCCTGCACTGCAATGAGCCTGCACTGCTTCCTGTTCTTCATAACGAGTGGTATGAGAATACAGATGAGATACGGACAGCGTGGCTGCGGCACATCGGGCCGTCGTGTTCGGCTACTTTCCGAGTACCGTTTCGAATCCGAGGTGACAGCTAGCCTGGATCCTTGGTCGAAACAAAAGGGTGCGCATCACGAAGGAATCGGCCGCAATCACCTCGGATTGTGCATATATGGTGCCTTGGCGAGTACGACATTTATTTCTAGTTGCCAGTAAAAGATACTGAAATTTTCTTGATGGATCATTGGGGTAATGTACAACTCAAATATAAAATTTTGTGAACTGACTCTTCCATTTGTTCTATTTTTGAAATTCAAATCTAAAATCAGCCTATTTGAGCTATTTTTAAATTGGTACAAATTCACTGTAGAAAATGGAAAATCATTTTTAGGACCTATGTGACATCTTAAAAGTATGTGAGAATTTTTAGACCTCATTTAGTCCCTATTTATAAATAGTAGCCTTTATTAGCATTTAAATTAAAAATCTAAAATCATTTCTTTATGTTGATTGATGATGATGTTTCACGAATCATAGACTTGGAATTATCAAATCAATAATGTGGGCACATGTTAGAGAATATGACATTGGATTAATATATTATGAGACACTGCAAGAATTGTTATATTCTTAAGTATCATCAGTTGGTCTTATACAGAGTATATGTAGGATGCTTAGACTTGAAATCGTCAAAATTTTCTGCATGCGTGATAGTTTACATGCGAGTTACCAAACTGTGAGACCCTGGAGTAGAAACTCCTGGACCCCCTGTGTATTGCAGTACTAGTCCCAGATCAACGCTAGTACACACAGATAATCAGAAAAATGATACGTTGCCAATCACGCTTTATTACAATAATAACTGAAATACATAAGTCTTGGCCCAAGGCCTTACAACTGTGGTTCACAGAACCTCTTACACAAAAGGTAACAGCGGAAGCAAAAATATTCAAATAAACGGCCCATCAATATGCCACAGGCAATTGACTTGAGCAACGAGACCTAGTCCTCCGGAAAGAATCCATCACAGCCGCAAGCGGAACAGTAGTCGTAGTCTTCTTCCTGAGCTTCAACCTCTTCTGAGAATTATTTTGAAGTGTAGTATGTGAGTACAAAAATGTACTCCGCAAGTCTTGGAAAAATGCATTAGATGCGGGGTTGAACAAAGGAAGGCTATATGACTCTTTTGCACAAATAAGCATTTTATTTCAAATTTATATACTATTACTAAAAGCATTTTGTTAAACATTGAATTTCCATAATCTGAAATTTAATAAGTACATTAGTGAAGGTTACATCCACCATCACTGATAAAATGGGCTATCTCCACCAAGATTTAAAATGGAGGTTAAAACCACTTGAACTGGTTACATCCACCAGACCAAAATCACGAGAGTTCTATCCACTCACTAGTTTTCTAAAACCTTTTCTTTTTAAATGCAAAGTCAAATCTCTACTATGTGAATGCATTCCTTGTCTGCCCTTGACCGTGGGCACGGCTATTCGAATAGTTTTATTACTCTGCAGAGTGCGTACAACTTTACCCACAAGAGATATGTTACCTTAACAGTCAACACGCTTCCTTTGGCATGAGACCCAGATAAAATATCACAAAGCTTTTCACCTACTCTAGTATAGTTTTACATCACTCGCTGAGGTTTCACCACTGAAGGGTTAAATCCACCACATTCAGAAGCTCCCTCTTGCACCATGTGAGTGCAGTAAATCTCTGCCCCTCACTTTGAGTAATCAGTAAATCCCTGATACCCATTTTCCCATAGTGACACAAAGACTAAACTATTATAGGTTAATTAGCTAGGTTGTACCCATTTTAACTTGTGGTTGTACTGTTTTACTCAGATTGGACAAACACAAGAATCGGTCCTTAGACGACTAGGGTGGATCATTCACAAACCCATGTTTCGTGCTAAACCGCACCAACCAAACATTCCATCCACCCTCGTCAAATATTTCATTTTGAATTTTCCTTTTTAAGTTAAAATTACAGTGGTAACATCTATTACCACTTTCCAAACAAATCATTGAATAAAAAACATTCATTAACCATTTTTCTCATATGAGCATTTTTACATTTAACAGCTAAACTAAGCATTTGCTAATACTCTAAATTCAACAATAAATAATACTAACTCATTTATGAGTCCAAGAATATCCTATGTTGACAAGGGTACATGGTAAGCAATTTCCAAAGGAGGGTATAACAAATTGGGTGTTTATCTAAATTCTAGAATTAAAATTATCAATTTATTAAACATAGCCATGCAAATAATTTAAAATAATTGCAAAAACTATTTATAAAATATAGGAGCAAAATGGTCAAGGAGACTTGCCTTCTTGAATTATGTTGGAATCTTCCCGAAGTTGCTCTTGAAAATGGTCGGACAGATCGGATTCTACACGAGAAACGAGAAGAACCAAATAAATAAAATAAAATAAAAACTCAAAAATTTAAAATAAATATACCAAATGAAAGTTTGAAATTTTAGATGAATTTAGAAATTTGAATGGGTCAATTTGGAGTTAAAATGCAAAAGTTATAGCCTTCCAAAGTTTAAATACAAAATAAAAGAAAAAGGCTATTTTCTGGATTAAATTTTAAACCGAAAATCATTTATGACGTCAGCAGGCAATTTCCCGAATTAATTTTCTAAAGGAAAACTGAGATTATGACGTCAGCATGGAGTTTAAATAAAATTTTAGAGGCTGACAGGTGGGGCCGGTCCACGGTGGACCGAGTCCACGGAACAGTACACGCAGCGGCAGCGCTGACGCGGCAAGCTAGGGCTGACGTGGCACGCGCTGGTGCCACCACGTGTCAGCTGCTGACGTGGCTGCCACGTGGCACCTGGGGGCGAATTTTGGACGAGTACCGACGGCGTGGCATGCCACGTGGTGGCGACGTGGACTAGGTGGCGACGCGGCACGCCGCCGTGCCGCCACGTGGCTAGGGCTAACGTGGGTGGCTCGGGCGCGGGCGGCGGTGGCGAGATCGGACGGTCGCGGAGCGTGCACGCGGCAAGATCTGGGGCGTCGGCCCAGATCCAGATGAGCGGTGGTGATGGAGTGGCGTGGGTGCGAGGACGGCGACGATCGACGAAGCGTGGCGGGCGCGTCGCGCGAAGCGTCGCGCAGACGCGGGTGTGCGGGGTGTCGGTGGGATCCAATGACGGAGAGGGGGACGCGTGGCGCCAGCTGGTGCCTCACGGCTCTGATCTTGAACGGACGGCGCGGATGCGCGGGCGCGGAGGCGGGAAGGCGACGATGATCGACGCGTGGCCCAGCACGACGCGCGAAGCGTCACGCGGACGCGAGCGAAGCGCGACGCGGCGCGCGACCGAGGAGCGGCGCGACGCGGCGCGGGCGCTGGGACCGAGGCGCGCGAAGCGACGGGGACGGCGGAGGAGCTCACCGGCGGCGACGAAAACATCCAGCGACGACACAAAACACGGCGGCGATGACACACGCGAGGAACTGGAGAGGAGGGGAGTGCGCGATGGGGGTAGAAAGGCTCCCCGGCGACGTCTTTATACCCCGCGGAGAAGAAACGGACGCATGGCTCGCCGGAGTTAACACGACGGTTTTCGTCTCCAACCGGCGGAAACGGGCGACGCCTCGAGGTGAAACGTCTGCTAGTTAACGCGCGCGACGAGCGGATGCTCCGGGACCATTCATGGCGAGGAGTAACGGTCGGGAGGCGAAGAACGCGGAGCTCGGGTGGCGCAGTAATGGCGACGACGCGCGGAGGAAGAAACGGCGGGGACGACGGGCCTGACAGGTGGGGCCCACCTGTCGGCGAGAGAGAGAAGAGAGGAGGCGAGCGACGGATGAGCGACGGGTGGCGGGCATCGGGGAGGGGAAGGTGGGCGAAGGGGTAAGTGAGGATGGGCGGCGTGGATTAGTTCGGGCGGGGCAGAGGGCTCGGATGGGTGACACGCGTCGCCCGGAGAAGGAAAATAGAAATTAAAATTTTTTTAAGATTTTCAGAAAATGCTAGGAAGCTTTAAAATGCTCGGAAAAATACCAAATAAATTTTAAAAATTCCAGAAAAATTCACAGAAATTACTGAAGATGTTTTAAACAGAAACTTTAATTTCTGAAAAATCCAAATAATTTGAATTAATTGGTTTAAAATTATTCTTTCCAAATAAAAGAAAAAATTGAGATGTTACAAACCTACCCCCCTTAGAAAGAATCTCGACCCCGAGATTCGGAAGGACTGGGAAAAAGACTAGGGAACTCCGCTCTGAGATCCTCTTCACGCTCCCAAGTGGCTTCCGACTCTGGACAATTGTTCCACTGCACTTTGCAAAATTTGACCGTCTTGTTTCGGGTACGACGTTCCGCTTCTTCCAAAATCTTGACTGGAAACTCTGGATACGTCAAATCTTCTTTTAAATCTACCTCCTCTAAAGGCATTAGCTCCTCTGGCACCCTTAAACACTTTTTCAACTGTGACACATGAAACACATCATGCACATCTGACAATTGGGTAGGAAGCTTTAACTGATAGGCAACTTCTCCTCTTCTGGCTAAAACTGGAAATGGCCCAATATATCTCGGAGCAAGTTTACCACTAACTCTGAAACGACGCATCCCTTTTAAAGGTGACACTTTCAAATACACATGATCCCCTGGTGTAAACTCTAACATTCTGCGACGATTGTCCGCATAGCTGTTTTGTCTGGTCTGTGCTGTTCTCAACCTATCTCGAATTAAACGAACTTGCTCTTCTGCTAGCTTCAATACATCAGGTCCAAATACTTGACTTTCTCCTGTCTCTGACCAATACAAAGGTGTTCTGCACTTTCTGCCATATAAAGCTTCGAATGGGGACATCTGCAGACTAGATTGATAACTGTTATTGTAGGAGAATTCTGCATAAGGCAAACTTTGATCCCAACTGGCTTTATTGGCCAATGCACATGCTCTCAACATATCTTCCAAAATTTGATTTACCCTTTCTGTCTGACCATCTGTTTGAGGATGATAGGCAGTACTGAAATTTAAATTGGTTCCCAAAACTTCATGAAGCTTCCGCCAAAATATTGAGGTAAATTGAGATCCTCTATCTGATACAATCTTCTTTGGAATTCCATGCAAGCACACAATCCTTGACATATAAAGCTCTGCCAATCTATCTCCCGAATAAGTGGTCTTAACTGGTATGAAATGGGCAACTTTTGTTAAGCGATCCACTATAACCCAAATTGAATCATAACCTGACTTGGTCTTTGGTAATCCAGTTATAAAGTCCATTCCGATTTCCTCCCATTTCCATTCAGGTATCTGCAAGGGTTGCAAAAGACCAGCAGGTCTTTGATGCTCTGCTTTAACTCTTTGACATATGTCACACAAGGCTATATATTCTGCAATTTCCCTTTTCATACTGGTCCACCAGTAACTTTCCTTTAGATCCTGATACATTTTTGTACTTCCAGGATGAATTGAATATCCCGCTTCATGAGCTTCTTTTAAGATTAAATCTTTTATTTCCTTTTTCTCGGGTACTAGGATTCTCTTTCCAAACCAAAGAATCCCCTCTTCATCTTCTGAAAATCCAGACGCTTTACCTTTCTTCATATTCTCTTTAATTTCTTTAACATATTCATCCTCTCGTTGGGCTGCTTTGATCTGATCTTCCAAAGTAGGGTGAACGTTCAATGCAGACAAAATACCTTCCTTAACTATTTCCAAATTCAGTCGCTGAAATTCTTCATAAAGAAATGACTGACTATCTTGAATCAACATATTGTTAACATGACTCTTCCGACTCAACGCATCGGCTACTACATTAGCTTTTCCTGGATGATAGTGTATTCCCACATCATAATCTTTTATCAATTCGAGCCATCTTCTTTGTCTCAGACATAAGGTCGTTGAGTGAATATATACTTTAAACTTTTATGATCTCAGTATATATTTCACACCGATTCTTGATTAAGTAATGCCTCCATAACTTTAGAGCATGCACAACAAAGACTAGCTCTAAATCATGAGTGGGATAATTTTCTTCATGCGGTCTTAACTGCCTTGATGCATAAGCTACCACCCTTCCTTCTTGCATTAGTACACAACCAAGACCTTGTCTCGACGCATCACAATAAACTTCAAAGTCTTTCCTGATATCGGGTAACCGCAAAACTGTGCAGTTAATCTCTTCTTTAATTCTGGCTGTCCTCACAAGATTTACTCCATTCAAATTTCTTTTCCTTCTTTAATAACTGCGTGAGAGGTCTAGCAATCTTGGAAAAACCTTCAATAAAACGACGATAGTAACCTGCTAAACCCAGGAAACTCCGGATTTCTGTTACAATCTTGGGTGGAATCCAATTAAGCACATCCTTAACTTTTCCTGGATCTACAGATACTCCTTCTGCAGAAATTACATGTCCTAAGAACTCAACTTTCTTCAACCAAAATGCACATTTACTGAATTTGGCATACAATTGATGTTCTCTTAATCTTTGTAAAACTATCCTCAGATGTCCTTCGTGTTCTTTCTCAGTTTTGGAATAGATAAGAATGTCATCTATAAAGACAACAACAAACTTATCTAAATATTCCATGAATACTTTATTCATCAAATTCATAAAGTATGCCGGTGCATTTGTCAGACCGAAAGACATCACCGTATACTCGTATAATCCATACCGAGTAGAGAAGGCTGTTTTAGGTATATCTTCGGGTCTAATTTTTAATTGGTGATATCCTGATCGGAGATCAATTTTTGAGAAAACACTTGATGCTTTCAACTGATCAAACAGATCATCAATACGAGGCAAGGGATACTTATTCTTGATTGTTACCTCATTTAGGCCTCTATAATCCACACACATACGCTGGCTACCATCCTTCTTGTTTACTAGAAGCACTGGCGCTCCCCAGAGTGAAGAACTCGGTCTAATGAAACCTTTCTCCTGTAATTCTTGAATCTGACTCTTGACTTCTGCTAAATCATCGGCTGACATCCGATAGGGTCTCTTTGATATTGAGCTGTGCTGTACAGTTTATAACAAATTCAATCTCTCGATGCGTGGCATTCCTGGCAAATCCTCAGAAAACACATCAGGGTATTCACTTACTATAGATACATCCTCCAAACTTCTCCCTTTTAAACTGGTCAATAAACTTCCCTTGTTTGAGGGTGTATTGGATTCATATCTAATCTGAATTCCATCAGAATTTGTGAGAATAATGGCACGATTGGCACAATCTATCTGCCCTTTATACTTGGTCAACCAATCCATCCCAAGTATTATATCTATGCCTTCAGAGTCTATTATAATAAGGTTCGCTAGGAACTTTACTCCGTTTATATCTATAGTTGCTCTAGGGCAAACCAAATTAGTCCTCAATTCTTTTCCAGGTGATTGGACTAACATAAGGTTCTTAAGCAAACAAACATTCCAATTATTTCTTTCCACAAACGCTTTTGTTACGAAGGAATGTGAAGCTCCGGAATCAAATAATGTAATTGCGGGAACTGAATTAACAAGAAACTTACCCAGAACCACGTCTGGTGTATCCTGTGCTGCTTCTGCGGTGACATGGTTGATGCGCCCTTTGTTGAATGTCTGTGGAGTCTTGGAAGTCTGAGGGCTTCCACGTCCCTGACCAGCGGTTGGAGCTCTTGCCGGCGTAGGATCAAGGTTGAAACGAACCGGGGTTACCGCTTGACGTTTCTGGGGATAATTATTGGCATAATGCCCCATGTTCTTGCAATTGAAGCATTGCACCCCTGCAGCTGCAGTCCTATTCTGTTGAGGTTGAGCTGCATTTCCAGTTCGAGGAGCTTGAGGTAAAGGACGGGGTGCAGAAATCGGTGTCATTGATTGGTTGGGGAAAGGAGGCCGGCTAAACTGCTGTGAGGTGGAACGATGACGAGAGCTGCTCGCAGACTATTGAGCTTGAAACTTCCTCTTTCTGGACTCGAAGAGCTGACGCTGGGCATCTTCCTGCACAAAAGCTTTGTTCACCAAATGCTGAAAAGTGGGATAGTCATTGGATACTAACTGCACCTTGAGATTAGGATCCAATCCTCCCATAAACCTCCAAATCTTTGCTTCATCAGTTGCCACATCCTCTGATGCATATCTTGATAGTTGAATGAACTTACTCAAGTATGCGGAAACGCTAAGGTTTCCCTGCTGCAGTTGGTGAAATTCCTTCCTTTTCATTTCCATGATGCTCGTAGGTATGTGAGTGGTTCGGAAGGCTCGCACAAATTCTGCCCAAACAATATTCTGAGCATTTTGGTGTGCAGCGCAAAAGTTTTCCCACCAGTTGGCAGCAACTCCTTTGAGTTGATGGGCAGCATACAAGACTTTCTCATTCTCATTGCATTGAGTCAGATTCAATTTCCTTTCGACTTCCTTTATCCAGTCATCCGCTTCCAACGGATCGACAGATCCTGCGAAGGTTGGGCGTCGAGTCCTCATGAATTCCCCCAGCTTGGATTGGGATGGCTGAGCTGGCGCTTGATGAGCTTGATGAACTTGGTTCTGAGCTAACGTTTGAAGAAGCTGCAATTGCATGGCCATCATCTGCTCCAAGTTCGGGGCTTGAGCTGGCGGGGGTGGAATTGGGGCATTGTTGTCATTGGGCCCTTGACTATTGCTGACATTGCTCCTTGTATTCACCATCTGAAGCTCCACCAAGAGAACAAAGGTAAGAGGGAAAAGCATAGATGAGGAACAGGGGTAACTAACAACATCCCAAACCAACACACAAGAACAAAGCAACAGCTGAGAAAATGCAACTTTGAAATTCAAATTAGTTTTAAGAATGGCTGTACCACAAGTGCACAAGGCTCGGTACAGTCCATTTTATTACATCACAATATTATAAAGCGTTCTAATATCAGCAATAACTCAAAGGGTTCTACTGTCTAACATCTACTCATCCTCCATGATAATGCGCTCCTCTGGATCCTCCTCTGAGTCATCAGGATGGATCTGATCGCAATTGGTGCAGTTGTTTGGAGAACGGGACCGTGACCGGCTCTGGCTGAAGGCAGGCGATCTGGAACGAGAGCGCTGGCGTCCTCTGCTAGAACCTCCAATGTCAATGTCGGGTAACGGACTGGGGCGTCTCACACTCTTCCTCGCAGTAAGCCTAGTGCGAGGTCTGAAGGTCTGACTGGTGCAGAAACAGTGGCTGGCAGGGTCGGTGTAATGGTAGCAGCTCAGAGACGCTCCACCTCTGCCTCGGCAGCAATCCTCCTCTGGTCTGCGTCGGCGTGAGCAGACTCACTCTGAAGCAGTTGTGCTCGAAGGGTGTCGGAGTGGTCGTAACTCGAAGTAAGCAGCATCCGCAGAAGTCCTATCTCCTGCTGTGCCCTAGCGTAAGTCGATGAAGTCGCCTGAGTAAGCTGCACCTGGTGAGATAGACGAGGGTCATCCACCACAATCTGGAAAGGCTCCGGGTGAGTCTGTCCTGCTCTCGTAGTCGGGAAGAAGCTGAAGGGTGACTGTCGTAGTTCTGCCTTATGCCTCTTGCACAACTCAGTGATCGCCATCTGGGCCGCATCTTGGATAGCATCCGAGCAGTGGGTCCGAGGATGCTCGATCTGACGTTCAATGGGATCAAATTTCCCTTCTTGAGCGTAGAGGAACACCTCCATGGTCCACGAGTCCATGTTCATGATCCTGGTCTTCCGCCCTCTGAAAATAGGCTGCTGAGTGTACTTCAGATGCTGCATCAACTGCCGTAGAAGACTCATAAATGCTCCCTCGCTCTCACCGTGAGAAAGGTGATCCCATGGAGCTGACGACGACGAACCTGCCATCTACAATTTGAAAATAGGAAAGATCAGTAAAACTTTTACAGAGTGAAAGGGAAGAAAAATACAAGGTACTAAGTAAGAGAAGAGTAGAAGCAAATAAACTTATGTTTTTGTATATAAATTTTTATTAACATAAATCCTTAAGGCTTGCCAAAATCTAGGGCTCGTCCTACAGTCAAGTTGGCTCTGATACCACTTCTGTGAGACCCTAGAGTAGAAACTCCTGGACCCCCTGTGTATTGCAGTACTAGTCCCAGATCAACGCTAGTACACACAGATAATCAGAAAAATGATACGTTGCCAATCACGCTTTATTGCAATAATAACTGAAATACATAAGTCTTGGCCCAAGGCCTCACAACTGTGGTTCACAGAACCTCTTACACAAAAGGTAACAGCGGAAGCAAAAATATTCAAATAAACGGCCCATCAATATGCCACAGGCAATTGACTTGAGCAACGAGACCTAGTCCTCCAGAAAGAATCCATCACAGCCGCAAGCGGAACAGTAGTCGTAGTCTTCTTCCTGAGCTTCAACCTCTTCTGAGAATTATTTTGAAGTGTAATATGTGAGTACAAAAATGTACTCCGCAAGTCTTGGGAAAATGCATTAGATGCGGGGTTGAACAAAGGAATGCTATATGACTCTTTTGCACAAATAAGCATTTTATTTCAAATTTATATACTATTACTAAAAGCATTTTGTTAAACATTGAATTTCCATAATCTGAAATTTAATAAGTACATTAGTGAAGGTTACATCCACCATCACTGATAAAATGGGCTATCTCCGCCAAGATTTAAAATAGAGGTTAAAACCACTTGAACTGGTTACATCCACCAGACCAAAATCACGAGAGTTCTATCCACTCTCTAGTTTTCCAAAACCTTTTCTTTTTAAATTCAAAGTCAAATCTCTACTATGTGAATGCATTCCTTGTCCGCCCTTGAAGGTGGGCACGGCTATTCGAATAGTTTTATTACTCTGCAGAGTACGTACAACTTTACCCACAAGAGATATGTTACCTTAACAGTCAACATGCTTCCTTTGGCATGAGACCTAGATAAAATATCACAAAGCTTTTCACCTACTCTAGTATAGTTTTATATCACTCGCTGAGATTTCACCGCTGAAGGGTTAAATCCACCACATTCAGAAGCCCCCTCTTGCACCATGTGAGTGCAATAAATCCCTGCCCCTCACTTTGAGTAATCAGTAAATCCCTGATACCCATTTTCCAATAGTGACACAAAGACTAAAGTATTATAGGTTAATTAGCTAGGTTGTACCCATTTTAACTTGTGGTTGTACTGTTTTACTCAAATTGGACAAACACAATAATCGGTCCTTAGACGACTAGGGTGGATCATTCACAAACCCATTTTTCGTGCTAAACCGCACCAACCAAACATTCCATCCACCCTCGTCAAATATTTCATTTTGAATTTTCCTTTTTAAGTTAAAATTACAGTGGTAACATCTATTACCACTTTCCAAACAAATCATTGAATCAAAAACATTCATTAACCATTTTTCTCATATGAGCATTTTTACATTTAACAGCTAAACTAAGCATTTGCTAATGTCGAGACCCGAATATGCAAATTCGGTCTCTCTGTGTAAACTGCACTAGTCCAGGATCACGCTAGTGCACACAATCAAACATAGATGTCATCACAGTCATACACACGACAATAATAAAGGAAAACTCGAATATCGATAAAATATCAAAGATACGACCTTATGGCTAAGCTTACAATATCTCTAGCCGAAAGGGCTTAACAAAATAGCAGCGGAAATCTAAAATAAAGCGTAGCGACCAATCGACAAGCTACAGGCTATCGAGTGGAGAACGAAGCCTAATCCGTGAAGTCGTCGTAGTACTCTCCTTCTGGAACCTTCTGCTGATAGTACTCCTCTCCCTCAACTGAGCAACATAGGCGTAAAGCCGTGAGTACATTGGTACTCAGCAAGTCGTTTGTAACAATGAATGCAATATAATATGCAAGGCTTACCAATGGAAGGCTGAAAGGTTAATTTGCATAAAGGCATTTATCGATGAAAAATATTAAATAACTTGAAAGCGAAAGTTAACTAAAAACAGTAATAAGGAATAATCAAAGGAATAATCATGGACCACTTGTGAACACCAATTCACAAGCTAAACCAACAGTGAACCACCTGTCCACTCCCAACACAAACCACAAGTTATAAGTGAAACACTAACCCTCGTGTGAAATCACCGAGCATTGTCCATGACCGAGGACACGGCTATTCGAATAGTTTTACACTCTGCAGAGGTTGCACAACTGTACCCACACGATGTGATTAGCCTCGATCTCAGGAAATCACAACAAAGCCTTTACAATGCTCTACCTCAACCCAATCCTGCCCGCTAGGGTTTCGCATCACACCCCCCTTGCGCCACATGGAAATCAGCAACCATGTTCATCACAATGGCAGAATTGAATTGAAATATTACAAATTAATCAGCCAGGTCCATCCCATAATAGATATGTGGTTTGCACGATTAAACTCAGATCAATGGCGCACAAAGTTAAGTCCTTAACATTACCCGGGCGAGGCTACCACATCCCCAAAGTGCAACTGCACCTCCCCCTTTACTGCACGATTACTCGCCCGAGTGAAAACCAATTTGTATAACCAAGCCAACGTCACACCAATGACGTGGCATAAATTTTAATACACGTGGCACCAACCACAGTTCCATATATCATTAAGTCAAATTAATAATTACATGTGCTGATGAGATCAATCGTAAATATAAGCCAGCTAAGCAGTCTAATCGTACCAACCCATGTGATAATTAGTCTAGCATTACTAGTAAATTTCCCAACCTATGGTGACAATGGCATCATGGCATTCCAAAGTATCAAGGAGGTATAATCTCAATTGGGACGATAACTACCAGTGCAAAGGTTTGAATAAAAATAGCAATGCGATGTAATTTAAAACAAAATAATTAAATAATAGATTGCAAAACTGGGTTCAACATGATCAAAGGACACGACTTGCCTTCGTTATGCTCAGCGGGGTACTCCTGGTCTTCGGGGCGCGAAACCTGCTCCTCCGGAATCCGAATCTAACGAGAGAGAAAACGACCAAAAACAAAGAAACACATATAATGATAAGCAAATAAACTCCAAAATTCACAAAACCAGAACCAACAGCGAGAGCTCGATTTTAGATGAATTTAGAAAAAAGAACGGGGTCAATCGGAGCTAGGACGGAGGAGAACGGGCTCTCGGAAAATTTAATCTAAAGAAAATCGGGATAATTCGAAAAAGTTACTGTGCTGTGAACCCGGTCCACGAAATCACCGGTCTACGGTGAACCCAGCGTACAGAACAGTGCACACGGGGCGGAGCTGCTGACGTGGCGACTAGGGCTGACATGGCAGCGGCATATGCTGCCACGTGTCACCCGGCTAACATGGCAGCTGACGTGGCTGCCACGTGGCTCGGGGGACGGCTCGGTGCTGACGTGGCGCTGACGTGGCATGCCACGTCAGCTAGGGCTGACGTGGCCTAGGGCTGACGCGGCGCTTGCGCGGCGCGGGCGGCGGCGGCGGGGATCTGACGGTCACGAGGGCGACACGCGGCGGATCGAGCGCCGGCTCGGTCGAAGCGGCAGCGGCGATGGAGCGATCGCGGCGCGGCGGCAGGCGGATCGCCGACGCGTGGTGGCTCGTCGCGCGCGGGGCGGAGCGGCGAGGCGACGACGCGTGGCAGCGCGAGGGCGGATCGGCGACGCGTGGCGGGCGACTTCGGCAGCGAGGCGGCGCGAGGGCTCACCGGCGGGTTCGGCGTCGGCTGCTCCCGGCGACCTCGGGCGGCAGCGGAGACGCGCACGGCGGCGGCGGTGGGCAACTCTGGCGGCGCGCGCGCGCGAGGACGGGCGAGGAGCGGCGGCGGCGAGCTCGGGTGTCGGCACGCGGAACCGAGGACGAGCGGCGGGTTTTATCACGCGAACCGAGGCGTCCAATCCGGATCTGGCGGCCGCAACGCGGACGGGTTAGACGGCTAGGATGCGGCCACGCGGCAAGATCGGACGGGCAAGCGCGGTTTGGGTTTGGGTTAGGGCTCACGGCGCGGGCGTGGGTGAACGGCGGGGATCACGCGGGCGCGCGATCGGGCGGCTGAGGGAGGAGGCGGGGCGCGGCGCGGGGACACGGCTGGTGCCGCCGCGTGTCGGCGCGGATGCGCGACACGTGGCGGGTAGCGAGATCGAGCATGAGAGAGCGGTCGCGGAAACCGTCTGTGGCGGCGGCGGGGCGCTGGATGGGTGACGCGTGGCGGGGAGGTGGATCGGGTGGCGATGGATTTTCCTCTTTTCTTTTTATTTTTCAGAAATTCAAATAAACTTCCAGAGGCTCTAGAAAATAGCAAATAAATCCCAAAAATTCACTAAAAATACCAGAAAATTCCTTGAGACTTGAAGAATCCAAATAAAATATTTCCATCTTATGTTAATGTTTATTTTATTCATATTAAATCTTTGAAAATTCTAAAAATTCATTTGAAGCTTCAATTAAATTCAGAAAATTCCAGAAAATTCATTTTTAAAATCCTGGCTTTAAAAATCTCAGAAAAACCGGATATTACAGCTAATACTCTAAATTCAACAATAAATAATACTAACTCATTTATGAGTCCAAGAATATCCTATGTTGACAAGGGTACATGGTAAGCAATTTCCAAAGGAGGGTATAACAAATTGGGTGTTTATCTAAATTCTAGAATTAAAATTATCAATTTATTAAACATAGCCATGCAAATAATTTAAAATAATTGCGAAAACTATTTATAAAACATAAGAGCAAAATGGTCAAGGAGACTTGCCTTCTTGAATTATGTTGGAATCTTCCCGAAGTTGCTCTTGAAAATGGTCGGACAGATCGGATTCTACACGAGAAACGAGAAGATTCAAATAAATAAAATAAAAAAAAAACTCAAAAATTTAAAATAAATATACCAAATGAAAGTTTGAAATTTTAGATGAATTTAGAAATTTGAATGGGTCAATTTGGAGTTAAAATGCAAAAGTTATAGCCTTCTAAAGTTTAAATACAAAAAAAAGAAAAAGGCTATTTTAAATTTCTGGATTAAATTTTAAACCGAAAATCATTTATGACGTCAGCAGGCAATTTCCCGAATTAATTTTCTAAAGGAAAACTGAGATTATGACGTCAGCATGGAGTTTAAATAAAATTTTAGAGGCTGACAGGTGGGGCCGGTCCACGGTGGACCGAGTCCACGGAACAGTACACGCAGCGGCAGCGCTGACGCGGCAAGCTAGGGCTGACGTGGCGCGCGCTGGTGCCGCCACGTGTCAACTGCTGATGTGGCTGCTGACGTGGCTGCCACGTGGCACCGGGGCGATTTTGGTGGCGTGGCGGTGGCGTGGCATGCCACCCGGCTGCCGGCGTGGACTAGGGTGGCGTGCCACGCGGCCGTGCCGCCACGTGGCTAGGCTAACGTGGGTGGCTCGGCGCGGCGCGCGTGGCGAGATCGGACGGTCGCGGGCGTGCGCGCGCAAGATCCGGGCGTCGGCCCGCATCCGGATGAGCGGTGGCGATGGGTGGCGCGGCGCGGGACGGCGACGATCGGCGGCGCGTGGCGGGCGCGTCGCGCGGCGCCGCGCGACGCGGTGCGCGGGTGTCGGTGGGATCCAACGGCGGAGAGGGGACGCGTGGCGCCCGGTGGTGCCTCGCGGCTCGATCTTGAACGAACGCAGCGCGGATGCGCGCGCGCGAGGCGGAAGACGACGATGATCGGCGCGTGGCGGCCGCACGACGCAGCAACGCCGCGACGACGCGAGCGCGACGCGGCGGCGCTACCGAGGAGCGCGGGCGTGCGGCAGCAGCGCGGGACCGAGGGGAAGCGGCGGCGAGGGACGGCGGAGGAGCTAACCGGTGGCGAGGAAAACGTCCAGCGACGACACAAAACACGACGGCGATGACACACGCGAGGAACTGGAGAGGAGGGGAGTGCGCGAAGGGGGTAGAAGGGCTCCCCGGCGGCGTCTTTATACCGCGGAGAAAAAACGGACGCCGCGGCTCGCGGAGTTAACGCGACGGTTTTCGTCTCCAACCGGCGGAAACGGGCGACGCCTCGAGGTGAAACGTCTGCTAGTTAACGCGCATGACGAGCGGATGCTCCGGGACCATTCATGACGAGGAGTAACGGCCGGGAGGCGAAGAACGCGGAGCTCGGCCGGCGCAGTAATGGCGACAGCGCGCGGAGGAAGAAACGGCGGGGACGACGGGTCTGACAGGTGGGGCCCACCTGTCGGCGAGAGAGAAAAGAGAGGAGGCGAGCGACGGATGAGCGACGGGTGGCGGGCATCAGGGAAGGGAAGGCGGGCGAAGGGGTAAGTGAAGATGGGCGGCGTGGATTAGTTCGGGCGGGCCAGAGGGCTCGGATGGGTGACACGCGTCGCCCGGAGAAGGAAAGTAGAAATTAAAATTTTTTTTAAGATTTTCAGAAAATGCTAGGAAGCTTTAAAATGCTCGGAAAAATACCAAATAAATTTTAAAAATTCCAGAAAAATTCACAGAAATTACTGAAGAGGTTTTAAACTTAAGAAAAATATTTCCAAGCTATGTTGGTATTAATTTTTAGTTTTAAACAGGAACTTTAATTTCTGAAAAATCCAAATAATTTGAATTAATTGGTTTAAAATTATTCTTTCCAAATAAAAGAAAAAATTGGGATGTTACACAAACAATACTCCGTACCTAGATGATCTGGATTTTGGTGCAGTATAGATTCAAGAGCTACATGATCTGGATTTTCTTAGGTTCTTTTAAGATCTTTTGTTGGGAGAGGTTATTAAGGTTATAATCTAGTTTTAGTTCAAGTATCAAGTTATTTGAATCAACAGATCCAAAGTTACATGGATTCTTTGTTTTGAAATGGTGTTGATTATTTGTTATGAGGGAGATGTCTAACCACCCCGTTGAGAGGACAGACCTCTGGGGCTTGTCAAGGCACGTTTTGCTGGGTTTTTCATAAGGATTTTACTTCCTTAGGCTCTGAATTTCTTAGCTAATCATATCTACTGGAGTGAAAGACTTTAAGAATCTTGAAAAGGAAGTTTGAGAAACCGTTATTTGTGAGGCATTCAGCCCCTTCTAGTCGCCTTCTCGGTCCAACACCAACAAAAGTGCAGCTAATCCAATCACATGAAATTGTTTACCATTTGGCAATGCGGTCTGAAGTCTGAACCCATTCAAAGTATAGTGTCTAATTGCTTGGGCGACTATATACTCCCAAGGCATAACCAGAAAATAACGAGAACTACGCTATCCATATGGATGCCATATAATAATCTACTCATCGAAAAGGACCAAACTGGCCATCGATACCACCAGACTGTGTGAACACGAGAGACAAATTGTGGTTATATGAACGTTTATATATACGTCTTCTTATATAGTAATATTCATCATCATACGTTCGTATTTTTTCCTAAAAAGGTTTTTTGTGCAGAAGTTCGTATCTACTTTTTCAAAATGTATTTATAACGAGTGGTATCAGAATACAGATGGGATGCGTACAGCGTGGCTGCGGCACATCGGGCCGTCGTGTTCGGCTACTTGCCGAGTACCGTTTCGAATCCGAGGTGACAGCCTAGATCCTTGGTCGAAACAGAAGGGTGCGCATCGCGAAGGAATCGGCCTCATGCAGTCACCTCGGATTGTGCATATAGGGTGCCTTGGCGAGCACGGCATTTATTTCTAGTTGCCAGTAAAAGAATTGTTTATGTCGTTTTCTATATTGACGATGAAAAAGAATTCAGTTTCTAGCTGACAACAATATATATGCTCTCGACTGGTAGGTATAACCCATCAGACTTGCACAAACTGCAAACGTTATTCATTCCATCTTTCGTCATTTCATTTCATTTCATTTCAGAGCGATCATGTGCACAACATGGCACAAACTGTAATGCTGAGAATATTGCATGGCAACATGGCAGAAACCGACCTGCTCTGGACCACATGGAATTGTACCATTCTAAACGCGAATCCTGAGAATATTGGCTTGTACATCTCCGGCGTCTGCAAGAGCCTAATTAACATCTCTTCCCGTTGTCCAGCGATTGCGAGTTCGCAACCACGCATGGGGCGCGTACGCGAGTACGTGACATTGCAGGAAGCTTCCCATGCATGTGGACATTGCATGGGAAACTGCTCATTCTGTCCACATGCAGTTTCCCAAACATGTACCGATGCAAATATGTTCCATTTTACCGTTCCGTAGTCACTCAGGTGTACTACTTATTTGTAAGTTGATTATCATGTTTTACGAATCATGAATATTGAGATATCAAAACAATAATATAGACATATATTATAGAACATGCACTAATACAAAAAGAGTCATCCAGACGGTTCAAAACAGTCATCACAGATGGTTTCTAATCGTCTGAATTTATGTGTCAGTGATAACAGGTGCTTATCACTGTCGGCTCTCAAACACTACTACAGAAAACCGTATCACAGACGGTTCAAAAACGTCATCACAGATAGTTTTCTGAACTGTCTGAATTTATGGGTCAGTGAAGGTTATCACAGACGGTTCAAAAATATCATCACAGACAGTTTTCTGAACCGTCTAAATTTATGGGTCAGTGAAGGTTATCACAGACGGTTTGAAAACCGTCTGTGATAGCTACCATCGCAGACGGTTTGTAAGAAAAAACCGTCTGTAATATATGCATATCACAGACGGTTCAAAAACGTCATCACTGACGGTT
This sequence comes from Melocanna baccifera, assembly GCA_036346265.1. Classification (NCBI taxonomy): domain Eukaryota; kingdom Viridiplantae; phylum Streptophyta; class Magnoliopsida; order Poales; family Poaceae; genus Melocanna; species Melocanna baccifera. The sequence continues at coordinate 86,055 of CM070696.1, forward strand.
TTTTGAACCGTCTGAATTTATGGGTCAGTGAAGGTTATCACAGACGGTTTAAAAACCGTCTGTGGAGTAAATATCACAGACGCTTTGTAACTAAAAACCGTCTGTGATAGCTACCATCACAGACATCTACTTGGTCATGCATGATCAATTCTCATCATGTGGGCAAGCCAAATTGGTCAAAATTGTTGGTTATAATTTGTTCGCAGGAATATGGCTTTTGTGTTAAGCTAGCAAAGCCTCAAGACATATGGTATATATCTATCATACTAATTAATTAATTTAATATTTAATGCTAAATTGTTATATATATATATAACATAGGATTAAAGCTGGATATATACTACGAACCTTGTGAGTGTAGAGTACGTTGTAGAGGACATATATATATGCATAACGTAGGGATCAACGCCTTACGACATGTTCAAAATTTCTCGGTATTCACTAGAACACATTAATTCTATATAACACTTCATAGTAATGTCTCTCGAAATAACAAATTTTATTTTTGCAGTGCCACCAGCAGCCTCCAGGCAACACTTGTGGATTTTATGTTTGCCGCCATATGCAACTACTCCTCGATTCCTCGAAAATCAACGATCGTTAGGTTTGTGAATCTTGCAATAATTATTTCATACTTATCAAGTTATATATGTAAGCACGACATTGATATTCCTATCGACAGGCTACACCTATCACTACAACTGCGTTGGAGTAGACCGAACTCACACAAATTCGAGGAGAGTGTGCGAACTTTTTGATATCTAAAGTCATAAAATCATATGGAGAGTTCCACAATGTAGAATGAATTTGATTAGGATTAGATTGACCTTAATTGTACATGTGTGTATTTGTTAATAGATAATTTATTTTATTTTAATTGATTGATTTATGATATGGATGTTTTTATTTCCGAAATGAATGAATGTAAATTAGATGTACACTGTGTTGATCGGCTTGTTTCAGAGGGCATGACTAGCAATTCCTAAGACTAGCCAATAAACAGAAATAGATTTAGGAAAGGAAAAGAATATCACAGACGGTTTTCAGTGGAAACCGTCTGTGATATGTAAGTATTATAAACGGTTTCAACTGTAAACTGTCTGTGATAGTTAAATATCATAGACAGTTTTAACTACAAATAATCTGTGATAGTTCAATATCACAGACGATTTTAACTACAAACCGTCTATGGTAGTTCAATATCACAAACGGGTTGTAGTTGAAACAGTCTGTAATACTTATTTATCACAGACGATTTCGACTGGAAACCGTCTGTGATAATCAACTATCACAGAAAAACCGTCTGTGATATATGCATCACAGACGGTTCGAAGGCCGTCTATGATGATATCATTTTATTACTGACCCATAAATTCAGACAGCTCACAAAACCATCTGTGATAATATTTTTGAACTGTCTGTGATATCGTTTTCTGTAGTAGTGGGTGTAGTCGTGGTATCCTAATTGAACAACGGATTGCTAGTAGATAAATGGTTGCAGTGTTGGTGGACACCCTTGGTGAGATTGTTCTAAGTGCTTATAACATTGGGAGACGACATGTTTAGGCATTTAAGCAACATGGTAGCCATGATATGGTTGGTGGAATTAAACCACGAATGAACCAAGGATTTCCGTATTAGCTATATTGTGATTTGATGGAGATATGCCCTAAAGACAATCATAGAGATGATTCTGTTTATTATGTTCATGAATTATTGGATAATTTATCTTGTTCTTTGAATAACATCGTCAATATTTATTATCAAGTGTGTGACTTGATTGTGAAACTCTATATTGCTGCGATGATTATTCTTAGATGATCCCTAGTCAAACATATGAGGACACATATTAATAGACTAGCATATGTATTGGTTGATGACCATGTTTCACGGGTCATAGATATAAAGATATTAAACCAATAATATGGACACATGTTAACAAACATGGGGTTGGATCGACCCACCATGAAACACTGCGAGAATGTTGCATTCTTACCGTCATTAGTTGGTTTCATTCACAATGCGTATGCTATGTCCTTAAGACTTGAGATCGTCGCACGTACTCAAGATGCATAATGACTGATTTAGGGGTTGCCAAACACTACTCCGTAATTGGGTAGTCATAAAGGTAGCTTTCGGGTTTTGTTATGATGCATGCATTGAGGCATGGTCGATCAAGATATGATTTGCCCCTCCAGGCAACAGGAGAGATATCTCTAAGCCTCTCGAGTGATTGGATTCCAGAAATGCATGACCATGCTATTCACGGTTAAAGAGTTAACCGTAGTCGGGAATTCAAGTCACGTAATCGAGAAAGAGTGGTTGAGCTAACCAAACAAGGATAACACGTACTCGCCTTAAGTTTAACCGATATCGTGAGGCAAAGGGAAATGCATAGTTTTGTTGAGGTTCGTCCGATATGATCTTTGCATATACTTAGGAGTCGACATGTCTTGCTGAGGGGCCGCTACCGATTAGTGGACGAGTAGAGTACTCGGGCTATGTCTAAGTGTATGTGAACCTATAGGGTCGCACACTTAAAGGGCTGGGACTTAATTCAGATAGTGATACGAATTCTTATGGGCCATGAGTTCCTAATGGGCCTCCAGTTCGAGACCCATTATGATGGATGCCTATAAATAGAGGGGAGGTGGCATAGGGTTTGCCAAGAGAATTCGGAATTCCCGAAACCCTAGTTGCCACACCTTCCTCATCTAATACCGCGTCGCCGGCGCTAGCACTCCGGCGCATGGTGTTCCTGCCCCGTACGTGTGGATACCTTGGAGGTATTGATACGAAGCTTCAACACTAGGATGATTTGCAACTTGTGACGATCACAAGGACCTAAAGGAGGAGATGTTCTGCCAGAACGACTGCAACTGCATCAACGCGCTACATCGACTCTACTTCCGCTACGAGTCTGCGCGTCTAGTGGTAATCCCGTGATCTATTAGTAGAGGAGGTCCCTTTTACGCGGTAGAATTTTTGAAATTTTGCTTGCATAGCCTACCCGTAGATCTTCATGATTCTTATAGAGGTGTGGAGTATGTCTGATGGATTGACACTATTGTGGTACTATGTAATGCTTAAGGAATTAAATATATATTACCCAGTGATTAAAATCATGGCAGCATTGGAAGCTTCAAACATGTTTCCAGGAAGTATTAGCCAAGAGAGAAAAGTAAGGTTGACACCTTAGCCTTGGAGTATATATAGCACCCGACCCACATTATAGAAGCAGCTGAGGCCCCAAACAAAGATTAGGATGATATGGCTGCTGCTACTTTTCCCCACCGATTCTGCCACTAACCTCCTCCACGCGCGGACGCAGAAAACACTTGCGCGCTTACGTCAGAGAACTTTTCGCGTCAACGCTCTGCTCTTCCTTGCCTTCTTTTGCCCGAAATCCCAGAAAAATCGACCTGTTGTCTACACTGTTAAATATTTCCGTGAGCTTTCCTCTTACTTTTCTGCTCGATGATGACCATCGCGTCCACTTCAATCGCGGCAGTACACCACCCTACAATCAACGCTGCTGGTTGTCGTCCAGAACCACACCGGTGAGCTCCCTACCGCGCTACTTAGCTCTGCCGTTTGCCGTCAGGATCAGAGTTCCTGATTTCTCCGAGTCGGAGTTAGGCACGCATAGTGCTAGGTACAAATACAGATGCGAATATTTTTGATCACGAATACGAAGTGAATACATGTCACTTCGAATATGGTTAGTCTCGATCATAAATATTTAGTCGAACAATGCGCGAAAACAAAAACTACACGTATACACTACATATCCAAAATAGAACTACATTAGTGGCTTAACAAAGAAATTTAACTATATCACACGATGACATAGACTAGTTAAGTAAGTAGTAAATTGTAGCAAAGTAGCAAGTACATGATAGAGCTTAGTTAAATAAGTAGTGGCTACACGTCACACGGTCCAAAAGCAAGAACTATCCATAGCCATGTACATCACTAGTTTATTTAACTTTATCACATCATATGACATTCACAAATCACAACGCGGGTCTTGTCTAGCAAAAACCAACAACGAGTCATCTCTAACCATGCTTCAGTGGAGCTCAGCCTCGGTCATTATTTCATCCTATAAAAAAATATCAATTAAAACCCAAAATTATTAAATGAATAATAGAAACCCAAAATTAACGTTTCTACACTAGACAGATATTTTTTTACATGTGATGTGAGAGTACAACTAGAGAAGCATATGGTGCAGCATCTCATGCTTTCTAGATCAACTAACTGCAGACTGTAGAGATCTGCCTAAACAATTGCAAATGGATCAATAATAGTACACTCGTAGCCAGTCATAGCCAAAAGGACACACACTGATGAAATAAAAGATGATCCACTGAAGAAGCAGATTAGTAGGCACTGAAGAAGCCGAAAGGACTCACTCGTTGTCCTTTCAGCGCGGAGGGACTCAATTGCATATCGAAGATTGCTTCTACATACAGTTATGTGTTCGCTACCATGATATTATATTTGGAGAAATGCAGAGACAAATATGGGCTCCTACTTGGGAGTTGCTGCAGCTTCTGCAAATCCTCCTCACTTTATCCACTTGTGCTACAAGCCCCCTGGTGGGAAGGCTTACACCTGGTCCTATTAGTAATATTGTCTATTCAGGTCCTATTAGCAAAAATCATCATCGAATATTATTAACTGAAAATACGGCCTTATGGCCAAGTCTTACAATAAGGGCACAAGGCCAATAAAAAGAAATAACAGCAGCGAAAAACAGTAAAAATAGCAGAACAACCCATCCAGCCTCCCACAGGCGAATGACTGTAAGACGTGCCCTACTCGCTGTAGTAGTTCTCACCGTCGCAGTCGTCCTCGAAGTCTGGCAACAGATTTAGCAAGGTGAGTACAAAGAGTACTCCCAAGGTAAGCATATAAATGCTTACGCAAGTTATACCGGGAATATAACAAAGTTCATGCATGCTTAGGGATAACAAGGGAACGTTCAATAAGTTCATTTATGCGAAAAGCAATACTGAATTTAAATACAATAACATAAGTGGAAAAGCTGAATTTGAATACGATATACGAAACAATATTTTAACCAAAGTATTATCGTCAATGTAGGCTCCGACCTACACTAACCTATCCATAGGAATCCACCCAGGCCAAAACCAAAACCATCATTTGTTTGCTCAAAAACTAGGTTTTATAAAATCCAAGTCTAATCTGTGAAAACACTACTCAGCATGTCCATGACCGTGGACACGGCTATCCAGGATAGGTTTTAACTCTGCAGAGGTGTACAACTTTACCCACAAGACATTCCCTCTCACTTGAGCCACGCGATAAACACACTGCCTTAGGTGTGTGGCGGAGAGTTCATGACAAGGCTGTTCCGATGATCCATAGCCAAAATAATTACGCCGCCACTAAGGTGTCACCACAACTCGAATCCACGAGTTGGAGCCCCCTCTGGTGCCATGTGAGACTTTTCGCGGCCTACGCCACGCTCACATTCAGCCTATAGCGAAACTATATTTAGAACTTCACAAATTACTTAGCTAGGTCCGTCCCATACCGGACTTGTGGTAGTACGAAGTGACTTCGTAAAATGAATCACAGAAATGATCCTTAAGTTGATTTAGGCTCAACCACATTCCCCCGTGCACGACAATCAATCAGGTGTCACCAAACACGAGACATGCCGGCACCCACCACCTAACCATTAGCCTAAGTCCAAATCATAAGCTTTCATTTTCATTTTTAAACAACTTTCATAAACCATCCTTGACTCACCGAAGTCAAGAACTCAATTTTAAATCGTCATTTTATGTGAAAGACATTAATCCCACCTAAAATTATACTAAGCCGGGCTAAGCATTTCTATAATTTTTCTAGTCAATACTATGGTACTAACTAGTTTTCAGCTAGGGCGACAAGGTATATGAATTCGGGATTCAAATGGGCTATAATCAAAGGATCATAAGCATAACTAAAGTTTAAACTGAATTTGAACTAAATTTGAATAAAGATACGCATGCATATATAGTAAAACAACATAAATAAATTTGAAATACTGGGGTCAACATGGTCAAAGGTGTAACTTACCTTGATCGAAGTCTTGCTGCGATTCGTCGAACTCGAACTCTCCGGAATCGTCAAAATCAAACGAAAAGAGCCAATTCAAAAGAAATTCAAAACAAAATTCAAATAAATTCAAAATTTCAAAATGATGCCAGAAATGGATAGATCAAGATTTTAGAAAAATTTAGAAATTTGAATGGGTCAATTTGGAGTTAAAATGCAAAAGTTATAGCCTTCCAAAGTTTAAATACAAATAAAAAGAAAATACTCAATTTCTGAAATTATTTTTATACCAAAAATCATTTATGCCGTCAGCCTGAATTATTTTTCTAAAGGAAAAGAATGATTATGACGTCAGCCCTAGGATTAATATAATCGGGGAGAGGCTGACAGGTGGGGCCCGGGTTTTGTGGACTGAGTCCACGGACCCGAGAGAGGGGTGAGGTGGCAGGCGGGCGCGCGGGGAGCGGGGTGGCGCTAATGTGGCTCCACGTGGCTGCCGCGTGGCTGCCTCGTGGCTGCCACGTCATGGCTTTATGCCGACGTGGACAGCCGCGCGCGAGGTGGCGGGGAGGCGCTGGCGTGGCGCCCAACTGGCAGCCACGCCTGCTGCCACCTCAGCCCGGCGGCTGATGGGGCATGGTGGCCGGCGGTGGCGCACAGGGACTGAGGGTCGCCGGCGCTCCGGCGGGTGGCGGCGCCGGCCGAGAGCATCAAAATGTAGAGGGGAGCGAGGGGAGTATCCTGGTACCTAGCACGAAGTCCGAGGGTGACCGGAGAGCAAGATCGGCGGAGAGGGGCGGCGGTTGGAGAGGGCTTCACGGCGGCGGAGCAGCTCCGGTGGCGCAAATGCTTGGGGAGGTGGTCGTCGAGGATCGCCGGGGCACAAGCAGCGTCGGGGTGGAGTCGGCGAGGCTCGGGGTGGCCGAAGGCGGTGGCGATTGCTCACCGGAGTTGCGAAGCCGCGGAGAGGAAAAACGGGCTCGGGGAGGTTCTGGCGCTCGGGTGCTTCGATTGAGAGGTGAGGGAGGGGCGGTGTGAGTAGGGTGTGCTTGGGGAGGGCTTATATAGGCCGGGGAAGGTTGTAATGGCCGCGCGAAGATCTCCGGAGCGGGAACGGCCGGAGAGGATGAGTGCGACGGAGTAAAAGGGGGTAATTGAGGGGGGGAAATGCCAGAAACGGACGCGGGGAGGTGGCTATTTGAATGTGCAGCGGTGCGGGGAAGTAATTGGCCAAGAAATCGAAGCTTTTAAAGCTTCGATTTTCTAATTAATGGCGGCGGCGGCGGTGATCGCGCGAGGAAGAAAGCAAGCGATCGGGGACGAAGGATCTGATAGGCGGGGCCCACACATCAGCGGGAGAAGGAAACGGGAAGGAAATCGGGCGGCGGTTGGATCGGCGACGTGTGGCAGGGAGAGGAGATCGGGGCCGTGAGATCCCGAGCGAACTGTTAAGTGAGAGGGGAGGGCCAGGATTCAATTCGGCAACGGGGATGAAATTCGGGCCGTTGCGGTCTCGGCGAGGGGGTTAAGTGGCTACGGACGTGTGGGATTAAATCCGGCAATGACGGACAGCACGGATCGCTCCACGCGTCGGCCAGAGAGAGAGTGAGGGTGGGCAAAGCGGTAAGTTGGCGTAGGCGGCGAGGATTGAGTCGGGCGGGGAAGCGAATGGCTCGATGCGCGACACGGGTCGCGCGCGAGGAGAGTGAAGGCGGGGTGAAAGGGTAAGTGAAGATGGGTGGTCGAGATTAGATCCGGTGGGGTGGAGGAGGCTCCGATGGCTGACACGCGGTAGCCCGAGGGGATTTTAGGATTTTTATTTCCTTTTTGCATTTCAGAAATGACTAGGAGGCTTTAAAATACTTAGAAAAATACCAAATAAATTTTGAAAATTCTAGAAAAATTCAGAGAACCTTCTGGGACTATTAGAGATTTAATAAAAATATTTTCCACCTATTTTGATATTTATATTTTGTAAAAGCACAATTTGACTTAAATGGGGGAGGTTTAATTCTTTATAAATTCCTGAAAAGTAATATAATTACATATCTGACTTAGGAAGATGAAATACATTTATTTTGACATTCATGAAATGCAATAAATTCTTTTTGGCTTTTATAAATAGAAGTTTTTAATTTTCTCAAATCAGGACCTTGCAATAAAATCCAGGAAAATCCAGAAAATATTTTTAATAAAGGAATAAAATTTTTGGGATGTTACAGGATCAGAGTTCCTGATTTCTCCGAGTCAGAGTTAGGCTCGGATAGTACCAGGTACAAATACGGATGCGAATATTTTTGATCACGAATACAAAGTGAATACATGTCACTCCGAATATGGTTAGTCTCGGTCATAAATATTTAGTGGAACAATGCGCGAAAATAAAAACTACACGTATACACTACATATCCAAAATAGAACTACATTAGTAGCTTAACAAACAAATTTAACTATATCACACGATGACATAGACTAGTTAAGTAAGTAGTAAATTCTAGCTAAGCAAGTGGTAAATTCTAACTAGCAAAATAGCAAGTACATGATAGAGCCTAGTTAAGTAAGTAGTAGCTACACGTCACTAGTTTATTTAACTTTATCACATCACATGACAAGTTCATAAATCACAACGCTGGTCTTGTCTAGCAAAAGCCAACAGCGAGTCATCTCTAATCATGCTTTAGTAGAGTTCAGCCTCGGTCATTATCTCATCCAATAATGACTGCAGAGATCTGCCTAAACAAATTGTACACTCATAGCCAGTCCCGAAAGGACACACACTGATGAAATAAAAGATGATCCACTGAAGAAGCAGATCAGTAGGCTCTGAACAGGGGTGTTTCATCTAAAAACAATTACGGTCTAAGCCGACGAACAAGACATATGGGATGGATCATGCCAACAATAGTAGCAAATAACGGCAAATCGAATGCCTTTCTAGAGCAGCTAATTTAATGGTTAATGGCTAATCGAATCCAATAGCGTCAAGTGCAGACTCCATTTTTGTAACAACCCGCATTTCTAATCCTTTCTAATTACCAAATTAAGGTTAATAGAAATTAATTAAGTAATTGAATAACGAAATTGTGTATAAAATTCTTTTGTAATATAGAACATTTCGAGCAAACTAATACTTTTCCCAAGACCAGACTAATTAAAAATCAACCAGCCATCTCAAATTTCAAACTTTTGAACATGAGCTCATCCCATCAAATAAGATATTCACAGTCCAAGTATAACAATTAATTCCATCCATCAAACAATGATTAAAATTATTCATGGAATCAAATAGAAACATTAGCAGGCCATATTACATCAGTATGTGTATAAAATTCTTTTGTAATATAGAACATTTCGAGCAAACTAATACTTTTCCCAAGACCAGACTAATTAAAAATCAACCAGCCATCTCAAATTTCAAACTTTTGAACATGAGCTCATCCCATCAAATAAGATATTCACAATCCAAGTATAACAATTAATTCCATCCATCAAACAATGATTAAAATTATTCATGGAATCAAATAGAAACATTAGCAGGCCATATTACATCAGTATAACAGTCCGAAGTACATAAATTTTCCATCTCAAAGTACATTCAGTTAAAACTCTCGATCTCCAGCAAATTATGATCTCAATTACACAAATTACAGTGCAAAGTGAAATCCCGATCTCTATCTGAGGCCATCATCTTCGAAAAAAGAATAATTACAATTACATCAATAACATTCACTACTTGCCCCAGACTGCAATTCTCAATCCCAACTAAAAAGCTCATCTCCAAAGTATAAATAACTGCATTATCATTTCAATTATACACCTCTTGTTAAACTAGCACAACCAACATCATTTATTTGTGAAGAAAACAAATGACAGAAGGCCAAAAAAGACTAAACAAAAATAAAAGAAGAAAAAGATTTTGGCATCAAAACCCATAAATAGTGCTTATCGAGGTTCTTAGACCGTTCAGGGCCAATCGATGCCTCTTACTTAAGATGGACATCATCATCCAGCAAAAAAACGAATCTCACCTCGGATTGTGCATGGTGCCTTGGCGAGCACGGCATTTCTAGTTGCCAGTAAAAGAATTGTTTATGTCATTTTCTATATTGACGATGAAAAAGAATTCAGTTTCCAAGGAGTTGACAACAATATACTCTCGACTCGTAGGTATTATTAGGAAACTAGAGATAAGGATTTCCGTTTAAACGGATCCTCTCCGTTTAAACGAATCCTTATCCATAGTGGGCACCTCTCCACCCCTCTATAAATAGAGAGTCATATGGCTGATTTTGTACCCCATTGAATTGAAGCAATAAAGAAAGACCAGGAGTTCTCTCTACCTCTCTCTGTGTTCAATCTATTCTTCTGTGATTCTGTGATTGATTCGTTCTTATTCTAAGCAGAGGAATTGCTCGGACTGGTCGCCAGCGAGGGTTCCTCAACACGTTACCAGCATGACTACGCTCCGGTGAACGAAGGTAATCATTGAAGCACAGATTGAATTTTCTAGATCGCTTTTGAATCTGCTTTTCCTTCGTGTTCTAGATTTATTTTATCTACGGTGCAAATTCGCCCTAATTTACCGCGAGCAGACCCAAAGTCACTGGCACAATGTCGATCGGTAAATTACTTGCAAGGGTGGATGTCGATTGCACTATAGATTGATCTATCGTGAGCAGACCCGAAGTCACCGGCGAATCTGTCGATCGGTAGATCACGCACATTAAAATTTGCATCGCAGATTAGAAACCAGAAAATTTTGCTTGGGTTTTTTTCTTCTCTGTTCGGCCATTGCACAAAGAAAAAGACATTCAAGCACTGGCCACCGGCCTGCCGATCATCGCCTCCCGCACGAGGCGCCGTCGCACCCGCATGTGCGCACTAGCCCCCGCACGGGCCGTCGGCATCGTTGTCGTCGCCTCGGCCTGACCGCTCCGCGCCCCGCATGGCGCCGCCCGCGCGGCCTGGCCGCATGGCGGCCTCCCGGCTCGCACCGCCGCGTGCGCTCCCGTCGCCACCGCCCACGTAGGCGCGCGCGTCGCACCAGCCCCTGCAGCCGGCCTCGCCTCGGTCGCCACCACCTGCGTGCGCACGCCACCAGTAGTGGCGCTTCCGGCCCGCGCTTGCACGTGCCGCCGCTCTGCCTACGCGTCCCGCCCTGAGCTCAGCCGTCAGCCGCTGCCGCGCCACTTGTGCGCGTTGCCCCAAGCTCGGCCGCCGCTGTCCTGCGCCTGGGTACATCCACCACCGCCGGCAGCTGCCTCAGCTCCACGGGCCGCCCCACAGGCCGGAAGCCACCTCACGCCGCAAACCGGGCCGCGGCTGCACGCTGACTCCCACCCGCGCCGGCCTGCAGCCACCGCAGCTCTCGCATCAGGCCCACCGCACCTACCGCTCACCCGCATGCGAGATCCGGAATTTTGGGGGGGGGAGTTGGAGCTATACAACCGGATTTTGAGGAGATATTTTGGTCTCTATGGGTGGAGAAGATAAGGAGATGGCATATTTGCAATAAAATCCTTGGAGTTATCAGCAAATACGGCCTTGTAATGATTTTGGTTAAAACTGAAACTAAAATTATGAATATAACCCTACGATTTATTTTAATTACGCAATATATATATATATATATATCAGAAAATTACGCATAATTTTCTCTGAATTGAAAATTTGCATAAAGACCCCCTGGAATTGCAAAATTTGCTGAAAATTCGTATTCTAGCATAAAAGGGTCTCGGGAATCCAAATTTTGCATTATTTTCAGCATTTGAAGCTTGTTTATTTATGCCATTATTGTTTTATGTATTTATTTACTGTTTTGATTAAATTGTAATTGTTTAATCACTGAAAATTAGCAGTAAATTATGGAAAATACATAGAAATTTATGAAACATTACGAGAATTTATTGTACCATTTATTTATCTGCAGTAAATAATTTCATGCATGTTTACCTGAAGTAAACTTATATGTTCCATTCATCACATGTAGATGACTGGCATCACGAACCGGGAGTTCGAGGAGCTTGCCCAGCATGGCAAGAATTATCTGACGTGGGCATCCGATGTCGAGATAGTACTTGGAGCCAGGAAGCTCCACGCAGCTATTGGGATTGGCAGACAGCATGACGCCAAACCCACACCTGAGGAAAATGATCAGGCACTTCATTTCCTCAGGCACCACCTCTGCATTACTCTCAAGAATGAGTATATGGTGGAGAAAAGCGCGCTAGCACTCTGGACCGCACTCAAGAAGCGGTTTGAGAGGCTAAAGTACACCATTATTCCTCAAGTAGAGCAGGAGTGGATCGGACTGTGGTTTGCCGATTTCAAGATGGTCGGGGAGTACAATTCTGCCTTGCATAGAATTTGTACCAATCTTCAACTCTGTGACAAGCAGATCACAGATGAGCAGAAGATTGAGAAGACCCTGTCTACCTTTCACCCCAATGATGTACAATCCGCCCGCAACTATCGTCAAGACGGCTACAAGGAGTACGCCGAATTGATTGATATGATGTAGGTTGCGGAGGCTCAGGACGAACTTCTCCGCAAGAATTACGTCTCTCAACCACCAGGCAGCTCCACTGGCTGTGAAGCCAATGCTGGAAACTACAAGGTGCGAAAGCCCTTGATGAAAAGAAGGGGAAAGAAGGGTAAGGCCGTTGCCCAGAAAGGCAAGTTAGATGCTCCAAATAAGAAAAGGGCTAAGGAGAGTGGCAAAATCTATGGTCAGCAGAACCAAGGTTGCTACAAGTGTGGTAAGTGGGGGCATTGGTCGCGGATTTGCCAAGCACCGCAGCATGTCATTGATGCCCACCAAACCCATAAGAAAAATGGCAAAGGGCAGCCTGAAGCTTACTTTGCAGCTGTTGAGGGGGAGCATCATGAGCCGATGCCGGAAATGATGGAAGTTGAGTCTATTCCGGCAGCAGCACCCCCTTACGACCTCTATAAATAGAGAGCCATATGGCTGATTTTGTACCCCATTGAATTAAAGCAATAAAGAAAGACCAGGAGTTCTCTCTACCTCTCTCTGTGTTCAATCTATTCTTCTGTGATTCTGTGATTGATTCGTTCTTATTCTAAGCAGAGGAATTGTTCGGACTGGTCGCCAGTGAGGGTTCCTCAATAGGTATAACCCATCAGACTTGCACAAACTGCAAACGTTATTCATTTCAGAGCGATCATGTGCACAACATGGCACAAACTGCAAACGTTTTTTCTTTTGAAAGGTTTAGAAGGTTTGCACCAAGAATGAGGGTGAGCGGTATCTTCAAGTCATTGCTGCCATAAAAACCTACACGGGGACAGCAATAAGGTTTCTGGGCAGCGCACAACTGCGCGACCGCTCCCGCTCTATTTTATCTACGTCCTACACTATACTACTACAGAAAACTGTATCACAGACGATTCAAAAACGTCATCATAGATGGGTTTTCTGAACCGTCTGAATTTATGGGTATGTGATAATCGAAGGTTATCACAGACGGTTTTTGAACCGTCTGTGGTGTAAATATCACAGACGGTTTGTAACTAAAAACCGTCTGTGATAGCTAATAATTCACAGACGGTTTTTAGTGAAAAACCGTCTGTGATAGTTGATAATCACAGACGATTTGTAACTAAAACTCGTCTGTGATAGCTGATAATCACAGACGGTTTTTGAACCGTCTGTGATAATTAATCACAGACGGTTTGTAACTAAAAACTGTCTGTGATTATCAGCTATCACAGACAGTTTTTAGTTACAAACCGTCTGTGATATTTTTTTCTACCCCTAAAACTATTTATGTTTATTGGCTAGTCTCAGGACATGCTAGCACTTCGTAGGCTCCAGGATGTCGTCCACAGGAAATCTGCCCTCGCTTTCTGTCGTAGGATTGGATGCGCAGCTACTCCGATGGTTGGAGGGCTGGCTAGCATTGGAGCGGCGGCGACCTGCTGATTTTCTTCTGTAATTCTTTGCATCTCATCTCTGACGTAATCAGCAAACTCCACTCTAAGAGATTCCTTAATCTCGTCTTGTAGCCGTGCGTCACGCTCAGCTTTGTTTCTCTTCCAACTCTGATACAATTCGGAGTTATCTGTGAAACCTTATTTCCAAGGAACATAAAAACCAACGCCTCTCGTATGACCCGGGTGCTCCTTGTTTTCCAGTGCTGCAGAGAGTATATCTTTCTCCCTAGTTGACTAGAATGATCCCTGGGAAGATTCGATACTCAGTGTATCTTGCAAGATCCCGACATGTCATTTAGTTTTCAGGGAAGTTGTGGAGTAATTACAAGCTATGTAGTTCGATATCTTACCAGGTGGTGAGACACTTCCTGGTCTGTAGGGTTTCAGAAGGAGATGTCCCCCGACGACATGGTAGTTGACTTTGCTCTAATCCAATTTCGAGTGCGCTCATCCGAGATCATGGCAAATGGCGGGGCGATGTCCCACAGGATTGCCTGTGTGTCCTCCTGTCTCCACTGCGGGATTTTACCCGCATACCCAGTTGTGCCAAATCTGTGGAGGTGTGTGTTTTTTGCCTGGAGGTTCTTGTGCGCCGCACTTGTACTTATGAAAGCTTCGATCGTCTTCATCGCCTTAAACTCTTCCCATTGTGGTTTCATGAATGGGTACTTGTGAAAGGGCGTTAGATCTTTCTCCACATACTGCTTGACAAGCACGCTCTTGAAGCTCTTCCATGCTTTGCACGCCGCTAGCAAGACATGTCGTTGCATAGAGTCGTGCTGTTCTTCTGAGATCTCGAACGATGCAAAAATCTCTGTCATTAGCTCACGTTTCCGAGTCTCACTCACGTTCTTCCATGAATCGAATGTTATCTCAATTCGTTCTCGTTCAACTATTCCAATCGTTCTTTCAAATGCGGCCATTGCTTTGCAAGGAAGGAGAGGGGTCTCAGATTTATCGACATCTGTGATGGTAAATCAGTCCTTAGGCTTTTTCGATAGTCCTCTTCCTTTGCGTGTTGATTTTGGAGCGGACGCATCCGCCAATGATGTTGAAGAATGCGCGGATGACATGTTGACCTTCTCATATATGAAAAGTAAGCACAATGTAGCATATTTTATATATATATATATATCAATATGAAAAGTACATATTGGTGGACTTGCTTATGCAAGAGTATATACATATACATATACATATATAAACTATTGGTGGACTTGCTTATTCAAGAATATATATATATACATATGGGTAGTTGAGAGACAAACTATACACGGGTAAGCACAATGTACATGGGTACGCATAATATATACTAACTTATACTAACTTAAGGCATGAAAGGCCAACTATAGTTGAGAGAGGCGAACTAGAGTAACTTATACTATAGTATACTAAATTATAGTATACTAACTTATACTATAGTATACTATAGCCAACTATAGTATACTAACTTAAGGCATGAAAAGTACATATTGGTGGACTTGCTTATGCAAGAATATGTATATATACATGGGTAGTTGAGAGACAAACTATACATGGGTAAGCACAATGTACATGGGTACGCACAATATATACTAACTTAAGGCATGAAAGGCCAACTATAGTTGAGAGAGGTGAACTATAGTAACTTATAGTATAGTATACTACATAACTTATAGTATACCAACTTATACTGTAGCCAACTATAGTATACTAACTTATACTATAGTATACTATAGCCAACTATAGTATACTAACTTATTGTATACTATAGCCAACTATAGTATACTAGCTTATACTAACTTATACTAACTTAAGGCATGAAAGGCCATGCTACTCCTGATTTTAACACTTCAAATGTATTTATTTGTTTGTTACTTCTTTCTATTTGTACACAAATTTCTAAATTTTTTTTACAAATTATAGCTACTATCATAGCATAATACACAGAGCAAATCTTTACAAATTTCTAAAATGGCAAAAGCATTCTTAAAACTTTAGTAACAAAATACACCATCATCTAAATGAACCATGTTAAATTTCTTTACAAATTATAGGTACTGTCATAGCATAATACACAGAGCAAATCATTACAAATTTCTAATACACAGAGCAAATCTTTACAAATTTCTAATACACAGAGCAAATCTTTACAAATTTCTAATACACAGAGCAAATCTTTACAAATTTCTAATACACAAAGCATAATACACAGAGCAAAAATCTCAGATCTGTGCAAATCCAAAAGAGGAGGTAGGACAAGGGCGATGGCGAGCTCTTACTTCCACCGCTCCGGGGGAAGAAGCAACGAGGGCAATGGAGGCAGCCAACGGGATCGAGCGTCGACAGAGGCGGACGGTGACGGGCTCGGGGGGACGGAGGCGGACGGCGACGGGCCTGACAGAGGAGGAGGGCGACGGGCTTGGGGGACGGCGACGGGCTCGGGGGCTCGATGGAGGCGACCGGCGATGGGCTCAGGGGACGGCGACGTCCTCGGGGGGATGGAGGGGGCTGGCAACGGGCTCAGGGACCGGAGAAGGCCGGCGACAGGCTCAGGGGACGACGGCGATGACGGGCTCGATCGGTAGAGCGACTAAGTCTTCGTGCTTGGTTGGTATTGCTAATAACTACAGCGTACGTGCAAACCCTAGCTGGGGGTTATATATAAAGGCTTATTACACACAGTTCTATTTAAGAACCGTCCGTGATAGTTATTATCACAGACGGTTCTCCGTTTAGAACCGTCTGTGATAAGCTACTATCACAGACGGTTCTACGTTTAGAACCGTCTATGATATTTATCATCACAGACGGTTATTAGTTAAGAACCGTCTGTGATAATAATTATTATCACATATGGTTCTAAAGTTAGAACCGTCGGTGATAATATATCACAGACGGTTCTAAACTTAGAACCGTCTGTGATATGTATGATATCACAGACGGTTCTGAGTTTACAACCGTCTGTAAGATATAATCACAGACAGTTCTAAACTTACAACTGTCTATAATAAGCCTTTGCCCAGCTGTAGTTCTTAAGATAACTACACCAATCAGCATTCAATAAGTCCTTTGCACCAGCTGTAGTTATTTCTTTACAACAACCTAGTATATTTCTTTACAACAGCCCAATGATCATAGTGATATATTTGTATGACTCATTTTCAAAATTCACCTATCTATCACATATTTTTACTTATACATAAATGAAAATTCACAAATACATCACATGTATGCATTTGTTATATACATAAATGCCAATTCACATATACATCACATACATGCATTGTTATATACATAAATGCAAATGCCCACATATATGTCGCACATTCTCATTTCACTTACTTATTTCCTTTAAAAATTAGCCCTTTATGATGATCAATGCGTACATAACTAGTTTCGTCACGTTGTTCATCGTCGACCCTTATGCCATTTCCAAATGGAGGTAACTCGTCAAATTGATTGTATTCGTCCTCGTCCACTACATTCTCTATTTTTACAATTCTTCTTTTTTATGAAGAACTACATGGTGCTTCTTATTTGCCGAGTCGGTCACATAGAAAACTTGAACAACTTAATTAGCAAGTACGAATGGTTCGTCTTTGTATCCATCACGTTGGAGGTCCACGGTAGTGACACCGTACTTATCAACCTTCACCTGTGGGAGA
The DNA here is from genome assembly GCA_036346265.1 of Melocanna baccifera. Classification (NCBI taxonomy): domain Eukaryota; kingdom Viridiplantae; phylum Streptophyta; class Magnoliopsida; order Poales; family Poaceae; genus Melocanna; species Melocanna baccifera. The sequence goes on from CM070696.1 coordinate 103,733, forward strand.
TGCACCCAATAGCAGCGAAATAAGGGGATCTTGAAAACCACGTAGTCGAGCTCCTGAGTCTATGTATAGAATGTATACCCATTTATGTCATATTCTTGCCATGTCACAACTGTAAATGTTGGCCCTTTTGCCAACCATGTCAGCATCTCACTTGACGAGCTCCTAGCGATTTGGTCCTTCAACCATTGGTTGAACCGACTATTGTGTTGTCTCATGATCCAAACATCCGATCGCTCCGGATTCTATTGGCTAAGCACATCCTTGTGATAGTCGACATAAGGGGCCACTTCAGTCATGTGTTGCAAGACCGTGAAATGGGATTGAGCATACGCATCCATATCTGGAGTGATTGCTTTCCTTCCAATAGTTCCGATACCCTTGAGCCTCCCCTCATGACGAGATTGAAGTATACCTATCGGTTGAATCTGAGCCATATAATTGACACAAAACTCAATAACATCATCACTTGCATAACCTTGATCGGCAAAATATTCTGAATTGCAATAGGGAGTATCTGTGTCATCACTACATGACAATCATGAGACTTCATGCCATTCAACTTGAAATCTTACATCGAAACAAGTTTCTTCACGTTGCCAGAGTAACCAGACGGAACTTTAACACCATACAAACACTGGTACAGTTCTGTTTTCTCGGCCTTTGACAAAGTGTAACACGCAGGGGGAAGGTACGTTCGTCCATTATCTGTTTTTATCGGTGTTAACTCAAGCCTGATGTTCATATCAACTATGTCCAGCTGTGCGTTGACGCCGTCATTTGTTTTATCATGAATGTTCAGTAAGAGACCAATCAAGCTGTCACATACATTCTTTTCTATGTGCATGACGTCGATGCAGTGTCAAACATCTTGGTACTCCCAATAAGATAAGTCCCAAAATATTGATCTCTTCTTCTAGATGTTCTTCTCACGAGCCCATAATTTACGTTTCTTTCCGAGGACAACATCTAAATTTTTAACCATATTATAAATCTCTTTTCCGCTTAAATACCTTGGAGGTGAACCATCCTCATTCTCTCGTTAAATTGTTTCTTCATCTTGCGGTACGGGTGAGCCCTCCGAAGGAACCAACGGTGACGCATATACACGATTTTACGTGAGTGTTTCAGCCACACACTCTCGGTACTATCTAAACAGTAAGTACAAACTTTGGCACCTTTTGTACTCTGGCCCGACAGGTTAGCAAAGGCAGGATAATCATTTATGGTGCAGAACAATAAGAAGCATAAAGTGAAATTCTCTCATTTGTATGTATCCCACACCTGTACCTCTTCGTTCCACAGTACTTTTAGATTTTCCACCAACGACGCTAGGTACACATTAATATCATTCCTAGGTTACTTTGGCCCTTGGATAAGTATCGACAGCAAAATATATTTTCGCTTCATACACAACCAAGGAGGAATGTTATAGATGAAGAGAGTCACGGGCCAAGTGCTATGTTGGCTGCTCATGCTACTAAAAGGATTCATTCCATCTGTATTCAATCCAAACCTTATATTCCTCGGTTTTGCACCGAAATCTGCAAAACACCTATCGCTGTTTCTCCATTGGGTGGAATCAGTAATGTGTCTCAGCATTTCATTCTTCTTACGCTCCTCCGAGTGCCATCGCAGCAGTTTTGCCTCCTTTAGATTTGCAAAAAACCGCTTCAAACGGGGAATTATAGGAAGATACCATGCAACCTTTGCAGGAGGTCCTTTCTTCACCTCTGTTCTCTTGCCATCATCATCTTATTGATTGTTACATTTGTATCGGGATGCGTTGCACACCGGACAGATATGCATATTTGCATACTCTTTACGGTAGAGGATACAGTCGTTTGGACATGCATATATTCTTTTTACTTTCATTCCCAATGGACAAAGAACCTTCTTAGCTTTATACGTGGTTTTAGGCAACTCATTTTCCTCCCGAAGCATGTCCGCTAAAAGACCTAGCAGCGTCATGAAACTCTTGTCAGACCAACCGTTGCTTGTTTTCAATTTCAACAGTTCAAGCACAGCTGACAACTTCGTGTACTTTGACCTGCAGCACATGAACAAAGGTTTCTCCGAATCCTCCATCAAGCCTCGAAATTTAATATACACTCTCTTATCATAGTTCTCTTCTACATCACGAAGCATCTGATCCAGATTGTTATCGTGCAGCCTATCCGAATTCGAACCACAATCATCATCCGGCGGCATATCATTGACTTTACCGGCGATGTCATCCGACGGCATATCATTGACTTCACCGGCGATGTCATCCGGCGGCATATCATTGACTTCGCCATGACTAGTCCAACACGTGTACCCCTTTTTGAAACCCCTTCGAATCAAGTGCGCTTCAATCTGCTCTCGATTCTTAAACATCTTTAAATTTTCGCAGTCAGTGCATAGACAATATATATATTCCACCCCCTTATTCAACATATCCTCCTCGGTAGCTCTTGTAAAAGCAAACACACCATTAATGTACTCTTCACTCACACGGTTTGCGGTATACATCCAGCTTCGGTCCTATATTATGTACATATATAACAACTTAGTATTAAAATTAATTTAATTAATTATTACTACATATATACCACAAGCATTGAGGCTAACTAAATCTAAATTAGTTAGATCTTCAAAGTATATATATAACAATCACCGAAAATTAAATGGCCTGAAAGCCTTGCCGCCTCCAGCTGCAGCACCGGCTAGATCTGGATCGAAATGTAGATGCGGTCTGAGCGGCGCAATAAATACATAGCAGGATTATCATAGACGGTTCTTATCGATGAATAAATGCGTGATCTCGGAATATCACGACGATTTTTAGTTAAAACGGTGCGTGATAATCTGAAAAAACAAAGCGGTTATTAGTTTAAAACCGTCGTAATCTTTGGACTATCACGAGACGCCTTGCATTTCATTTTTAGTTAAAAACCGTCTGTGATACAATTGATAAGAACCGTCTGTGATACTCCTTCAGTAACACAGACGGTCGCCAAATTAAAATCGTCTGTGATAGTGTACATCACAAACGGTTTTGTGGAACCGTCTGTGATTTGGCATCTAGTATTAGGCTTTCTATAGTAGTGCTACAAGCCTACACTGCAACGAGCCTGCGCTGCTTTCTGTTCTTCATCAATCCCAACAATAAGTCATTCGCGTGTTCGATCGACTTTGATGCTGTATTTTCTTTCTGTATTTTCTGAAGTACAATAAGTAGCCCTCTGTTAGTTATGTGTTTTGCATCACTAGTTTATTGTATTTGTCTCCTATTAAAACTTAGAATTAAAATAGTGCCTATATTTCCAACATTCCAGAAACCATGGTTAGTGCTTCTGATGTGATGAAATCTGAGAGGTTTTCTGATCAAAAATGCATCACTAGGTTTCTTTTAATCATATTAAATTCTTTTAAATTCTAAAAATTCAAATTAAGCTTGATTTACTTTCAGAAAATTTTTAAAAATTTATTTTTAAATTCAAGGTTTTAAAACTCTAGAAAATCAGGGTGTTACACCAACTTACAGCACATCCTCCAAGAGTGAACACATAATCAGTAAGAGTTTTCACGGAGTAGTTGGCTAGGTGAGGCATTCGAGTGGTAGAAATAGCCACGGCACGGTAGCAAGTATTTGCTTGGTTTGTTCGTCCATAGAAAAACCCGGCTTGCAAGTTAATTAGGTATGTATATGTCCAATCGTTATTTATTTAAAGAAAAATAAAACTCTCTGACGTGGTTCAATGTTTTTACGAGCGTAAGATGAAGAAGTTGCACGTACGGTACAAATTAATAAACAGATGAAGAGACATACACGCACGGACGTACGGAGGGCTTACGTACCAAGCAAGCAAGCAGTTGTTTCCCAGAAAAATACATATATAGTTTCCGAGACTTTTATTCATTACAAGCCAGGACGATATATCGATACAAACATGTAGAAGCAGCACACAGGGAGGAGGAGGATCTCTCCATGCATCCATCGCACTGGCAGACTGCAGGCGCGCGGATCCCCATTTTATTTAATTTGCAGACAGGCGTACGTACATACGTACGTATATAAGTATGTACTTATTGCATGCATGTACTCATGCATGCATGTCTAGTTCTGGGGGACCACGTAGAAACCCACTGCGTTGAGGTATATTACAGACGGTTTGTAAGAAAAAAACCGTCTGTGATAGCTATCATCGTAGACGGTTTGTAAGAAAAAATCTGTTTGTGATATACATATATCACAGACGGTTTGTAAGAAAAAATCTGTTTGTGATATACACATATCACAGACGGTTTGTAACAAAAAAACCGTCTGTGATATATCAATATTCCTCGGTTCTGCACCAAAATCTGCAAAACACCTATCGATGTTTCTCCACTGGGTGGAATTAGGAAGGAGACTATTTGGCAAGAGTGATTGAAAATTCATCAAGTTCTGGATATATACTACGAACCTTGTGAGTGTAGAGTACGTTGTAGAGGACATATATATATGCATAACGTAGGGACATTTTCTAGAGCTTTTGGATTTTTTTTGAATTTTTGAAGAGAAAAGAAAAGGGGAATAATCCACCCGCCGCTCGATTCTCTCTCTCTCTCCATGTGTCACCCATCCCCGACCTCTCTATCCGCCACCTCCCTCGGCCTGGCCCGCCCCCGCCCTCACCCACTCCGAGCCGCCCGATCTCTTTCCCTTGCCACACAGCCGGCATCCGCCGCACCGCTCCCGCGCGCCCAACCTCGCCCACGCGCATCCACCCGAGCCGCCCGATCTCTTCCCCGAGCCACGCGACGCCCATCTGCCCGCTCCCTCACCCCGCGTTGCCCTAGCCCCGACCCGTCCGCATCCCGCGCGATCTCAGTCGTCCGTGATGAATTTAGATCAGCTTTTCAACAGAGTAGGTGTTTCTAGTCATGGCTTCGGTGGTACTGGTCGCGGGATGGGTAGCTCGATGGTGGTAGATGCAGGTCGTGGGGGAAAGCCTAGTCATGTGGTCGTGGTACTCCAACTGAAAAGAGGGGAGGTGGTAGGACTGGGACTCAGCAAAGGGCTAGAGTAAAGACTGTGAAGGTTATGGAGGATGTAGCAAACCAGGAGTACGTTAAAGTGCAGCACGTAGCCAACCATGAGGATCCTGCCTTATCTGATAGCATGTACGCTTCTGATATCTAGGTGTCCTGCTAACCACTCTCAACCAGCCATGAATCTCATCATCAGAGTACAACATCGAGGAGGCGTTGGACGAAGACTGCCTGTTCTGAAAAAGCCCCCCTTTAGCCCCCTGATAAAAAATCCCTCGGTGAATGTCGTGAAGTCCGAGCCAAAAAACCCTAATCCACTTGACCTACGAAGAGAAAAACACATCTAATATGTTAGTTTTGAAGAATTCATTGATTTTTCTGACTAGATCGATACATCTTGCAACTTATTTTCGAGACAAATAGCTAGCTTTAATTTCCTAAATAAGTCTGCGTTTCAACGCCAATAGGAGCACACTTGTAGCTGCTGAAGTTGCCAACTTTTCCCGCCAATGTATAATTTTATTCCGAAAGCGCACTAATTTTTTATTCATAAATGGTGGATCAGATGAAATGTCAAGCTGTTGCTAGGGTCACTAGTGAAGAGATTTCTGGGCCGAATTGAGGATAGTTAAAGCTTAGCTGAGGATTGATTATCAGAATTTAGCTAGCTACCTGCAATTTTACTTAATGTTCAAATTATACATGAAACACACATTTTAGCAAATCTATCCCCTTTACATCTTTTTTGTCACAAGATACCATATATATAGTCTAGAATTCAACCTCAACCCCTTGCAGATGAGACTTCATCTTTCGCCACACCCCAACCAAAAGAGAAACTCTCATGCATCCTCAATTCATTCCTCTGGGTACAATGAAGAAATAACTCGTGGCCCCATTGTATCGTTTTTAGGGACCCATCTTCCAGTACAAGAAAACAACCACTCACGACTGAGCGAGGCTCCGGAAGAGGAGAGTCAGATTTTGAGGTTATATATAGAACTAAAGCTGCATGTACAAATAGCTAGATAGAGTAGAGTTATTTATGCCAGGATAAATTTTATGGTATATATGGCAAAGTTCTTGGTGAAAACAATGTCAAGGAATAACCAGGTATTTATATTTATGTGTGATAGGTTTATACAAGTAAAAACACTGAGCCATCTTATTAATATATTAATCTGTTTATTAATTTGTGCCGTACGTGCAACTTCTTCATCTTACGGTCCTCGTAAAAACATTGATCCATCAGCCTGGGCAATGGCCATTCGCCTCAAGTACTTATGCGCATGCAAGCAGTTGCAGTTTCTCAGAAAAATAGTTTCCGAGATTTTTATTCATTACAAGAAGCACACAATTAAGGAGGAGGATCCATCCGTTGCACTAGCTGGCAGACAGGATCCCCATTTTATATAATTTGAAGACAGGCGTACGTACGTATGTAGGTACGTACTTATTGCATGCATGCATGTCTAGTTCAGGGGCGCGGTAGCACGTAGAAACCAACTGCGTTGAGGTGTTCGTCGTTAGAGCGGACGAAGAAGGCAGCCACCTTTGTGTTCAGCACACTGAAAGCAGGCCGGATCCCCGTACGGTTGGTACTCTTGGTTGTTGGTGGTGACTTGCAGGGAAGAGATTAACCCATCATCACCACTACCGACCGTGCCCACGATCTTGTTCACGTACTCCCCCGTTTTTACATCGATCTGCACGAGTGTGTGCGTATATTAACATTGAAGCATGTAATTAACATTGAAGCTAGGACGTCGTCGTACCTGATGATGATGACCAGTTTCGGCGCCCCACACACCGAAGCTGCGCTCTCCGTGGTTCTTGTCGACGGCAGTGAAGCGGATGCCTTTCATGACTCCACCGCTACCTGCGCCGTCCTTTGAGCTCCAAATTTCGATCTTGGTAAGGCTCCTCGGCTTGTAGCTGTCCCTGTAAGTACCTCCCCCACCGAACGGCCCAACCTTCACCGCGTCCTTCACCTTGCTCGAAATTTTGATATAATTCGTTGTCGCCTGCAGCATGCACCGATTACCTAGCTAGCATCTAATTTACCTGCCGTTTTAGCTAGCTTCAGAACCATGCAGGAAAGCGTTAAGCTCTTTTTTTTTTCTTCTTTTTAAAAATAGTTTCCCGGCCCTCTTTAATTTAAACACCACTATCAATAAGCAATACAAGGAGCATTTGATCGTCCAAAATATGGCCTATCTAGCTACCAAAACGACAAGCACTCGCAAATCAAAATAATAGATTATCGTAAATGCACATCTAGCAATTAATATAGATGATCGTGAATGGAAAGCAAACCTACCATTGATCCTTCTCTAGCTAGCTGGTGATGGATCTGCTTGTGTTTGTTTTGCAGGGAAGCTGGTGATGATGATCGAAATACTTCCGGCCTATTTATAGAGCCCCATCCACCGAGCAAGTCCCAAGGCCATACTAAGTAGTGCACAATATTAATCGAGAATCATGACGTGTGATGTTAATTGAGATGCACGACGTGTGATCCATAGGCCAACATAAATGTCTTGACGACCTACCAAAGTCATCAACCAAGTTTCCTAATCTTACTTTCCAACTTGTAACCGTGCGATCCGTCCATTTAGAAATATATGATGTTGTAGAAAGTGTGATGTCCTTTTTTTTTAACGTTGACTACTATTATGGAAAAACTATTTAATTTGGTAATGTGAAAATAATATCTCTAGATTAGTCAAGAAAAACATTTTCATAACATAACAATTTTATAATTTTTTACAAACATATTCATACAAAAGTCGTGGTCAAATTTATATGTTGGATACTATCTCGATATCCAAAATATCATATATTCTTACACAGAAGGAGTATTATGTATAGCACGCGTACGCCTGGTGCAATTCACCCTGAATAAATCGTTTTTCTTAACAAAGGGGAAGCTCCTGTTCTGAGGTCTTCCGGAGAATATAATCTCCCTTCTACAAACCTACCCAAAATTTCAGCAGGACGCACGAGAAACAAGTGCGCCACCTCTCCTGCAGATTTCACCTTTTTCTTCTCAAAACAAACAGATTTTTTTTCTGTAATATCGCCCAACAAAAGTGCAGCTAATCCAATTACATGACACTACTACAAAACAAGTTATACTGGACGCCTCATTACAGACGGTTCATGTGGAACTATCTGTATTGTAATTATCATAGATGGTTTTACAAGCATGGTCGTGTACCGTCTGTAATACACAATTATCATAGACGGTTCTTACTAATAACTGCCTATGATAGTTCACAGACAGTTATTAATACGAACCGTCTGTGATAATTGTAGATGTCAAAGACGGGTTTTAATTAAAACCGTATGTGATAGTTCACATACGGTTATTAATACGAACTATCTGTGATAGTTACGTATCACAGACAGTTTGTGATTGGAACCGTTTGTGATATATAATTGCTAAGCACACCCCATACAGGTACATTACATTGATTGAATCCAGTAAATATCCTTCAATTAAATAGGGAAGTACAACATTCTACATTGAGAGAGAGATGTGTGTGAACATGAGAGACTATATATACTTAATTAGGAGTATTTGTGGGCCATGTGGGCGCTGCTGTTGCGCCTACTGGTTTCTGCTTACTGCTTGTGCGATTTGCTCTGTTTTGCCCTTCTCTTTTCCCCTGTGTGGGCTTCGTGGGTTCGCATTCTTCCCCCAAACTTTTCTTTTTGTTTTCTTCCTTCCGGTTCCGTTTTTGTTGGAGGTATTGGTCCGTGCTTGCTGTTTGTGTCCTGTCTACCGTTGTGCTGCTTAGAATGTCGCCCTTTGTTTTTGAGTTTTTGGTAGGTTTTTCTCGGATGAAGGTACTGGTCTGTATTTGCTGGTTGTGTGATGTTTGCCGTTGTCCTTCTTAGAATGCCATCCTTTGGTTTTGAGTTTTTTTCGGGTTTTTCCCTCATCCGAGTTGGTTATACTTTTGTGTTTTCTTGGATTGTTCCGTTCTCCGTTTATTGGTTGTCTGTGTACGATCTTTTCTATAATCCTTTTTTTCGGTCTCTCTTTCTTCGTTTCTGTTACGGCAAGATTCGCTACGGAATATCGCTCTTCGTCATTCGGTTCCCACTTATTGCTACCTTTTATACAGTTTTTTGTATACCTCTTTTTTCCGTCGGTTTCACTACTACAAAACAGGCTATACTAGACGGGTAAATCACAGACGGTTCATACGGAACCGTCTGTGCTTAACTATCACAGACGGTTCATACTGCCACCCGGCTGTGATACTATCACAGACGGTTATTAACATGACCCGTTTGTGATAATATAGAAATCAAAGACGGTTCGTGTTAATTACCGTCTGTGATAGTTCACAGACGGTTTGTTATACGAACCGTCTGTGATAATAGAGACATCACAGACGGTTCGTGCTAATAACCGTCTGTGATACTTCACAGACGGTTATTAACACGAACCGTCTGTGATGTCTCTATTATCACAGACGGTTCGTATAACAAACTGTCTTTGATATGAATTGTCACAGACGGTTTGTGTTAATAACCATCTGTGATAAATTGCACTATTAATACTTGGACGGTGTCGACACAGATCTGTTTTTTTATTGCGCTGCATCAGTGGAGCAAGGCGGCCGGCTTTTGGGAGTTCGGGGGTGAAAATATATCGCCGTCTTCTTAGTGATCTGATCAGAGGTTAGTACTTAATTACTTTTAATTATGCTTATATATATGTTTTTGTAATGGAAGGCTTAGAGATGATAATTTATATGCTATGTAGTTGCGATAATAATTATTTTTGGCAACCATTTGTTACTTGTGTAGCTAGCGGAAATGGATCGAAGCTGGATGAATATTGAGAACCGTGTGAGTGAAGAGTACATTATTGGCGTGTCAGTTTTTAGAAGAGCGGCTGAGATGGATATGTTAAAGAAGGGGATAAAATATATGTACTGTCCATGTATTGATTGTGATAATCTCAAGATGTTTAGCAACTCAGCGCAAATCGAAGCTCACTTGATTCGAAGGGGTTTCAGAGAAAGGTACAAATGTTGGACCAGTCACGGTGAAGAGAAGTGTACACAAGAAGCTGGTAGTTATGACATAGTCGATGGGGACAACGATATGCCAGTTGTGGACTGTGCTTTTGATCATGAGGCCGCGGATGGATCGCAGGATGACAATCTGGATCAGATGTTACGTGATGCAAAAGAGAACTACAGTGAGAGAGAGTTTGGTAAATTCGAGGGCTTGATGGAGGACTCGGAGAAACCTTTGTTCTCGGGATGCAAGCCATAATACACAAGGTTGTCATCAGTTCTAGAACTACTGAAATTGAAGGCAAGCAATGGTTGGTCCGACAAGAGTTTCACGGCATTGTTAGGTCTCCTAGCGGACATGCTTCCAAAGGGAAATGTGTTGCCGAGAACCACCTACCAAGCCAAGAAGATTCTTTGTCCATTAGGAATAGAAGTAGAAAAAATACATACATGTTCGAATGATTGTATTCTGTACCGTAAAGAGTACGCTAGCTTAAATGTTTGTTCGGTGTGCAAAGTATCCTGATACAAGCGTAAAAATGACTCTGATGATGAAAAGGGTATCGATGTGAAGCAAGGACCTCCTGCTAAGGTGTTGTAGTATCTTCCTGTAATCCCCCATTTGAAGCATTTATTTGCAAACCGCAAGGATGCAAGATTGATGCGTTGGCACTTGGAGCAGCGTAAGAAAGACGGAATGATAAGACATGTTGCTGATTCTGCCTAGTGGAGGAACATCGATAGGATGTTTGTAGATTTCGGTGTGGAACCGAGAAATATAAGGTTTGAGTTGAGTACAGATGGAATGAATCCTTTTGGTAACATGAGCAGCCGACATAGCACCTGGCCCGTGACTCTATGCATGTACGACCTTCCTCCTTGGCTGTGTATGAAGCAGAAGTATATTTTGATGTCACTACTTATCCAAGGGCCGAAGCAACCTGGCAACGATATTGATGTGTTCCGAGCACCACTGGTAGAAGATCTTGCAATATTGTGGAACGAAGGGGTATATGTATGGGATGTGGACAAACGAAAGAACTTTACTCTACGCGCTATGTTGTTCTGCACCATTAATGATTTTCCTGCCCTTGGTAACCTGTCAGGGTTGAGTACAAAAGGAGCCAAAGCGCGTCCGCACTGCTTAGACAATACCGAGAGTGTGTAGTTGAACAACTCGCGTAAAACTGTGTACATGCATCACCGTAGGTTCCTTCCAAAGTATCACCCATACCGCAAGATGAAAAACCAATTTGATGGAAAAAAAAGAAGATGACTCAGTACCAAGACCTTTTAGCGGGAAAGAGGTGCATGATATGGTCAAGGATATAAATGTTGTGCTTGAAAAGGGGCGTAAATTGAGGAAGAACATGTGGAAAAAAAGGTCAATATTTTGGGACTTGCCTTATTGGGAGCACTTAGAAGTTCGCAATTGCATCGATGTTATGCACGTAGAGAAGAATGTATGTGACAGTTTGATTGATATCTTATTGAACATTCCTGATAAAACTAAGGATGGTGTTAATGCAAGGCGTGACTTGGTCGCTATGAACATCAGGACCGAGTTAGCACCGATAGAGACCGATAAAGGCCGGACATACCTTCTCCCAGCTTACTACACTCTGTCTAAGTCTGAGAGAACTAAACTGTGCCAATCCTTACATGGTGTGAAAGTTCCATCCGGTCACTCCACCAGTACGAAGAAAATTGTTTCCAAGGAACATTTGAAATTAATTGGTATGAAGTCCCACGACTGCCATGTGCTAATGACACAAATGCTACCTGTTACAATTAGAAGTATTTTGCTGAACAAGGTTCGAGTGACAATCATAAGGCTGTGTTATTTCTTTAACGCAATTACTCAGAAAGTCATTGATCCCGATGGACTAGATGCTCTGCAAACCGAGGTGGTGACAACTCTATGTCATCTAGAGATGTATTTCCCTCCATCATTTTTTGATATCATGGTCCATCTCATTGTCCACCTTGTGAAAGAGATAAAAATATGCGGCCCCGTGTTTCTACGTCATATGTACCCTTTCGAGAGGTACATGGGAATTCTCAAGTCCTATGTACGCAATCGATCTCGACCGGAGGGTAGCATCATCGAAGGTTATACAACAGAAGAGGTCATTGAATTCTGCATCGGCTACATGGCTCAGGTCAATCCGATAGGTGTACCTGTATCTCGTCACGAGGGGAGGTTAGAGGGTATCGGGACTATCGGAAGGAAAGCAATAACTCCGGATCAAAATATGTATGCTCAAACCCATTTCACAGTTTTACAACACATGACTAAAGTGACCCCATATATTGAAGAGCATAAGGACATGCTACGTCAAGAGAATGCGGGCCAGTCAGAAGTTTGGATCACAAGACAACACAATCGTCAGTTCAACGAATGGTTGAAAGCGCAATTGACTAGAAGGTCGTCAAGTGAAACACTACAATGGTTGACAAAAGGGCCAAAATTTACAATTATGACATGGCAAGGATACGACATTAATGGCTACACATTTTATACAACAGATCAGGATAAAAAGAGCACTGTGAAGAAATCAGGTGTCCGCATAAATGCCTATGATGCGCACGTCAGTACCGCTGGCCCAAGCTCGTACTACAGGCTTATAGAGGAGATTTGGGAGCTTGACTACGTAATTTTCAAGATTCCTCTATTTCGGTGCCGTTGGGTCCATATCCCACGGGGTGTAAAGGTCGACAAGTATGGTGTCACTACCGTGGACATCGAATGTGTAGGATATAAAGACGAACCATTCGTACTCGCGAGGTAAGTTGTTCAAGTATTTTATGTAACCAACCCGGCAAATAAGAAGTACCATATAGTTCTTCAGGGAAAAAGAAGGATTGTCGGAATTGAGAATGTTGTGGATGAGGAAGAGTACAATCAATTTGATGATTTACCTCCATTCGGAGATAGCATCAGGCTCGAGGAAGAACAAGGCGATGAAACAAGCTATATGCGTGTCGATCATCGTGAAGGGCTTTATTTAAAATAAAATAGCTATGTGTAATAAATGTAACTATATATGTTTTATTGTAATTGTAAAATGACTCAGGAACTGTACATGATGTATTTGTGAATTTGCATGCTGGTAGGTGTAGTTATATTCATTACACTCTGTGAGAGGTCTTATTGAATGCTGATAGTGTAGTTACAACAGCCAGCCGGCAAAGGTTTATTACAGATCGACAAGCAGTGGGCAAAGGCTTATTACAGACGGTTATACACTTAGAACCGTCTGTGATAGTTATCACAGACGGTTCTCCACTTATAACCGTCTATGCTATTATATTATCACAGCCGGTTATAAGGTAAGAACCGTCTGTGATAGTAATACTATCACAGACGGTTCTAAGTAACGAACCGTCTGTGTTAGGCATACTATCACAGATGGTTTGTAACGTATAACCGTCTATGATAATATAATATCACAGACGGTTTAGTTATAGAACCGTCTGTGATAGTTCTCCATATAAATACCCCCAGTTAGGGCACAGATTCCACACTCTCGCACTCTACATCTCCAGCGCCCCTGGTATCTCTCGCGCCACCCTTCCCTCCCGACGCCACCGCCGCCGGTCGCTCCCGACGCCGCGCCATCCCGCCGACGCTCCCTCCCGACGCCGCTCCCTCCCCCGACTCCGGTGCCCTCCTTCCCCGACGTCGCGCCCTCCCGCCGACGCTCCCTCCTGACGCCGCTCCCTCCCCCGACTCCGGTGCCCTCCTTCCCCGACGCCGCTCCCTCCCCCAAGCCTGGCTCTCGCCCCCAATTCTAGCTCCCTCCTCCCCCGCGAGCCCGGCGCCGTCCTCCCCCGACTCTAGCTAGTTGTTTCATGTTTCATATAGAATAATGAAGATACGTTATTCATGTTTCATGTTTCATATATTGATATATATGCTACATTGTCATATTGATATATATGCTACATTGTCATAGTGATATATATGCTACATTGTCATAGTGATATATATGCTGGCCGAATTTACACATGCTGGATTGTCATATTGATATATATGCTGGCCAAATTTACACATGCTGGATTGATGGATATGTTAAATTCATTTGTCATTTTGTATTTGGATATGTGTTATATTTCAAATGGTATGCTCAATTCATATATTACATACATGTTATGACATTTGTATTTCGATTGATGTCATCTTTGTGCTCACATAATCATACTAATTATATTGCTATATATGAATTATTAGCAGCTAGCTATAGCTAGAGATATACCACACCTCACTGCGTCCACATAGTCATCCAAAAATATATACTACATAGATCTTCAAAGGGCATGAAGCTAGTGACACACTCGAGTGTATCCGTTTCAATGAACTGGATACACTAGAGTGTGTCATTTGCTTCATAGAACTTTGCTTAGGCCCACACCTTACATGCTAGTGACACACTGCAGTTATTTTTTTCTTAGAAGAGAGATAGCGTCCTCACAGGCTTCGTCGTCATCATCTGGGTCTCACGCTCCCAAGATTGGGAAAACTAAGCGTGGTCGAGGAGTATCGAAAAGGCCAGATGGCCGAATGACCATCACAGTGGTCTCTCCGGATGGGGTCTCTCTGCAACCGAAGAAAACAGTGGCATCATTTCAGAGTACCTGCAGGATAATTGGAAGGGAACGGGTCCCCATCACCATAGCAAGCTGGAGAGAGTTGTCAAACGATCACAAAAATCAGCTATGAGAGGAAGTTACACATTCGTTCGAGATCCTAGTAGAAGTACTGGGACTCGTGCGACGGCACGCGCTCCTCGCAATGGGAAAAGCATGGAAGAATTTTAAGAGCACTCTTGTGACGCGGTACGTGGCCAAGGATCTTACGTCCTTCACAAAGTATCCTTTCGTGTCGCCGGAAGCATGGGAGGCCTTTGTGCAGATGAAGACAACGACTGAATTTGAACAACAAAGTGCGACGCACAAGGCTATCCAATCACAAAACACTCACCCTCACAGACTCGGCACCGCTGGGTACGCGGGTAAAATCCTGCAGTGGAGGATGCAGGACGAGGTCGCACTCCGATCGGAGGCCTCCCCGCCAATTGCCGGGATCGCAAACGAGCGCGCTCGAAACTGGTTAAGAGCGAGGTCATCAACCACATCATCGGGTGTCTCTTTCAAAAACCCCGCAGATGAGGAAGTGTCCCAACGCCTGGTAAGATAAGTTAAACTATATAGTTGTTAACACCTCTTGAACTTCATGGGTTCAAAAATAACATGATTAATTGCCTTTTGCAGCAATCATTGACTACCGAATCTTCTCATGGATCCTTTCAAGAATACAGGGAGAGAGATTTACTATCACAGGTCTTGGGAAACAAGGAGCACCCAGGTCGCACACGAGGCTTGGGGGTTTACGTATCTTGGAAGCACGGATTTCCATATTACTCTGAGACATATAGGAGTAGAAAGATATCCAAGGTGTACCGCAACGACCAAATGAAACAGGAGCTTCGTGCTCAACTTCAGGAACAACTATCTGCCTCACTTCAAGAGCAGACTGCCTCACTGCGAGGAGAGATAGATTCATTGAGGGAAGAACTGAGACAAGTCCGCAACCAATCGTAACCCACCCCTACTACTGCGGTACCCAGTCCCCCTCAACGTCGCAGTAGCTGCGCGTCCACACCACATACTGAATATAGCGACGCCCACTTACCTATCGATGACATTCAGGTAATGCACCTCTTTAGAATGCTGCATAGATCTCTCTGGTGGACGGCTTAACTCATCTTGTGTCGTTATGTAGAGGCCCATGCCTTGCATCCTCAGAGTCAGGCTTATTGTCTCTATTCCCGTTGACGCTGGGCGGGGGATGGTGTATCCATTGCTGTCAAGTACACTAGTGCACGGTGTACAAATAGAGACCGGTTTCATAAAGGTCTAGGTGGACATGATTAATGATATTTTTAAGACCGTCCCTCTTGAGAAGCCCCCAAACGAAGAGATTAAGACATTAGGGGATGCTGTCCACACATTCATTCAGTGGCCGAAGAGGGACATTGCCCTCGACTTGTCCGTGCCACGACCTCCACATCCAGTGTCCCAAGAGGGACATCACCCTAGACCTGTCACATCGGCTCCGGTGGCTCCACCTCTAGCTCCGGTTCGGAAGCCTATTGCATCGGCTCCCGCTGAGACGCCACCGAGAACGTATCGTAAGCGAGGCTATAAGACTCAAGGGAAGAAAAATAAGGCTCCCGTGCCATGGAAGTTCAGTCTAGGAGTGTCATTGGTCCCTGAGTCACAATTACCCAAGCTTGGCATGATTTGCAATACATTGCATGCCTGGTACATGGAGAAGTCCAACATGAAGCCAATCTGGCAGAGTGCATTCACTGTGAAATATACGGAGCAGCATTTCCTCCACGACACAGGCTACATCGTCGTGACATTCGAAGATTTATTTTTACTATTCAATCTCGACGAACTCGGCGCCGCTTCTCTGTTCTTTGGACATCGTAAGTGTCTTGTACAATGAAGTTCTACATTCATGTTATACCGATAAATGTCATTACTCTTTCCTTATGTATAGATGCATGATCCAACAAGTCCGACGATCGCGACAACCGGTGGGTTTCCTCGACCGTCACTTGGTCTCCGAGCAAGTTATCAAAGGTAATGAATCCTTCGTCCAAGATTACATAACGAAGGGATTGCGTGCTCACATCGACAAGGAGTACGTCATGTTTCCTTTCAACCAAGGGTAAGTGCTTCACTAGTTGCCACACATATTTTATTTGTACTTTACATGCAGCATGAACTTAGGATTAATCACTATGGTGTGTACATGACTAGGCAACACTGGATTTTGATTGTGATTATACCAAAGTGGAGCAAGGTAATATACCTTGATTCCCTACTTAGGAGCAACCACGACTTCAGTTGTATGCAAGAAGTACTTAACAAGTAAACTCATTTCCTCCATACATAACTCTATTGTAATATTTCCTTCGTTTGCAACCGCCGAGGCTAACTTTTTTGAATCACGTAAGTCGTTTGCTGCTTATGTTGCCCAGGGAGGAAGACACGACAAATCTAGTGACACGCTGCGACACAACACGCGATTTTCGGTACCTGCTACAATACAACAATCCTATATCACACTTTGTTATAATGCCTCTAGAATTAACAATACCTATGTACGTAATGCAATTTTTGCAGTGTCACCAGCAACTACAGGGCAACGTATGTGGATTCTACGTTTGCCGCCATATGAAGGAAATCATGGATAGTAAGATCAATGATCCAGAGGTTTGTCATGTCCTTGCAATATTTATTATTTTTTGATTATATATGTATATGCACACATGCTAATTAATGACTTATTGCTCCTAGCGACAGCGGGTGGACTTTGATGTAAGTACATATGATCTTGACCAACTCGTCGAAATTCGTGCAACACTCTTCGAGTTCTTACTAGGACAGTGTATAAACAAGGCTGAAGAGTTCTACCCCAGCAATGGTGATAATTAGATGTTGAAACATTAGATGCAATTGTACAAATCACTCAGTTGTGTGCTTAATCAAACAACTCATTTGTCAGAACAGTGTGACGATTTTCATTCTATATTTGTATGTGATCTGTTGGCCGTTTGTTACATTTGTAATTCACTGAGTTGCAATTAACTTATCTGTGTAACTTTGAGTTGCAATATTGTATGTGATTCATTTGTCGGATCTGTGTAATCTGCAATGTATGTGATTCTTATATATGTTATAATCTTGTTGCTTGCTTTCAGAGGGTATGGCTAGTATATCCTGAGGCTAGCCAAAAAACGGCAAATAAAACTGCTGTTGCAATTGCTATCACAGACGGTTCGTTGTTGAAAACCGTCTGTGATAGTCGACTTTCACAGACGGTTAAAAACAACAACCGTTTGTGATAGACACAATATCACATATGGTTCCTGTTCCGAACCGTCTGTGATACTCACAATATCGCGAGCGGTTGGACAGAACCGCTCGTGATATTGTGTCTATCCTGAGCGATTGTTGTTTTTAACCGTCGTGAAAGTCGATCGTCCTGCGCACGGTTGTTTGCAAAACCGTCAGTAATGTCGATTATCACAGACGGCTCGGGAGCGCGCTCGTGATAACCACCTATTATCATCGACACATAAAAGCAGGCGGTTGGCAAATGCGTTCGTGATGACGGTTCCGAACCGTCTGTGATAGGCCTGTTTGTAGCAGTGTTTTTTCCCTTTGTTGCTATTACGGGAAGTTTCCTCGCGAAGGATTCCATTGCTCTCTCCGTTTTGCGCCCATTGGATTTTTTACATGTTCTTGCTTTTACCCCTTGCACTTCGTTTACTCATTTTTGTTACTGACGTGCTTTCTTGTGTTGAGCTCGTTCTCCCTTAGCCTATTAGTGCGTACGATTTCCGGACTTTGTCAGGGTCTCTTTCATTTTCCCTTTTTAGCTTCGCGTTGTGCCCGGTTGCTCCTTTTGGAGAAGCGCTTTAGGCTCCCTAGGGCAAACCCATCTATCCTCTTTTTTTCCTCGTTTTTTAACCCTTCTTCTTTCCTTTTCGTGTTATGCCCTCTTACTGCTATGCTAATATTTATGCCTCTTTTTTCCATAGGGTTCTGTTCAGCAAGCTTCCTCCATTGTGCTTCGAAACAGTGTTGTCCCTTGCCGTATTTTTATCCTGCCGTCTCCTGTTTGTCAGGTGATCCTTTCGATCCTACCTATTTTGCTGTTTTCCTTGTCATCGTGCTTACTGTATTTCTTCCTGTATACATTTCTATGTTCTATATATTTGGGCGCGATTCATCCCTTTCCTTTCTGTATACATTTTTTTGCCCTATATATTTGGGCGAATTTCAGTCTTTTCCTACCGTTTTTTAAGCATCCGATTTCCTCTTTTTTTTCAGTATTAAACTTTTGGATGTATTCTTTTTCTCTTGATTGTTGCGGTTTGCTTTTATGGATTCGTCACTCTGTGCTAAAGCTCGTCGTGAGGCCATCTTTCGTGGCAAGCAGCCAGTTAGCTCTTCGGTTCCGTTACTGTCTTCTACAGACCGTCTGCTTCCTGCTTCCTTACCAGCGTTTCCACAGACGTTGCCGCAGCCATGTATGATCGTTACTACCATCCCATGCTTTATACACAGCATACCCATTCCGTTTTCTACTCTTTTTAGATACTCCCGATTTCTCACTGTTTTCCCCCTTTGTTATTTCACAGCGTTTCCCGTAGCCATTAATACGCTTTTGCTGTGGAAGCGCCATCGTGGTTATTTACGCTCTTCATACCCATTCCTTTTCTTTTCCTTACTATTTCTTGCTAATATTCCTTTGTTTTACCCCCTTCCTTTTCTTGCTTGTTTACGTAATAGGTGACCGTTTTTTACCACTGGTTAGTTGTGCTGAAGCAACTAGCAATAGGGAAAAAAAGGAGGTTATCGAACGTTCTTCGCAGTGCTAATAAGACAGGTGCTTTTTCTTATATTTCTTTTTTTAAGTCTATCTTACATATTACCTTTTTATTCTACCTCCGATTGTCACCGATTTTTTACTATTTTTATTCCTCGCCCCTTTTCTTCCTAGGCTTTTTTCACTCTGTTTATTTTCCCCTTCTTTTCCCCCTGTACATATCTTGCCTCTTTTGCGTTTAGAATTCCTATTGCATTTTGTCCGCGTTTCAGGTGGTGCGTGCTCTTTTAGCCTATCATTGCTTGGAGAGCCAAATGCTCCTCTTTTTAAGGAACAAATTTCTTGCCTAAAAGGTTTGCTCTCGTGCTTGAACCTACTCCGTTTTCCATTGCCTCTTTTCTTCCCCGCTGATTGCCTGTGTATTTTATCCTGTTCTTCTGTCTGCTTTTATTTTTTCCCTCCAATACATTTTTTTGCTGCATTGTTTCAGCCATGTATACCGACCGGTCATATTATGGTGGGCCAGATTATGAATGTAGTAAATGTGGTGCTATTTTTTGGTTTCAAGAAAGATCTCAACATAGAAGTTCGTCTAGGCATCATCGAATTGTTTATAATAAAAGTTGTCGTGGTGGAAAGGTTTCCCTCCCACCGCATAAAGAGTTGCCGTCTCCTCTTCGTGAACTTATTGGTTTTAGCAACGGGCCTCGTTCGAATGCATTTATGCGCCTGATACGCCATTACAATTCTCTGTTTGCATTCACTTCCTTGGGCGTAGATGTTGACAGAACCATTAATACCGGTGGATTTCCTTATGTTTTCCGTATAAATGGTGTTGTCCACCACCGCATTGGTTCATTGATTCCTAGACAAGGGCAAAGACCACAGTATGCTCAGCTATATATATACGACACGTTTAACGAAATTGGCAACAGATTGTCCATGTTCAGTAAAGAAGATAGCTCAAATGATGAGCCCGACCCTGCTGTTGTTGCTGCTTTGATTTCTATGTTTGATTCCTGCAACCTGTTAGTTAAAGAATTCAGAATGGCACGCGATCGGTTATTCTCTCAAGAAAATCCAGAGATTCATATTCGGCTTATGGTTCATCTGCTAATCATGGTGATAGATATTCTCTACCAACTATTCCTGAGTTAGCTGCTTTGGTCGTAGGTGAGCTCTCTTTAGAAACAAACAGATTTGATACAGTTGTTGAGACCCACTGCAATGAGCTAAAACAGATTTCATCTCTAAACCCTGCTCTGATGTCTCTCCAATATCCAATATTATTTCCATATGGCCAGAAAGGATTTCATCTTGGTATAAAATATAAAGAAGTTGATGACAGTTTACCTTCTGTTAGAGATGAGGTTTCTATGCTTGAGTACCACTGTTACAAATGTCATTATCGAAGAAATGAACCAAATCCTTATACATGTTATGGTCGCCTTTCTAATCAAATAGAGGTTGATTGCTACTCATGCCTTGAAGCAAACCGCCTATCATTTCATTTCTTCAATCAGGATGTGCTAAGGTCAGAAACATATCAAGGCATTTCAGATGCACTTGGTCAAGGCACATCACAGGGCAAAAATATTGGTGTTAGAATCTTACTCCCTGCAAGCTTTACTGGTGGAGCTCGTTATAACACACTCAATTATCAAGACGCTATGTCCATTTGTCGCGAGTACGGTGCTCCTGATTTATTCTATACTTTTACATGCAATTCACGCTGGCCAGAAATTATGGACGCATTACGATACGAACCTGGTCAAAAATATATTGATCGTTCTGATATCGTAACTCGAGTATTCCACATGAAGCTCACATAATACATTTCTGATATTAAAGCTGGTCATGCCTTTGGTGCTGTACAGGCAGGTTAGCCTACTATTTCCCCTATGAATTTATTCTTTTTTACCTTGGTATTAAGGTGCCTACTTTGCTTCCTCTAATGTATTTCATTGCTTTGTAACAGTTTTGTACACTATTGAATTCCAAAAAAGAGGCCTACCTCATGTTCATACTCTCATATGGCTTACTCATCACAGCACAGACCTTACTCCTCAGCACATAGACAGCCTTATATGTGCTAAAATACCTGATATAACCACTGATCCGTTAGGATATGCTCTCGTTGATGAATTTATGATGCATGGTCCATGTGGAAATTTTAATACGAAATGTCCATGCATGAGAGATGGTTTGTGTTCAAAGCGGTATCCCAAGCAGTTCACCCTAGAAACAACAATTGATAAGTCTGGCTTCCCAGTATATCGTCGATAAGATGACTGTCATTTCATTATCAAGCATGGAATCAAATTGGATAATAGATGGGTCGTTCCATACAATTCTGCTTTGCTTAAGAAATTCCAAGCCCACATCAATGTTGAATGGTGCAACAAGACAAATCTTGTTAAGTATTTATTTAAGTACCTTACTAAAGGTCAAGACAGAGCAAAATGGATTTTTGTGATGGTAAGCAACCATCGGATTTAGTAGATTCGCAGCCTAAACGAGGGGTTGATGAAATTGCTGACTATATTAAATGCAGGTACCGCTTTATCATTAAATGGAATCTCCTTCTGTACTGCAAGCTTTTCTACAATTTTTTTTACTTTCTATATTTGCGCTTTCTTATATAAATCTGTACAGGCTTACCTTTATCCACCTTTTTTTACCTCTATGATGGTACCTTTTTTATGAAACTCTAGGTATTTATCTTCCTGCGAAGCAATCTGGCGATTACTTGAATTCGAAATACATGGTCGAACACCTTCTGTTGAACGATTGTCTGTGCATATGCCTGGTATGAATAAAGTCATATATCATGAAGAGACAGGTTTACAAAAAATTATTTCTGATGCAAGAGCTTACAAGACTACATTAACTGAGTGGTTTACTGCTAATCGACAGTTTGAAGAAGCAAGATCCTATACTTATTACCAGTTTCCATCAAAATGGACATGGGACGCTACTAATAGAAAATGGATAAAAAGAAAGCATTCAGGAACAAAACTTGGACGAATATACAGTGTGCACCCAACTACTGGTGAACTGTTCTATCTCAGAATGCTTTTAATGGTTGTTTGTGGTGCCCAGAGCTTTGAAGATCTTAGGTTTTATAATGGTGTATGCTATCCTACCTTCAAAGAAGCTTGCAGAGTTCGTGGCTTAGTTGGTGGTGATACAGAATGGTATCTACTCTTTGATAAAGCGATTATTTGGGCTACACCCCATCAGCTTAGACACCTGTTTATGATCGTCCTCTCTTTTTGTAATGTCATTAGCCCTCAGAGTCTATTTGACAGATATTGGTCCTTTCTTGCCGATGATATAGCATACAAAATACGCCAAGGATTACAAAATCGAGTATATCCCATACCGAGCAGTTATTTGCAGTGCCAGTTAGTAAAGGATCTATTTGTAATGTTTTCAAGGAATGGACTCAACTTTGATACATATAATATAGTCAGCGAATTATCACATGTTGATCCTGCTTCTGGTAATCGGCTTGTGACCGAAGAATTAGCATATGATAGGCCCACCTTGGCAAAGTGTTTAAACATTCTGTGTTAAGCTCAATGTTGATCAATCTGTTATATACAACAAAGTCCTATCATGTGTCGCTAATATTAAGGGCGGCTTTTATTTTGTATCAGGCCACGGTGGTACTGGAAAAACATTCCTTTGGAATGCTATTATAGTCCTTGCTGTTGCTTCATCTGGGATAGGTTCACTTTTACTTCCAAGTGGCCGCACAGCTTATTCTCGCTTTAGAATACCTCTTGATATCAATGAAAGAAGTCTATGTGGTATAGCCCGTGGATCAATGCTTGCTGAACTTGTTATCAAAACTTCTTTAATTTTTTGGGATGAAGCCCCAATGACACATAGGCATTGCTTTGAAGCACTTGATAGGACATTACGTGACATTATGTCTACTGAAGATCTTGCTTGCATGACTATACCTTTTGGTGGAAAGCTTCTTGTTCTTGGTGGAGACTTCCGACAAATTTTGCCTATTATTGAAGGTGGTACAAGAACAAAAATTATTGAAGCTTCACTTTTTAGATCTTCTCTCTGGCAGCATGTTCAAATACTAAACTTATCTACCAATATGCGGCTTCTTAATCCAGCTCTCTCAGCTACAGACCGTGATGCTATTTCTGTGTTTGCTCAATGGGTACTTAGTATTGGAAATGGTCAGATCCCAATGATTAAAAAACAAGGAGAACTACATGCATCCTGGATACTATTCCAGATGATCTTTTGTTATTGCCAGCTAATAACAACTTAGATACAATTGTCAATGCTACCTATGATTCATTGTGTATGAATTATGAAAATAGTGCATACCTTGCAGAACGTGCAATCATTTGCCCAACCAACACCGTTGCTGATGAATTAAATAAAGCAGTTTTTGATAGGATTCCTAGTCAGACCAGAGAGTATCTAAGTTTTGATTCTATTTCTCAGTCTGAGAAACACATTGGTGATGCTGATCTCTTGTATCCACCTGAGTTTTTGAACTCTATAACAATCAATGGGTTCCCACATCATATTATTTGTTTGAAAATAGGTGTTCCAATAATGCTCTTAAGAAATTTAAACCAGTTTATGGGACTTTGCAATGGAACACGTCTTGTCATCACAAAGCTTGGTGATCGAGTAACTGAAGGCCGCATCATTATCGGAACTAATATTGGTCAGACTATTTGTATTCCTAGAATTGTTCTAAATGCAACAAGTCCTCGATGGCCTTTTACACTCCAGCGTCGACAGTTCCCAATCAGGCTTTCATATGCAATTACTATAAACAAAAGTCAGGAGCAGACTTTAAACAAAGTTGGAGTTTATCTAAGGAATCTGGTTTTCTGTCATGGTCAGCTATATGTGGCAGTGTCGCGTGTTACATCTCGCTCAGGCCTCAAGATACTTATTGAAAATGATAAGGGTGTTGCATGTGCTGAAACCAAAAATATAGTATATAAAGAAGTGCTTCGTTCTGTCTAAGACTCTTTGATGCCGATATTTTGCCTCCTTGTCCACTCTTCCAGTTTACAAATTTTCCTTTGCACATCTTAAATAGGCTAACTATAGCAATTATAATAGACACACCTTGAACAAAAGATTGTTCTTTTGTCGTTCATACACTAATTTACATATACATGCCTTTTCATACATATAAACTTTGTCTTCATTCTTTCGTGCTATATGCACTTTTTCTGCTGTCTCATCGTGCTCTTACACCAGTTCAGCACATGTGCGGTTTAATAGCCACAATTTTTTTCCTTTTTTCCAAAAAAAAACATTGTGTGCAGATTTATTCGACTATGTATACCATATTTTTTCCCCTTTACTTTACTACTTGCATATATGCATTACTCACATTGTTTACTTCCTTTGTTACCTTTCCTCATTGCATGCAAGATTTCCCTTTCCTTACATATATACACATTGCATATCCTTCCTTCTGTTTTAGCTACGCTTCTCACCTCCTATAGTGTGTTCTGGAAAAAACACACACAGCTATCTTTTCTTTTGATGTCTTTTAGTTATCCTATAGTAAATACCGCATCATGTATTTGCTTCACTGTATACACATGTTTCAGATATTATTTTCCCGTTTTCCTCAAGGTTTTATATATGGTATCCATATAGTTATATCGCTTTCTAAATCCAATACTCTTGCCTCTAACAATTTTCGCTCTATTTTTACTTTGTATTTCCCTATACATATTTCCACTGCTATTTCATTCATAAAAAATTGCCTTTTCTTCGCCTTTCCTGTAGTTTTTACCTTTTTCCTTTCAAAAAAACATATTTCTTGTACATACATCTTGCTAAGTGTACTTATATAGCCCTGTACTAAATAATGCATGAAATAATAGTCTCTCTATTATCATATAATACATACAAGTATTGCTTCTCTTTTCGTTTCCTTTAACCCATTGCTTAAGCTATCCTTTTTTTCTTCGTGCTCTTTTTCCTCCAATCTAATTGTTATTTCAGTAATGTAGCTCACACTTTTATTAGTACGTTACATAGAACTGCTTTTCCCAATTTATACAGTGTACTTGTTTATATTACAGAGATATTTCTTGCCTTTCCCCCCTTTAATGCATTGATCAGACTACCCTTTTTCCCCCGCTCTTTTTCCTCAAATCTATTTGTTATTTTACTAATACAATTCATACTGTTACCAATATGCTCTATGCAGAGCTTTTCTCAGTTTGCACTACATGTAAATTTTTTAAGGTACTTATTATATAGTACTATCTTTTCTTCAGGTTTTGCAGCATGTATACATTACTAAATCAGATCAATCAAAGTTCGCATAAATGGAAAATCCTGGTTCGATTAGCCCGTCTTTGGGAATTCAGGAACCCACAAGATTCAACGGATGTATATCACTTAGATTTCGTTATGCTTGATGAAGAGGTTTTACACTCTCAACTAATTCAGTCATTCAATTCATACAGCCTATGTTTTTTTTCCATTACTCTTAGTTTTCATACATAAATCATTGGTATCTCATTATTGCTTTTCATTCTATTTTTCTACACATCTGTTACAGCTACCTACTACCATTTAAAATTCACCCTGCATTTTTTTAGGGCCATACTATGGAAGGAGTAGTGCCTCAAAGATGGATCCATAAGTTTACATCTTTGTTAAACGAAGGATCAGTTTATGAATTTGAATATTTTGAAATCCTTGAAGCAAAGCAATCCTATAAAGCAGTTGAGAATCCCATTTCGGTTCGCTTTTCAAAATACACCAAAGTCAATCAAATATTGCCAGAACCAGATGGTTTTCCCCTTTATGCATACTGCGTAGTACCTTTTTCTGTTCTAAATAACCGCATTGGAAAAAAGGCTCTACTGTCAGGTAAAAAATATGGTTAGGTGTATAAAATTATTATACCATCAGTATATATTTGTACCACTTGTTTTTTTGTGACCACATTTTCCCTTCTTACATGGCAGATTTTGTTGCTCTTATAACTGCTGTTTCACCAATCATGGAAACAATAACAAAATTAGGCCCCACAGTCAAACGCACTGTTAATATAACAGATGGAAGGTATGTACACTTTTTTATCTTTTCTTCCGCTTATATTTTTTAGTTCTTTATTGTTTGTACTTATGGTATCCTCATATTTGTTTTAATACCCTAATATATTTTGCAACTTGTTTACAGTCAAACAGGGATTATAACATTGTGGGGCCATCATGCTCAGATATTTGATGCTGATCTTTTCTTTGCCAATTCTCAAAATACACTAATAATTGGTTTGTTTGTTGGTATGTCTGTTGGTACATACTCAGGTATACAGTTCAATCTCTTCTTTGTCTGCTACCAAAATGAGCCCTATTTACTTGTTTTTTTTGCATTATTAACATGCATTACTTGTCCCAAACATATAATTAGGCCAGCTCACGTTACAGAGCAGCTCAGCATCTAAATGGTATATCAATATACCGATTCCTGAAATACATGCTCTACAAAACCTGTACTGATCGCCATTTCTCCCCTCGAACAATTAAACAATCATCTATCAAAGGGTGCTTCCTTTTAATACCATCCTTTTCCTCTTTTCTTTTTTTCTAATAATATGGTGTACAGATTTCCCAATCAGTCGCACCAAACTGAATGGCAAGGAGCTGCCCATAATCATGCCGACCCAACCTCTACAACAGTGCGAGAATTAATAGAGCTTATACCTCACGAAGTTCTAGTACAAATAAAACAATTTATCTCAATCACGTGTTTATAATCTGCCTTTTTAATATACCACAGATTCCCATTTTTTTTGTATTACATATAGGGTCAACGATACAAGCTTACCATCCTTATTACAGACTTAGTGCCAGCACGGTCCTGGTGGTACATATCGTGTTCTGCATGCTAGAAAAAAACTTTTCCAGATGAAGATGGATATAAATGCCAAAGATGTAACAATACAGCAGCAGAACCAAGGTACATAGCAAATAACATATTACTTACTTTAGGTTGTTCCTACCATCATCACTGAATTAAAAAAATCTATGTGACATGTTTTACGAATCTTTCAACAGGTACAAAATAAATGTTTATGGTGCTGATCCTGATAACGATGCTCAGAGCGCAAACCCCTACGTGGAGTTTATGTTTTTTGGTGATATAGGCCAACAGCTGATTGGAAAATCTCCAATGCTCCTGGTTGCGGCTACTGAGGGTCAACCGCACCGTATTCCACCTGAGATTCAAGTAGTCGTTGGACGAAAGTACCAAGTTATTGTCCAAATATCACAAGGGTCTCTACAGAGTGACTTGCCAACATTTCATGTCTGATCAATAGTACCTCTGCCAGATCAAAGTATGCCGCTGTTAACAAACACAACAGTTACTACACTACAACCATCCACAGAAATACAAAGCAGTTCACATCATGACCAGCAAGTTTTCCCTCTACCATCAACACCACTGCATTCTGCTACTACAGTTACAGAAGTCGCTACTCCTTTATCAGAAGCAGCTATTGGTACTCCACAGGTGACAAAATACAGAATATCAGTATTTACTTTCCCAAAATTTTGCTCAGGTTACACAGTTCATACACGTAATACTAATTAAAAATATTTACTTCTATTTCACTGTTTACGCATCCATTACAAGATCGTTCCAGCGTCACCCTGTGATAAAAAGGCGCAGCCTACACCTCTGTCTAGCAAAACTGACTTGCCAACTTCATCCGCAGAGGAAACCAAAAGGTACTGTTCTCCATTGTAATACATTGTTATTAACGCTACCATTACAAAAAATGTAAACAAACAAGTATTGTAGATGTACACTACTTATCGTTACCATCATTTTGTAGAGAACTTCGCTCCGTAAAAAAGACCAGAGCTGCGAAAGAACTCTTTCCAAGTACAAAGCAGTGAACCATCACTCTAGGTGTGTACTTACCTATTCCTCAGTAGATCTACTTATTACTTAAACCAGATCAATAAAGTAATGCCCGTAACTACTTTTCGCCTATCTATTCCTTTCAGAAAGACTACATCTTTGTTCACAGCAAGTATTATACCTTGCTCTTACATCACGCACTGCAACGAGCTACATCTATTGCTACAAATGGTATGAACACTGTTGAGCTCTTGTCTTCCAACAGAACTTATTCAAGCTGGATAAACTCATTTTATTGTGTAGTCTATTACCAATTGTACTAGGTCTGTCTACAAACCTGCTATAACTAATTAGTCTTCTAATGTAATTAATATACTGTGCTACCTATTTGAGAACACCCAAACAGTCCTTCATATTATCCCCCTTTCGAAATATATAGTGCTTTTTGTGTAGTGTTGCCCACCAATCTATTTTTCATAACTCGCTCCAGTAATATGTTTCCTTTTGTAATCACTGATGTTTGCCGCAATTCATCCGTCTAGTGTTATCAGCGTAGCCAAATCAAGCCCCACAACTTACCTCACATAGGTTTAACACCTTGCTATTCGTACGCAAATAAAGATGTAACCCCACAAAGCTTCCAGATATCAACCACGCCAAGTAACACCTTTCCCAAAAAAATAGCCTCATTCACGCATCGCTCACTGCTCCACGCCTTCTTACACCTATGGCCCATTTAACTTCTCGCGGTCGGGTCAGACTTTACGTATTTCTTCGCCGCTCTCTACCAGACGAAGCGCCGGACTTTACCACGCCCCTCTGTATTTCACCACACAGACTTTACGTATTTCGATTAATCAGGCACGCTCATATCATTACTCGTTATTTCTTATCATTGTCTTCAATCCTTCTATTCTCATGTACTACTCTCTCTTATTGCAGGTTTTCGCTGTTTAGCCAAATGGTTTACCTCGTGCATTCAAAGCCAGAAACTCTATCAGACTACCCTACTCAATTATGGAAGATGCAATAATACCTGGGAGCAACCAAACAACATAAACCCGTTTTCCACTCGATTACTCAGCGTATCAACAATGATGACTATGAATGGAAAACATGGGTAACCTTAGAACCGCTACCCATACGTTCTGATAAACGCCGACGATTTTATGGCACTAGAATCAAAGAACAAGATGCTGCAAGGCGAGCGATACATCATCTTCGACGCTATTATAATACGGAGTTCAGCCAATCCCCGTATGATCTGGTTCCACAGATAGCAACTAATGGAATATATTTCTCCATGCCAAAACCAACAGCCAGCAATGATGCAAGACTCAAGATAGCGGCAGAACACATTGTCCATCAAGAAGTGTTGTATTCAAAAACATTAGTTGAAAATGGGAAACTACACTATCAGCTTCACTTGTGCCAGCAAAAGATAAAGCAGCTCACACAGAACCTCCAACATTTCCACAAGCTAGAAGCGGGAGAAATATCGAACTGTGCAGAATCCCCAGATGTCCCCACTGATGCTCAGCCACAACGTCATCAACGCAGAAGACTAACTGCTCAACAATATCGTAAAAAATTCCGAACATCTGCGTCTACGGCAGCACCAACAAAAAGCACCAAGTAAACACAACAAACTTCCAGTACCCTTTCACTCTACAACATCAGTGGTTTGAAAACAGCCTTTTGTGTACAGTACCTATTAACAATATGTCTGTTCCTATTTTGTTCCTACCTATTACTACTTTTGTTATCTATTTTGCTTTACCTTTTCTAGGCAAAAAACCCTAGCTTCATGCTTCCCCATGATAACTAAAAAAACCCTCTATACAAACTCTTTTTATCGAATTCGTCCACACCTTTACATCCTAATCAATAATTTAAACCTACATGCTCTTACTCCAATCTACAATACAGACCCCTTTACAAAAACATACATCATTTTTCCCATTACATCACTACCCTTTACAAATAATAAAGCAATCATAGTCTTTACCAACCAAATTTATATTTCCCTTTTACTTACACACACAATAAACGCTCAGTTCTTAATCACACTACATCACACATTACTGCTTTTTAATTACCTTCCTCCTTACGTTCCTTATATTATTTTGTTTGTTTCAAACCTTTTCCTATCTTAAATTTAGCTATGCTTTCATTCCGTATATAAAAAAACAACAACCTTTCCTCTATCTTATATACATTTTTAATCTTCTTTTGCGCCTTCTATAAAAACCACACCGCAACCATACTTTTTCCTTACTAATATCTATTGTATTACCCTACTTTTTCCTTACTAATATCTATTGTATTACACTACGTAAATCTTTTTGGTATAATAATTGCGCTCTTTACCCCTTCGTACTGATCGGTTTCAGTATAGTACGAACACTGATACCCTTAATACCACCAACTTCTTTGGATTTCCGAAATACACACCTCCTAAAAAACCATTTCAAAAAAACGTCTTCTTTCCCTACTTATACATATAATATATTACCCTTTCCAATTTTAAACAATCATACCACCAAAAAACCCTTATATTTATAAACAAAAGTTTCTAAATTACCACCATTACTTAGTCATACTTACAAAAAATAAACTATTTCTTTTTTTATCAATTCTACGTCAACAAATACCCTTATTTTTGTACCGATTACTTCAATTACTACAAATACAGCAACAAAATTATATCCACCAACCGAATGAAATCTTAAAGCAGCACAAAAAACATACATATTATAACCCTCTTCGGTTCTTATACGCTTTATATTCGTGCTTGGCGAGCCGATGATCGACCCGGTGAAGCGCCTCCCACTCCTACCAATTAGTTGCAACCAATTACACCTTTGATATATGGAACAATCCAATAAGCCAGAGAGAGAACGGTGCTCAGGTATCACTATCAAATTCAGGCAGCATCATTTCCAGCACGAATTTCAAGATGGTGTCTTCGTGGTGACCTTCGAGGATTTATTTAATCTTTTCACACTCAACGCTCTCGACGCCTCACTCGTTCGATGTTGGACGCTGTAAGTGTGTATAATCACAGTCTCTATTCATGTCATACCGATAAATGTCATCTATAATTTGTTTCTTTCGTGTGTATATATATAGATACATTGTGACTGAAGCTAGATTATCCAAATCATCGGTTGGTTTCTTGGACCCATACTTGATCGCCGGTTATACCATCAACGAGGATGCTGGCGTCATCGAGAGGTATATTGCAGCAGCACTGCTAGCTTACCGCGATAAGGAATATGTACTTATGCCCTACAATCAGGAGTTTCATTACATTTTAATAGTAATTGTACCAAAATGGAACAATACAATATACCTTGATTCCCTAAGTAAGAATAAAACCGACTACATAGTTGTCGACCAAGTCATCGATAGGTAAATACATTTTCTCCATACATACCTATATTGTACTCTTTCTTTCCTTCCGAATGACTAAGGTCAACCTTTTCGAATCATGTAGGGCGTTCGCGACATACGTTCGAATGGCAAAGCTCTCGACGCAACAGGCCAAAGCCCTGACACATTATCGAAACTTTAAGGTATTCGTTAGTACATATTAATTAATCCTATGCAACAGTTGGTATTAATACCTCTTGAATTAACACATTCTATTTTTTGCAGTGCCACCAGCAGTAGCCGGGCAACACGTGTGGATTCTACGTTTGCCACCATATGAGACTACTCTTCGATTCCTCGAGGATCACCAATCCCAATTTTAAGGTTTGTCAATATTCCTATAATTATTTCATACTTATCAAGTTATATATATATGCACATTGATATTCCTATCGATAGGCTTCGTCCATCCCAAAAACTGCATTGAAACAGGCCAACCTTGAAGGAATTCTAGGAGAGTCTGCGTACTTTTTGGTGGCTCAAGTCATAAATCCAAAGGGAGAGTTCCACAACCCACAATAATTTTTTTATTGCTCTTATCACAATGCAATGTATACATGCATATGTTGATCTGCAAATGTAATGTAGATCTTTTTGTAATTGTGTATTTGTTAATGGATATTTTACTTTATTTCAATTATTTGATTTGCGAAATGGATGTTTTATGTTTGTCAAATAAATTGAGATGTGAATTGGATGTTATATGTTTCTGAAATGAATTGAGATGTCAATTGTCTGTATACATGTACATGTTGATCTGCTTGTTTCAGAGGGTATGGCTAGCATTTTCTGAGGCTAGCCAATTAACAGAAATAGATTTAAGGGCAAAAAGAATATCACATACGGTTTGTAACTAAAAACCGTCTGTGATAGCTATCATCGCAGACGGTTTGTATGAAAAAACTGTCTGTAATATATCAATATCACAGACGGTTTGTTACCACAAACCGTCTGTGATATGCATAATATCACAGACGGTTTGTACCAGGCTGGTGTGTGTATGTGCTAGGCCACAAAATCCTGAACAAGACCGCTTCCGCACTTAAGTTCTTCTAGGTGTTCATGTTTGATCTGGGGATTAAAGACTATTATTCATGTTTATGACTTAGATCCGTTTAGTAAAACTCTCATGCATCCTCAATTCATTCCTCTGGGTACAATGAATAACCAGGTGTATATGGCAAAGTTCTTGGTTAAAATAATGTCAAGGAATAACCAGGTGTTTATATTTGTGTGTGATAGGTTTATACAAGTAAAGATATATATTTGCTTGTTGGAGTTTTCACGGAGTAGTTGGCTAGGTCAGGCATTGGAGTAGTAGAAATAGCCACGGCACGGATGGCAAGTATTTGCTTGTTTTGTTTGTCCATAGAAAAACCCGGCTTGCAAGTTAATTACGCATGTATATGTGCAATCGTTATTTATTTATAGAAAAATAAAACTCTCTGACATGGTTCAATGTTTTTACGAGCGTAAGATGAAGAAGAAGTTGCACGTACGGTACAAATTAATAAACAGATTATTAAGAGACGTACACGGACGAACGGAGGGCTTAGCTAGCAAGCATGCAAGCAGTACGTTGTAGTTTCCCAGAAAAATACGTACATAGTTTCCGAGACTTTTATTCATTACAAGCAGCCAGGACGGTATATCGATAGAAACATGTAGAAGCAGGAGGAGGATCTATATATATATATATCCATGCAACGATGCATCCGTACGTTGCACTGGCATACGTACGTACGTATATATAAAGTAAGTACTTACTGCATGCATGTACGTAGTCATGCATGCATGCATGTCTAGCTAGTTGGTGGTGGGTCGGCGTAAGTAGAAACCCAGTGCGCTGAGGTAGGCGTCGGTGCGGGCGAAGAAGCCAAGCACCACTGCGTTGAGCACACTGAAAGGATCTCCTTTAGTCGGATCCCCGAACGGTCCATGCTCCTTGGTTTTGTTGGTGGTGACTGTCAAGGAAGAGACGACCCGTTTACCATCAGGAGTGCAACTAATCGTGCCCTCGATCTTCTCCACGTGCTCCTGATGCCCCGTTTCAATCTCGATCTGCACGTACGTATGTTACCGACGGCCAGTACGTACAAGAAAATATACGTGCTGACATATATATTAAAGCAGAAGCTAGCTAGGATCGATGGATCGGCGTCGTCGTACCTCATGAAGTTGACCGTTCGGGGGGTGAAGTGCAGTGCCCCATACATCAGTGTCTTTCTTATTGCCGTAGATGTCGACGTAAGTAAATCGGATGCCGCTGATGACTCCACCAGTACCGTTGCCGTCCTTTGAGCTCCAAATGACGATCTTCCTAAGGCTCCTCGGCTGCTCGTTGATGTCCTTCGGATCACCTCCTCCACCGATCGGCCCAACCTTCACCAGGGTCTCCTGCAGCATGCACCGATTAACTAACTAGCTAGCTCGTCAAGATATATCGATCGATTAACTAGCATCTAGAGCTGCAAGTAATATACTGTTCTTCGTCTTTAAAAATAAGTTTTCCGGTCCTATGGATTCATCTTTAATTTTAACGCACCACTATCAATAAGTCAAGAGCATATATTTGGTCGTCGAAAATATAGCCTAGCTAGCTTGGAAATTAACCAAAACGACAAGCACTTGAAAATCAAGATAATACATTGTCGTAAATGGATATCTATTGTATAGTAATTGCACCTAGCAATTAGCATAGGTGATCGTGAATGGAAAGCAAACCTATTGCTCTTACCATTGATCGTTCGCTAGCTCGCTGGTGATGGATATATACGCTTGTGTTTGTGTTGCAGGGAAGCTAGCTAGCTGGTGACGGTGAACGAAACGCTGCCGGCCAATTTATAGAGCCCGATCCACCGAGTCAAGTCTCCGGACGCACTCAATGGTGTAACATCATCTCAATATCCATCCTGAGCCTATAGTTAATATTAATCGAGGATCATGACGTGTCTACGTGTGATATTAATTGAGATGTGTGACGACCTGCACTATTACCATGGGGTAATAATACTAGTCAACGGATTAGTATTCATATTAGCCGATAAAACATCGCCCTAACAAATAGTAATTCCATCAGAGTATTGCAGCAGAACAACAATTAACGATAACATAATACATACATTCACATATAGCCACGCACGACTAGAGTTTAATACAACCTAACTAGTTCGTTTATTACAACACCTACCAAAAGTTCAAACAACCTTCTACTTACACCAAAAAGGCAAGAGTACATATACCATATCCTGGAAGTATACATACACAATATACTGGAATTACCTATACCTAAGTAGTGAAGTCCCGACTATTTCTGCACCTCTAATCATCCCAGCCATCGTATGAGGGATAACCCCCATACGGCTCCACCTCAGAACCACCGCCCTCTCCTGGAGAGTAGGGTTCCTCTGGACTAGCTTCATCTCCCTCCCCGGTCCCGGTAAACTGGCCATCCTCTAAGAAAGGGGATTAATACAAGGGTGAGTACGGGGTACTTAGCAAGCTTTTTATATAACAAAATGCATTTTATGCTTCTATCCTTTCTCCTGATCATTCATCCTCATATGCAATCCCAATATTGTGCCCATAGGAAAAATAAGGTTTTGAGTTGTAAAGATTTCGATT
Source organism: Melocanna baccifera (assembly GCA_036346265.1). Classification (NCBI taxonomy): domain Eukaryota; kingdom Viridiplantae; phylum Streptophyta; class Magnoliopsida; order Poales; family Poaceae; genus Melocanna; species Melocanna baccifera. Next base: position 139,154 of record CM070696.1, read on the forward strand.
TCATTAATTTAAAAGCTATTGAACATTTGTATGAATAGCTAAAACTTCCACGAGTTTCCGTAATATCCTTTCCCGGAGACAGGCATGAATTCATGATTTAGATAGCACTGCGCAGGCTTGTATCACTTTACCCATCATCATTCTGATCCTAGTAGCTCGTGGAATCCCGCATTTCCAAAGATGCGGTGCTCAAATCAAAATACAAAACTTTTGTATCAATCTCAGTATATTATATCTTCACCCAGTTATTCTCAATCGGCAGCCTGTGCGATTTATTACTCTCACCCAGACTCACCAAAAGTGACATAATTGTTGGTTGGATCGGTTTGCTCAACCCTACCCAACACTCCACTGTGCTAATATATGTGTGCCCCCACCTCTGGCATGCAACTAGTCCTGGGTTCTTGTGACTATGGATCCCCCACCCCCGGCTCTTTACCGGCACTGGGTGCATCCCATAAATAATACTTACCCCCTGTGGAGAATATAATAACTTTGATAGTACTACTAACTCTGTCCGTCCATAGACGAAATGTTGGCTGATACGATTTGATACAGTCCATTCATACAGACGAAGTTTGTAATTACTTATATTATATCCCATGCAGAAGTCCCCCAACCTGCCAGAGGCAACCTCTGCCTGCCTTTTTATTAATTTCCCCGGCCGACTGCTCCATCAGTCGCCGAGGCTTCTCCCTCTTTCTTTCTTTCTCAACTTCTCCCTCTTTCTTTCTTTCTCAACTGATTCTCGATTTAAATAGTTTTCATTGCTATTCAAGGTGATATTAGAGTAATATCAAAGTACTTGTATATCAAAATACCCAACAAGTTGTTCAACAAAATGCTTGCCTGAGTTATATAAAGAGTGATGAATCTCCGCACTACTCCGATATTCTTTCCTTGGTGAGTTCGAATCATCTTCTGCAATAATAGTGTGTTGCTATATTATTTATGGCTTTGACGAAGAATATAATGAATTGATACAATGTGGCACTATCGTCGTAAGGCTTCTAAATTTAAGTCATTAACATTACCCAAGTGAGACATCCATATTTCTTGAAGTGAATCCACACTTTTCCTTTACTGCACGATTACTCGCCCAAGTGAAAATCAATTTTATATAACCAATACTAATGACACACAAATGTCATGGCATACAAATTTTATAAATGTTGTCTTAACCACGATTCAATATCTCATTAAGTTAAAATTAATTAATTGAAGCATGGCTAAGCAACTTAATTGTACTCTCCATGTGACAACTAATATAGTATCACTAAGTAATTTCTCATCCTATGGTAACAATGGAATTATAGCATTTAAATTATCAAGATAGAATTAATCAAATTGGACAAATAACTACCACATACGAATGCTTGTAATAAAATAGCGATGCATAATAATTTAAAATAAAATAACTAAATAGTAGATTTAAAATTTGGATTAAACATGATTAAAGGACTTGACTACCATTGGTCTTACTCAGTTATGAATTCTTGATCTTCTAGTTGTGCTTTCGCTCCTTCGAAGACACGATCTAATTAGAGAGAAAACGAATGAGGCACAATAATAAAACTAAATAAAATTCAAATGAACTCTAAAAATTCAAAATAGAACTAAAAGACAGAGCTCGATTTTAGATGAATTTAGAAGAAAGAACAGAATCAATCGGGGCTAGGACGGAGGAGAACGGCCTCTTGAAAAATTAACCCTAAATACTGAAAAACCATATGTGTTGTCACTTATTATAGGCAAATAAATACAGATAGTTTAGAAACTGTATGTGATAACAGTTTTGAACTGTTTGTGATAATCCTTTCTGTAATAGTGTGAAAATGTTAATCACTTGGCAATGTAATTGGAAGTCTGAACCCATTCAAAGCATAGTGTGTAATTGCTAGGCACACCCCATACAGCTACATTACATTGATTGAATCCGATAAATATCCTTCAATTAAATAGGGTAGTACAACATTCCACATCGAGAATGACCTGTGTGAACTCGAGATACTATATACACATAGGAGTATTTGTGGGCCATGTGGGCGCTGCGATATGTGAATCCAGTAAATGTTTTAATAAATTCAAAATTTTGGAACTAAAATAAAATAGAATAAAATTGCATTCAGAAAATAACAAGCACTACTACGCTAGCTCCATGTGGATGCCATAATTCTACTCGTCGGAAAGTACCAACTGGCCATCAACAAACTGCGAACATAAGAGACAAATTGAGGTTAGTCGAACTTTCTTAATATATAGAAAACTATTTAATTGGTCATATGATGATAATATCGTTAGATTAATTATGAAAAATATGTTGATAATATAATAAATTTATATCATTCTATGAACGTATTTATATATATAATAAATAGTGATTAAAGTTGTATGGTTAAGATCGTATTGATATTCACAGCTTGGTATATTCTCCAACAGAGGGAGGGAAGAAACCTGGCGTGTTTCTCACTGTACAAAGACATGGCACCCAACGGGACAGGCCGGCCTTGGCAGTGATATGACGAGGACTTGGTTGTTGGGGAGACTGGGACTTGTAGTGATTTAGGGCGAAATAATGAGCGATCTGTTGCTATGATGGTGATGGTGGGCTCCCACTTTAAAATCCTAGTATTATTATAATATTTTTAAATCATCTTTCCATGACCAATATACACATGTCATTCTCGTATATTCGATTTAAATATCCAAAAACATGTTAATAATCAAGCTTTAAAAAGTTTTACTGCAAGCATTCCAACACAACACTTATTTTCCTAAAAAAGAAACTCGTCACTTATTTCTTACCGAAACGAGCAATTAAACTCAAATCGTGTCCGTTGATCTGTCTACAAGTCACTCCCATTCACACACGCCTTACTATATCCCTACACGTATATACATGTATTAAAATTTAATGTTCGGTGTATGGATTTCATGCAAGTCTCTCAAGACTAGTAGTGATAGTTGTAATCTTATTAGAATTCCTTACTCGAGTTCTATTTCTACTTGAAATCTTTTATATACCCCTGTAAATATGTCCCAATAGTTTATAACGAGGAGTAAGAGTTTAATTATAAACATAGTAATATTCATCATCATACGTTCATATTTTTTTTCTAAAAATGTTTTTTGTGCAGAAGTTCGTATCTACTTTTTTAATATGTATTTATAATAAGTGGTATCAGAATACAGATGAGATACGGGCTGCGGCACATCGGGCCGTCGTGTTCATAAGGTGCGCATCGCGAAGGAATCGGCCGCAGCCACCTCGGATTGTGCCTTGGCGAGCACGGCATTTCTAGTTGCCAGTAAAAGACGATGAAAATGTATTGTGCATGCCGCTTTCTATATTGACGATGAAAAAGATCAAGAGCAAGTATGTGACATGTACCGATGCAAATATGTTCCGTTTTACCGTTCCGTAGTCACATTCAGGCGTACTACTTTGCAAGTTAACCTGTAGATCTTTAGAGCCGCGTTTTACTGTTGGCAGCGTTAGCCAAAGTGAAGCTCAACTTTCTGTCATACGCCGGTCTGCACGTCCACTTTCACCATCGCCGGCATTGCAGGTAGAAAAAAGAAGGATGCTCTGGCATCATTATTCTAAATTATCTATAATCTTGTATATATCATTATATAGGATAAGTATGATTTATAGATCAGTATATGTATTAATTAATGATCATGTTTTACGAATCATACATATAGAGACATCAAATCAATAATATAGACATATATTATAGAACATGCACTACTACAGAAAGAGTCATCCAGATGGTTCAAAACATTCATCACAAATGGTTCCTGAACCGTCTAAATTTATGTGTCAGTGATAACAGGTGGTTATCACTGTCGGTTCTCAACTGTCTGTGATAAGTTACCATACAGACGAATTTTCAAAACAACCGGTTGTGATATGTCTGTATCATAGACGGTTGTATTTCAAAACCGTCTGTGATAGCAAAAATATCACAGACTATTGTTTTCAAAAACCGCGTGTGATATCTACATATCACAGATGGTTTGGTGTTTACAAATAATCCGTGATAGCTATTTGCAAAGCTACAAGTAAGTAGATCATATATATATAGCACAAGATAATCATTATACAGATATCACAAATGAATTAAACAACGCAAGCAGATCACATATATAGCAGATGACAATCGTTACACAGATCTCACAAATGAATTAAACAACTGAATGAAGTATAATTGAAATAATTATTTGATTAAGCACAACTGAGTGAATTATAATTAAATCAAATGTTTGAACAACTAATTATCATCTCCGTTGGGGTTGAACTCTCCATTCTAGTGAATGACCTTCGCCATCAAGAATTCAGATAGTTGTCCTCGAACTTTGGCGAGGTTGTCAAGATCGTATGTACTTGAGTAGATTCTACGACCTGTCGCTAGGAGTGTTAAAGTCATTAGCATATATATATATATATATATATATATATATATATATATATATATATATATACATACATATATAAAAACTGATAATCACAAAATAAATATTGACAGGTTAACAAACCTCTATATCTTTCATCTTAATGCTCATGATTTTCAGCATATGTCTGTAAATGTAGAATCCACATACGTTACCCTGTAGCTGCTGTGGCACTATAAAAATAGAATTACATACATAGGAATGGTCAATTCTAGAAGCATTATTGTGAAGTGTGATATAGGATTGTTGTATTATAGCGTGTACCAAAAATCGTGTCCTGTCTCGTAGTGTGGCGTAGAATTCTCTATGTCTCCCTCCCTAGGTAACGTAAACGCTGAATAACCTACGTGATTCTAAAAAGTTAGCCTTGGCTATTGCAAATAAAGGGAGAAGTACAATAGAGTTATGTGTGGAGGAAATAAGTTTACCTGTCAAATGTTTGTTGCAGAAGGGTAAAATCCTGGTTGTCACTAAGTAAGGAATCAAAGTATATTATCTTGCTCCACTTTAGTACAATCACGATCAGAATCATGTATGTCATCATAGTGATTAACTCTAAGTTCATGTTGCGTATAAAGTACAAATGATACTTGTATGACAACTTACCCCTGATGGAAGGGTACCATGATGTAGTCCTTGTCACTCTAAGCAAGCAATCCCCTCGTTATGTAATCTTGGACGAAGTGTGCGTTGTCCTTGATGCACTGCTCAGAGAGCAAGTGTGGGTCAAGGAAACAATATCACAAACGGTTTGTAACTACAAACCGTCTGTGATAGTTATTATCACAGACGGTTCTAACTACAAACCGTCTGTAATATTTGATTATCACAGGCGGTTCGTAGTTAAAATTATCTGTGATATTTAACTACTACAGACGGTTTTTTAAGAAAAAACATCTGTAATAATTAACTATCATAGACGGTTTGTAGTTAAAAACCGTCTATGATAATAACTATCACAGACGATTTGAAAGCCGTTTATGATGACCTCGTATCATTACTGATCCATCAATTCAGACGGCTCATGAAATCGTCTGTGATAACGTTTTTCAACCGTCTGTGATAATATTTTATTGTAGTAGTAACTACTACGCTAGCTACATATGGATGCCATAATTCTACTCGTCGAAAAGGACCAACTGGCCATGTATACTGTGCGAACACGAGAGACAAATTGAGGTTAGTGAAAATGTAAGACGTTTTGGAAAGTGTGTAGTTAAACTTTCTTAACTTTAACTAATAATATATAAAAACTATTTAATTGATCATACCAAGATGATATCGTTAGATATTCACGAAAAATATTTTTATAATATAATAAATTTATATCATTTTGTGAATATAGTTATATAATAAATAGTGATCAAAGTTATATATTCCAGAAAGAGGGAGGGAATAAGCCTGACGTGTTTCTCACGGTACAAGGCATGACGAGGACTTGGTTTTTGGGGAGCTCGAATAAAACGAGGACAGGGACCTGTAGTGATCTAGGAAGGTGTGGAATAGGAAATTAAGCATTGGTGAGGTCTAGATTAGGGTTTAGGGTAAAAACGTGTAAAAGCATGCTCAGGCTTAGTACTCGTTCGATCACATGGCAACTATTAAATACCAAGTCCTAGTCTCGTTGTGTGTCAGGCCTTTGCAGCGTTTCCTCAACGAGAAACACGTTTGTCCCAACTCACCTAATTATTCCTTTCGTTTCGTCATATTATATCCCTACAGCATATATACATGTTTGATCACATTGCCTCAAGACGAACGAAGATAGCTAGAACAACCGGAGATTTTAAAAGAAATTGGTGGAAAGCTTTTTTTCTTCTTTTGAAAGGGGTTAGAAGGCTTGCTGCTATCCTTGAGAATGTATCCTGATCGAATTCCTTACTCCACTTTAGAGTTCTATTTCTACTTGGAATCTTTTACATACCCCTGTAAATATGTCCCAATAGTTTATAAGATGGAGTAAGAGTTTTATTATAAACATCTTCTTATATAGTAATATTGATCATCATACGTCCATATATTTTTCTAGAAAGATATTTTATGCAAAAGTTTATATCTTCTATATGTACTTTTTCAATATGTATTTATAATAAGTGGTATTAGAATACAGATGAGATACGGACAGCGTGGCTGCAGCACATCGAGCCGTCGTGTTCGGCTACTTGTCCACTTGGCGAGTACCGTTTCGTCCAGGATAGCCTGGATCCTTCGTCGAAACGAAAGGGTGCGCATCGCGAAGGAATCGAGCGCAGTCCGCATTGCATGGCATTTCTAGTTGGCAGTAAAAGATATGACATGCATTTACGACGCCGTTTTTTCCGAGAGTACAGCGGTCAGCCCTAACGGTTAACTAATAACAATAACTATAATAGAATTTTAATATTATTTAGTGGTATATAATAAAGAAAGTATTTTTTACAAGTATTCTATAAAAATATACGTTATACAGTGATATATAATTAATTATCAAAAAAAATGATGCGCTGGTTTTGCTAATTTCACCATACATTATATGAGTGAGAAGAAACGTAGTTTGCCAGCTCGAGGATTGTGTAGGTCTGTTGCTACGATGGTGATGCTGGGCTCCCACTTTGGAACATTTGATTTCTCCTGAGTTGGGGGTTTTGGTATCTTTTTTGGGCGCAGATTCTCTGATTTAAGTTACGGTGACTTTACCGTCCATCTCTGGATGAATGGTCCAGATTAAAAGGTACATTTAATCCTTTCTGCGTGCCGCCGCCGCCGTACCTTTCTGCGTTTAGCTGAATGACTGCATGCACACGGGGCAAATTGTTCGGTGACAGTGCGACATCTATATGTGGCCGGCTTTGTTCCGTGATATATGACATTGATATGATTATGAAGATGATTATATTATTTTTATATTTATAATTTCTAAACGATATGTTATTTTGTTCTTTAAATAAATATTAATAAATAAGCATGTGACTTGTTTGTGGAACTCTTTATTCATGTTTTAATATTATTCTAAATTATTCATAATCTTATATTATTATATAGGGTAATGATAATTTATAGATCAGTATATCTTTTAGAAAACCCTGTAAATATGTCCCAATAGTTCATAAGGTAGAGTAAGAGTTTTATTGTAAACATCTTTTTATATAGTAATATCCATCATCATACGTTCATATTTTTTCTTAAGAAGGTATTTTATGCAAAAGTGCATATCTTCTATGTCTACTTTTTCAATATGTATTTGTAATAAGTGGTATTAGAATCCAGATGAGATGCGGACAGCGTGGCTGCGGCACATCGGGCCGTCGTGTTCGGCTACTTGCCCACTTGGCGGTTTCGTCCGGCTGTCGAATCCGAGGTGACAGCCTCGATCCTTGGTCGAAACAGAAGGGTGCGAAGGAATCGGCCGTAGTCACCTAGGATTGTGCCTTGGCGAGCACGGCATTTCCAGTTGGCAGTGAAAGATATGACATGCATTGTGCATGCCGTTTTCTATATTGACGATGAAAAAGATCGTGCTCAGGGTATCTCCAATGATCTGACTCAGCTAGCTATTTATATGTACACATCAGTATAAATCTTATGTGAAGGAAAGCAGGGGCAGAGTCAGGAATTGGATATAGGGGGCAACATGGACAACAAGTAGAGTAGAACCAATGAATCATACCGAATTTATCGATCCAATAGTCACATATCACTATATCAGAGTAATATGTTTCGCAAATTACAATGCAAAGAAAATTACCTCTTGGTGCAAACAACATGTATATGCCGATAAATGTGCTTTCAAAGAGTACTCCTATCGAGCTGATGCTGCAGACTCAAGTTTTCCCACCCAAAGCTAACCACTGGAAAGCTATACCAAGTGTATGTTAGGCAGCTCAACAAAGTTAAGATATATGGCATGCATGAGAATTCTTCTACACTGCCCTTCATTATCACTCTTTTAAATGTCAATCTGCCAAAGAAAGTCACAAAAATAGTGTTAAGCAATACAAGCAATACATCATATCCTTTATGTCTGATCACCATAGCTTATGATGTAATCATGTACATTGGTGCTGTATAGAGCATACAAATTACACTTCCTGCAAGAAAGGAACATCATTAGACTGCTTGGCTGTTTGCTTTGACAGCGCTGCATTATCATGATGACAGTCTTACTGCTGAACTGGAAAAAAAATGACAGTCTTACTGCTGAACTGGAATGCAGGAACCAGCTGCGGACCCGGCAAATCATGGTGCCACAATCTTAACATATGTTGACCCCTAAAAAAAACATCTTAACATACGCTGCAGTCGAAATGGAAACATTGTAGAATTCAAGCAAGGATAGCAATTTTAACATACATTGCAGTTGAAATGGAAACTCTGTGCCATGCCATCTCAACTTGAGTTATGAACAGTTGTAAGAGTATTGGAACCAGATGGCCCAGACTATATTGCAAATGTTTCCTATAAATTACCAGCAATGCCTGTGCTCTGTACTGTAGTGAGTGTTTGTGCTTTCAAATACGAGGAATTGCCCAAAGATGATAAGCTGTGAGCATTTATTCAAGGCTGTAAGCCTGAAAGGCACGGACAATTGAAAGCTAGCTACACTTGCTACTTGCCAGGTTGTATTTACTGAATAGGCTCCCCCTGGCGTTAGTAGAAGGTTGGGGGTGCCAGGCCCCTCCTCTCTCCGCCACTGAAGGAAAGAGAGTGTGCAAAAAAAATCGAACCAGCTCTTCCTTAAGAGTTAGTCTATAACACAAAACGAAGCAACCTTTATAAATGATAGTCATTTTCTGTGTGTGCATGTAAACATCAAAAAGCTATCTTTATAGATAATTCTTTGAAATACTAGTTTTTAGTGTGTACTATATAAATGTTGTGAAAGTCTTCTAGTTAGTTGCTAGTTAGGACCATTGGAGATACCCTCAAGAGTAAGGCCTTGAGCCGCAGGGATTCAGTTTCCAAGAACTGACAACAATGTGCTGATCTCGACTCGACCCATCAGACTTGCACAAACTGCAAACGTTGTTCATTCCATCTGTCGTCATTTCATTTCAGAGCGATCAACATGGCACAAACTGTAATGCTAAAAACCGACCTGCTCTGGACTACATGGAATTGTACCATTCTGCTCGCGAATACTGAGAATATTGACTTGTACATCTCCGGCGTCTGCAAGAGCCTAATTAAGATCTCTAGCTTCCCGTTGTCCAGCGATTGCGAGTTCGCAACCATGCAGAAGCTCATGGCGTACGCGAGTATGTGACATGCAGGAAGCTCATTCTGTCCACAACTTCCCAAACATGTACCCATGCAAATATGTTCCGTTTTACCGTTCCGTAATCTTTCAGGTGTACTACTTTGTAAGCCAACTTGTAGATCTTTAGAGCCGCGTTTTACTATTGTGATCGTCCCGATCAGCGCCGTAGTTGTAGCCGCATCTTTACCGAGGTCCACACGTTCAGGGAGGGAACACCGTGGGTCGGTGTGCTAGCACCAGCGCGCACGGCAGGGGTTTTATGAGAGGTGGCGGCTAGAGTTTTTGGAATGTCACCCTCAGCCCTCGCACCTCTCATTATATAGCCTCCAATCGGATCCTTATACGATACGAGTGGAGATCGAATCCCACTCGGAAACTATCATCCGTACCCTTACCGTTCCAGCCCATTAAGTGTGTGACTCTGTAGCTTCATGTACATTTGGTCGTGGGACGAAAACCCCTTTCTAGTCTATAGATCGGTAGCGGTCCCTAACAGGACATAACGACATCCAAATATACATAAAGATCATATCGGATGAACATATATAATGTTTATGTACCGACCTCTTTAGCTCACGATACTAGATCGAACTCAAGGCGAGAAGCATGTCATCCTATGATAGCTCGATTCTTCACTTGAACCTGTGATAGATTACTCAGTTGTGATTAACTCTTCAACCACATTCGGTATGACCATGCACTTTCTTAATCCAACCACATTGAGGGGCCTAGAGATATCTCCCCTGTTATATAGGAGGGGCAAATTCTATCTTGATCGCTCATATTCCTCCGCATGTTTCATAGTAAATCCGAAAGCTATCTTTATGATCACCCAGTCATGGAGTAGTGTTTGATAACCCCTAAGTAAACTATTACACATGTAGAAAATAATGACGATATCAAATCTAAGGATCCTACATGCGCTATATATGAGACCAACTGATGACACTTAATAATATAATAATTCTTGCAGTGTTTCATGGTAAGTCAATCCAACATCATGTTCTCTAACATGTGTCCACATTATTGATTTGATATCATATATCTATGATCCGTGAAACATAATCATCAATCAATACATGTACTGATCTGTAAAATCATAATTGTCCTACATAATGATATAAGATCAACATGTGCTGATCTGTAAAATCATAATTGTCCCACATAATGATATAAGATCAGGGATAATTTAGAATAATATCAAAAACATAAATAAAGAGTTTCACGAACAAGTTACATACTTGTTGATCAATATGAAAGACATTTATTTAAAGGACAAAATAATATATTATTTGAAAGATCATAAACATAGAAGTGATACAATCATCTCCATAATTGCCTTTAGGATATATTACTAACATATTTACAACAGCACTAGATAATATTCCTAAGATGACAATAGTAAGGATATCAGTTTATCATGGTAGGATTAATGTAACAACCGATGATAACCAAATCCTAAACATAAACATAGCAATTTACTCGAAATAATCGTGTATAACAGTTTGAGCAAAACAATATACTATATCTGGTCACAAAACGGTGACGTTATGACTAAAACGTAACTTTAACTACCTATTTGAGTTTAACATATTTTAAAATCCTAGCATTATAATAATATTATGAAATCGTCTGTCCACGACGACTACAAACATGTCATTCTCGTATATTGGATTTAAATATCCAAAAACATGGTAATAATCAAGCTTTAACAAGTTTTACTACAGGCATTCCAACACGTCACTTATTTTCCTATAAAAATAAACTCGTCACCTATTTCTTACCGAAACGAGCAGTTAAACTCAAATCGTGTCCGTTGATCTGTCTACAAGTCACTCGCATTCACACACGCCTTACTATATCCCTACACGTATATACATGTAGGTAGTACTCGTTCGATCACATGGCAACTATTAAATACCGAGTCCTACTCTCGTTGTGTGTCAGGCCTTTGCAGCGTTTCCACAACGAGAAACACGTTTGTCCCAACTCACCAAAGTATTCCTTTCATTTCGTAATTAATATATATCCATACAGTATATATACATGTTTGATCACATGGCATTGGTTGAAAATTTTAATGTTCAGTGTATGAATCACATGGCAGTGATAGTTTTAATCTTATTAGAATTAATGTATTTAGTTGAAACTTGTGCTGATCACTGTCAAAAAAACAGAGGCATCTGCTGGATTAATGTCTTAGTAGAGTAGAAACCAATGGTTTTTGCGGGATGCTGGAGCAAAGTGCCTATTGCCTCAAGACGAACGAAGATAGCTAGAACAACCGGAGATTTTAAAGAAATTGGTGGAAGGCTAATTTTTTCTTCTTTTGAAAGGGTTAGAAGGCTTGCTATCCTTGAGAATGTATCCTGATCCGAATTCCTTACTCCACTTGAGAGTTCTATTTCTACTTGGAATCTTTTACATACCCCTGTAAATATGTCCTAATAGTTCATATAAACGTCTTCTTATATAGTAATATTCATCATCATACGTTCGTATTTTTTCCTAAAAAGGTTTTTTGTGCAGAAGTTCGTATCTACTTTTTCAAAATGTATTTATAACGAGTGGTGTCAGAATACAGATGAGATGCGTACAGCGTGGCTGCGGCACATCGGGCCGTCGTGTTCGGCTACTTGCCGAGTACGTACCGTTTCGAATCCGAGGTGACAGCCAGCCTGGATCCTTGGTCGAAACAGAAGGGTGCGCATCGCGAAGGAATCGGCCGCAGTCACCTAGCTCGGATTGTGCATTATGGTGCCTTGGCGAGCACGGCATTTCTAGTTGCCAGTAAAAGATATGGCATTTACGACGCCGTTTTTTTATATTGACGATGAAACAGTGTCCAAGGAGCTGACAACAATATATATATATATATGCTCTCGACTCGTAGGTATAACCACCATCAGACTTGCACAAACTGCAAACGTCATTTCATTTCAGAGCGATCACATGCCCTCTGCAGGAAGCTCATTCTGGCCAGAGTCCACAGCTTCGCAAATGTGTACCATGCAAATATGTTCTATTTTACCGTTCCGTAGTCTTTCAGGTGTACTATTTTGTAGGTCAACTTGTAGATTTTTAGAGCCGTGTTTTACTGTTGGCAGCGTTAGCCATAGTGTAGCTACAAAAAATTGATTATATATATCATTGAATAGCGTCCACTTCTGTAAAATACTATTGAAAAATACTATTTCTATTATATACCACTGAATAGTACCAAAATTTTATGAGTTAAGGTATGTTTGCCCCTGGAAAAAGATGATTTTACCCAAGTTCAAATATGTATCTATGATAAAAAATTAAATATAGGAAAAATTGTCTTAGCCAAAAATACTGAAATTTTCTTGATGGGTCATTGGGGCAATGTACAACTCAAATATAAAATTTTGTGAACTGACTCTTCCATTTGTTCTATTTTTGAAATTCAAATCTAAAATCAGCCTATTTAAGCTATTTTTTAAATTGGTACAAATTCACTGTAGAAAATGGAAAATCATTTTTTAGGACCTATGTGACATATTAAAAGCATGTGAGAATTTTTAGACCTCATTTAGTCTCTATTTATAAATAGTAGCCTTTATTAGGATTTAAATTAAAAATCTAAAATCATTTCTTTATGTTGATTGATGATCATGTTTCACGAATCATGAATTTGGAATTATCAAATCAATAATGTGGGAACATGTTAGAGAATATAATGTTGGATTAATCTATTATGAGACACTGCAAGAATTATTATATTCTTAAGTATCATCAGTTGGTCTTATACAGAGTATATATAGGATCCTTAGACTTGAAATCGTCAAAATTTTCTACATGTGTAATAGTTAACATACGAGTTACCAAACAATACTTCGTACCTATATGATCTGGATTTTGGTGCAGCATAGCTTCAAGAGCTACATGATCTGGATTTTTTTAGGTTATTTTAAGATCTTTTGTTGGGAGATATTCTTAAGGTTATGATCTAGTTTTAGTTCAAGTTTCAAGTTATTTAGATCAACAGATCCAAAGTTACATGGATTCTTTGTTTTGAAATGGTGCTGATTATTTGTTACGAGGGAGAGGTCTAACCGCCCCGTTGAGAGGACAGACCACCAGGGCTTGTCAAGGCACATTTTGCCCGGTTTTTCATAAGGATTTTACTATGGTTCTTTAGGCTCTGAATTTCTTAGCTAATCATATCTACTGGAGTGAAAGACTTTAAAAATCTTGAAAAGGAATCTCGAGAAACCGTTATTTGTGAGGCATTCAGCCCCTTCTAGTCGCCTTCTCGGTCCAACACCAACAAAAGTGCAGCTAATCCAATCACATGAAATTGTTTACCATTTGGCAATGCGGTCTGAAGTCTGAACCCATTCAAAGTATAGTGTCTAATTGCTAGGGCGACTAAATACTCCCAAAGGCATAACCAGAAAATAACGAGAACTACGCTATCTCCATATGGATGCCATATAATAATCTACTCATCGAAAAGGACCAAACTGGCCATCGATAGCGCCAGACTGTGTGTGAACACGAGAGACTAATTGTGGTTAGTTGCAACTGAAATATATGACGTTTTAGAAAACTTGCAGTCAAACTTTCATAACTATAATTATTAATATATAAAAACTATTTAGATTAGTCATGTGAAAATAATATTATTAAATTAGTCATAAAAAATATTTTGATAATATAATAATTTTATATCATTTTATGAATATATTCATATAAAAATAATGGTCAAAGTTGTATGCTCGAGATCGTAAATGCCTCGGGATCGGACATATATATAAGAACTGCACACTTTTATGTAGATGTGTAGAGAGAGTGAACCAAAATGACCGGAGGTGGCCTCTCTGTCCAAACTGAGCTAAAATATTTCTTAAAGTGTTCAAAAATAAGTTATTCCCGATTCCAACATCCGTACCGATAATGACCTAAGCATCGCTAAACATCCAAACCTAATGCTCTTACCATTGATCGTTCTCGAGCTAGATGGTGATGGATCTGGCCTGGGTTTGCATGCGTTGCAGGGAAGCATGACGTGTCTATGTGTGATCGATAGACCACATCGATCCACATAAACGTCTTGACGACCTACCAAGTCATCAAGCAAGTTTCCTCGAAAAAATAATGTCCACACATACGCACCAAGGAACGCTTCTCGATCCATACTGACAAACATAACTTGTGTTAGAATCGTGAAATTAAGGTTTATTAGAAAGGAAGGAAAGAATATTATATATATACTAACTAGTGCGCAGGTGTAAAATACTGTCGAACAAAAACAACATAGCCGGTTGAAACTTTCTTCACAGCCAATAATAACTTTTCTCACAGTTGATGATAACTTGTCGGGGTGTAAAACTGCACGTAGAATAGCACTACTGTATATGTATATAGGAAAAATACCTTTTTACTTCTGGGTGTAATTACTTCTACCTCTAATATACCACCTAACCAAATTTGAAATACTCCTTTATCATTTTAGTTATATTTCCAACAGCAGTGGATAATATTCCTAAGATGACAATAGTAAGGATATCAATTTATCAAGATAGGATCAATGCAACAACCAATGATAACCAAATCCTAAACATAATCATAGCAATTTACTAGAAATAATCATGTATAATAGTTTGAGCAAAACAATATACTATATCTGGTTACAAAACGGTGACGTTATGACTAAAATGTAACTTTAACTACCTATTTGTGTTTAACATATTTTAAAATCGTAGCGTTATTATAATATTATGAAATCATCTTTCCACGACGAATATACACATGTCATTCTCGTATATTCGATTTAAATATCCAAAAACATGTTAATAATCAAACTTTAAAAAGTTTTACTGCAAGCATTCCAACACATCACTTATTTTCCTATAAAAAGAAACTCGTCACTCATTTCTTACCGAAACGAGCAGTTAAACTCAAATCGTGTCTGTTGATTTGTCTACAAGTCACTCCCATTCACACATGCCTTACACGTATCTTTACTATTATAAAAGAAGGAGTTGGTGATTGGTACGGTCTCCCTCCTCTCTTCTCAGCCATCCGATTTGATTTAGACCATTCGTCTCTCTCCTCCTCCTCTCTCTCTCAGGATACAACCGCCTACATCCTCCACTTTTTTCATCTCCTCGCGTATTCTGACCACCTTTCTCTTTCTGTCGCTTGCTCTTTAATGTTTTGATATGTGAAATTAGCCAGACAGTAAGTTCTATCTCATTATTTTTATAACTACATTACAACACACGAGTCTCTAACTATATACATACAAACCACGGTTGGCCTGCCTCTAGTGTTCAGAAGTCCGCCTCTCGAGATCTCTCCCTCCCTCTCTTCCTCTTCATCCGTACACTTGTTCAGTCACGGAGAAGCAATACTCTCTCCATTCTGCAGTATAAATCTAACACGTGTACCTAGAAGACATGTTATTTAAATAACATGTAATGAAATTAGATTTTATTTATCTCTAATAGAAATAGTAGTACTATATCTATATGATAGAAATAACTATGATCTAATTTCATTAAGTATTATTTAAATAATGTGTTTTCTAAATATACGTGTTGGAGTTATATCAACGTAGAGAGTATCAGTTAGCAACTTGGTCTATAGTGTTCACACGTCCCTCTATCCACCACATGTATACATGTATATCCTCCCTTCTATCCTAAAAAGTATCCGTCCAAAGCTTTCCTATTCCACCGCCCTGTTATTAAATACCAAGTCCTAGTCTCGTTGTGTGTCAGGCCTTTGCAGCGTTTCCACAACGAGAAACACGTTTGTCCCAACTCACCTAATTATTCCTTTCGTTTCATCATATTATATCCCTACAGCATATATACATGTTTGGTCACATGGCATTGGTTGAAATTTTTATGTTGGCGGATGGATTTCATGCAAGTCTAGTAGTGATAGTTTTAATCTTATTAGAATGTATTTAGTTGAAACTTGTGCTGACTGTCAAAAAAACAGAGGCATCGGCTGGATTACTGTCTTAGTAGAGTAGAAACCAATGGCTTTTGCGGGATGCTGGAGCTAAGTGCCTATTGCCTCAAGACGAACGAAAATAGAACAACCAGAGATTTTAAAGAAATGGGTGGAAGGTTTTTTTTTTCTTTTGAAAGGGTTAGAAGGCTTGCTATCCTTGAGTTTGATTGTGATCCGAATTCCTTCACTTCAGAGTTCTATTTTTACTTGGAATCTTTTATATACCCCTGTAAATATGTCTCAATAGTTTATAAGGTGGAGTAAGAGTTTTATTATAAATATCTTCTTATATAGTGATATTCATCATCATATGTCCATATTTTTTCCTAAGAAGGTTTTTTATGCAAAAGTTCGTATCTTCCGTATCTACTTTTTCGATATGTATTTGTAACGAGTGGTATCAGAATACAGATGAGATGCGGCATGATAGGTTTCTGTATCTGTATTTGTTGAATACAGATGATAGGTTTATACAAGTAAAGATATATATTTGCTTGTTGGAGTTTTCACGGAGGAGTTGGCTAGGTGAGGCATTCGAGTAGTAGAAATAGCCACGGCACGGTAGCAAGTATTTGCTTGGTTTGTTCGTCCATAGAAAAACCCGGCTTGCAAGTTAATTAGCTATGTATATGTGCAATCGTTATTTATTTAAAGAAAAATAAAACTCTCTGACGTGGTTCAATGTTTTTACGAGCGTAAGATGAAGAAGAAGTTGCACGTACGGTACAAATTAATAAACAGATGAAGAGACATACACGCACGGACGAACGGAGGGCTTACGTACCAAGCAAGCAAGCAGTTGTTTCCCAGAAAAATACGTAGTTTCCGAGACTTTTATTCATTACAAGCCTGAGCGGGCGAAGAAGGCGACCACATGGTCGGTATAACTAAAGAGTTTCAGGGACGAAACTCTTCAGTGGATACTAGCAGATGGCCGGTATAACAGATGGCCGGTATAACAGAATCGACTGATCTTCTCGATATAGAGTGGATACTCGTGAAAGTCTTGATAAATCGTAATGATCTTCCAACTCACACAAAAAGGTCTCCAAACCGAATACAACTCAACCATATACTGTTTTAAATTCGAACTTACACAAAAAGGAAACTAGATTTTACAGCCGTCACATTATTTTGGTAATAGCATATGATTTATGATGTATTTGAAGATGAGACCTTATCCATTGCATAGATCTTGAAATAAGCTTTCCAACGAGTACAAGAACACTCGAATCAGACTCCGCTTGTGACAGTTATGGCCTTTTTAGTAAGTGCCTGTTGGGCTGTCCCGAAACGAATCCGAATCCGAATTTAGTTCTGAGTTGAATCCAAATTTGAATCCGGTAACTATCCGAAAAAATATCCGGTAACTATCCGAAAAAATATCCGGATAGTTCTGTATCCGTCGGATAATGTTTGTTCCGAATCTGCTTCCGTATCCGGCAAAAAAATATCCGAATCTGTATCCGTATCCGGCAAAACATCCGGATATCCGAAAATTTACTCCGAATTCTATCCGAATCAAAACGGACGGACGGATGGTCGAAAAATATCCACTCCGTTTGCACCCCTAACAGAGAAGCTAGCTGGTGATGGTGAACGAAATGCTTCCGGCCCAGATTTATAGAGCGTGATCCATCGAGTGAGTCTCCGGACGCACTACTGTTCCTTCTCAATCATCTCAATGTCGTCCATCCCGAGGCTATATTAATTATTGAGATGCATGACGTGTCTATGTGACGTCATTGATAGGCCATATCGATCAACATAAATGTCTTGACATGCAGGAGTACTAATTGAGATCAACATAAATGTCCATGTGACATGCAGGTTGACAACCAAGCGAATACTGAGAATATCGGCTTGTACATCTCCGGTGTCTGCAGGAGCTAGCCTAATCTTACGCATATCATTTCGGGGGGGATTCCCGGCCTCCGAGCGTGTCCACGTCGGACTTGTGCTCTCGTCTGCTGGCGCGTGTCGTGGGGCCTTCGTGTTTCTGTTCTCGTCCGTTTGTTCGTCCTCTCGTGTGCTCACTCGTCTTCGATTACCGATGCGTTCTATGGGAGAGCTCTTTTCTTCGCTGGTTAGTAAGGCGCGCCCTCTGTGTTCTGTGCTTTCGTGCGCTCGTCCGTTTTCGATTGCCGACGCGTGCCCTGGGAGAGGTTGCGGGAGCTTCGAGCGGAAGCACCCCGTGTCGCGTCTCATTTTTCGTGCGGACTTTCTTAGCTCTTCTTCCTTTTGTTTTCCTCTTTACGTTGCGTCCGCTTCTCTTCGTTCGCTCGTGTTTGGTTCTGCTGTTGTTCTCTCGCTCCCTCGGGTTTGTTTGTGGCTTCATCTTCCCTTCTACTCTTTGTTGCGCCGTCTGAAGTTTGTTCGTCTTCGTGGTTTTCTCGTCTTCGCTTTTGTGCTAGGTGCATCTTGGATGCTCGTTCGGTAAGATTTTTTTCCCCTTTTTATATAATCTTCTTATTTCCTCTTCGAACTCTCGCTTTCCCCCCTGTTTGTTTACATGTTTACGCTCGATTTTTCCTCCCTGTTTGTTTACGTGTTTGTTCTTTCCCTCTTCGTTCTCCGATTTATTAAGATTTGTTTCTAATGTATGCGATTGGTTTCTAATGTATGTGCTATTTTCGTAATGTTTTTTTCTTTTCTCCTGTCTGTTTACATGTTTGTTTTTTCCCTCTGTTTGTTTACATGTTTGCCCTCGATTTTTCCTCCTTGTTTGCTTACGTGTTTGTTCTTTCCCTCTTCGTTCTCCGATTTATTAAGATTTGTTTCTAATGTATGCAATTGGTTCCTAATGTATGTGCTGTTTTCGTAGTGCTTTTTTCTTTTCTCCTGTTTGTTTACATGTTTGTTCTTTCCCTCTTCGTTCTCTGATTTATTAAGATTTGTTTCTAATGTATGCGCTTGGTTCCTAATGTATGTGCTGTTTTCGTAGTGTTTTTTTCTTTTCTTATTTTCTCTTCGAACCCTCCATTTTTCCTCCCTGTTTGTTTATATGTTTGTTCTTTCCCTTTTCGTTCTCCGGTTTATTAAATTTTTTTTGTAATGTATTCGATCGGTTCCTACTATATGCGTTTTTTTTCGTTCGGTAAGATTTTGTTCCCCTTTTTATATCTCTTTTTAGTTCATCTTTTACCTCTCGATTCCCCCCTGTTTGTTTACACATTTGCCGTCGCTTTTTCCTTCCTGTTTGTTACATGTTTGTTCTTTCTCTCTTCGTTCTCCGGTTTATTAAGATTGGTTCCTAATGTATGCGATTGATTCCTAATGTATGCGCTGTTTTCGTGGTGTTTTTCCATGTTCTTATTTCCTCTTCGAACCCTCGATTTTTCCTCCCTGTTTGCTTACATATTTGTTCTTTCCTTCTTTGTTCTCCGGTTTATTAAGATTGGTTTCTAATGTATTCGATTGGTTTCTACTGTATGCGCTGTTTTTGTACATAGTTTGTTATTTTTTCTTCGAATTTATTGCCATCTTTTCTCTCTTATTCAGCTTTGGTGTGTTTTCGCTTTTCCTTGCTGCTCTTCGGTTTAGATTTTTTCTTCCTAATGTGTTTCCCTTTTATGCATCTTTGATTGCGCGGTTTTTTTTGTGTTTTCGTATTTTTTTCTCTCCTCATATTGCAGTGCGTGACTTTTAACCAAATTCGTGGGTTCTCATCTCCGAGAGGTTTTTTTATTTCTCCTTCTGATGCTTTTTTTTACAGTTCCTGCTGCTCCTTTTGCTTCGTTGAAAGGCTCTCTATAATACTGGTTCTTCTTGTCCGTTATTCCCCTCTTATGCATCTTTGATTGTCCAGTTTTTGTGGGTTTTGTTATTATTTCTCTTTTTTCCCAAATGTTGTTGCTTATTGTGTTCTATAAAAAGTTAGCCTGTATACAGTACGCGTTTCCATCGCCAGTGCGTTCCGTTTGACCTCCTTTTGTTACTTACCTTTCTTTTTTTCCCTTTCTGCAGTCTTCGCACTTCTTTTCTTTTGCTGTTACCTTCTTGGTTAAATGGCTACGCTGTGGGCCTTCGTTATTTCATTTTATGGATCCTGCGTATTCTATTAGAGCTCACCGTGAGGAAATTAGTTGTGGAAAACAACCAGTCAGTTCAGCAGCGCCACTGTGCTCTTCCAAAAATGTCTTGCCTTCTGTTTTTGCGCCACCTATTTCGCAGTCAGCAATACACCCATGTATGCTTGTTTTTGCTATAGACTATGTTTTTTCTTTTTCCCAATTTGTTTAGGTGGTTTTGTTTACTCGCTAATTTCTGTACCGATTTTCTCTGTTTTCGTACAATGCCTCCCACACTCATTAGGCCGCTTCTTCCATATAAGCGCCATCATGGTTATTTACGGTCCTTATAGTTTTTCTATCCTTTCCTTTGTTATCTTTCGTTTTAAATTATTTTTCCCTTTTTTCTTTTTCCTTCGTGTTCTCACCTCGTCCAATTTGTTTACGTTCTAGGAACCCATTTTTGCCCATTGGTTAGCCCTTCTGAAGCAGCTGCTAATAAGAAAAAGCGGAGGCTAGCTAACTTGCTCCGCGCAGTTAGTAGAACATGTTTCTCCCTTTTGTTATCCCGTTTAAAGTTATCCTTTTCCTTTTCTTTGTCTTTCCTCGTTTCGATCCATAGAAGGTTGAGCACATTTTTATTTTATATTTGCCCTCCCTCCCCCTCCGTAAATTTTTCAGGTGGTGCACGCTGTTTTAGCTCAACTTTTCTTAGGGAACCAAACGTTCCTCTTTCTAAGGACCACATTTCTTACTTAAAAGGTTTGCTGACGCGCCTGTTTTTACATTATTTACTGTTTTTTCTTTTTCTGTTCTTCGCTATTTATGTACGTATTCTGTCCTTTTAGCATACCTGGTTTTTCTTTGCTGTTTAGCGTTTTTCTCACTCTACTGTTTCAGCCACGTATGGCGATCGATCATACTATGGTGGTCTAGACTATGAATGTAATAGGTGTGGTGCTGTTTTTTGGTTCCAAGAAAGATCTCAGCATAGGAGTTCCTCTAGACCACAGAGAGTTATCTATAATAAATGTTGTCGAGGTGGAAAAGTTTCTCTTCCGCCTCATCAATCGTTTCCTTCTCCGCTCCGAGATCTTATTGGTTTTAGTAAAGGCTCTCGCTCAAATGAATTTATGCGTTTAATCCGTCATTACAATTCCTTGTTTGCATTTACTTCGTTGGGCGTTAATGTTGATAGATCCATTAACACTGGTGATGGTCCGTATGTTTTTCATATAAATGGTGTTGTTCATCATCGTATTGGTTCATTGCTTCCTACACCAGGGCAGAAACCTCAGTATGCTCAGCTATATATCTATGATACATTCAATGAGATTGGCAATAGATTGTCTTTATTTGGTGAAGATAATGATGGTCACAATCAAGGAGATCCTGATGTTATTGCTAGTTTGCTTAGTATGCTTGATCGCTACAACTCATTAGTGAAAGAATTCAGAATAACACGCGACCGACTTCTATCTCAAGAAAGCCTAGAAGTTTATATACGCCTTATTGGGTCATCTGATAGCCATGGTGATCGATATTCTTTACCAGTTGTTCCTGAGCTAGTTGCTTTGGTTGTGGGAGAACTATCTTTAGAGAATAGCACGTTTGACGTGATTGTTGCAACTCACCGTAATGAGCTAAAGCAGATTTCTTCATTGAACCCTACTTTGATGTCCCTTCAGTATCCTTTGCTATTTCCATACGGTGAGAAAGGTTTTCACCTTGGCATTAAATATAAATAAATTGACACCGGTGTTTCTTCGTGTAGAGATGAAGTATCTATGCTTGAGTATTACTATTACGAATGTCACTACCGAAGAAATGAGCCAAACCCTTACACATGTTGCGGTCGTCTTTCAAATCAGATAGAGGTTGATTGTTATTCATGTCTTGAAGAAAATCTCCTTTCGTTTCACTACTTCAACCAAGATGTTCTAAGATCAGAGAGATACCAAGGCATTTCAGATGCTCTTGGTCAAGGCACATCTCAAGGTAAAAATATTGGTGTCAAAGTTTTGCTTCCTGCGAGCTTTACAGGCAGCCCTCGCTATAATGCACTAAGTTATCAGGATGCTATGGCTATTTGCCGTGAGTACGGTGCTCCTGATTTATTTTCCACTTTCACATGTAATTCAAAATGGCCAGAAATTATCGACGCCCTGAGGTACGAATGTGGTCAGAAATACGTTGATCGTTCTGATATTGTAACACGAGTGTTTCATATGAAGCTCACTGAATATATTTCTGATATCAAAGCTGGTTATACTTTTGGTCCCGTGCGTGCAGGTAGCTTTGTTTCTTTTCCTATTAATATGGTTTCTGTTCTTTTGTGTTTGCTTTTTTTTACTGCCTCTAAGTTCCTTTTATGCTCTTGATCAGTGCTGTACACAATTGAATTTCAGAAGAGAGGCTTGCCTCATGTTCATACTCTTATATGGCTTTCTAATCGCACCACGGATATACCTACTCAGTTTATAGATAGTCTCATATACGCTGAAATTCCTAATCCAAATATTGATCATCTTGGTTATTCTCTTATTGAGGAGTTCATGATGCATGGCCCATGTGGAGATCTTAATAAGAAGTGTCTGTGTATGAAAAATGGCCTGTGTTCAAAATGCTATCCTAAACAATACAGTTCAGAAACAGTTATTGATAAATCTGGCTTCCCAATGTATCGTCATAGGTCTGATTGTCGTTTTGTTACCAAAAATGGAATTAGATTGGGCAATAGATGGGTTGTCCCACCTAACATTGGCTTGATTAAAAAATTCCAAGCTCACATCAATGTTGAATGGTGCAATAAAACTAATCTTGTGAAGTACTTATTTAAGTATCTCACTAAAGGCCAAGATAGAGCAATAATAAACTTTTCTAGTGTTGCTCAATCATCAGATTCGTGTACCACCCAGATTAAACAAGGAATAGATGAGATTGCTGATTATATTAAGTGCAGGTAATGTTTGCCTTATGTAATGATCTTTGCTTTTTTACAGTCACTTACTTAAAATTATTGTCTTTTTTGAGCCTATTCTTTTGCTCTACGAGTTTTTTTTATACTAAGCTATCAGTCATTTTGATTCATTGTCTACAGTATTACTTGTCTTTGTAAAACTACATCTGTTTATCTTTCTGGGTCTTTTTTTGTGTTTTCTTTATGATGGTGTTTTATACATAAACTTGTAGGTATTTATCTTCGTGTGAAGCGCTCTGGCGATTATTTGAATTTGAAATACATGGCCGGATGCCTTCTGTTGAACGGTTAGTGGTGCATATGCCTGGCATGAACAGGGTTGTGTATCATGAAGAAACAGATTTGCAAAGAATGGTTGCTGATCCAAAATTTTACAAGACTATGCTGACCGAATGGTTTACCGCTAATCAACAATTTGAAGACGCAAGATCTTATACCTATTATCAGTTTCCATCTAAGTGGACATGGGATGCCGTTAACAGAAAGTGGATAAGAAGAAAGCGTAAATCAACGAAAATAGGGCGCATATATAGTGTTCACCCAAGCACTGGTGAATTGTTTTATCTTAGGATGCTTTTAATGGTTGCTCATGGTGCTCAAAGCTATGAAGATATTCAGACCTTTAATGGTGTGTATTACCGTACTTTTAAGGAAGCCTGCCAGGCCCGTGGTTTAGTTGGTGATGACACAGAATGGTTTCTTCTTTTTGATGAAACAGTTGTCTAGGCTACTGCGCACCAACTTAGACAGCTCTTTATAATGGTGCTTTCTTTCTGCAGTGTTGTTAATCCTCAGAGTTTGTTTGATAAATACTGGCGTTTCCTTGCTGATGATATAGCATACAGAATACGACAAGCATTACACAATCGAGCATACCCTGTACCAGACCATTATTTACATGCGCAATTAATCAATGAGCTATCTGCTATGTTTTCAAGGAATGGACTTAACTTTGCTACACTCAATATTACCAGCGAAACAACATTTACTGACCCTGTTCTTGGTAATAGACTTATTACTGAAGAGCTTGCATATGATAGGATTTTTTTGTCAACACAGCTTGGAGTGTTAACATCTAAGCTAAATGCTGAGCAGTCTGCTATATACAACAAGATTATAGAGTGTGTTGCTCAAAAAAAGAGAGGCTTTTATTTTGTGTCAGGGCATGGTGGTACTGAAAAAATATTTCTTTGGAATACCATCACAACGACGCTTAGAGCTGAAGCTCAGATAGTTCTTGCTGTAGCTTCATCTGGGATTGCTTCTCTTTTACTTCCAGGTGGTCGCACAGCTCATTCACGTTTTAGAATACCTCTTGATATTAATGAAAGAAGTTTATGTGGTATAGCACGTGGTACAATGCTTGCTGAGCTTATTGCTAAAACCTCTTTGATTTTATGGGATGAAGCCCCTATGATACACAGGCATAGTTTTGAAGCACTAGACAGAACGCTGCGTGATATTATGTCAGTTCAAGATGTTGGTAATATGAATATACCTTTGGTGGAAAGCTTATTGTTCTCGGAGGAGACTTTCGACAGATTCTTCCTGTTATTGAAGGTGGCACAAAGTCAGAAATCATTGAAGCTTCACTTGTTAGACCCTCGCTTTGGCAACACGTTGAGATACTAAACCTTTCTGCTAATATGAGGCTTCAGAATCCGAATCTTCCAGCTGCAGACCGTGAAGCCCTCTCTGTGTTTGCTCAATGGGTGCTTGATATTGGAAATCGTGAAGTGCAAATGGTAAAAAAACAAGGAGATCTCTCTGCAAGTTGGATATCTATACCAGATGATCTCTTATTGTTGCCAACTAATACCAATCTAGATGCGATTGTGCAGTCTATTTATGATTCATTTTCGATAAACTATCAGAATGCTCTGTATTTAGCACAGCGTGCAATTATCTGCCCAACTAATTCTGTTGCTGATGAGTTAAACGAGGCGGTTTTTAATAAGGT
Organism: Melocanna baccifera; assembly: GCA_036346265.1. Lineage (NCBI taxonomy): Eukaryota > Viridiplantae > Streptophyta > Magnoliopsida > Poales > Poaceae > Melocanna > Melocanna baccifera. The sequence continues at coordinate 164,788 of CM070696.1, forward strand.
ACCTGGTAATACTAAGCAGTACCTGAGCTCCGACTCAATATCACAGACTAATAGCCACATTGGTGATGCTGATCTTTTGTATCCACCTGAATTTTTGAATGCTATAACAGTAAATGGTTTCCCACAGCATAAGATATGCTTAAAAATAGGTGTTCCAGTGATGTTGCTAAGAAATATAAATCAATCTATAGGTCTTTGCAATGGAACACGCCTTATAATAACAAGGCTTGGTGATCGTGTGCTTGAGGGTCGGATTATTACTGGAAGCAATATTGATCATCACAAGATTCCTAGGATTGTGTTAAATGCAAGAAGTTCTCGTGGCCTTTTACTTTACAACGCCTAGCTCGATTAGACTTTCATATGCAATGACTATCAACAAAAGTCAAGGGCAAACTCTGAATAAAGTTGGAATCTATTTAAGAAACCCAGTTTTCTCTCATGGACAGCTCTATGTGGCAATATCACGAGTTACATCACGCTCAGGCTTGAGAATGCTCATTGAAGACGACAAGGGTGTTGCTTGTTCTGTTACAAAAAATATTGTGTATAAAGAAGTGCTCTCTTCTGTTTAGTGCTGTTTTCTACTATTATTGTTCGTCTTTCTTAGCTATCCTTCTTACTTAATTCCTTTTGTCTACGTCTATCTGTGCTGATTAAGCATGGTAGTCATAAATATAATTACTAATAAATACACTTTCGCTTTTATGGTTTCCATGATGGTATACATCTCAGAAATGTTTCGTGTTCATTAAAATGGTTCTCCTTTATCCATGCTATATACATTTAAGTAATCGTCTAGACTCCTGTCAAACGAGTACAACAGAAATACAATTTATTAAGTTCAAATGCAGTTTCATCTACTATAACATATACTATGTGCAGATTTATTTGCTCCTACATAATACCCATCTCTTCTTTCCTCCGTTGGTCTCCTATGTGCGCTTCCTATATACTTCATATGTTTTACCCATTTTCCCCTTTGTGTTCACATTTTTTCCTTCCTCTTTTGTTCTTAGATACATCTATACTTTAGTTTCATACATGTCAGGTAAATGCTTTCCCTCTCAGTTAGTTTACGTTTTCTCTGAGGTTTTTTTAATCAAATCTGAAATTACTTTTTGCTAAATACTATTTCTCATATGTGGTTACTCATCGATGTATATTGTGCGTTTTTCCATTCTTTTTGTCTGTGTTTCCTGCTTATTTTATTCGGTTTGTTTCCGAATTTACCTTCTTTGTATTTTTCTTTTTTTATAACGATTTATTATGCATTCTTAACATTGTTTTATACAAAAAAATATTCTTTGCGTTTATACTAAGCTATACTCAACTGTATGTTACTTTTTATAAAGCTCTTTGTATTATGCAGGTTTCAGATGGCACATACGTTTAAACCACATCAACCAAAGTTCCCATAAGTGGAAGATACTTGTTCGTGTAGCTCGACTTTGGGAGTTTAGCAATCCACAAGATCAAACTGACATATACCACTTGGACTTTGTTATGCTTGATGAACAGGTTCTTAATGCTCACCTCAATTAATACTTTTATATATGCAATTAATCCTTTTTGTTTTTGTACTTCTTTCCCTCTGAACATACTCAATACTATTTTTTCGTTTGTCTTTCAGACTCCTTTTCTACATATATAATGTTCTACTTCTTTATGTTTTCACCTCCTAAATTGTTTTAGTCCTTTTTAGAGTCATGTCATGGAAGGAATGGTTCCACAAAGATGGCTTCACAAATTCGCTCCTTTATTGAAGGAAGGATCTATCTACGAGTTTGAATACTTTGAAGTGCTTGCAGTAAAACAAACATATAAAGCAGTTGATGCTACCATTTCCATTCGATTTACAAAGTACACGAAAATCATCGAAATGTTACCGCACCCAGATGATTTTCCCTTGTATGCGTACAACGCAGTTTCTTTTTCTATTCTACACGACCGTATTGGCAAAAAGGCTTTATTGTCAGGTACAGCATTTGTCATATTCATTTTGTTAACGATATCCACTTTCCCTCTTGTTTTAGATCTGCAAAAACGAATGTTTTCTTGTTTTCTTTTCATTAACTTTTTCGTTTTTTCTCTATCGATACCAGATGTTATTGCTCTTATAGCCGCTGTTTCACCATTTGTCGAAACAACAACTAAGTTAGGCCAAACAGTTAAGCGCACCATTAATATAACAGATGGAAGGTATATATATTCTTTACTCTTTTCCTTTCTCTGTAACTATTTATACTTCGTTACTAATGAACGTATTGATTGTGCACTTCTTTTGCTAAACCAATATATTTTGCTTACTTGTTTCAGTCAGTCAGCAATTATTACCCTATGGGGGCAACACGCCAACTCATTTGACACACAAGTTCTCTTGACTGCTTCTCAAGATAAACCAGTTATTGCTCTATTTGTTGGCATGACCGTTGGCACATACTCAGGTTTCTTACACTTGTCCCTTCGTTTAGTTATTTGTAAACAAATCATAAATGCATCATCAATTATTACTTTCCATTTTTGTATTTTTATCTCTGATTGCTTTTCGTATGTACATACACAAGTCAGCTTGCATTGCAGAGCACCTCAGCAACAAAATGGTACATCAACATAACAGTACCAGAAATATGCGCTCTGCAAAACATGTACGTTCACCGTTACCGGTTTTTTCGGCTCAGTGATCATCAAACGCAGGTTTTCTTTAAAAAATTAGATTTTACACATCTTTTGTTTCCATTAGTATCATATTTTATAAAACAACTACCTAATGACACATACTGTGCAATTCATCGTTCATCGAACACAAAACGTTAGCTTTCAATATTGTTTTTGCACTCCTTTTACTTCTGCTAATAATTATACTTTACAGAATAACCAATCAACCACATCATATTGAATGGCGAGAAGACAAGTCTACTACCAACCCAGCTACTACCACAGTTTCCGAATTGATAAATCTCATACCTCATGAAGCTCTGGTACAAAAAAAAGCATCGTACCATGTATATGTTTACAGTTTTTGTTTTACGTATACAATCTGTTACCTATTCTTGTTTATGACATGCGTAGGGTAGTCGTTACAAACTTACAATACTTATTACAGACTTAGTATGATCACAAACATGGTGGTACATAGCATGTTCTTCATGTTGGAAAATAACTTTCCCAGATGGAGACGGATACAAGTGCCAAACATGTAATGGCACAACGGCAGAACCAAGGTTTGCATCTACTTATGTTTCTATATTATTTCTTCCTATAAAATCAATCGTTCATCAACACAAATTGTATATTGCATAACTAAATTCTTATTTTTCCCTAAGCAGATACAAAATAAACTTTTATGGTGCTGATCCTGAAAGCGCTCACCAAGAGACAGATGCTCGTGTACAGTTTATGTTCTTTGGTAATATGGCCGAAGAACTCATTGACAAGCCTCCTATGGTTTTAGTTGCAGCGGCTGAGAACCAAGAACAATACATTCCACCTAAGATAAAAGCAATTATTGGGCGAAAATATGAAGTTGTTGTTCAGATGTCACAAGGATCAAGCATCTGCATCGACGCCCAAAGATTTCATGTGTGATCAGTAACAGCCCAATCAGATCCCAATGTGTTACTGTTATCGTCCAATCCAGAGGCTTCATCGTCGGTGCTCAAAGAAACGCAAGCAATTACATTCCACGAAGAGCAACCGCTTCGTACCTCATCCTCACCACTAGCTATTTCAGCTACAGCAGTTCTTACTACTCCAGAGGTGAAACTAAGTACCCTATCGTTTTCCCCCTTTTTTAAAATTTAACATGACCTAAACTGTTTGTAAAAAATTCCTTTTCCTTGTGTATTACCTTGTAGTCACCCATTTGTATTTTTATTATAAGGTCACGCCAATATTACACCCTGATACGACCCCGCAACAAATTGTTATGTCCCCCACAGCTTCATCAGCTACTTTGTCCGCTGAGACAACAAAAAGGTAATTGTTCTTTGCACCCCTTTTTTTGCTACCGATATTGCTATCTTGGAACGAAAATAGAAACCACGAATTCCAGTTCTGTCCTTTTTACTCTTGTTTATATTTCTTTTTTACAGAGCACTACGCCCTCCAAAAAAGAGCAAAACTACAAGACAACTCTTCCCTGACACAAATCAATAACCGGCTACAAATGGTACAACGTAATGCGTTTTCCGGTACGCTACTTCCTACTGTGAACAAATTAATAAGGTACCACCAACTCATAACTATTTTTTACAACTTTTTTCGCTTCCAGGAAAGCTACGCGCTATGCTCCCATGAAACCTCATGCCTCTACATCACGTCATCAACCTCCAATTCTTATTACGGATGTTGCTGCAGACTATAATAATGTTGATACAGTCTTAGTCCCAACCAGAGTTTACTTCTATTAGCCCCCCTTGTTTTGTTATATATGCACGGTGCCATTCGCTTTATCAACTTTATCGTCAAAACCACTGTGCCTAAATAGCATTCTATTATAGTTACCGTTATGCTACCTACCCTGATCATATTCAAAATCCGCTTCGTTTCATTCGTTCTTTAAACTACCCATTGCTTTTTACATTCGCTTAATTTCTGCTTTGGTCTTTTCAATTTGTTTTCCTTTGTATTTTACTACAGGTAAGCTAATAGCTCTTACCGTTGACCAATTTATCCTACCAGCGTATGCACATCACGCTCACCGATTTATTACTCATCGAATTTCGTTTTTATAATCAAACATTTTCATCGAATTATACAAAAAACAACTATCACACTCTCTATACCAAACGTACTCAAATCTATCCTCGCTTTCTTCCATACGTAAAGCAATCTAATCTACCTCATATTTACCAAAGAAGATACGCCAGAAAATACACCACAGACAAATCATACCTATTTCGTTAAGCATCCATGTGCATAACCACAGCTTCTATATCCCTACTTGAGATGTTTTACAGTGACCTCTTCTATACGACCAATGGCTTTTACACAAAACTAAAAACAAATGGGTTCCTACCGTTTTCCAGATTTTAGTTTTCGAATTCCACCCATCAAACGAAGAGACCTTAATTAGCAACTTTAGCGCATTAATTTTTTACACTCTTCGCTTATTATATCTATTTCTACCTATCGGCATATCACATCTTCATTATTTTCCTCTTAACCAGTCCATAGAACCATTAAACCAGAATACCGCTTCGCGCTCTTCATAAACAAAACCCAATTCGTTTATTCAAATGTTCCTCATACGACACCTGTAATCCATCACCCACCTCTAATAAATTTGCTTCTGGGTGTTTCCTCGTGATGCATACCAAACCCTGGATTTGATTAGATTGGTCTACATTTTGCTTTTGCACTTTACTACGTCCGCTCACCTTCACATTTCGCTCTTTCGTCTTCTCCTCCTTCCCATCGGCGACTCACTCAACCATACACAGCTCAAGTATAACATCTTATTCACTTATCGTCATCAATCCTTATTTTAGATATCTTTGAGCTTCATGCATTAGATACTGTGTTCTATCTTCGTTTTTTCCCCCCTCAAAAAATCTATTACTGTTTCCTTAAAAAGCATGTGCTTAAGATTATACAAAAGTAAAATGTAAACCCCTTCTTTAAGTTTCCATTTGTATCCTCTTTAGGATTCTCTTTTATGTTCTTCGTGATTTCTCTATTTTAGTTTACGCACTTCGGTTTTCACTGCGATTTTTTTCTGAGTCCCATCGCTGAATGCAAACTATTTTTGTTTTTGTCGTTTGTTTTCTTCCTACTCTTAACACCTCCAAAAACGAAATAGCAATAGAGCCGTTAATTTTGTAAGTGTTCATCATGTTTAGACACATTTTCCTTTGAAAAAAAACCCTCTTCTGCATGCTTCCCGTTCTTTTTCGTTTTTTTTTGCTCATTCGCTCTTTTTCCCCTCTTTCTGTTTTGCTTTCCTACATACCTGTCTCTTTTAGAACATTTCTTTTTCTTCACATTTTTATTTACTACTTTTCTCGTCTTATTAAACATAGTTCTTTCCCAGATGTAAATAAATATGCACTTTCTAATTGTAACCCAGAAAAAAATGTTTATGTGACAAAACCATTCTCCTATAAGTATGCATCACTAGCAGTACATCTTGCTTAGTTTCATATCCTTATTACCACTAGCCTCTACTATTTCTTAAACTTATTACCATGTTTTTTCCCCTTTTTTCCCTCTACGCATTTTTCCCTTACCGTATCATACAAGAGAATCTTTCTAAATCTATCTACTGTGTTCATTATTGAAACACGATTGTTTTCCTTGCGTTTTTACAATCAGTAATTAGATCTGTTATAACAACCTTCTCTTTCTCCTCTTCGTAGAGCATTTTTTATCCTTCAATAGGTACTTCTTCTTTGCTTATACATATGCTATACACTGCTCTTCTTGTTTATATCATTTTCGCAGAGCTTTCTCTCTATTCATACCGGTTTCCTTTCAATTTACACTAAAATAAAACTGCTTTGTTTCCACCTTACTTTTACCGTCCAGTAATTATTTATACTTGCTTCTAACTAATGCTAATTTTCCTCTATTCACCAAATGGTTTACCTGGTGCACTCCAACCCAGAAAATCTACCAGGGTGGCCCATACAGCTATGGAAAATGCAGCAATACTTAGGAGCTACCAAGCAACACCAGCCCGCTTTCCATTCAATAACTTCCTATGTCGACGCCAAGAAATACGAATGGAAAACATGGGTAACTTTAAAACCGTTACCCATACGACCTGATGAAGAGCAAACCTTCTATGGTAACAGAATTGAAGAAGAAGATGCTGTACAAGATGCTGCTAAGCGAGCAGTATGTTATCTTCGTCGTTATTACAATATAGAATTCAGCCAATCCCCATATGCTTTGATTCCTCCAATAACAATCCAAACAATGTACCTTTACGCACCAGCAACAATCCAGACCAGCAACCCGCACATGAAAATAGTAACCTAGCATATTATTAATCAAGAAACATTATATTCAAGAACATTAGATGAAAACGAAGATCTACACTACCGCCTTCATGAAGCTCAACAGAAGATACAAGAGCTTACACAAGACCTTCACCGTTTTTACATGATAGAAGCGGGAGAAATATCAGATTCTGGAGAATCCCCCAATGTTCCCACCAAGTCTCTGCAGCAGCAACCGCAATACAAAAGACTAACCGGTCGAGAATAACGGAAGAAATTCCATCCATCTGCGTCCAAAGCAACACCACAGAGTGACAGCAACTAAGAAGCATCCAACGGTACTGCCCTGATTGATCTTAACAACAAAAAAATATTTTTTTTGTTCCAATTAGAGAAATTCATTCGTTCATACATTTTACTATTTACATCCATCAAATCTTTCCCTCTCTGCTTTCTATCTTTTTATCGCTCCTGATTAGCCACTAGAATCCACTCAGTAAAGTATATACTTCCTTCCCAACACAAAACCATTATTCTTTTAGTTATCAAGCTGCAGCACTTTTTTTCCCCCGTTAACTACATTTTTCCCATTTCAACACACAATATTCGTACAAAAACCATATTCCTTAACTAATATTTCATATTTTCTATGCAATAGAACTCACTAACTTTCTTTTTCTTTGACAACACCGTTGACCAAAAAAACCCATCCCGTACATTCCTGTACAGTTCAAATTCCTCTTTACAATATATTTACTTACTCTATTATACTGCTGTTTATCACAATTATATCTCTCTCGAAAATTATTTCATACTCATCTTTGCTTTCCTGTATATCTTGTCACATAAAATACCTACCTAGCTCATGTTCTCACAACACACATCATTTTCTTTCTTGCTGTATTGCCTACTGCATTGTTCCTTTTCCATTACTACACTACCCTTCTTATTGTTAGCTTTCGCATCTAAATATGTTCTTCTTTCGATTACTTTGCTAATTCAACATTAGTGCTTTTATACATTTGCGCTTTTTTTTATAGTTCTCACCTTACTCATTTAGCACGCTTGATTACCTTTTGTACTCACTTACCCTATCCATATATCAAATATAATTTCTGTCCCTATATTTTCTAACAATTTTTTTTGCAGATTCAACTACTTTACCAGTTATCAATTTCAACATGCTGTATTTTCGTACAATCTCCATTTCGCACTTACGGTTCTACCTACAAAATTAAATTCACTACCTATTTTGCTTGGATGCTATTTCTGATCTCATTAGCTTTCTCCCTTGCAATGCTACTTTTTATCTACACCTACATCACTAATTACAAAAAATTGTTTCGCAGTTAAGATCCCTCTATCACAACAGTAATACTATTTCTTTCTTTTTTTTTTCTTTTTTGCAGTGCAATTCGCCGACCTATCACAATGGATCAAGCTTCTTTGCACCACGTCTGCTTCTACAACATATATTCCAGCTTTTGCGCTTTGGTACCAAAATGGTGTTCGAACGTTTAGACCTACAAAAACTGGATCCTATGCACTGTTAGTATTTTGCTATCAAAATGTAATCGTATATGCTCTACCAGCCACTCCCACTATCGTTATCAAATGCTACTTTATTGTAACTCACCTCCTACCAACTAATATGCATCTATTACTGTTTCCTTTATTGCTAAAATCTTTTTCCCCTTTTCGCATAGCACCAATTCTTACGCAAACCTAAAAAAAATACCTCTTCTATTTATACTTACAAGTTTTATCTTTTTTAGCAACAACTATTGCCCCTCTCCTACCGTTCATAGTATTATTTTTAGTACCACAAATAAATCTATTACGTATAGTATTATTGTGAGACCCGGAGTAGAAACTCCTAGACCCCCTGTGTATTACTGTACTAGTCCCAGAGATCAATGCTAGTACACACAGTTCAAACAGAAAAGATGATACATTGCCAACAACGCTTTATTACTATAGTAACTGAAGTTAACATAGGCCATTGCCTAACAAAGGTTCACAGAACCTTAAAACAAAAGATTAAACACAGCAGAAGCACAAAAGATAACTTGATCGACCCATCAATCTGCCACAGGCAATTGACTGGGGAAATGAGTCCTAATCCTCCGGGAAGAATCCACCGCATCCACATTCAGCACAGAAATCGTACTCTCCGGCTTCAGCTTCTTCATCCTCTCGCTATTAAATTGTAGAGCAACAGTGAGTACAAAGATGTACTCCGCAAGTCTTGGGAAAGATGCATAGATGCAAGGCTTTCACAAAGAAAGGCTATAGAGTTCTTTTGCAAAGATCAGCTTTATTTTTAAATATACATAATTACTTCAAAGCAATTTTGTAAACGTCTTGTTTTTCATAATAGAAATTAGATGAGGAACTTAGTGAAGGTTACAACACCAACACTAAAATCTCGGGCAATCCCGCTAACTTTCAAAACCTCAAAGTTAAATCCACAGAATGGTTACACCACTAGTCTAAAGATCACGAGAGTTCCATCCACTCCCGAGTTTTTCTCCAATTCATTTTGTTTTGAAAACAAAGTCAAACTTTCTACCATGTGTATGCATTCTTTGCCGCCCTTGACCGTGGGCACGGCTATTCGAATAGTTTTAACTCGCAGAGGGTGTACAACTTTACCCACAAGAGATAAGTCATCTTTGCAGTCAACATGCTTCCTTTGGCATAAGACTCGGATAAATTATCACAAAGTTTTTCACCTACTCCAAAGATAGTTTAAATACCACCCGCTAAGGTTTCACCACAACTTGAATCCACAAGTTGGAGCCCCTCTGCGCCATATCGAGACAAAAACCTGTCCCTCACTATGAGTAACCAAGACACCCGGCACTCAATACACCGGTGATATCTAAACTACACTATTATAGGGTAGTTAGCTAGGTCGCACCCATTTAGACTTGTGGTTGCACTGCTTTGCTCAGTTTGGACAAACACAAGCGCCGGTCCTTAAACGACTAGGTGGCTCATTCACACACTCAATCATTCTCGTGCTAAACCGCACCACCAAACCTTCCATCCACCCTTGTCAACTTTTCCCTTTGAAATTCGTTTTACTTTTAAATTAACAGTGGTAACATCCATTACCACTTTTCAAGCAAAGCATTTAACAATGGTAACATCCATTACCAATGTTCAAACAAATCATTCATCAAAACATTTGATAAACATGCTACTCATTTGAGCATTAATACATTGATTTGCTACGCTAAGCATTTGCTAGTATTTTAAACATTCAACCAATATAATGCTAACTCATTATTGAGTCAAAGGATATCCTAAGTTGACAATGGTACAAGGTAAACAATTTTCAATGGAAGGTATAACAAATTGGGTCTTTAACTAAATTTTCTAAATCAAATTATCACTTGATATAACATAAGCATGCATTAATTTAAAATAACTACCTAAACATTTTTCCAAATCATTTGAGCAAGTTGATCAAAGGAAACTTGCAAAACATGGGAGCAAAATGTTCAAAGGAGACTTGCCTTCTTGCACTGGGTTGAAACCTTCCGAGCTTGGTCCCAATATCTTCTGACAAATCGGCCTCTACACGAGAATCGAGAAAACCAGATAAATAAAATAAAATAAAAACAAAAATTTAGAATAAATATACCAACTGAAAGATTGGAATTTTAGATAAATTTAGAAATTTGAATGGACCAATTTGGAGTTAAAATGAAAAGATATGGCTATTTGAAATTTTCAGATTTGATTAAATCTAGAAATTCGAAATTATCGATGTGTGGGGTCCATCGTCAGCGAGTTCATTTAAAATGAGTCTCGACGATGGGACCCACTGGACAGTGATGGGTACAGAGGTGGTCGCGACGGTGGGACCTGTGTCGCCGCGATAAAACGGAGAAACTCAACCTCGCGCGCGCGGGCTCGAACGCGCCGAGGGAGTGGGAGCGGGAGAGAGCGGCGCTAGCCAAGTGAGCGGGGAGGCACTGCCTACCCCATAAGGGTAGGTAATCCCCTTAAGGTTTGTCTACGGGGAGGCCGGCGGAGCAACGTGGCGCGCACGTGGCTACCTTGTGGCTGCCACGTCACGGTGGTGTCCTTCCGGGCTGCCACCTCGGCTGCTACGTCGGCCCGACATGCTGACGTGGCTGACCGGCGGCGGTGGAGCTCAGGGACCAATGGTAGTCGGAGCTCCGGCGAGCGGCGGCGCCGGCCAAGGGTACCAAATGAAAGAGGAGAGCACGGGAAGTACGTTGGTACCTTGCGCAGTTACCGAGGATGGTCGGAGCGACGAGACGGCAAAAAGGGGCGGCGGTCGGAGAGGGCTTCACGCGCGAGGGGTTCCGGTCGCAATAACTCGTAAAAGTGGTCGCCGAGATCGCTGGGCACCAAAGAACGCCGAGGATGCTCCAAAGAATCTCGGAAGGCTTGAAGCGGCGGCGATTGCTCGCCGGAGTCGAAGGTGGCCGACGGAGGAAATCAAGCGCAGGAGGGCTCTCGCCCGACGAAGGCAATTGGAGGTGGAGAAAGCGAAGGGAACCGAGACACAGCTCGGGCGCCGTTTTATAGGGGAATGAAGCCGTAACGGCAGCGCCGGCTCGCCGGATTTGAAACCGCGGAGATTTTAAATGCGACGGCGAGGAGTGGCGCAGAGCGCATTTATGCCCAAACGGACGCGTGCATGCGGGGATTAATTTGGCACTGGCTCGGGGCATAAAGCGGAAGGAAACCGAAGTCATCAAAGCTTCGGTTTCGGACTTTAATGGCGGAAGTGGCGCAGCGCGAGGAGGAAGAAGGTGAGGAGGGGGACGACTGACGGGCGGGCCCCAAGCGTCGGCGAGAGAGGAAAGGAGAGAAGGCGACGGCTACGGCTCGGATGCACGACGCGCGGCAGAGGAAAGTAATCAAGGCCGTAGGATGATGAGTGAAGGGGTAAGTGAAAGGATGCGGTTGAGATTCAATCCGGCAACCGGATTTAACTGAGCCGATGGGGTGTACTAAGTGGCAACGCGGCCGCGATCTAGTACGGCAATCATAAACGGTCAAGATGACGACACGCGTCGGGAGGAGAAGAGAATAAAGTGGCCCAAGCGGTAAGTGGGAGCGAGAGGTCGAGATTAGCGCGATGCGCGGATTGAGCGGATGGATGCCAAGTGTCGCCAATGGAGGGGTGAAGGCGGATGAGCGAGAGGCCGAGATGGTTCGGCGGCGCGATGAACGGCCGATGGGCGCCACGTGGCAACCCGGGAGGGTTTTGGATTTTAAATAATTTTGAAGATTCCAAAACATTAGAAGGCTTAAAATATTCAGAAAAATACCAAATAAATTCCAAAATTCCAGAAAAATTCACATAAATCACTGATAATGTTTTGAACACATGAAAAATATTTCCAACCTATTTTGGTAATAAATTTTTATTTTAAACATAACTTTTAAATTGTGAAAATTCAGATAATTGGAAATAATTAATTTAAAATTATTTCTTCAAAATAAAAGCAAAAATTGGGATGTTACAAACCTACCCCACTTAGAAGGAATCTCACCCCGAGATTCTAAGAATCGAGAAATAGATCAGAAACTCGCTCAAGATCCTCTTCGCTCCTGTGTTGCTTCGATTCGACGGTTGCTCCATTGCACTTTGCGTAATTTGATAGTCTTGTTTCTTGTGCGCGCTCGCTCTTCTAAAATCTTGATAGGAAATTCAGGCACGTCAAGTCTTCCTTTAAATCAACATCCTCAAACGGTATCAACTCCTCCGTACTCTCAAACACTTTTTCAATCGTGATACATGAAATACATCATGTACATCCGATAATCGAGGAGGAAGTTCTAGCCGATGTTTACTTCACCTCTTCTTGCTATAACTAGAAATGGTCCAATATACCTTGGGGCAAGCTTACCATCGACTTTGAATCGACGCATCCCTTTCATAGGTGACACTTTCGGATACACATGATCGCTGGCGTAAATTCCAACATTCTTCGACGATTATCGCGATAACTCTTTGTCCGGTCTGCAGGCTGTTTTCAATCGGTCTCGGATTAAGCGAACTTGATCTTCGCTAACTTCAAGACATCCGTCCGAATACTTGACTCTCTCCTGGTCTCGACCAATATAACGGTGTTCTACATTTTCTCGCCATACAAGGCTTCAAACGGAGACATCTTCGACTAGATTGATAACTATTATTATATGAGAATTCCGCATAGGGCAAACTTTGATCCCACTGGCTTTATTGGCTAAAGCACATGCTCTCAAAGATATCTTCCAATATCCGATTTACCTGCTCTGTCGACCATCTGCTTGAGCATGATAAGCAAGATCGAAATTTAAATTGGTGCCCAAAACTTCATGAAGCTTCGCAAAATCTTGAGGTAAATTGTGTTCCTCTATCCGATACGATCCTCTTTGGAACTCCATGCAAACACACAATTTTTGACATGTAAAGCTCTGCCAATCTATCTCCCGAATATGTAGTCTTCACTGGTATGAAATGAGCAACTTTTGTTAAACGGTCAACTATAACCCAAATTGAGTCATAACCCAACTTGGTTCTTGGTAGTCCTGTTATGAAATCCATTCCAATTTCTCCCATTTCCATTCGGTATATGCAGAGGTTGCAAAAGACCGCAGTCGTTGGTGCTCGCTTAACCCTTTGACATATATCGCATAAAGCTACATATTCTGCAATTTCTCGTTTCATACTGATCCACCAAAATCTTTCCTTTAAATCTTAGTACATCTTTGTACTTTCGGGATGAATAGAATATCTTGATTCATGAGCTTCCTTTAGAATTAAATCTTTTATTTCCTTTTTTGTGTACTAGAATCCTTTTTCCAAACCAAAGAATTCCTTCTTCATCTTCCGAGAACCTGTGTGCTTTACCTTTCTTCATGTTCTCTTTATCTCTTTAACATACTCATCTTCCTTCCGAGCTGCCTTGATCCGATCTTCTAAAGTGGGTTGAACTTTTAACGAGATGAAATTCCTTCATTTATCACTTCCAAATTGAGACGCTGAAATTCTTCACGAAGAGTTGACTCGATCTGCCTTGAATCAACATATTGTTAACATAGATCTTCCGACTCAAAGCATCGCCACTACATTAGCCTTCCCGGATGATAGTGTATTCCCACATCATAATCCTTGATCAATTCGAGCCATCTTCTTTGTCTCAAATTAAGGTCAGTGGGTGAATATATACTTTAAACTTTTATGATCTGTATATATCTCACACCGACATCGATTAAGTAATGCCTCCATAACTTTAGAGCATGCACAACAAAGAATAGTTCTAAATCATGAGTGGGATAATTTTCTTCATGCGGTCTTAATCGCCTTGATGCATAAGCTACCACCCTTCCTTCTTGCATTAGTACACAACCAAGACCTTGTTTTGAAGCATCACAAAATATCTCAAAATCTTTTCGAATATCGGGTAACCGCAGAACCAGTGCTGAAGTTAACCTTTTCTTTAACTCTTGAAAATTATCCTCACAGATATACTCCATTCAAATTTCTTCTCCTTCTTTAACACTGGGTTAAAGGTCCGCAATCTTGGAAAAGCCTTCAATAAATCGACGATAGTAACCGCTAATCCTAAAACTTCTGATCTCGCCATCGCCTTGGGTGGAGTCCAATTTAATACATCCTTAACTTTTCCAGATCTACAGATACTCCTTCTCGAGATCACATGTCCCAAAACTCAATTTCCTTTAACCAAAATGCACATTTGCTAAATTTGGCATATAACTGTGTTCACGAGTCTTTGCAACACTATCCTTAGATGACCTTCATGTTCTTTGTTATTCTTCGAATAGATAAGAATGTCATCTATGAAAACAACAACAAACTTATCTAAATAATCCATAAAGACTTTATTCATCAAGTTCATGAAGTATGCCGTGCATTTGTCGGACCAAAAGACATCACCGTATACTCATATAATCCATATCTTGTGGCGAAGGTCGTCTTTGGTATATCTTCGTGTCTAATCTTCAATCGATGATATCCTCGACCAAGATCAATCTTGGAAAAGACACTTGATCCTATGAGTTGGTCAAACAAATCATCGATCCGAGGTAAGGGATACTTATTCTTTATAGTGACTTCATTTAAAGCTCGATAATCAACGCACATCCGCTGACTACCATCCTTCTTCTTTACTAGAAGCACCGGGCTCCCAAAGGCGAAGAACTTGGTCCGATGAATCCTTTCTCATACAATTCTTGGATCCGCTCTTGACTTCGCTAAATCATCTACCGACATCCGATAGGGTCTCTTTGATATTGAGCTGCACTGTGCACCGATTTATAACAAATTCAACTTCTCGATCGGTGGTAATCCCGCAAATCTTCGTGGAATACATCGGGTATTCGCGACTATTGTCACATCTTCTAAGCTTTTTCCTTTTAGACTGGTTAACATACTGTCCTTCCTGGAAGGCATAACGGATTCATTTCTTATCTGAATTCCATCAGAATTGGTAAGAATAATAGCACGATTGGCACAATCGATCTGCCCTTTATACTTGGTCAACCAATCCATACCAAGTATTATATCTAGGCCATCGGAGTCTATTATAATAAGGTTCGCTAGGAACTTTACTCCGCTTATAATTATGGTTGCACTAGGGCTAACCAAATTAGTCCTCAATTCTTTTCCAGGAGATTGGACTATCATAAGGTCCTTTAGCAAACAAATTTTCCAATTATTCTTTTCAACAAAAGCCTTTGTTACGAAAGAATGTGTAGCTCCAGAATCAAATAATATAATTGCTGGTACTAAGTTCACTAGGAACTTACCCAGAACTACGTCTGGTGCATCTTCCGCTGCCTCTGCGATGACATGGTTGATACGCCCTCGATTAATGTTTTGTGGAGTCTTGGGAGTTTGAGGGCTTCCACGCCCTGACCATTGGTTGGAGCTCTTGCCGGTGTAGGGTCAAGATTGAAACGAACCGGGTTACCGCTGACGCTTCGTGACGATGCCGCATAGTGTCCCATATTCTTGCAATTGTAGCATTGCACTCCCGCAGCTACATTTGCTTTGCTGCGGCTGGGTTGCATTTCCGCTTCTAGGAGCTTGAGGTAAAGGACGAGGTGCAGAAATCGGTGTCCTTATATGACTATGTACTTGGAGGTCGGTTGTACCGTGGTGGCGTGAATCGTGAACCGCCGCATCGCCGAGCTTGGAACTTCCTCTTCCGGAGTCGAAGAGTTGGCGTTGAGGATCTTCTTGCAATAAAGCTTTATTCACTAGATGCTGAAAAGTAGGGTAGTCATTGGAGACTAATTGAACCTTGAGGTTGGGGTCTATCCTCCCATGAACCTCCAAATCTTTGCGCATCGATCGCCACATCTTCCGGGTATATCTAGATAGTGAATGAATTTGCTTAAATAAGCGGAAACGCTCAGTTTCCTCTGCAGATGATGGAACTCCTTCCTCTTCATTTCCATAATACTCATAGGAATATGAGCATTACGGAAGGCTTCCAAAATTCCGCCCAACCAATGTTCCGGGCATCCCGGTGTGCTGCAATGGTTGTCCCACCAATTGGCAAAGAACTCCTTGGAGTTGGTGAGCAGCGCACATAACCTTCTCATGTTCAGCACATTGAGCTAGATTCAGCTTCCTTTCCACTTCCTTGATCCAATCATCCGCCTCCAACGGATCGGCAGATCCTCGCGAAGGTCGGAGGTCGGGTCCTCATGAATTCCCGAGCTTAGACTGCGGTGGTTGAATAGGTACTTGTTGAGCTTGATTGACTTGATTTTGGGCCAAAGCCCAAGAAGTTGAAGTTGCATGGCCATCATTTGTTCCATGTTGGGAGCTTGGGTGGCGGAGGTGGAATTGGGGCTTCATTGTTGTTGGGCGCTGGTTGTTGTTGATGTTGCTTCTCGTGTTCACCATCCAAGCTCCATCAAGAAAAGTACAGAAAAGAGGGAAAAGCATAGATGAGAGACGGGCAATTTATCATCCCAAAACATCACACAAGATTAACACAACAGATTGAGAAAACTCAACTTTTTAAATTCAAATTAACTTTTGAAAATGGCTGTACCACAAATGCGCAAGGCTCGGTACAATTCATTTTATTACATCATAACATTATAAAAGCGTTCTAGTATCGATAAACAACTGAAAAGGGGTAGTCTATCTAACATCTAATTGTCCTCAACGATGATACGCTCCTCGCTCCTCCTCGATCCTCCTCTGAGTCCGACGAGTGACTCCGCCCACAACCACGGCAGCTTGTTCGCGAACGCGACCGTGATCGGCTCGCTGAAAGTAGGTGATCTGGAACGAAGCGCCGGCGCCTCGGCCGATCCGCCGATGTCGAGGTCGGGTAGCGGATTGGGGCGCCGCACACTCTTCCTTGCGGTGAGCCTAGTGCGAGGTCCCGAGAGTTCGACCGAGCAGAACAGAGCCGTGGAGTCGGTGTAGTGGTGGCAGCTCAAGACACTCCACCTGCCCTCAGCCTGCCTCGCTGTCATGCCGCCGGCGTGGCGGCCTCACTCTGAGCATCTGTGCTCGAGAGTGTCGGAGTGGTCGTAGCTCGACGCCGGCATCCGAGAAGTCCTATCTCTGCCGAGCTCGCATAAGTCGCGACGATGCTTGGGTGAATCGCACTGATGAGACAGCGTGGTCATCCACCACGATCCGAAAGCCTCGGGGTGGGTCTGCCCCGCTCGTAGTCGGAAAGAAGCGTATGGGCGATCGTCAGAATTCCTCCTTGTGCTTCTCGCACAACTCGCTATCGCCATCTTGGCCGCATCCCGGATAGCGCCCGTCATGGGTCCGAGGGTGCTCAATCCGCAGAGACGGGTCAAGCTGCCCATCCGAGCATAGATGAATACCTCCATGATCCATGAATCCATAGTCATCACTCTAGTGTTCCGCCTCAAAATGGGTGTTGATTATATTTCGATGCTGCATTAATCGTCGAGAAGAGTCGCAAAGCTCCTCACTCGCCATGAGAATGGTGATCCCATGGGGTCAAGACGACGAAGAACCCGCCATCTATAAGTTTGAAAATAAGGAGAGATCAAGAAAGATTTTTTAAATAATGAGAGTAGGACAAGAACAAGATACTAAGTAAGAAAAGAGTAGAAGCAAAAGAAACTTATATTTTTGTACATAAATTTTTATTAAATAAAAATCCTTAAAGCTTCTCAAAACCTAGGGCTCGCCCTACATACCAAGATGGCTCGATACCACTACATGAGACCCGGAGTAGAAACTCCTAGACCCCGTGTATTCTTGCACTAGTCCCGCAGATCAATGCTAGTACACACAGCTCAAACAGAAAAGATGATACATTGCCAACAACGCTTTATTACTATAGTAATCAAGTTAACATAGGCCATTGCCTAACAAAGGTTCACGTAACCTTAAAACAAAAGATTAAACACAGCGAAGCACAAAAGATAATTTGATCGACCCATCAATCGCCACGTGCAATTGACTGGGAAACGAGTCCTAATCCTCCGAAGAATCCACCACATCCACATTCAAAGACAGAAATCGTACTCTCCGCTTCACTTTTCTTCATCCTCTGCTATTAAATTGTAGAGCAACAGTGAGTACAAAGATGTACTCCGCAAGTCTTGGGAAAGATGCATAGATGCAAGGCTTTCACAAAGAAAGGCTATAGAGTTCTTTTGCAAAGATCATTTTATTTTTAAATATACATAATTACTTCAAAGCAATTTTGTAAACGCCTTGTTTTTCATAATAGAAATTAGATGAGGAACTTAGTGAAGGTTACAACACCAACACTAAAATCTCGTGCAATCCCGCCAACTTTCAAAACCTCAAAGTTAAATCCACAGAATCGTTACACCACTAGTCTAAAGATCACGAGAGTTCCATCCACTCCCGAGTTTTTCTCCAATTCATTTTGTTTTGAAAACAAAGTCAAACTTTCTACCATGTGTATGCATTCCTTGCCCGCCCTTGACCGTGGGCACGGCTATTCGAATAGTTTTAACTCGCAGAGGGTGTACAACTTTACCCACAAGAGATAAGTCATCTTTGCAGCCAACATGCTTCCTTTGGCATAAGACTCGATAAATTATCACAAAGCTTTTCACCTACTCCAAGATAGTTTAAATACCACCCGCTAAGGTTTCACCACAACTTGAATCCACAAGTTGGAGCCCCTCTTGCGCCATATGAGTACAAGAAACCCTGTCCTCACTATGAGTAACCAAGACACCCCGGCACTCAATACACCTGGTGATATCTAAACTACACTATTATAGGTAGTTAGCTAGGTCGCACTCCATTTAGACTTGTGGTTGCACTGCTTTGCTCAGTTTGGACAAACACAAGCGCCGGTCCTTAAACGACTAGGTGGCTCATTCACACACTCAATCATTCTCGTGCTAAACCGCACTCACCAAACCTTCCATCCACCCTTGTCAACTTTTCCCTTTGAAATTCATTTTACTTTTAAATTAACAGTGGTAACATCCATTACCACTTTTCAAACAAAGCATTTAACAATGGTAACATCCATTACCAATGTTCAAACAAATCATTCATCAAAACATTTGATAAACATGCTACTCATTTGAGCATTAATACATTGATTTGCTACGCTAAGCATTTGCTAGTATTTTAAACATTCAACCAATATAATGCTAACTCATTATTGAGTCAAAGGGATATCCTAAGTTGACAATGGTACAAGGTAAACAATTTTCAATGGAAGGTATAACAAATTGGGTCTTTAACTAAATTTTCTAAATCAAATTATCACTTGATATAACATAAGCATGCATTAATTTAAAATAACTACCTAAACATTTTTCCAAATCATTTGAGCAAGTTGATCAAAGGAAACTTGCAAAACATGGGAGCAAAATGTTCAAAGGAGACTTGCCTTCTTGCACTGGGTTGAAACCTTCCGGAGCTTGGTCCTGAATATCTTCGGACAAATCGGCCTCTACACGAGAATCGAGAAAAACCAGATAAATAAAATAAAATAAAAACAAAAAAATTTAGAATAAATATACCAACTGAAAGATTGGAATTTTAGATAAATTTAGAAATTTGAATGGACCAATTTGGAGTTAAAATGAAAAGATATGGCTATTTGAAATTTTCGATTTGATTAAATCTAGAAATTCGAAATTATCGGTGTGGGGTCCACTGGTCACGAGTTCATTTAAAATGAGTCTCGACGATGGGACCCACTGGACAGTGATGGGTACAGAGGTGGTCGCGACGGTGGGACCTGTGTCGCCACGATAAAACGGAGAAACTCAACCTCGCGCGAGCGGGCTCGAACGCGCCGAGGAGTGGGAGCGGAGAGAGCGGCGCCAGCCAAGTGAGCGGGAGGCACCGCCACCCCATAAGGGTAGGTAATCCCTTAAGGTTTGTCTACGGGGAGGCCGGCGGAGCAACGTGGCGCGCACGTGGCTACCTTGTGGCTGCCACGTCACGGTGGTGTCCTTCCGGGCTGCCACCTCGGCTGCTACGTCGGCCCGACATGCTGACGTGGCTGACCGGCGGCGGTGGAGCTCAGGGACCAATGGTAGTCGGAGCTCCGGCGAGCGGCGGCGCCGGCCAAGGGTACCAAATGAAAGAGGAGAGCACGGGAAGTACGTTGGTACCTTGCGCAGTTACCGAGGATGGTCGGAGCGACGAGACGGCAAAAAGGGGCGGCGGTCGGAGAGGGCTTCACAGCGGCGGAGGGGTTCCGGGGTCGCAATAACTCAGAAAAGTGGTCGCCTGAGATCGCTCGGGCACCAAAGAACGCCGAGGATGCTCCGGTGAATCTCGGAAGGCTTGAAGCGGCGGCGATTGCTCGCCGGAGTCGAAGGTGGCCGACGGAGGAAATCAAGCGCAGAGGGCTCTCGCCGACAAAGGCAATTGGAGGTGGAGAAAGCGAAGGGAACCGAGACACAGCTCGCGCCGGGTTTTATAGGGGAATGAGGCGTAACGGCAGCGCGGCTCGCCGGATTTGAAACCGCTGAGATTTTAAATGCGACGGCGAGGAGTGGCGCAGAGCGGCATTTATGCCCAAACGACGCGGTGCATGCGGGATTAATTTGGCATCGCTCGGGCATAAAGCGAAGGAAACCGTCATCAAAGCTTCGTTTGGACTTTAATGGCGGAAGTGGCGCAGCGCGAGGAGGAAGAAGGTGAGGAGGGGAGGATCGACGGCGGCCCCAAGCGCCGGCGAGAGGAAAGGAGAGAAGGCGACGGCTACGGCTCGGATGCACGACGCGCGCAGAGGAAAGTAATCAAGGCCGAGGATGATGAGTGAAGGGGTAAGTGAAAGGATGCGGTTGAGATTCAATCCGCAACCGGATTTAAATCTGAGCCGATGGGGTGTACTAAGTGGCAACGGCGGCCGCGATCTAGTACGGCAATCATAAACGGTCAAGATGACGACACGCGTCGGGAGGAGAAGAGAATAAAGTGACTCAAGCGTAAGTGGGAGCGAGAGGTCGAGATTAGCGCGATGCGCGATTGAGCGGATGGATGCCAAGTGTCGGCCAATGAGGGGTGAAGGCGGGATGAGCGCGAGAGGCCGAGATGGTTCTGGCGGCGCGATGAACGGCCGATGGGCGCCACGTGGCAACCCGGGAGGGTTTTGGATTTTAAATAATTTTGAAGATTCCAGAAAACATTAGAAGGCTTAAAATATTCAGAAAAATACCAAATAAATTCCAAAAATTCCAGAAAAATTCACATAAATCACTGATAATGTTTTGAACACATGAAAAATATTTCCAACCTATTTTGGTAATAAATTTTTATTTTAAACATAACTTTTAAATTGTGAAAAATTCAGATAATTGGAAATAATTAATTTAAAATTATTTCTTCAAAATAAAAGCAAAAAATTGGGATGTTACAATTATCTTTATAATAGCATACTTTACGCATTCTAAATCATTTGCAAACATTATTCTGCGCGGTGTGGCGCCGCGCATACGCCTCTAGTTAAGATCTCTTCCCGTTGTCCAGCGATTGCGAGTTCGCAACCACGCATGGGGCGCGTACGCGAGTACGTGACATTGCATGGGAAACTGCTCATTCTGTCCACATGCAGTTTCCCAAACATGTACCGATGCAAATATGTTCCATTTTACCGTTCCGTAGTCACATTCAGGCGTACTACTTTGTAAGTCAACTTGTAGATCTTTAGAGCCGCGTTTTACTGTTTTGCAAGGATGCTCTGATATCATTATTCTAAATTATCTATAATCTTGTATTATTATATAGGATAATTATAATTTATAGATCAGCACATATATTAGTTGATGATTATATTTTACGAATTATGGATATAGAGATATCAAATCAATAATGTAAACATATAGAACATGCATTACTACAGAAAGAGTCATCCAGATAGTTCAAAACAGTCATCATAGATAGTTTCTGAATTATCTGAATTTAGGAATTAAATATATATTACCCAGTGATTAAAATCATGACAGCCTTGGAAACTTCAAACATGTTTCCATGAAACGTGGATGCCGCACTGCTGCTGCTGCTTTTCCCCGCCGGACCCAGAAAACACTTGCGCGCTTACGTCAGAGAAATTTTCGCGTCAACGCTCTGCTCTGCCTTGCCTTCTTCTGCCCGAAATCCCAAGAAAATCGACCTGTTGTCTACACTATAAAATATTTTCGTCGCTCCGGTGAGCTTTCCTCTTACTTTTCTGCTCGATGATGACCATCGCGTCCACTTCAATCGCGGCAGTACACCACCCTACAATCGCCGCTGCTGGTTGTCGTCCAGAACCACACCGGTGAGCTCCCTGCCGCGCTACTTAGCTCCGCCGTTTGCCGTCAGGATCAGAGTTCCCGTTTTCTCCGAATCGGAGTTAGGCACAGATAGTACCAGATACAAATACAAATACGAATATTTTTGATCACGAATACGAAGTGAATACATGTCACTCCGAATATGGTTAGTCTCGATCATAAATATTTAGTCGAACAATACATGAAAACAAAAACTGCACGTATAAAGATCAACAACCATACTACATATCCAAAATAGAACTACATTAGTAGCTTAACAAACAAATTTAAATATATCACACAATAACATAGACTAGTTAAGTAAGTAGTAAATTCTAGTTAAGCAAGTGGTAAATTCTAACTAGCAAAATAGCAAGTACATGATAGAGCCTAGTTAAGTAAGTAGTAGCTACACGTCACACGGTCCAAAAATAAGAACTATCCATAGCCAAGTACATCACTAGTTTATTTAATTTTATCACATCACATGACAAGTTCACAAATCACAATACAGGTCTTGTGTAGCAAAAGCCAACAGTGAGTCATCTCTAACCATGCTTCAGTGGAGCTCAGCTATGGTCATTATCTCATCCTAAAAAAATGTCAATTGAAACCCAAAATTATTGAATGAATAATAGAAACCCAAAATTAACGTTTCTATATTAGACAAATGTTTTTTTACATGTGAGAGTACAACTAGAGAAACATATGGTGCAGCATCTCATGCTTTCTAGATCAACTAACTACAGATTGCAGAGATCTGCCTAAACAATTGTACACTCATAGCCAGTCCCGAAAGGACACACACTGATGAAATAGAAGATGATCCACTGAAGAAGCAGATCAGTAGGCTCTGAACAGGGGTGTTTCATCTAAAAATAATTGTTGTGGAACTCTCGCTGGCGACCAGTCCGAGCGATTCCTCTGCTTAAAACAAGAACAAATCAATCACAGAAACACAGAATAATAGATTGAACACAAAGAGGTAGAGAGAACTCCTGGTCTTTCTTTATTGCTTCATATGCATTGGGGTGTACAAAATTGACCATATAACTCTCTATTTATAGGGGGTGGTGAGATGCCCACTAGAGATAAGGACGCGTTTAAACGAGAGATAGGATCTGTTTAAACGGGAGCCACATCCTGGTTTCCTAATACTCCCCCTTAGGCACTCACCCGACATACTCATGCCTCGGTAAAACTCCATAAAAACCCAGTGGGAAAAATTTGGAGAAAGAGTACATGATGCATGTTACGCTGCGATTGCACAAATTGCCTTATTAAAAACCTTGGTCGAGAAACTTCAGAAAAACTCGTCAAGAAAAAAAGAGTACAATTCACCCAGCTTCATTTAGTCTTCAGGACTTTTATTCTTTGGGTACTTGATCTTCATAATCAAGATTTACTAACGGGCTTGAGAGAATTCTTCCCCTGAATTCTGCACTTCTCTAAGTCTCATCATACCGATCCCTCGCACGCATCTTTCAAAACTAGATGTGGGGAGTGACTTTGTGAATAAATCTGCTAGATTTTCACAAGACTTAGTATGCAGTACTTTAATCTCGTTCATCTTTTGCAATTCATGAGCATAGAAGAACTTGAGGTTGATATGCTTTGTGAGATGACTCTTCACATAACCCGTTTGTACTTGTGCAACGCAAGCGGCATTATCTTCATAGATAATTGTGGGGGTTTGCACAATGTTCATCCCACATGACTGCTGGATGTGGTGAACCATTCAGCGTAGCCAAGCACATTCACGTGCGGCTTCATACAACGCTATTATTTCTGAGTGGTTCGTCGAGGTAGCTACAAGACTTTGCTTAGACGATTTTCAGAAAATTGCAGTTCCACAACACAAGAATACATAGTCTGTTTGTGACTTTGCGGTATGCGGTCGACAGTACCCAAAGATCTCGCATAGTCAATCAAGTTCAGATCTTGATTCTTTCTGTAAAACAATCCAAGGTCCTTACTTCCTTGGAGATATCGGAAGATGTCCTTTATACCCTGCCAATGCCTTTTGGTGGGCTCTGCACTATACCTTGCTAGCAGGTTCACGGCAAAGGCAATATCCGGTCTAGTGCAGTTTGTTAACTACATGAGTGCTCCAACTGCACTCAAGTATGGGAATTCCGGTCCCAGGACTTCCTCCCCCTCTTCCCTAGGTCGGAAAGGATCTTTTTCTTACTGTAAAGATCTCGCGATCATCGGTACTTTTGATGGGAATGCTTTCTCAAAGCCAAATCTTTCTAGCACCTTCTGGGTGTAGGTCGATTGATGTACCAAGACTCCTCCAGGGACATGCTCAAGCTGCAGGCCTAAGCAGAACTTGGTCTTGCCCAAATCTTTCATTTCAAACTCTGACTCCAAGTAGGAGCTTGCTTCTTTTATGTCTTCCACTGTCCCGATGATATTCAGATCATCTACATACACTGAGATTATACAGAATCCATTCTGGGATCGCCGTATAAATACACAAGAACAGTCTTCATTGTTCGTGTAGCCTTTCTTGCAGAGAAAGTCGCTTAAGCGATTATACCACATTCTGCCAGATTGATTCAGTCCATACAGGGACTTTCTAAGTTTCACACTGTACAGATTTCTATTTGCTCTGTCTTCGTTTGGGAGAGGAATTCCTTCAGTAACTTTTATATAAATCTCCGAATCCAAATTGCCATAAAGGTATGCAGTCACAACATCCATCAATTTCATTTCTAAATTCAAGTTCACTGCCATTGAAATCAAGTATCTAAAGGTAATTTCACTCATGACTGGGGAGTAGGTTTCTTCATAATCAACTCCAGGACATTGAGTGAAACCTTATGCTACCAGCCTTGCTTTGTATCTCATTACTTCGTTTCTTTCATTCCTCTTTCAAACAAATACCCACTTGTGCCCTATAGGGTGCACATGGGGAGGTGTGCGGCATACGGGCCCAAACACCTCTCTTTTGTTCAGAGATAGCACTTCAGTTACTATTGCCTTCTTCCAATCTTCCCAATCTGATCTTTTCTTACATTCAGCGAGCGATGCAGGCTCGGGATCAAGATCAATGATTGTGGTAATTTTCTTTGCGAAGTAGATATCAACACTGGCTGTTGTCCTGTTCAGGGACTCTCCCGTGTGCACATAATTTATAGCTATTTCTTCATGAATTGCTTCTTCTAGAGCTTCACCTTGCGCTTCGCTTCTTTCAATTGCGGTGGCAAGTCCCTTTAGTTTTTCGGTTTCGATGTGTGCGCACACATCCATACCGACGGGGATATTCAGATCCGATATGTCCTCTACTGGAGGTGTCATACTTGTGCTAGATCTCAACTGGCTCCCCTTCTCATTCTGGGGGAGTTCGGTGATCGGCTGTGATAAGACCTTCATATCCTTTTTCGCCGGGCGTCCCCGGTTACATAGGATTCGAGGAGTCGGAATTCTCGTCCTTTTATTCTGAGGCCTTTGGACGGGATTAGGGATACCTTCAATTTTCTTTGGTATTTCAACCCTCTCCGGTGCATTACGTGCAGGCACATGCGACTTAGTCACGCTCTTCAAATCACTAAAGTGATCGGGCAGTTGATTTGCTAATGATTGCAAATCGATGATCTTCTGGACCTCTTTTTCAGTTTCACTAGTGCGCGGGTCATGTGCAGGAATTCCCGTGGCTTCCCACGTAATTTCCCGACATTTTTCATCAATGGGTTGATTTCCTCCCCCTACTGTTGGAAAATTATCCTCATCAAAAATGCAGTCAGCGAAGCGGGCAGTATGCAAATCTCCTGACATGGGTTCCAAATACCTGATTATGGATGCAATCTCATAACCAACGTATATCCCAGTCTTACGGAGAGGGCCCATTGCGATTACATGCGGAGGGTATAGGTACATAAACCTTGCATGCAAACCTCCTGAGATGAGAAATTTTCGGTGGTGACCCGTGCGCTAGTTGCATAGGTGAATGGATGTTGTAGGCCGAAGGTCTAAAGTTGATGAGATTCGCTGCATGTAGAACTGCGTGTCTCCAACATTTAGCTGGCAAATTACAATTCTCCAAAAGGGGTCGGGCAATAAATTTAATTCTCTTGATTAAATCCTCTGCTAAACCGTTCTGGGTATGGACATGCGGTACCGAATGCTCAACTGCAATCTCCATCGCCATACAATAATCATTAAATATCTTTGACGTAAATTCTCCGGCATTGTCCATTCTGATGGACTTGATGCGATGATCAGGGAACACGTTTCTGATGCGAATGATCTGTGAGATCAATTTGGCGAAAGCATGATTTCTTGTGGATAATAAACCGACATATGACCATTTTGAGGAAGCATGTGGGACCCTGGAGTAGAAACTCCCGGACCCCCCTGTGTATTGCAGTACTAGTCCCAGATCAAAGCTAGTACACACAGATAATCAGACAAAATGATACATTACCAACAACGCTTTATTACAATAATAACGGAAATACATAAGTCCTGGCCCAAGGCCTTACAAGCTGCGTTCATCAACCTCTTACACAAAATAAAACAGCGAAGCGAAATATTGAGATAAACGGCCCATCAATCGCCACAGGCAATTGACTTGAGCAACGAGTCCTAGTCCTCCGAAAGAATCCATCACAGCTGCAGCGGAGCAATGAGTCGTAGTCCCTTCACGAGCTTCAACCTCTTCGAGAATTATTTGAAGTGTAGTATGTGAGTACATAAAGTACTCATGCAAGTCTTGGGAAAGATGCATTAGATGCAAGGTTGAACAAAGGAAAGCTATACGGCTCTTTTGCACAAATCAGCATTTTATTTCAAATTTATATACTCCTTCTAAAAGAATTTTATTAAACATTTAATTTTTATAATCTGAAGTTTAATAAGTACTTTAGTGAAGGTTACAACCACCATCACTGATAAATAGGCTATATCCGCCAAGATTCAAAATAGAGGTTAAAACCACCTGAACTGGTTACATCCACCAGACCAAAATCACGAGAGTTCTATCCACTCTCTAGTTTTTCCAAAACCTTTTATTTTTAAATTCAAAGTCAAATCTCTACTATGTGAATGCATTCCTTGTCCGCCCTTGACCGTGGGCACGGCTATTCGAATAGTTTTATTACTCTGCAGAGTGTGTACAACTTTACCCACAAGAGATATATTATCTTAACAAATAACATGCTTCCTTTGGCATGAGACCCAGATAAAATATCACAAAGCTTCTCACCTACTCTAGTATAGATTTATATCACCCGCTGAGGTTTCACCGCTGAAGGGTTAAATCCACCACATTCAGAAGCCCCCTCTTGCGCCATGTGAGTGCAGTAAATCCCTGCCCCTCACTTTGAGTAATCAGTAAATCCCTGATACCCATTTTCCGATAGTGACACAAAATCTAACTATTATAGGTTAATTAGCTAGGTTGTACCCATTTTAACTTGTGGTTGTACTGTTTTACTCAGACTGGACAAACACAAGAATCGGTCCTTAGAAGACTAGGGTGGATCATTCACAAACCCATTATCCGTGCTAACCCGCACCAGCCAAACTATCCATCCACCCTCGTCAAACTTTTACTTTGAACTTCATTTTTATTTTGAAATTTACAGTGGTAACATCTATTACCACTATTCAAACAAAATATTGAATCACAAATCAATCATTCACCATTTTTCTCATATGAGCATTTTACATTTATCAGATAGACTAAGCATTTACTAATATTTTAAATTAAACAAAAGTAACACTACTCATTATTGAGCTAAAGTTTATCCTAAGTTGACAAGGGTACAAGATACGTAATTTCCAAAGGAGGATATAACAAACTGGGTGATTATCTAACTTTTAAAATTAAAATTATCAATTTACTAAACATAGACATGCAAATAATTTAAATTAATTTGCAAAAACTATTTACAAAACATAGGATCAAAATGGTCAAGGAGACTTACCTTCTTGCGCGCTGTATGGAACTTCTTCTTGCGGATCGGAAAAATCTTCGGCGACGTCGGGTTCTACGCGAAACGACAAAACAAACAAATAAATAAATGCAAATAAAATCACAAAAATATAAAATATATACTGCAACTTAGATTATGATTTTAGACAAATTTAGAAATTTGAATCACTGGATTTGGAGTTCGGACGACGGAGAACGAGCGATTGGAAGTTTGATCGGTTTGGAAATTCCAGAAAATGCAAAACGAGAGAATATTCTCTGGAATCTTA
Organism: Melocanna baccifera; assembly: GCA_036346265.1. NCBI lineage: Eukaryota > Viridiplantae > Streptophyta > Magnoliopsida > Poales > Poaceae > Melocanna > Melocanna baccifera. The sequence continues at coordinate 193,713 of CM070696.1, forward strand.
TTTTGGCTGATTTTTGGGATATTGTGGAGTGTATGACACGTGGGGCCCGGTTGTCATTGGGTACAGATTTTTATTTTAATAATTTATGACAAGTGGGTCCCGCTTGTCATTGACTAAAGGTGAACAAAAATTGGTTAATAATCCAACCGAAAATTGCATGCCCAGGATTTGAACACACAACCTCATGCATGCATGCACTAACATGTCTCCCCTAGCCAAATGGGCATCTAGTCTTTCTTGGCAAAGGAGCAACAACAATTAAATAAACAAGATTGAATATAGTTGAAGAAGGAATTATGGAGGAGACATAGGGCGCGCACGGGGCGGCTCACCGGACGGCGGGCGGCGGCGGCGTAGGGCGGCGGGGTGGCGGGAGAGGTAGGAGGCGGAAGCCAGCCGAAAATGAGGAGGAAAAGGAAGAGAATGATGAGGGAAGGCCAATTTATAGAAAGATAAGGGAGGGGAAGAGATTTCAGTTTTGAGAAGGTAAAAGGTTGGGGAACGGCCGGGAGATTGATGAGGGTGATTAGGGCGTCCGTTTCCACGCTTTAATCGGGAGTTAAGAGGAGGAAACGGATGGTAATTAAAGTTTTGTTTCGGCTCTAATGGTGGAGGAGAGAGAGAGTGGGAGGAGGAAGAAGAAGGGGTTGAAGAAATATATGACATGTGGGGTCCATGCGTCGGTGAGAGAGAGGGGAAATGAAGGGGTACGGGCCGTCGGATTTGCGACACGTGGCAAGTGAGTAGATGAGGGTCTTTGGATTTTATGAAGGGGTAAGTGACTTTGGATGGCTAAGATTAAATCGCGGAGAGAGATGGATTTAATCTGAGAGCGACACGTGGCAGACTAGGATTAATTTGATTTTTATTTTCGGAATAAAATTTCAGAAAATACTAGAAACTTTATAAATACTTAGAAAATAGCCATTATAGTCTAAAAATTCCAGAAAAATCATAAAATATTCCTGGAAGCATTTTAGACTTAGGAAAAATATTTTTAATTTCAGATTTGTATTTTAATAATTTTATAAATCTTATTTTAACTTTTAAAATTGATTTTTAATTCTAGAAAATTCTCAAAAATTAATTAATAATTTAGGGAAGGCTAGGAAAAATAAAATAAACTCTTTTTAGCTTTAATAAAATATTTTAAATACATTTGCTTGTTTTAAATTTTGAAATAAAATCCAGATAAATCCAAATAAGATTCAAATTCATTGAAATAATTAATTTAAAATAAAATTTTTCAGAAAGCGAAAATTTGGGATGTGACAAAGCATCAATGAGCACCATGAAATACCTAAATGGCCATGAGATGGGCTTAATAGGACCGCAAATGTCTCCCTAGAGGCGTTCCAGAAATGCAGGGACTTCATCCTTTACTTTTAGAGTGGAGGGTCCAGTAATTAATTTCCCGGTGGCACATGCAGGGCACACAAAATCTTCAGAATTCGGGAAGTTCTTCACATTAATATTATGCCCATAAGAGTTGTTCATTATATTTCTCATCATCCTAAGACCTGGGTAGCCTAATCTGTCATGCTAGAGACAGAATAGTTCAGAGCTTCTGAATACTGTCTTCAGGACAGTGTACGCTGCAGGCACCATAATGTTGGTATAATATAGCTCAGTTTCTAGTGAAGCAAGTTTTTCTAATACCCTTTTGCCATTCTCTTCGCGCTTCGTGATGAGTAGGTATTCCTTACCATACTCTTCTTCAGTCTCAACGTGGAAACCATTGGCGCGAATATCTTTAAAACTTAGGAGAGTTCTAGTCAATTTTGGGTACAATAATGCATCTTCAATGACCAAAGTTGTGCCCATGGAAAGTATAATTATGGCTCTTCCGGAACCAATTACACATGCATCGCTTCCGGCGATTGTCGTAAGGCTGCCATTGCTCTTACAAATCGACTGAAAATACGTAGTCTCTCTTAAGATGGTATTCGTGATACCACTGTCGGCAAGACATACTTCCTCCATAGGGCGCCACACGTGCTCTAATATAAGGTATTTTATTAATATGTATTAGAATACATACATCACATAAATAAAACACACAAATATTAGAACATATCATGCCATTATAAACTGAATAAATGAATAAATTATTCCAAAATCATCCAACCATCACGAGAAAACAAACTAAAGTACCATCCATGCAAGTTCTAACTTGTCTATTTAATGCAAAATAAATGACAATTAACATCTCATGCATTCTGTGCATCAGACGGAATCAACTAGAAAATCATTGACTTCTTCGGCTATCTTTTCAGGCATGATGTTCTCTTCGAGAAAAATCATGGAGGTGGCTGCCTCTAAGTCGTAAGGGGGTGCTGCTGCCGGGATGGACTCAACCTCCATCATTTCAGGCAGCTGCTCAAGATGCTCCCCTTCAACTGCTGCAAAGTGAGCTTCAGGCTGCCCTTTGCCATTCTTCTTCTGGGCTTGGTGGGCATCAATGACATGTTGCGGTGCTTTACAGATCCGCGACCAATGCCCCCACTTGCCACACTTGAAGCAACCTTGGTTCTGCTGGCCATAGGTTTTGACACTCTCCCTAACCCTTTTGTTACTTGGAGCATCTGACTTGCCTTTCTGGGCAACGGTCTTACCCTTCTTTTCATCAAGGGCTTTCGCACCTTTTAGCTTCCAGCGTTGGCTTCATGGCCAGCGGAGCTGCCTAGTGGCTGAGAGACGTAATTCTTGCGGAGAAGTTCGTCTTGAGCCTCTGCAACCTGCATCATATCAATCAATTCAGCGTACTCCTTGTAGCCGTCTTGAAGATAGTTGCGGGCAGACTGTACAACATTGGGATGAAAGGTGGACAGAGTCTTCTCAATTTTCTGCTCATCTGTGATCTGCTTGCCACAGAGTTGAAGATTGGTACAAATTCTGTGCAAGGAAGAATTGTACTCTCCGACCGTCTTGAAATCGACAAACCTCAGTCCGATCCACTCCTGCTCTGCTTGAGAAAGAATGGTGTACTTTAGCCTCTCAAACCGCTTCTTGAGTGTGGTCTAGAGTGCTAGCGCGCTTTTCTCCGCCATATACTCATTCTTGAGAGTAATGCAGATGTGGTGCCTGAGGAAATAAAGTGCCTGATCATTTTCCTCAGGTGTAGGTTTGGCGTCATGCCGTCCGCCAATCCCAATAGCTGCGCGGAGCTTCCTGGCTCCAAGTACTATCTCGACATCGGATGCCCACGTCAGATAGTTCTTGCCACGCTGGGCAAGCTCCTCAAACTCCCGGTTCGTGATGCCAGTCATCTACATGTGATGAATGGAACATATAAGTTTACTTCAGGTAAACATGCATGAAATTATTTACTGCTAAAGATAAATTAAACAATTAAACAAGTGATTAAAAGCAATTAAACAATTACAATTAATCAAAAACAGTAAATAAATATATAAAATACATAAAACAATAATGGCATAAATAAATAAGCTTCAAATGCTAAAAATAATGCAAAATTTGGGTTCCCAAGGCCCATTTATGCTAGGATACAAATTTTCAGCAAGTTTTGTATTTTTTGGGGGTCTATACGCAAAATTTTTAATTCGGAGAAAATTTTTCGCAATTTCTTGAATTTTCAAGGGGTTTTCTGTAAAAATCTCCCCTTTCCGGCCGAGCCCCCCCTTTTTTCGCCAGGCCGAAATTCCAACCCGTTCCCCATTCGGCCCATCGGCCCGCTGGCCCACTGAGCGGCATAAAAGGAATGGGGTAGGGTTTCCCCTACCCCCATACTCCATAGGCGGCGCGCGGCGCTGTGGCGGCGCAGACAAGGAAAGCCTTGAGGCCGGCCGTCTTGAGGCCGGCCGGCGGCGGCCATGCGAGGCCGCGGCGAGAGAGGTCGTCTGGGGCTGGCCGCCAGCGCGTAGCAGCGAGCGCGCAGCGCCAGCTGTGATCAGTGCCGGCCGCATGAAGTCTGAGCCGCCTTGGAGTGGCGGTGCGGCGGCACGGGTGGAGGCGGGGGCCGGCTCGAGCGGTGTAACACCCTATTTTCTGGTATTTTTAAAGCCAGGATTTTAAAAATGAAATTTCTGGAATTTTCTTAAATTAATTCAAGCTTCAAATGAGTTTTCAGAATTTTAAATGATTTAATGGGATTAAAATAAATATTAACATAAGTTGCAAATATTTTATTTGGATTCTTCAGGTCTCCAGGAATTTTCTGGTATTTTTGGTGAATTTTTGGGATTTATTTGCTATTTTCTAGAGCCTTTGAAAGTTTATTTGAATTTCTGAAAAAGAAAAAGGAAAATTCCCCGCCGCCTGATCTTCTCTCTCCTCCACGCGTCAGCCATCCACCGCCCTCGCCGCCGCCGTACTCTCTCCGCGCACCCGCTCTCGCGCCCGTCCGATCGACGCGCCCGCCACGCGTCGCCCCCCCGCGCGACTCTCGCCCGCGTGCCGCCTCAACCCAGCCCGCCTCACCCCGCGCAAACCCTAACCCTAACCCTAATCTCGCGTCGCCCGCATCCGCGCCGTTGGTGAAGCCACGTGGCGGCACCAACAGCGCCCCCTCCCTCGCCGCTCGATGCTGTCGGATGCGTCCACGTGTCTCAATGCTAGCCGTCCGAACCTCGCCCGTTCCACGTCCGCTCCGTCACCGATCCGGATGCCTCGGTTCGCGTGATAAAACCCGTGTTCATCCCTCGGTTCGCGTGCAGACACCCGAACTCCGCCGCCGCCCGTGCCGCGTCTCCGCCGTCGCCCGAGGTCGCCGGAGCATCAGCCGTTGCCGTTTCCACCGGTGAGCCCCGAGCCGCCCTCTCTCGCCCGCGTCGCCCTCCAGTCGCCGCTGTTGCCTCCCCGTCGCCGGACCCGCGTTCGCCCCTCGCCTCGGCCGCGCTCAAGCCCGCGCGTCGGCGCCCGCGACGCCTCACGCCACGCGCCCGCCACGCTCCGCACGTCTCCCGCGCCTGGCCACCTCATCCCCGCCGCCCGTTCAGATCTGGATCGAGGATCCAGATCTCGCCGCGTGTCGCCTTCGCGACCGTCGGATCCAGCCGCTGCCGCCCGCGCCCGTGCCGCGTCAGCCCTAGGCCACATCAGCCCTACCCGACGTGGCATGCCACGTGGACATGCCACGTCAGCCCCGAGCCGTCTCCCGAGCCACGTGGCAGCCACGTCAGCTGCCACATCACCCCCGTGCCACTAGCGGCATATGCGCGCGCCACGTCAGCCCTACCCCGCCGCGTCAGCACCACCGCCCCACGTGCACTATTCCGTGCGCCGAGTTCACGGTAGACTCGGAATTTCGTGTGCCGGGTTCACAGCACAGTAACTTTTTCGATTTTTCCGATTTTCTTTAGATTAAATTTTCCGAGAGCCCGTTCTCCTCCGTCCTAGCTCCAATTGACCCCGTTCTTTTTTCTAAATTCATCTAAAATCGAGCTCTAGCTGTTGGTTCTGGTTTTGTGATTTTTGGAGTTTATTTGCTTATCATTTTATGTGTTTGTTTTGTTTCAGTCGTTTTCTCCCTCGTTAGATTCGGATTCTGGGGGAGCAGGTTCTACGCCCGAAGACCAGGAGTACCTCGCTGAGCATAACCAAGGCAAGTCATGTCCTTTGATCATGTTGAACCCAGTTTGTAATCTATTATTTACTTATTTTGTTTTAAATTACATTGCATCGCTACTTTTATCCAAACCCTTGTATTGGTAGTTATCGACCCAATTGAGTTTATCCCTCCTTGATAGTTTGGAATATCATGATACCATTGTCACCCTAGGTTGGAAAACATACTAGTGATGCTAGATTATTTATCACATGGGTTGTACGATTAGACTGCTTAGTTGGCTTATACTTTACGAATAGTCTCATCATCACATGTTAATTATTAATTTGACTTAATGACATATAGAACTGTGGTTGGTGCCACGTTTATTAAAATTTGTGCCACGTCATTGGTGTGACGTTGGCTTGGTTATACAAAACTTGGTTTTTGCACTCGGGCGAGTGATCGTGCAGTAAAGGGGGAAGTGCAGGTGCACTTTGGGGGATGTGGTAGTCTCGCCTGGGTAATGTTAAGGATATAACTTTGTGCGCCATTGATCTGAGCTTAATCGTGTAAATCACATGTCTAGTATGGGATAGACCTGGCTGATTAATTTGTAATATTTCAATTCAATTCTGCCATGGTGATGGACATGGTTGCTGATTTCCATGTGGCGCAAAGGTAGGTGTGATGCGAAACCCTAGCGGCAGGATTGGGTTGAGGTAGAGCATTGTAAAGGCCTTATTGTGATTTCCTGAGATCGAGGTTAATCACATCGTGTAGGTACAATTGTGCAACCTCTGCAGAGTGTAAAACTATTCGAATAGCCGCGTCCACGGTCATGGGCATTGCTCGGTGATTTCACACGAGGGTTAGTGTTTTCATTTATATCTTGGTGGTTTATGTTGGAGGTGGACAGGTAGTTCACTATTGGTTTAGCTTGTGAATTGGTGTTTACAAGTGGTTCATGTTTACCCCTTTGATTATTTATTATTATTGCTTTCCTTTAAATTTCGCTTTCAATCTATTTATTATATTTACCTTGAAATGCCTTTTACGCAAATTAACCTTTCAGCCATCCATTGGTAAGCCTTGCATACTATATTGCATTCATTTGTTATAAACGACTTGCTGAGTACCAATGTACTCACGGCTTTACGCCTATGTTGCTCAGTTGAGGGAGAGGAGTACAATCAGTAGGAGGTTCCATAAGGAGAGTACTACGACGACTTCACGGATTAGGCTTCGTTCTCCACTCGACAGCCTGTGGGCTTGTCGATTGGCTGCTACGCTTTATGTTGGTTTTTCGCTACTATTTTGTTAAACCCTTCCGGCTAGAGATATTGTAAGCTTGGCCATAAGGTCGTACCTTTGAGATTTTATCGATATTTTGAGTTTTCCCTTTATTATATCGTGTGTATGGTTGTGATTACATCTATGTTTGACTGTGTGTACTAGCGTGATCCTTGCCTAGTACAGTTTACACAGAGAGACCGAATTTGCATATTCGGGTCCCGACAGGCGGCCATGCGCGGCGCGGGCCGGTGCAACGGCCGGGCGCAGTGGGCGCAGGCGGCGGCCGACGCGGTGGAGGCCGGTGTGAGGAGGCCGACGGCAGCACGGGCGCGTGCAGGCGACGACGACGATGCCGACGACCCGTGCGGGGGCCGGTGCGCACATGCGGGTGTGACGGCGCCTCGTGCGGGAGGCGATGGTCGGCCGGTCGGCAGCCTGAGCTTGATTTTTTTCTTTGTGCAATGGCCGAACAGAGAAGACAAAAACCCAAGCAAAATTTTCTCTTTTCTAATCTACGATGCAATCAACATCTACCCTTTTTCACAATCTACCGATCGACATTGTGTCGTGACTTGTGTCGCTCGCGGTAGATTAGGCAGATTGCATCATTTTCTGATACAATCAACATCTACCCCGTTTCACAATCTACCGATCGACATTGTGCCGGCGACTTCAAGTCTGCTTGCGGTAGATTAGGGGGATTTGCACCGTAGAAAATCAATCTAGAACGCGAAGAAAAATGCAAATTCAAAGCGATCTAGAAAACCAATCTATTAAGTGCTTCGATGATTACCTTCGTTCACCGGAGCGTAGTCGTGCTGGTAACGTGTTGTGGAACTCTCGCTGGCGACCAGTCCGAGCGATTCCTCTGCTTAGAACAAGAACAAATCAATCACAGAAACACAGAATAATAGATTGAACATAGAGAGGTAGAGAGAACTCCTGGTCTTTCTTTATTGCTTCATATGCATTGGGGTGTACAAAATTGACCATATGGCTCTCTATTTATAGAGGGTGGTGAGGTGCCCACTAGAGATAAAGACGCGTTTAAACGAGAGATAGGATTCGTTTAAACGGGAGCCATATCCTGGTTTCCTAATAATAATTACGGTCTAAGCCGACCGACAGGACATATGGGATGGATCATGCCAACAATAGTAGCAAATAACGGCAAATCGAATGCCTTTCTAGAGCAGCTAATTTAATGGTTAATGGCTAATCGAATCCCACAGCGTCAAGTGCAGACTCCATTTTTGTAACAACCCGCATTTCTTATCCTTTCTAATTACCAAATTAAGGTTAATAGAAATTAATTAAGTAATTGAATAACGAAATTGTGTATAAAATTCTTTTTTAATATAGAACATTTAGAGCAAACTAATACTTTTCCCAAGACCAGACTAATTAAAAATCAACCAGCCATCTCAAATTTCAAACTTTTGAACATGAGCTCATCCCAGCATGTTTCCAATTAATGTAAGCCAAATATGCTGAATATATTTTGAACTTTGAAAGAGTTGAATTAGTGTTAGAGCTCAAAGATTGAACTTTTGTATGACATAACCAATTAATGAAGAGCATATGACTTTAGTAGCGGGACGACCAAGAAATAATCTTGTGTTACCCTACAATATGATAGCACAAATTAAAATCAATTAAAATTTGAGCTTGTTGCTTGTCTTAATTGATACATGCTTTACACATTGACATACATATTCAAGTTTAGCATGTTATTGTGTCTATTATTGAATATGTGTTATACTTTGAATGATATGTTCAATTCATATGGTTTCATACATGCTATGTCATTTATATTTAAATTGATGTCATTCTTGTGTTTATATAATTATGTTGGAATTATATTTATACCTTTGCTCACACCGCAAATATTACAACAGCTTTAACCAGCGAGGGGGCGCACGAAAGAAAGAAAAATCGCCCCATCTTTACTTTATTTGGAATATCTATGGATCAGGTCGTCAGTGATAGTTTGTCTTGCCTATTTGGAATGAATTCCTTGTATTATTTGGATCCTTCCAGCATAAACACTAGAGAACGACTGTGGTTAATTATCCTCTGAAGGGGAACTCTTATGGTCTGAAACCTATTGAAAGAACCCTAACCCTAATACCCTGATTAAGTAAGCAATCAACAGTAATTTTTAAGTTATACATTAATCATTGTGAGCATTCATCTCATTAAATCCATTGCATGTTGGTCACAAATTGAATTTACATAAGTACATTGCACTTCATCAAACTCTATTACCAATTCAAATACAAACTGAAATGACATATTGCATTGCCTGCCATCAAGATATTTTACAAATAAGATTACAATTGAATTATATGTTAGCAATTGCATCAAATATATTGATTACAATATATTTACAAAAAATGAATTATAAAAGAGAAAGGATTTGTGTATCTTCGTGGTTTCAGGGTGAGAGCCGAGTAGCGCCTTCATCCTTTACATGCAATTAGACTGTCATCAGTATCAATCCAATCCTATTACTCTTTTAGTAACTAGAAATTTAGATAGCTAGCAATCCAAGGGAGAATAAAGGGAATTGAGTAGTGAATTGCCGTCAGTTGCCCCTGGGCTGCGAGGGCTAGTGCGAGACTGTCTTAGAGACTTCCCAGACCGTCCTGGGCCGGTCGGCACCTCTCGTCTCTGTGGGCATCATCATCCGGCAATTGAAAAGAGGAGCCCACAAACTTACCCCAGCCTGAAAAACCCGCAAGCCCACATTTATTCCAGCCTGAAAAGCAATTGTTCCCAAGCCACAAAGCCCACTGTCATTCTCAAAATCCAGCCCACAGAAAACCACCAGCATCCATTCTTTTCTAGCCACAAAAGCCCACCAATGTGTCCAGCCCAAACTGTAGCAACAGTGCCCAAGCCACCCTTCAGACCAGGGATGTGCAGCACAGGGACACAAGACTCAGGAAGAGATAAGCTCAAGGACGTAGCCAGCTGCTCCCAGTCGATCCAAAACCAGCAAGGACCGGCTCAGAAACAACCTCCCCTCCCCCTCACAAGTTCACTGCATCTACTCCCTGCATACCAACCGTAGCACCAAAGCACATAGTCCCCAGAACTCCACAAGCCGAAGGTAAGAACCACCACCAGCACAACCACCCTTCCCCAATGCCCTTCTAGCTAGAGGCCAGGAGATAAAGATCCAGGCAGAAACAACCTCAAAAATTCAAAATTTTGAATTTGCTTTATTGGATTTTGTTTGATCCCTTGAGCCAATCCTAGCCCTTGCCTACTGCTTCAAGATCTGTGCTCACCTCTCCCCTCCCTTTTCGCTGGATCGATCGCACTCACCCGCTCGCTCCCACGCGCCAGCGCCTCCTCGCCCGATCTTGCGGCGCCGCCCTTCCCCTCCCGCGTTCCCACCTAGAACCGGCTCCTGCCGTCGTGGTCCCCACCTGCCAGTGCCTCGCTTCACCTGCCCGGTCATTCGTTCCCTTGCTCTTCGCGCCAGAATTCAACGGAGAGGCGCTCCACTGTGCACCCGAGCTTGCCTCACCGTCCGCGTGTGCCATGGCTGTACCCGAGCTGTCTCTCCCTCACCAGCTCTTGCAGGGAAGTACACCAACTCGCCTGTGGTGCATCTCCCCCTGGGCGAAGCTCCCGTGTCTTCCTCCTCCACGCGCTGCGGGACCGAATTCGAGCCACTGCTGCCACCGCCTCTCCCAACCCTTTTAACCCAATCGGCCACCACAGAGCACCTCGCACCACTCCAATGAACCTCCCAGAGCAGCCGATTTGACTCCCCCTCGCCGAAGCCCCCGCACCGTTGTGCCCTGGTCCCGGTGAGCTCCCGAGCCGATCTTCTCCCTCGCCCGATCAAAGTTCAATTCCCCGTGGCTAGAGCCTCACCATGAACCCTTAAACTCAAAGCCCCTCTCAATTTTATGAGTGCATTCGCTGTTTGCTTCCTCACCGTGTGCCTCCCCGCACCGCCGCCACCTCACCGTGGACAGCCCAGCTGGAACCTTCCCACGTTGAACCCTTGCCTTTCCCTTGAAGCTTATCCCCCAGGGATGCTCAACCCGTAGCCCTTCGGGCTTGTGCGCTTCTAGAACCTTCCCAACTTGCCACCGCACCCGTCGCCTTCCCTCTTGGCCGCGACCCTCTCCTTGCCCCCTTCCGCTGATCTGAGCCCAGAAATGGAACCCCCTCACCTCCCTGAACCCATCGGTACCGGTGTTGGCCGCTGAGAACCTCGGTCGAAGTCGAATCGTGAAATGGGGCGACACCCTGTTTTCCCGCCTCCGTCGCTGGCTCGAGGAAGAAGACGACCGTGCCTCATCGACGCGTTCGCATCCGAGCCCTTGTGCGCCCGAGGGCCCAGTCACGAGTTTAAACGCGCGCTCGCGTGCGCGCGCTTCCGCGCGGCGGATCGGGCCAGCCCAATTACTGTAGCGGCCCGTGCACAGTAGCCTTTTTCCAATTCCCAGCTTAGAAAATATCAATTATATATTCTTTTGAACCGGTTCGACGACCTGAGTTCATTTCCGTAGCCTAAATATTCCATAATCCACTACCAAAAATGCCGATCTAACCCATTTGCTTATTTTTGTATTTTATTTCTTTTTTATAGATTTTATTTTATTTGTTCCTAGCTTGTTTAGTCGCAAGCGCGGACTGAATTTATTTTGTATTGTTTGCGTTAGCTCCCAACGAGTCCGAGGCGACGGTGCAAGGTCTAGAGCAACCGTTGACTGTCTACGATCTCGTTGAAGTCGTCGACCCGCAAGGCAAGTTGCATGTTTTGACCATATTGACCCCACGAATTTCATATTACTTAATTACAATATTTGCATTACTGTTAATTGCTAAATGTATTTAATTAAAATAAATGTTGGAATGACATGTTAATTTTTAGTTATGACCCACCACTGTGCAAATGCCCAGTGGATACCCAGTTTGGTCGAAGTTCTCAACCTATCGGGTGGAAACTATAAAATAAGATGAGCAGCGAAAAATCTGGTCTTCTCAATTCATTCGCACTTTAGTTGAGCGTGTATATAGCTTGGCATTGGAAATTGAGAAACCTTGTGGGTAAAGCTGAACAACTCTGCAGAGTGAAATTAAATTGTATTCGAATACGCCGTACTTCCGGTTAATGAAGCTGTGTTTGATGGGTGAATTCAGCAGCGAGGCATAAGTAGTATTTCTAATATTTTAATCTGTGTAAGTGAAAACGTTAATGTTTTAGACCCCACTTTCTTAATTATTATTACTGTTTTTCCGCTTGAAGTTGTTTACAAGTTAAAACTGCATCCATATAAAATAATGAAACCTACTATTCCCTTCCTTGTTGAATCCATGCATGTAATTATTTAGGGCTTACCCCTGTGACTTGCTGGGTACGATGTACTCACTGCTTGCAAATCAACACCAGAAAGCGTCTAGGAAGTCAATGTGCAGTTCGTGGAGCAGGACTCCGATGATCAAGCTTCCGCCGAAGACTTGTGGTTTTAGGCCGTAATCGCAGTCAAACGCGTTTTGGGACTTTTGTGATGTAATTATACTTGGGCTTGTCGCCGTTGCGTCAAAACCTAGCCGACGTGCATTATGTGTAAATATAAGCTGGATCTTCTTTTGCCTGTAGTGTGTGCTGTTGTGCTATCATTGCTGTACGGTACCCCGCTACTGTGCATTTCTGTACGGATGCGGGTTGCTGGCGCTCCTAGAAACGGGGGCGTTACACAGGCCAGCCACCGCAGCTAGAAGGAAGGAGCTACGAGGAGGAGAAGGCGACCACTACCAACACAAACATCCACCAGCGGGGACCAAGGAGCCAAAAAGGGAAACATCAAAGATGGGACCACCGCAAGTCAACCACAGCCGGCACAGACCGATCCACGTCTTCTTCCTCCGACAACGACCACGTGAAGCAGATCCTGCAACCCTCCACCCCAACCTCCCCTTTCCAGCCGACAACAAGTAGGTCCCCCACCATCTTTCCCTGTCCAACTCCCAAATAAGTATCAGAGCAAATAGCAGTCAAGCAGCAGTAAACTCCCTGTTGAGCCGAGGCCAAATCCGTTCGAATCCGAGCCGCCCAGAGAGAGAGAGAGGGGGGTCGGCGGTGGAAGGGTGGTGCGATAGAGAGGGGGAGCAGAGAGGGTAGAGAGGGAGAGGGGTAGGCCGGTGTAGAGCGGTCGGCGTCGGGGAGGCGGTGGAGAGGAGCCAAGGTAGAGGGGCGGCGCAAGGGGAGGCGCAGGAACCAGAGAGAGGAGAGAAGAGAGGGGAGCCGAGCGGCGACGCAGAGGGGAGCCAGGGCCGACGGCTGGGGTAGCCTCGGCGGAGAGGAGGTGCGCAGGTAAGAGAGTAGAGAGAGGGAGGTAGGAGGAGAGGAGGTGGTGTAGAGAACAGAAGGGAAGGGGCGGCGTAGGAGTGAGGGAGTAGAGGGAGGCGGCGGCAAGAAATAGGGTAAGGGGGTTGGGCCGCGTGGGCCTGCTGGGCCGCACGTGCGCAAGAGGCCGTAGGCCGAGAGGAATTGGGACCCATTTGCTGTAATTTCGATTTTCAGGCTTCTGTTATTTATCAAAATCTTTTCTATAATTGTAACTTTGATTATTTCAAGAATAATTCCAACTAGATAATTTTGTTAATAAGATTTCAGTTATAAATTCTTGTTATAAATTCTTGAATGTTATAGTTGTGTATATATGTATATATATGTGTGAGAGCTCATATATATAGATATATATAGAGTGGTGTGTATGTATATATATATACACATGTGTATATACTTATGTGTGTATATGTATATAAGGAAGGAAAATGAATTCTGAAAATTAATATTATAATTACCTATTTTGTTAAGCCTAGCCTCGGCATTGCAGACTCCGAGCCGACGCACATCAAGGAAGAAACCACCGTTTTTATTGATTCCAGTTCACGCTACGGCTCAGGCAAGCTTTATTTTGATCATGCACCTAGTTATGTCAAATGTATGCAGTATTTTTCTGAAAAATTGTTTTATGTATATTTAAATGCATGAAAACTGTTTTCTGAGAAAGAAAAGAAATGCACTAGTAAAGATGTAAGCAAGAATGAGTTAAGATGAGGAAAGAGGAGAAAAAGAAAGAGAAAAAGAAGAAAGAAAGAGTAAGAGGAAAAGAAAGACCTAGTAGCTGTGGTACCGTTGAGAGGAGCAGCAGGCCCACAAGCAATATATATATTATATTTATATATATAGATATATGTAAATATGGTGGGTAAAGGGGTTCAGGGAAAGGAAGAAGAGAGACCAGGCAGACCCTTTTACATATGGCTATGATGTAAGGACTTACCACGTTTTTATTCGGATTGGGAACCGTAAATAACGTACCAACCAATCTCCCGTTTCGGACGGGCAGAGATCAGTATCCCGTTACGTTAACCAGTCCACCACATAGGATAAGCACGAGGGGGAGTGTTGGAGCCGGGAGCCGGTCCAACCAAACACTATTGGAAATCGGTGGAGCCCAAGCGAGCGACTTGGTATACCGATGGATAATAGATGGGCTGGTGGATGGAGTAACGTAATCGGAGAAAGGTTCTGTACTTTGAGCCTGATTCCACACCTACGGCAGTGTGGAAAGCCTTGTTCATAAAGGTTCAGAGTAGTTTTGGGTACAGTGGTACAAGCCTGCGCAGTGCTTAAATCATGAATTCATGCCAGTTCACTGGATTGTGAACTACGGTGATCACAAGGGATCTTGCCCCACCGGGTGTGAGAATAGAAAGTTTTTATAATCACAAGATGACAGCTATTTTGGGTAAGGGTATTTTAGGAATAAAAAGATTAGAATATAGATTAAGGACATGAGAGGCATACAATGCACTTTGCTAATACTATGCTTGCTGAGTACCATGGTACTCACCCTTATTATTAATTTCCTTTGTTAGACCTCACTCCGCTCGAGGCTTACTATGAGCAGAAAGTATTTGCTTGGTTTGTTTGTCGATAGAAAAACCGGCCGGCTTGCAAGTTAATTACGTATGTATGTATATGTCCGATGGTTATTTATTTAAAGAAAATTAAAACTCTCTGACATGGTTTTTCACCATAAGATGAAGAAGTTGCACGTACGGTCGACAAATTAATAAACAGATGAAGAGGTCGATATATAGTTTCCTAGAAAAATACATAGTTTCCGAGACTTTTATTCATTACAAGCCAGGATGATGGATACAAATTAACATGTACGTACGTAGAAGCAGCAGCACACGATCGATCGAGGAGGGGCGTCCGTTGCACTAGGTAGGATCCCCATTTTATTTAATTAATTTGCAGACAGGCGTACGTACGTATATAAGTACGTACTTATTATTGCATGCATGCATGCATGCACGTCTAGTTCAGGGGTAGGGGTAGACGTTGGAGCGGCCGTAGAAGGCGAAGATGCCGGCTCCCTCCAAAGGCACGCTGAAAGGAACTCCGTTACGCGGATCCCGTGCACGCCGTGCTCGTTCGGTTGGTGGTGGTATCGGGCAAGAGGCGGCAGAATCACCATGATCGGAGCGCTACCAATCGCGCCTCGATCTTCTTCACGTACTCATTCCCCGTATCGATCGTGATGCGCACGCGTGCGTGCGTATATATATATATATATATACATACATACACACATATATAAGCATGCTGCATGCATGTTAGCAAGATGTAGCATCCTGATTTTTAGGGATTTTTAAAACTTAAAATTTAAAAATTAATTTTTGGAATTTTTCTGAATTTAAATCAAGCTTAAATGAATTTTTAGAAACTAACTTGATTTAATATGATTAAAATATACATCAACATAAGTTGGAAATATTTTATTTGGATTCTTCATGTCTCAAGAAATTTTCTGGTATTTTTGGTGAATTTTTGGGATTTATCTGCTATTTTCTAGAGCTTCTTTTCTTTTATTTAAAATTCTGGAATTAAGAAATCAAGAAAACCCTTTTTCTAAAATATACCGCTGCTGCCGCACATCGCCCTCCCGTCGCGCGGCGCGTCCCCGGCCCCGCCCGCTCCGCGCGCCCCTCTCCCACTCACCCCCGCTCGCGCCCGCTCGCCCGCCCGATCGTCCACCTGGCCGACGTGGCAGCATTCCCACCGCTCACTCTTGCGCGCGCCCCCGCCTAACCCTAGCCGCCGCCTCGCCCCACGCAGCCGCTCCCGCCTCTCTCCGCTCAGCGCCGTCCGATCCGGATCCGTGCCACGCGGCGGCACAAGCATAGCCGCGCCCCACCCCTTCCACCGTCGCCCGATCCCGACCTCTTGTCACGCGGCGCCATCCTCGCCGTCCGCACCAATCGCCGCGCGAACCCTAACCCTAACCCGAGCCCCGCCCCGCGCCGTCGGATCCGCGCATCTGCTCCGCGCCACGCGGCGCGCATCTGCTCCGCGCCGCTCGGTCCGCGCTCGGACGCCATCCTAACCGTCCGATCGAACGCGTGTCATCCCCTCCGCCTTCGTCTCGGATGGGAGCGCCCGCGTCGTCCCCGTTTGTGGTTGCCTCAGTTTGCGTGCTTTAAAAGCCACCGTCCTCGGTTCGCGTGCTTCACCGCCACCACAGCGGGTCCTCGCCTCTCCTCGCTGTGCGCCGTCGTCTCCGCCCGCGCACCTCGCCTCCGCCTGCGCACCTCGCCTCGCCGCCGTCCTCGTGGCACGCCGGAGCCCCGCCGTCAGCATTGCGCCCGCGCCAGAGCCGCCGCTGGACCCGAGCTCACCAGCGCCTCGTCCTCGTCCCGCCGCCGTCACGACGTTCCCTAGTGAGTGCCACCGTCCGCCGCAGTCCCTCCACCGCCCGGAACCCTTGCCCCGCCAGACCTCCTCCGTCTCCGCCGCACGCCGCGCTCGCCAGACCCGCAGCGCCGCCCCTCGGTCCGCGTGCACGATCGCACCCGCGCAGTGAGCCGCGCCCCGCCTCGGTCAACGCGCCCGCTCCTGCGCCTCGCGTCCGCCGTAACGCTTCACGAAGCATGCGCCACGCGTCGAGCATCGAGCGGCCGTCCGCCCCGATCGTGGCCGTTCATCCAGATCCAGATCCACAGCTTGGATCTCGCCGCGTGGCGCACTCCTGACCACCCGATGTCGTCGCCGCCGCACAACCGCACGAGACACATCAGCCCTAGCCGAGTCAGCAGCCACGTCAGCCCTTTGTCCACGTGGCAGCCATGTGTCACGCCACGTCAGCTGCCACGTCAGCCAAAAATCCACCCCCATGTGCCACGTCAGCACGTGACACGTGGGAGTACCAGCAGCTGCCACGTCAGCCACGCCTGCACCCGTGGTGTGACACTATTCCGTGCACCGGGTTTACGGTGGACTCGTTCCTTTGTGCGTCGGGTTCACAGCACAGTGCACTTTTTTATTTTCTCTAATTTCCTTCAGGGTTGATTTTTCGAGAGCCCGTTCTCCTCCGTCCTAGCTCCGATTGACCCCGTTCGTTTTTCTAAGTTCATCTAAAATCGAGCTCTAGCTCTTGGTTCTGGTTTTATGAATTTTGGAGTTCATTTGCTTATCATTTTATGTGTTTTTTTGGTTTTGATCGTTTTCTCTCTCGTTAGATTCGGATTCCGGAGGAGCAGGATCTACGCCCGAAGACCAGGAGTACCTCTCTGAGCATAACCAAGGTAAGTCGTGTCCTTTGATCATGTTGAACCCAGTTTGCAATCTATTATTTAATTATTTTGTTTTAAATTACATTGCATTGCTATTTTGTACAAACCCTTGTATCGGTAGTTATCGTCCCAATTGATTTATCCCTCCTTGATAACTTGGAATACCCTGATGCCATTGTCACCCTAGGTCAGGAAACATACTAGTGATGCTAGATTAACTGTCACATGGGTTGGTACGATAGACTGCTTAGCTTTGCTTATAGTTTTCGAATAGGTTTATCATCAAATGTGAATTATAAATTTGACTTAATGAGATATGGAACTGTGGTTGGTGCCATGTGTAGTAAAATTTGTGCCGTGACGTTGGTGCGTCATCGGCGGTGGTTATACGAATTGGTTTTGCACTCAGGCGAGTGATCGTGCAGTAAAGGGGGAAGTGTTGGTGCACTTCGAGGGATGTGGTAGCCTCGTCCGAGAATTGTTAAAGACTTAACTTTGTGCACCATTGATCTGAGCTCTACCGTGTAAACCACATGTCTGGTATGGGACCTAGCTGACTAATTTGGGATATTTCAACTTTAATCTTGCCATTGAGATGAACATGGTTGCTGATTTCCATGTGGCGCAAGGGGGGGTGTGATGCGAAACCCTAGCGGGCGGATTGAGTTGTAACTGAACTTTGTAAAGACCTTATTGTGATTACCTTAGGCCGAGGCTAATCACATCGTGTGGGTACAGTTGTGCAACCTCTGCAGAGTGTAAAACTATTCGAATAGCCGCGTCCTCGGTCATGGACAATGCTCAGTGATTTCACACGAAGGGTAGTTATTTCTGAAAACCTGAGGATTGTGGTTGGTTAGTGGATGGTTAATCCACTGTTGGTTTAGCTTATGGATGGGAGGTCTATGAGCGGTTGGTTTAGTTTGTGGATGGGAAGTCTGCAAGTGGTTATTTCAATGCCTTTGATTATGTATTTATTACTGTTTTTATTTAAAGTTCGCCTTCAATCTATTTATCGTATTTCAACTGTCATTTATGCAAATTAACCTTTCAGCCTTTCTTTGGTAAGCCTTGCATACTATATTGCATTCATTTGTTACAAACGACTTGCTGAGTACCAATGTACTCACGGCTTTATGCCCAATGTTGCTCAGTTGAGAGGAGGAGTATCACCAGCAAGAGGTTCCAGAAGGAGAGTACTTCGACGACTTCGCGGATTAGGCTTCGTTCTCTACTCGATAGCCTGTGGACTTGTCGATTGGTCACCACGTTTTATTTTGGATTTCCGCTGCTACTTTGTTAAGCTCTTAGAGCTAGTCTATTGTAAGCTTGACCATAAGGTCGTATCTTTTGAGATTTATTGATATTTGAGTTTTCTCTTTATTATATCGTGTATATGGTTGTGATTTCATCTATGTTTGACTGTGTGCACTAGTATGATCCTGGGACTAGTGCAGAATACACAGAGAGACCAGATTTGCATACTCGGGTCTCGACACCGACACACGGAGGGCAGCACTGGCATCGAAGGCAGTGGAAGAATCATATCAAAATCTCTCTTCTCTTTTCTATCTTTCTTTCTCTCTCTCTCTTTTCGCGGTGGACGATATGGCGTCGGTAGAGGTAGGCGATGCCGGAGAGCACTGGCGTGCGACGGTGACGAGGAAGGGCTGCGACGGCCCTCGAGGGAGCCCCCGTCCATGTACTCGAGCATCTTGCTTAGAACATCCGCACCATTGCATACCGACGCCACAACCCACGCAACGCAATCAAATGCATTGGAGGCAGCAAAGTGATCATATACTGCCCTTGCGAGGGCGGTCTTTCCTAGGCCGTGAAATCCCACGATGGAGATCACCCTCAGCTGCCATGGTTGCCACCCGTCGGCTTTCGAGAGCAACTCCAGAAGCTCCGCTTTTGGTTTGGCAATGCCCTTGATCTCAGCCTCAGGAGTATAGGCAGGAGATCTAGCTGAGGGCCCCGACGTAGCAGTACTACCTCTGCTCTGACTTGCTTCAGCGCTGGGCCTCTTGATGTGCTCCTTGAAGTACTCGATGTCGCCCAGATCTTGTTGACGGGGGTCCAGCCCAATCGCCATGAGAATGGGGCCATATGCTCCTGGAATCGAGAGAGCAGGTTCATCTTGCGCGCAAGCAGCTCTGGCCCGGCGCGGACGGTGCACGACTTGACATCGTAGACGATGGTGCACCAACTGCTGTCCAAGGCGACGATGGTTCGCGCGCCCAAGGGGAGGAAGCACATCCGGTCGGCCCCGGAGCACCGGAACCTCATGGTGGCGCGGGGCACGCGACTTGCGGGCTGGCCGACGGCGCTGACACCAGGACGGCATCGACGACCCAGCCTGACGCCGAGAGGAGGTCGGCCAAGGTGCACAAGGCGCGGCTCGGGCGAATCAGTTGTGGGGTCGTTGTCGGAGGGCGCGGCGGCCGCAGAGGTGAAGGCGGTGCTGCGACTGCCAGGGCAGATCTAGAGGCGCGTCGAGTGGTGACAAGAGGAGCCGATCGGGAGTGTGGCGACCATAGGGCTCTCGATCCCGGTGTAGAGCAGGGGGTGAGGACGCGGTTGGCCTGGATCTTGGCAGGCTCCCCTAGCTCGGTGTTGCGGGCTGTGTCGCGGAGGCCGAGGGCGGCGCCGGCGACGGCGCCCGAGAGGTAGCCTACACGTGTAGTCCCCCGATGGCGTGGAGACCGAAGCCCTCGGCGTGGGCGGCGAGCGCGCGGAGGGTGCAGTCGGTGCCATCGGAGGAGCCGCAGCAACGCGCGACGCGAACGTCTGGCGGGCGCGGGGTCCGACGAGGTGAGGCTGCAGGCAGCCGGTGGGCTTGGGTGCAGGCAGCCAGGAGCACACGACAACGTCACCCCGCGACAGGAGTGAGAAGCGTGCGGTGGTTGGATGGTGTTGGAGAGGTGGCCGACTACCGGATCGAGTTATGCCCACCAGCTGCTAACAACAGAAGTAGTCGTACCAAGACAAGCGAACAAGATGGCCGCCCCGGGAGCAGCGATGATCCTCCCAGGGGCAGTAGCAGCGGAAGTTGATCTAGATCGAGGTTAGGGTTTTACCTAAGCTTTGATACCATGTTATGAATATTGTGTGTATTGATATTAGATCCAAAGGATCTTATATATAGGAGAGTATAAAGAGTATATGCCATATAGAGATAAGGCATATGTAGAATAGAACACAAACTATATATCCTACTATAACTCTATCTCTATCTCCTTAACAGTATTTAGCTGATGAAGTTTGACATGGGAGTCTCTGCAGCAGTATTCGGTGCAGCAAAAGCTTTGGGCCAAATCAAACCTTCTAGAGTAGAGGTACTTTAGTTTTCAATTACTTGTATTATAACCTGTATTTTTTACCTTATTTCCCAACTATTTCTCTTCACACCGGTTCATTTTATTGTCACTGCCTATGAAAATATGATTAGTGGCACAGGCATGAGCCCTGGTGACATTGTGACTGCTTCTAATGGGAAGACGATTGAGCTGTATTCCTAGGCTCTAGCAATACATTGCAAAACACCAGAACTCGCGTGATCCATGAAGCATAATAACAATGTGATGATTATCCTGCTTATTAGTAATATTGTTTATTCAGGTCCTAGATCATATCATACTGTTCTTAGGATCCAATTTGCGCACTCGCTTGTATTAGACAATGTGTTCATTTGTAAATATGATTCTTCGGGTTAATAACACTGATGCGGAGGGAAGGCTTACACTTGCTGATGCTTTGGTCTATGCTTGTAATCAAGGTGTTGACAAGGTAAAGAATTATTCTATAGATGCCATGATTTTTGTATACAGTTTCTTATGCAAGAATCTGTGTTGGACATTGCTGATGTAGTTGTGATCCTGATACTCAATTCCCTGTTCTAGCATTGTGTGATACTAATTTATTTGCTAGGCCCTATTTAGAGAAACATGTTTATTCAATTCCATTATTCCATTTGGATGGAAAAATATTTTGCACTATAATGAACCATATTTTGTGCTAGATGATTTATATAAGTCAATTTTGGTCAGTGTGGACTCTGCCTAGAAAGTTAGGCAGTCATGACTGTTCATTGTTATTGCCAGAGTGATTACTTTCTGTTGTTATGGTCGATACTATTCTTTATTGCCTTGCCTTTTCAAATTGAAAGCTGCTCTTTCTTTACAAGCAGCAAGACAAGCAAAAGAACCAGAAGTAATAGCATCTCAGGTGAGCTCTCCTCATTTTCAGGCTATGCCTTCTTCTGATTTTGGAAGCAATACTATTTTTTGAATATTTAGTCTTCAAAGATGACAAATTTTTTTTGCATATCTCATTTCCAAACCATGTCCATGAATCTCGTGCCAAACTAGGTAGCTATTACTCCAAATATGGCTTGAGCAAATTCCAGTATTATGGGTCACTTGAGTAACAGCTTCTACAGAAGCTTTACAAATTGTGCCAGCCTATCTGTAACTGAAGAGGTAGTTATTTGAAAGATAGGTTTGGTTTTCTATTCGCATGTTGGCGGCTACTGTTTTCAGTCCTTCAAAAAAATGCTACATACGACACATTTCTGGTCGGAGTCTTCGTCGCTGTGTACAGTTTCAGTTTGATCCTGCTTTTAGCTGATCAGTATTCCATCTTTTCCAGAATCTCCTTGAACGGAAGAAATACAAGTTCGAGTGATTGCCCTATAGAGTTCGAGTGATCGTTCCATGGTAATACATGATTTCAATAGAGGTGTTTTTCCTCCCGATGGAAGTACAGGTCTTGCAAGTTTTGCGATGTGATCATCAACAGCTGCACAGTTTTTTTTATTGCATATGAACAGAGGAATACATGTCTTGATTGTGCTCTGTACGTTGGCTATTTTGCAAATTGGATCTTTGGCATCCATGCGTTGATCATGGTGGACGTAGAATGTGTCTGGATCCCTTTATTTCTACTTGTGATCTGATTTACAAGTAGAAATACTGCTTCCCACCATTTAGTTCTCATTTTCACAGATAGGTGCATGTGGCCATAGATGGTTAAGTGAAGAATATCTGCTCTTGCTGATTTTTTCTTATAAGAAATATGGCCATGAGATGATATATTATTACACTGTTATTTGTGAAACCAGGATAGTCTGGTCATTCTGTTGGCTATTGGCATAACTGTGTGTCCATGTATGGCTTTTGTAACATCATATTTTCGATAACACATAATACCCCTATAATCTTGCAGCAAAAGATACATGAGGAGCATGGCCCTGTGCTATCATTGATCAGCCAAAACAAAAACAGGTGTTCTTTGCCCCTGTTTAATCATCAGTACTACCATTTCTTACTTGGCCAATTGATCCATGACATATTATCAACTGAGGACATTTCCTACAGACACTATTGACTGATTTCTGTGTGTCACGCTCTTAGTTAATACTATCATTTCTTAGTCAGCTTAATTGACTATCGACAGAAAAAAAAAGTCAATAGTCAGTGCTCTCATTTCTTAGTTACCCTTTTAGTTGATCGACACAAATAAATAATAATCTGTTAACTACTGATATTACCCCTCGGTAACGATACGGGTCGTCTCACTACATGTCTCAGTAATAATAGTCGATGCATCGTTATTTGTCACCCTTACATGGAAATATGCTGGGTGTTTAGGCTCAATAAGGACCATATCCTCACTGCTTAGCATTGCAACAACATCTGGCATGGTCGGTCAATCAACTGCATTCTGTTGTACACACAGCAATGC
Organism: Melocanna baccifera; assembly: GCA_036346265.1. Classification (NCBI taxonomy): domain Eukaryota; kingdom Viridiplantae; phylum Streptophyta; class Magnoliopsida; order Poales; family Poaceae; genus Melocanna; species Melocanna baccifera. The sequence continues at coordinate 216,883 of CM070696.1, forward strand.
AATGTTGATGCACCTCATCATTTCTGCCGAGTGACACTTGGGAACCAACGATGCATCAACGAGTTCAAGCCATCTTCCCTCTTCCCATAGCTGCCATGCCTGTATGGAATTTCATCACACGAAGTAGGTAGGACACCAGATAAACAAAACAATTTTACATGTTACATATGTGTCTATAAACTCACATATCCGAGGAAATTGATGAAGCCTCCACATTGATGGATACCGGATTTCCTTTTTCCGCTAAGGATCTCCAGAGTTAGAACACCAAAGCTGAATCCATCGGACTTGACAGAGTAGAGGCCCTCGGAAGCATACTCGGGAGCCATGTAACCACTAAAATAATATATAACATATGTCAAATTGTTGTATGTGGTTGACTTGTAATATAAATTTGCATAAGTGGACTAATTCATATGGGACTTACTATGTACCAACCACTCTTCTTGTTGTGTTTCCTTCAGTGTTATTTGAGCTAAATATTTTTGCTAGCCCAAAATCTGAAATTTTGGGATTCATTTTGCTGTCCAAGAGAATGTTGCTTGGTTTAAGATCTCGATGTATGACATGCAATCGGGAGTGCTTATGTAGGTAAAGAAGTCCTTGTGCTATTCCTTCAATTATTGCTAGACGTTTGTTCCAATCCAGTAAAGCTTTTCTATCTTCATCTGCACATCAATTAAATGTTAGTATAACAGAAAAAAAATCACCTCAAAAAACAATCAGAAGACACCTTAATTATGGTGGGAATGAAACTATACACAGGGCTACTGGAGACAAAATACTGAGAAATTTTTAGTCATTCTGACGCATCGATATGATAAACAATATCTAACCTAAATTCAGAAATGCAAATATATACAAAAGATAAAGAAGTCCAAGCTTTTGTTTGGCAAGTATTCATAGACCAATATTTTCTCATCTCCTTGAAAGCAACATCCCAAGAGCCTAACCAAATTCGTGTGTTGGAGTTTGGCTATGAGTTGGACTTCATTGTTGAACTCTATGAAACCTTGTCCTGAATGTGAAGCAAGTCTCTTAACTGCTATCTCCAATCCCTCACAAAACTGGCCCTGAAAAGAAATTATTCAAAAGTTCTTCAATGATATTCTATTGCAAACAGGTTACTTTATGATGCACAAGTTATTTCACTGTTCCCAGGTAACGAGTAAAATGTCCAAACTGAAGCCATTGAAGATGAAGCAGAGCCAAATTCAGGATGAATAATAGCTTTTGTAAGTTATCATTTTAATAAGTAAACTGGTCTTTTTTTTGTCATATATTCTTCTCCTGATTGAACATAAATTTGAACATTTTACCCCTCCAAAGGAGTTTAAATCCACTATAGTGAGGGTATATACTCCTACTTTTAATATACCACTTAAATAAACATGATATATCTATTTATCATTGGTATACTTAAATACTAATTCCAAGATACTCTAATACGACATGGTTGAAAATTTTCGTCGGAACTCTTTATTTTTGCTATGTACTCTTTTCCATATATAAAAGGAGTATATGCACAAATTATGCTATAAAAAGTAGACTTTGATAAAATATTTTCATAGAATTCACTTTGGAGTATCTAATAACAACTATTAGAGTATATTTAAAAGGATATAGAGGTGTAACATTATTTAAGCGGTATATGAAAAGTGGGAGTACGTACTCCTATGTATGTGTAGTATGAGTATATAAGACTATCTAGGTGGTATGTATACTTTTGTAAGGTGGAATATATTTTTTAACATATCCTGTTTCAACCATATCGTATTGCAGTATTTTAGAATTAATATTTAAGTATACCAAAACTGATAAAGAGATATAACATATTCATTTAAGTGGTATATTAGATGGTAAAATAATATATTCCTGAGAGTATGAAAAAGACATCCTATATACATACATATATATATAGTATACAGTCCTAGTTTATTTTATATATATATATATATATATATATATATATATATATATATATATATATATATATCTAGTGTGTGTGTGTAGTAACACTACACTACACCTTGAGTAGAATAGCTACTCTATACTAAGGGCACACTCAGCTTCTCAGCGTTCGGCGTTTTGCATTTTTTTTACTGTGCAATTTTTTTATTTTTGGTTTTTTATGTTTTCTTTTTTTCTGTATTCCTTTACATTGTTCGTGATGGCTAACATGTTTTTTCTATTTTTAAAGTTTTTTAAATTTAATTATGCCAAATAAGTCAACTCAGCTATAGTAAAAAAAATCAGACAACTACAGTAAAAAAGTCATAAGCCATCATCATTTCGAACGCTATCTAAACCCACTCCCCATGGGTGGAAACCCACCTCCCACCAGTCAAATCTCAATCAGTGTGAACCTACCTCCCACCTCGGTCAACCACCGCCGCTGACTTTATCCCACTCCCATGCCTCTTTGCGCTTTTCCATACTATGCTCAGAGCAAGTAAAATTCTTCCTCAAGCACAGTAAAACTCTACTTTCCTTGTAGTAATATGGTATTTACATCATCCAAACCTAATTATCATGGATTTTATTTTGTTAAGCTATTTTTTGAGCACAATGATTTAAACCGATCGCAAATCGGATAATTGGTTTGAAAGATATTATCATTCAAAGTTTGCAATCAACCCACGTTTCAAAGTTTATATATGAAATTTATTTTTTATATTTTATATCTAAAATTTTTGTGATTTAAAACTTCAAATTTAGATTTTAAATTTTGAGTATTATGTTGAAATTTCAAAATACAAATTTGTCACACCGTGCATGCATACGTCCATGACACAACGAAATAGCAATTTATAAAAATCTGAGGGACCAAATTATAAATAATCCCATCCAAAACCATTGAAACGTGGTTTGTGGGGGCAAAATAACCAGATTGACGATGGGTGGATTTTTTTGGGTTGTGATTAATGATTTATGACTGTAGTTTTTGAATTATGTGGCCTATTCGCGAGAGGCAGTACATAGAGAGAAATAGTTGCATGCGATTTTGACCGGTACAACTAAACTTAGCATGGTGTATACTATAATTTAACTGTAGATTCTGTCTAGAAAAAACGCATCGTTAAACGGCGAGTTATTGTAGCAAATGACATAAGCTATAAGTCACAAGTGGTGCCAAACCCGCCCGATATAAAGGGTTATCTAGACTTTTTTAAAAATTCAGCGGGCTAATATGGACTTTTTCAAATATATACACATATATGTAAGAATGTGTGTGTGTGTATATATAGGAAAAATACTTTTTACACCCGAGTGTAATTACATCCACCTCTAATATACCACCTAAACAAATTTGAAATACTTTTTTATCACTTTAGGTATACTCATATACTAAATATAATATACTCCAATGTGAACCATATGAAAAATTGCAAGGGAGTCTATAATTTTTAGCGTAATTTATAAATACCTTTATATACGCATATAAAAAAGAGTATGTTTAAAAAAATGTACATACCATCTCTGAATAATTGTTCATATCACTTAGATAATCTTAAATACTCGTATACTATACATACATACTCTCTGTTACGTGAGATACTCTCTACGTTGTGAAATACAATATAGAGTATAATTACACCTAGGTATAGAAAAGAGGTTTCCTATATATATATATATATATATATATATATATATATATATATATATATATATATATATATATATATATATATATATATATATATATATATATATATATATATATATATATATATATATATATATATATATATACACTTGGATGTGGAATACCTATTCTACACCCATCGTTTTCCCACGTTGGATCAAACCCCTCTTTAGAGGTGTGATTGTAGCCATCTAATGACTCTAATCCATGTGGAGATTATTATTGTCCGTAGTATCATGAGACTATGATGATTGTAGCGTAAGGATTTATGATGAAAATTTGGGAGACATAACCTATTTCTATATTGATCAGATAACGAGGATTACACATGCATGTGTCTTGTTTACCTTATATACCGGGCCAAATCCACCTTCTCCCAGCTTGTTTTCTTCGGAAAAGTTACTCGTAGCCTGCAATACCTGACGAAAGTCAAAAACCGAAAACTCTGAAATATCTCCTTCCATTTCCCAGACTTGTTCTCCTCCTCCTTGCGACTTGGCAGCACGCTTCTCTCGTACAATCCACAACAACCCAGGTATTCAGTTACCGGATAGAAGATGTATTATATCTGCTCACAAACATTAAAAGAGAGTTAATTTGATTAAAATAAGATCTAGTGGTCAACTTTACAAATTTTATGGACGTCCAAAATTAAAATTTAATTTACATTTAAAAGATTCGAAGAAAACTCAACAGGAACTCGTATTTGTCGAGAAATCTTGCTACCAGAAGACGCGCCCCAGCCTCGGTCCATGACGGGACCATCTTGTTCCCAAGTATTACGTGTATATGGTAAGTACTAAGCTGTAACCATAACGCACGCTTGAAAACGACGCTTGCTGCACTATCAAACAGATTTGATTTATTATTATTATTATTATTATTTGCTACAGTACATCATGGGTGGAATGGAACCGATTTGTGCTGCCCGCAGCGACAGGTGCCAGCGATGATAATAAATAGACGGTACTGAAAAATTAGCATGGGATGCACGAGGCATATAACGGCAGGTAGATCTTGATTCCAGTTAAAACTACTAGATTATAGAAACTTCTATTATTTGGTATTACCAACTACGGTTTTGTGCAAAATAAAATAACCCGAATCTCTCCTTGACAAATTATGGATCTATATATTTGCATATTGTGTATTGGCTCGCTGAGCAGGTTATTGCGCTCATACTTGTTCAACAAAATTAGAAGCAGGTGAGCAAGACCATTATGTTTACGATGACACACCTGGTCCACACGGAGAAGCCAATGAAGGGAACTAAGGCATTCTTTCGCAACTTCTTGTTCGGTCAAGTAGACTTTGATGGAAATAGAGAGCACACATATTATCTAATCTTAGATAATATTTGTCATTCCCATTTTACCCCTAGTCATTTGACTATGGATATTTATGGTCCTATTTTTGCCTACTGTTTCCGTTTCCGTTGCTATGAATTATAACCATTTGGCCCAATCGGCTCGTATGTAAACTCTCATTCGATGTGATGTATTTTGAAGTCTAATGTAATATTATCTCATGTTATGAATCTCGCAACGTACGAAATGATTCAGCATGTATGTATGAGTATTATCTATTGATCCGGAATAGTGCAGTGGAATCACTGAGGATTCTGGATTGTAGAATCTAGATCCGACATGAATCGTTGCCTCTGGTATGTTCCCCGTAGCCCTCTCCAGCTCATACCCACCTCCATTTCCTCCTCCCTCCCTCTAGTAGCCACCACACCATTCTGCCCCATCGCCGGTCGCCCAAAACCGTGGCCAGCCCGTCATAGCGCAACCCTGGCCGATGCGCCGCCTCTAATGGCCTCATCGCCCTCTCAGAAACCCATTTTGCTGGCCTGCTCCACCCCTCCAGCCACCTCCTGCCGACGGCAAGCCCAGAGCCGCCTAGCTCCTCTATTTTGGCTAGGCCCATGGTATTACCTCTTTTGTCCCTCCTCTCCTCCCAATAGCACACATGCAAATTTAGTTACATTATTTGCATTTCTGTCATTTGTCCAATTTAAATTATTAAAAGAAATGTTTAGAATGACATGTGTAATTTAGTTATATCCTACCACCGAAAAATACCCTGTTTCATTTGGAGGCCATATTCACCTTGACAACTTTAGGATCATTTAATTAAAGTATAAATAACCAGTAGATACTCTCACATAAAATAACGAGCTACTGAGTAAATTGGTAGTTCGTCGGTAAAAGCATTTTAAAGTAGTCTAGGGTAGGGCGAAAACTACGAAAAGTCTCGTAGTGGTCGAGTCCACGACCCTACCCTAGGGTGAAGGTTGCAACAGACGGGTGTCGGTACAGGCATGTATCGGATGCCAGTTATGGTTGGCAGTCTCAGAAGAAAATGTAAGGACTAGACCCTTATGCTGAGTATAGAGCACAGTGACCGCTCAACCACAAGTATTGAACTGTCAATCCTAGTCTGGTAACTGCTCATTTTAATTGAATCCCTACAGGAGTAGGGAGATGTGGTATGGATGTGTTGACGTCGTATGCACAACGATAGGTCTTCATAAACTGGGGCGATTGTGTTCTGCATTGGCCCATGGATACCCAGTTTAGTGAAGTGTATAACCTATCGGGTAGGGTCTATAGAGTAAATTGAGCAACGAAAGATCTTGTTTCCTCAATTCAGTCGCACGCTAGCGGAGCGTGTTTATAGCTTGACATTAGAAATTGAGAAATCTTTATGGGTAAAGCTGAGCAACTCTGTAGAGTGAATTTTAATGGTATTCGAATACGCCGTGCTTCCGGTTAATGAAACTGTGTTTGATGGGTGAATCCAGTAGCAAAGCATAAGTAGATTTCTGGTGATTTAATTTGTGTGAATTAAAGAAATAATGTTTGAGACCCCATTCCTTTAAGCAGCATAAGTGTTTTATTGTTTCAAACTGTTTACAGATAAAACTACATCCATATAAATTAATAAAACTAATATACACCCTTTTTTGTAAATCCCTACATATAATAAATTAGGATTTACTCCTGTAGCTTGCTGAGTACGGTTGTGCTCACGGCTTGCTAATCAAAAATCAGAAAACGTCAAGGAAGGCATCGAGCAGGTTTTCGAGGAGAGTCCAGAAGAGTCAGTCTGTGCTGAGGACCAGTGGTTTTAGGTTTTAGCCGTGCTCAGGCTCGCCTGTGGACTTCTTTTGTGATGTAAATTATATTTGGGCCGTCGCCCGCTATGTAAAACTTGACCGACACGTCATACTTTTGCATTGAACTTTGAATCTTATGTGTGTAAGCATTTGTCGTTGTGATATTCATTCCTGTATAGTACACCGCAGCTATCCTGGGGCAGTTGTAGGTTACTGGCGTTTTCAGAAATGGGGGCGTTACAGAAATAAAAGTAGGAAACATCAAAGCAAAGCTATGTTGACTGCACTGCACCCAATTCAATCATGCAAACATTAAGCATTTCAATGGCCATAGTTCCCTTCCAATCAATTCAGACACACTAGCCAGATTACTCGTAATGCTATATAAAAGTTTCAATAAAGATGAACCCACTTTGCTTGTAGTTCGCCCATTCCTTTTTTTTTTTGAGACAACCCATTTCTTTTTGTCAGTTCGAGTTCATTCGGACATCACAATAAACGATTAACATATCAGTGTTGTAAGAAATACATACAGCCATCTGTTGAATATTTAGTCAATTTTCGGCAGATTTTAATCCAGAAATTCAGCATATAAAACATGACATACAAAAGCATGAGTGATTCAACAATGATGTATTCATATTTGCTTATGAACAAGCTAACAGCAACACCTATTATCAAATTCATAACATACAGAAACAAATACACCAGAGAAGTTTTCATGTTATACCCTCGGGCGGGGCCAGTGTCGGTGACACCGGAGGCGCTGTTACCATCAGTCGACATGATGGTCTATTCGATGTAGTCGATCGAGGCGTGATGCAGGACGAGGCGTGATGCAGGTAGATGTTCGCTGTGCAGTCTCGCGAACAGTTCACCACCAGGAAGAAGATGGCGTTCTTCACAGATTGAGCGATCGCGCCAATGCGCTCCCAAAACTTGATTGCCCGTCTACCCGCAGTGCGCGAACGGACGGAGTTTCGAGGCCTACTCGCCGAACTCTTTACACGTAAGTTCGGACCGGAGATTACTTAGCACACTCAAAACGAACGACGAATCCTCTTTTTATCATCCCGTATGGAGTGGAGAGAGTTTTGTAACAAAGAAAGCGTAAGCGAAGTAATCGCACCATTAGTCACTAGTAATCGTAGCCATTACTCAAAGTAACGCAGCCATAATTCACTAGTAATCGAACCGTTCTCGCCAATGAGTCGGTCGCGTTACGATTTTGAATAGATAAAGAAAACGCGCACGCACTCGACACGCTTGCGCGCACGCGCGCGCGCTGCACACGCGCACGCACACGCACGCGCGCTGCGCACACGCACCGCACCGCATCGCGCGCACGGCACGGCGCGGCTCGGCGTGGCGTGGCGTGGCGAGGCGAGGCGAGCGAAGCGAGCGAGCGCGCGCGCGCGTGTTGGCTCTTTCCAATTCCACAAGGGGGTTACCACGTTCCACCTTTTAAAGTGGTGTAACTCCCATTTAACTCTCCATATGGGACTAAACAGTTTTTCCATGTGGGCCTAGGAATTTCATTTGATTAATTGCTAAATTAAATGGACCAAGCCCAATTAATCCAACAATCCCCACCAAATTTCAAGGCACACGAGAAATGTTCGAGTTCTCTGTTGTTTGATATACCGTGTTTTGATGGAGATTAAGTTGAACATCCACCTAGGAAAGGAGTTACACTCATCCACAACTAAACAATGGACTATGCCTTGAATTGTGAGTTTGTGCGAACAAGCTTTACCTAGCCTTTACTAGTACTAGGTCGCCAAAAGCATCCTCTAGTTGGAGCGTATAAGTCATACTCCAAGCCTATTCATGAGTATCTAGAGATCACCTAAATCTCATAGATCGTGACCAGCATCGAACTCATATAGGTGTGTTCCTTCTAAGATGTCCTGTAGGCCGACATCTCTGCTCTAAATAAGCCACTCGGATCACATTGAGGTAAAAACCAACCCGCCATACGAGAATAGGAGAGAAGCGCATCATTGAAGAAATGGACCTGTAAAGGTCTCTCCTCCCATCCAACTAACGACTTGTTTCACCATTGTATTTCACGGATCTCCGATCACGTGAACAAGTTACCACCGTGGTATGACTCATGTGGGTCTCGTGCCCATCTCACTCGATGCACTATCTATCACATTACGTGATAGACCCTTTGTAAATTGGTCGGCGATTTTTAGTCGCGGACATAGTCGATGCTATCACTCCGAGTTTTTCACTTTCGCGGACTTCAACCGCCTTTTAACATGCCTAGATGACTTCATGTTGTCCTTAGAACTGTTCACCTTGATAATTCTGATCGATTGTCACAGTTCATCGTGGATAGCGGTATCGGTTTTTCAACCACCGGCAAATCCATAAGGAGTTCGCGAAGCCACTCGGCCTCAACGATTGCGGTGTCTAATCTTCGTGAGTTACGCTTCCATGGTTGACCGTTAAGATGATGCGCTTGCAAGACTTCCAGAAACAGCACCACCTCCAAGTGTGAACACATATCCACTCGTGGCTTTTATCTCATCGGCATCGAGATCCGGTTTGAATCATCAGTAGCCCTCCGGTACCTTTGGGTACCCAAAGATAGTGAATACCATAGCTCACGGTTGCATTTAGATAGCGCATTACTCTCTCAAGAGCACGCCAATGATCATCTCCGGTTTGAAACAAATCGGCTTAGCTTGCTCACAGCAAACGAGATGTCAGGTCTCGTAGCACTAGCTAAATACATCAATGAGCCAATGATCTGGGAGTATCTTAATTGATCTCTTGTTATTCTTCGATTTTTCCTCAATAACACACTAAGATCATAAGGAGTAGAAGCAGGCTTGCAGTCACTATAACCAAAGCGACTCAAGACCTTCTCTACATAGTGAGATTGCACAAGTGTAACCCCACCATCACCTCCTCTCAGTAGCTTAATGTTAAGAATCACATCAGCCACTCCCAAATCTTTCATCTCAAAACTCTTGGACAGAAAGTCCTTGACCTCCTCAACTACATTGAGGTTGGTCCCAAAAATCAGTATGTCATCAACATACAAGCACAAGATCACTCCTTCTCCCCCACCATAGCGATAGTACACACATTTATCGGCTTCATTCACAACAAAGCCAGCAGATGTCAAAGTTCAGTCGAACTTCTCATGCCACTGCTTAGGTGCTTGCTTTAGGCCATACAAAGACTTTAACAACTTGCACACCTTTCCTTCTTGACCTTCTACCACAAACCCGTCTGGCTGATCCATATAAATCTCCTCATCCAACTCTCCATTTAGGAAAGCTGTCTTAACGTCCATTTGATGAACGAGTAGACCATGAGAGGCAGCCAGGGCAAGTAGTACTCGAATTGTGGTCAATCGGGCAACAGGTGAATAAGTATCAAAGAAGTCCTCGCCTTCTTTCTGGGTATAACCCTTGGCCACAAGCCTTGCCTTATACTTTTCAATTGTACCATCAGGCCTAAGCTTTTTCTTGAAAATCCATTTACATCCTATAGGTTTACACCCATAAGGACGGTCAACGACCTCCCAAGTTCCATTAGACATAATAGAGTCCATCTCACTCCGTACTGCTTCCTTCCAATAGTCAGCGTCAGGAGAAGAATATGCCTCTTCCATGGTTCTTGGAGTGTCATCCACGAGGTATACAATGAAATCATCACCAAAGGACTTTGCAATCCTCTGTCTCTTACTCTTTTGAGTAATCTTATTGTTATCTTCTTCAGGATTTTCCATAAGTGTTTCTTCAGCATGTTCTATCGGCACAAAAGAATCAAGGGAAATTATAGGTTCTTGACTAGATGAGCTAGGTACATCACATTTCATAGGAAATTCATTCTCAAAAAATGTGGCGTCTCTGGACTCTATAATTGTACCAACACGCATGTCGTACTCAGCTTTTATAATTAAGAACCTATAACCCACGCTGTGCATAGCATAACCAAGAAATACACAATCTACGGTTTTTGGTCCAAGTTTGCGCTTCTTGACAATTGGCACGTTAACTTTGGCCAAACATCCCCAGGTGCGCAAGTATGAGAGAGACAATTTCTTCTTTTCCCATTCCTCGAATGGTGTTACTTCTTTATTCTTTGTAGGAACTCTATTCAGGACATGACACGCGGTCAATATAGCCTCACCCCACCATTCCTTAGAAAGTCCCGCAGTGTCTAACATAGCGTTAACTAAATCAGTTAGAGTGCGGTTCTTTCTTTCGGCAACCCCGTTTGATTCGGGAGAATAGGGAGGCGTCCTCTCATGAATAATTCCATGTTCCTCGAGAATAAAATAAACTCATTCAAAAATACTCTCCCCACGATCAGACCTTACCCGCTTGATTTTTCTCTCAAGTTGGTTTTCTACCTCAGCTTTATAGATCTTAAAGTAATTTAACGCTTCATCTTTTGTTTTCAATAAGTACACATAGCAAAATCTAGTGCAATCATCTATAAACGTCATGAAATATTTCTTCCCACCTTTAGTCAACACGCCATTCATCTCACACAAATCGGAATGAATGAGTTCTAACGGTGCCAAATTCCTCGCCTCTTTCGCTGCCTTGTGAGGCTTGCGAGGTTGTTTCGATTGAATACACGCATGGCATTTAGAACCTTTGACCAAAGTGAATTTCGGGATTAAACTCATATTAGCTAAGCGCGTCATACACCCAAAATTAACATGACAAAGTCGTGAATGCCAAACATTAGATTCATCATCATCGTTGCACACATGGTTCACAATTTTATTATAGAAATCCATCAAAGAAAAACGGAACAAGCCTCCGCTCTCATAGCCTTTACCAACAAATGTTCCATACTTAGACACGACACATTTATTGGACTCAAATGCAAGCCTAAAACCATCTCTACACAATAGAGATCCGCTGACGAGATTCTTCTTTATGGAGGGGACATGCGCACATTCTTGGTTTGCACGGTCTTTCCGAAGTAAACTTCAGATCGACCGTACCAACACCATGAACAAATGCATGCGATCCGTTTCCCATCAACAAGGAGGAACCTCGACGGACTGATAAGATGAAAACAAGGAAATATCAAGCACACACATGAATATTAGCACCGTGTCAACCCACCACTCGTGTGATTGACAAACGAAAAGAAGCGTAGGTAAATAATTACCGCACCCGATGTTCCTCCAAAGATCACTAATAACCATGTTGGCGGACTTCTTTTGCTTATCCTTGCGGTGCGGACAATTCTTAGCCCAATGGCCGAATCACCGCATACAAAGCAAATTTCTCTTTCCTTTGCTTTTCTTCTTAAACTCGATAGTAGCCTTGGGCTTGCCAATAGGCTTATTTTTCTTCTTATTGTGGAAAGCCTTATGGTTCTTTTACGCACCAAATTGGCACTAGAACCTCCTCAAGAACAACTTTCTTGCCACGAGTATCTTTTGCCTCGCCTTCTCTTCAACACCAAGAGAGCCAATGAGATCGTGAACACCAACTCCCGCCTCTTGTGTTTTAGAGAGGTAGCAAAATCCGACCAAGAAGGTGGTAACTTGGCGATAATACCGCACCACAAACTTGTCCAGAACTCGCACTTATTGTTCTCAAGCTCCTTTGCGGCGCTGAATCTCATGAGCTTGTTCTACTACGTAACGGTCATCGACCATCTTGTAGTCATAGAACCGCTCCATGACATACTGACTCACCGCCAAAGATCGAAACTCCGAACTTGGCCTCAAGTGTATTCCACATCTCTTTGCCCGTAGGCAAATGCATGTACACATCCACAATGTTATCTCGCGGTATGTTAATAAGTGCACTCGAAACAAGTTATCCGCTACATTGAACTTGCGTTCGTCCTCGTGCAGATAGAGGCTCGGCGGGCTTGCCTTGTGCAACATGAAAACATTCCATGGCAAGAAACCACGATTGCACGTGCACGCCATCTCTTAAAATTTGAACCATCAAACGGAGGGTGCGGCTTAAGCGACGCAAAGAAAGCCAACTACCAAAAAGACCTATCAAGTTTTTGGATTGTTGAATATTTAGTCAATTTTCGGCATATTTTAATCCGAAAATTCAGCATATAAAACATGACATACAAAAGCATGAGTGATTCAACAATGATGTATTCATATTTGCTTATGAACAAGCTAACAAAGAACACCTATTATCAAATTCATAACATACGAAACAAATACACCGAGAAGTTTTCATGTTATACCTCGGCGGGGCGATGTCGGTGACACCGAGGCGCCGTTACCATCGATCGACATGATGGTCTATTCGATGTAGTCGATCGAGGCGTGATGCGGGACGCGGCGTGATGCGGTAGATGTTCGCCGTGCGATCTCGCGAACGATTCACCACCGTGAAGAAGATGGCGTTCTTCACAGATTGAGCGATCGCGCCAATGCGCTCTCCAAAACTTGATTGCCCGTCTACCCGCAGTGCGCGAACGGACGGAGTTTGAGGCCTACTCACCCGAACTCTTTACACGTAAAGTTCGACCGAGATTACTTAGCACACTCAAAAGCAGTAACTAATCCTCTTTTTATCATCCCGTATGGAGTGGAAAGAGTTTTGTAACAAAAAAAACGTAAGCGAGTAATCGCAGCCATTAGTCACTAGTAATCGTAGCCATTACTCAAAGTAACCGCACCATAATTCACTAGTAATCGAACCGCATCGCCAATGTAGTCGATGCGTTATGATTTTCGAATAGATAAAGAAAACGCGCGCGCGCACGCGACACGCGCAGCGCCGCGACGCAAGACGCGACACGCACCGCACGCCGCGCAAGACGCCGCGACGGACGCGACGCGGCGCGGCGCGGCTCGGCTCGGCTCGGCGTGGCGTGGCGAGGCGAGGCGAGCGAGCGAGCGAGCGAGCGCGCGCGCGCGTGTTGGCTCTTTCCAATTCCACAAGGGGGTTACCACGTTCCACCTTTTAAAGTGGTGTAACTCCCATTTAACTCTCCATATGGGACTAAACAGTTTTTCCATGTGGGCCTAGGAATTTTATTTGATTAATTGCTAAATTAAATGGACCAAGCCCAATTAATCCAACACCATCAACATAGTTAAGTTCCATTCTGAATTTCGTTTTTCAGTCAACACTGCAGTTAGGATCGCCCTCTCATAGTTACATTTTGACATTGCAATTGTTCCAGAAACAAGCCAAAGTTCTCTTACATCTATGGGTATGTTCTTTTTAGTTTTTTAAAAAGACTTTTAGTTTTTGCTACAGTACCTAACTTTCAAACGGAATATTTTTTAAGATAAAGTCTACAAGTTAATTATAGTACACGTTAAAAATCCAATATCTGTACTATCCAAAATCGCAAACGAGTATCTCTCTCCGTAATCTTTATCGTAAACAGCTAAAATTCAAAATTTTCAATCAAAAATCACAAGCCGTAGCTAAAAAAAAATAAACCGTAGCAAAAAAAAAAACATGCGCTTTATTTGGTTACTTGATGAAATGGAGTTGCTACTCAAGTTACCAATTCGATCAACTGCCCTTTCCCCTAGCATTCATCCGTCCGGATCCTAGAATGTCATAAAAAGTCCGCTATTTTTTTTCTAGGAAATGTAAGAAAATGTTTCTTTATCCACACGATGACACAGTTAACCACTGTAAAATCAAGGAGCGCCTCATTACCAATTCTACAAGAAGAGAAGTAAAGATTACCACGACGTCATGGACGGAGGCGGTGAGCCCTACGTCGGAGATGGCTCGGCCAAAGCCGACAAGCCGGCGGTCCCCCTGGCACCCGAGCCCAAGGAGGCCCAGGCCCTGGAAGCGGTGGTCATCGCCGGCGTCGACCAAGAAGCTGGCGCTGCAGAAGACGGGCACGACAATGAAGCTGTGGGCGAGGGCGGTGCGGAGCTTGCGGGGGTCGACGGGGTCCGGGTGGGAGACTGGGAGAGCCGGAGAGGATGGGGAATGGGATCGCCAGATCTGGACGGGACAGAAGGGACGATGGGATCACGGGAGTCACTAACACTTCAGCCAATAAAGCTCGCGATTTTTCCAGCCCTACCAGCAGCCAAAGTGCCCAGCTGAAACCACTAATTGGAGGGAGCTAACGAGTGTCGATCAAGAGAGCGGGCCTTGAGGAAGGAGACCATGGACACGATTTCAAGAAGCATTGAATCCGAAGGTGGGAATCTCGCCGGCCCTCCCAGTTGCGCAGTTGGGCAGGGCGGCGCTCCGGCAAGCCCACCGGTCAGTCAGAGAGAGATGGCTGCTCTGCTCGGCATCTTTGGTTGGGCGGGCCTAAAGCATGGTGGGCCGGCCTGACAACTACTCCTCTTGTTGTTGCACGGAAATGGCGATGGCGGCGGGCGGTGGCGGAAGCGCCTCCTCCTCCTCCTCCGGTTGCTGCTTCACCAGGCGCCACACACCAACGGCCGGCGAGGTCAGGATGCGCTTCCCGCCTCTGATTTTTCTTTGATTTCTTCTTCCCCCTGTTCGTCTTCTGTTCATAGGATCTTGGAGGATGCACTTCGCGTTGCAAGAGCTTCACGAGTGGTAAGGTGCGGTGGCCACTTGGTGCATCCGGTGCCATTAAACCAATTCTTTTTATAGCACCGCGAATCAGTTTGACGGATTGTCCATACTATAGCTATCTGTGTTTTGCAAAAAGAGGAGCAGCAGCAGGAGGTCTTAGGTTTTGCGTGCTGGCTTCCTATCACTGATCAACACTTCGAGTACTCATCTGATTTTGTATATATATGCTGTCTGTTCCGAGACTAGGATCTTAGCAATAGTGCCAGAATGCAATTCTGTCTTCCGTAAAATGTTCCATATTCAGCACATTCTCTGTACTTGGGCTTAGATTTGTGACATGATACAGGTCATGAATCAAGATCAACCTCAAAACGTTGAAAATTGGAGCGGCCTATGGTCCAATGGGATGGACTTGCTCAAAGACGCGGCAGAAAGAAAGCATTTCCTCCCTACTGGACTTGAAGGGTACTCTTATCTTGAATGCATTCATTCCCTTTTTATTGAGACCTCTTGTTCTTTTATTGATCTATCGATATCTGTCCAGAGGACCTCCTTATCATTATGCAGAAAATCACATTATTTTAAGAAGTAGGTTACATTTTAATTTATGATGCCCTGAATTCCCAGCATCGACATGCTTCTTGGAGGTGGGCTGCGCCAAGGTCAGTTGACGGAAATAACTGGCCCGTCATCTTCTGGTAAAACTCAGGTGACAAAAAGGAATCATCTTTTTAACTTGAAGATACTTCATATCCTTAATTCTGGACCTGCTTGCCTTGGAACAACTATAGACTAAGTCATAAGCCTGTGTCTTTATTTACTCCATGTAATGATGTACACCCAACTGCAGGTCTGTCTATATTCCGCTTCACATGTTGCAGCCAGGCATATGGGTGTTGTTATGTACTTGGATACTAGCAATTCCTTCTCTCCTAGCCGCATTGCTCAAATTATTGATGAACTTCCCATCCCTTTCGTTGAAGAGGTTTGCAATCATCCATATTTCTATCCTGCTCTTTCCTGTTGTCATTCAGGAGTTATCATAATTATCCCCATTATTATGTTGTAAGTAGACGATGCATTATGTTGGACACTTATTGCTGCCATTAGATTACCCTAACAACTAACAAATGTTTGAGCATTTGCTATATTACTTAGATTTCTAATTACCAGGTTTTGACTTGCAGCCAAAGGATGTGAGGCTTAAGAGGGTCATGAGCAGCATTATTTGTGACTCTGTATTTGATATATTTGCTTTGTTTGAAGTACTACATCAACTAGAACTCTCACTCAATGGCAAGGTGATTATGAAGGGAAGTCTTCAATATAATTTTCAGGAAAAAGTCTTTTTTTGGTCTCTCAACTCTTCGTGTAGTTTAATTTTCGTCTCTCATTTGCAAAACCTGGTAAAACACATCATCCAACTCTCAAAACCGTTTAGAACTTATCCCTACCACTAGCAAAAGATGGTTTTGACCACACGTGGCATACCACCTTGGATCCAAGATGGCCAAAATGAGCTGGGGCCCGCATCTCCATGGTAAACCGAGTCCACGGACGGTTCATGGGTAGACTGGACCCATGTGTCATTGAAATATTATTATTCTTTGTTTTCAATATTATTTATTTTTGTTTTTGGAATATTATTTATTTTCAGGTTTTGACAGCTCAGATCCACGTGGCGTGCCATGTGGATCAAAATCAGTTAAAACCGTCGTTTTCAAGTGGGAGGGACGGGTTCTAAACAGTTTTGAGAGTTGGAGGACGTGTTTTACCCGGTTTTACAGATGACGAACCAAATTTAAACCACACGAAGAATTGAGGGATCAAGAAAGGACTTTTTCCTAATTTTTATTATCTTGAGAATTTCTCTCACATGCTATAAGCTTAATAGGTAAACAATGGTGGTAGCAAGATATGCTTGCTTATCATTGATTCAATATCATCTCTACTTGCTCCCATCAATGGAGGGAAGAATTCACAAGGTACTTGCATAGCCTTGTTGTCATGTAATGTTGGGAATTCCTTATCAGTGTTGTTGTCATCGTGGGACCACAACTCCTACAGCTGATGTTCAGGTCAAGGATAGCGTAGCCTAGGCTGGCGTGGCAGCTTGGCTATGCCTTGCCCACCAAGTTGGAATGATTGAGTTTAATAGGAATAAGAGTTAAGATTAGTTTTAAAATACTTTTATAGTTTGATTATATCTCTAGTTCAATCTGTTAGGAAAACCCTCAATATAACGAGATTATGTTATTCAAGAAAGGGCATGCAAGAAGTTATCTCTAAGCTCACTATCCCCCTTCTTCTCCTCCCCGTCTACAACGTGTCTTTCCCTGTCTACAGCTCCTGGGAGCAAGCCAGGGCCGAAGCCCCCTACCTCACACACATACCTGTTACATTCCTTGCCACAAGGTCATGACATGTGTACTAAATTATTTGACATAGCATAATTTACCATGGTTCTAAAACTAGGTGTACTCGACTGAGTACTAAGACTAGATCTCCTCACTGAGTATGAGTAGTCAAAAACGAGTACATAACCAGTTTAACTGGTATAACCGGACGAGTAATCAGAATAATCGGCTAACAGGTTGTGTACTCACCTGAGTTGTCTGTCTAATGTAATGAAGGCATGAAGCCAACAGTCAAATTTAATTAAGCCCACAACGACACAATCTAGCAGAGGAAGCCCACAGCTTGTAGCACTGGCAATGTCACACACACGCCTGAGGGCGGCATCATAGCGACAGTGTGGGAAGGAACCCTAGGCGCGGGAGGGCGGCAGCGACAGCTGCTGTTGCTGCATCTCCTCCCTCCGACGACAGGCCCCCTGCTACGTCTCCTCCCTCCAGCGACGGGCTCCCCTGCTGCGGCCCCTCCCTCCGCTGCCGGTCTGCCCTGCTGCGGCTCCTCCCTCCGACGCTGGCCTCCCCTATTGCGGCTCCTCCCTCCGGCGCCGGCGTCCCCTGCTGTGGCTCCTCTCTTCGAGCACCATAAGATATTGACACAAATTGTATATACATCAAAATAATAGTATCAAATGTGGCTTTAATTTTACATGAACATACAATTACATATATAAATCTGTTATTAAAATAGAAAAACCAGTTCCGGTTACCGAGTTTTAGAACCTTGTAATTTACTGTTTAGCACTTCAGCTATCCTAGAAGAATGAGAGGCTGAGACAAATTAGGTATGATTTTGTGAGTTATGAACTGCAGAAAATTGGTACAAGATAGCTTATTTATCCAGTCATTAACTTCAACAATATGGTGCAGCTAATCTGCAATTGTGCAGCCAGACATTGATAATTTGAGCTGGTCATAAATTCGATGTGCCTTTGTTAATGATTTGAAATTTGAACTCCTAAAAACATTATTTGCTGTCATGATTGCTTCCTGAGGGGGCATCATTATTCTTAAATGTGTAGTTTGAACTAAAATTGTTGTTTTCTTTCTCTAAACATATATTACTAACCTAACAGGGCGGTCGATGATGATATCAGTGGCTATGATTCTAAAGAAGTTAGCCGATGAGCATAATCTATCTGTTCTGGTAATTCTGTTTCTCTCCAGTTTGATTGCTAATCATTCATGGCATATAAAGTGTATTCTTTGGTTTGAGCATATAAGTGTATTCTTTGGATTGAGCATCTCTGCGGCTGCCTTTCTAAAATATTCTTATGATCCATGGAGGTGGTGTATGCATCCAACTTCTTTATCACATTTGTTTGTGCAAACCATGCAATTTTCATTTTATATCACCATCGGTCCTTTTTCATGATGGATGTGCTTGGAGAATAAAGAACAATAATTGTACTGATGGTCTTGAAAACTTTATTTCATTGGCAGAGCCCTTGGGTGAATGCACCAACTTCATTTTTTTCCATGTGGCTAATGTTTTGTCTGTATTGTTTATCAACTCACTAATTCAGCGTGCCATCTTTTTGAAAGAACAAGACGTTCCATACATCTGTAAATTCGTTTCCTGCTTTAGTTGTTGTCAGAGAAGTTATATAAGTAATTTGATGGTGTACCAGTGAGTTTGATGTATTTATTCGTGTACATCTCCAGTTTTATATTGAAGTGTAGCACCTGAATTTGCATGCTACTAGTCTTCAAAGTAGTCTTGCTACAGTCAATTCTTATATCATCTTATGTCCATCTTTTCCCCCCTGTGTGCAAACAATATTGCTCTAGCTTCTGTAGTTCCTTTTGTCTAATTTGGAAAAGGTATCATAGGCAGCCCTTGTATTTGGAACAACATTTCTTTAATTGAAACTCAAAAGGCTCCCAGGGATGGACAAGTTTACAGATTTAGGTTTTTCACAATTCCATGGATCTAAAAGAGTACAAATGGAATTTTTGTCAGACAAACTATTGGGCTTAAACGTTTGGTTTTACAAATTTCTATGGCTCAGAACTTATCGAATGTTTGAAATGTGTGCCATATAATATTTTTAGCGAAAACTGTCAGATCAGAAACAAAAAGGCAGTTCTTATATTCATCATCGACTTGCACTTTTGCATTAACTCCAGGTAACCAACCATATGGTTGCTGGGAATGGAGCTCCCAAGCCTGCTCTTGGAGAGAGCTGGAAAGCTGTTCCACATGTTCGCTTGCTGATCTCTCGTGATCGTGGGAGCAATATGTGCACAGCAACTGTGCTGAAGCACACACTACTGGTATTTTCTTTGACAATTTGGTTGTACTTTTAGATGCCATAGACACAGCAGCATTGCTTGTTGGCACTGTAGAGATTTCATGGATAATAAACAAACGCTATCATTTTGTTAAACGGAAAAAATTCTCATGATACATATGGCTGTGAGAAGCATACCATGGCATTACAATACCTTTATCCCCACAAGAAAAGCGTGCGCTTTTATCAACAAGGATGATAGCCAACTTTATTGATTATCCATGCACATACTCTTATGAGGCTTGTGGTTACCATTTTTACGAGATAGCAGCAAGGGGATTTACATGGTTGGAACAAAGGAATGTTAGTGGCTGTTTTTTACTGTTTGACGACACAAGAGGTTGCCTTGGATTCTTTGTTGACAAATGCTGACATCCCCTTCCAAACCCCAACTGCAAAATAGAATTACATGACATTTGGATGGAAAATGCTTATCGTGATCATTACATGCAAAACGTTTGTCTGTTCCCACGTACAGCTTTTGGTTGATGACTTTCTACTTCATTGCAGGCTTCTGGGCGTCGTATGAAGTTTGCGGTACCCGGCTGAATTCAGCAACAAGTTGTTCCAGACAGGATGAGAATCAAATCAAAGGGGACTCATCTGGTAGTTAAGCCATAGATAGAGGTTAGAACTTCACCCATAAGGGATAGACTATTCTTTTACCTTCTTTTTGATGGTCCTGATCTATCTAGTGGGTTGTTGGAATACTGAATGTACCAGGGTGCTTTTATCTGTCAACTTGTGTTTTCTGAATGCCATGAAATTACAGCCAAAGAATGCGGCGCATTCATCCTTGTGAATGTTGGGAAATTATTTTTGCAATGAAAGGGTAAATATATCATATGAAAAATATCTAGTGTTCCCTCAGTCATTTGGGTATTATTTATCTTTGTTTTCTTGTCAACCTGTACCAGATCCGGACGTAGCATAGAATGAGGCATCGTTATGGCGTATGATGCTAATCGTAGCTGCGATGCAATGAACATATTGCATACTTGAGTCGTGGATAAGATGAAATATATTTGCAATGTCATTGGCAAATGGCGTTTAAGACAGAGGATCATGCATGAACCGAGCTCTATCCTGCACTGCGACACTCGCTTTGCTGCCTGTCGTCGACCAATCGGCAGCAGCGCAATCTCATCACATATCACGGAGATCTCCAGAGCATCTAGTCGCCTTCATATTGTTGGCGCCAACAACCAGCAGCTTCAGCTTCACTGTCTCTTCAATCCTTCCACAAGGTCTAATTGGGAAACAGAATCTTCAGGTCTAATTGGGAAACAGAATCTTCCGCTTCGGGAACATAATTTTTTACCTCCGACGGTTCCAGCCATATCAGCAGTGTTGGTCGTAACATTCGAACAAGCAGTGTTGGTCATATATAATATCTGGTAAATTACCTTCATCACATTCAAACGAGCATTCTATCAAGTACCTCTTCAAAGCTACTTTGAAAAACATCTTCTCAGCTTTAAAACCTTGACCCAATATGGGACGCAGCAACTTCAGATCATTATGATTGACTTTTGGAAGTGACCAAAGAGCATTCAGGACATCATTCTGCAATACATAGTTCCTCTTGAAAAGGGAAAGAACTCTGACTGTGAAATATCCATGCATCTTAGTGTTAGTTTCCGATATAGGTTCATCACTGACAGTGCTTTTGCTAACTTCTTTGGCAGATAATTACCTTCCTCAACCTCTGATATAATCTTTCTACATCTTTTGTTTATCATGTTAACAAGATGACTTCTTGTGGAAGCTTGAGCTACATGCAGGAATCTTGGAGGACATGATTTTTCTCTGAGCTTCCTATTCATTGCGACAAGAGCTTGCTCAGGCATTTCATTGAGTCCATCTAAAGCTTGGTTTATGGATGACAGAAGAATTGGTGAAACAGGTGTTGCAAGGCTCACAGAATTAAATTGATAGTTGCATGGATTTGTTAAAATTTCGGACAATTGAGACTTGGTGTTTTCATCTAGGAAGCACCGATACTCCGCTGAATTGCCGTACCCGTGTCCAATACGTATCCGATACAGTGATACGTTTCGATACTCGGCGATACGGTATCGGCGGAGTATCGGAGAATTTCGGCCAGAAAAAAAAATCAAAAAAATCCCGATACAGCTCCGATACGGTGCGATACGGCAGCGATATGTTTGGGCCTTCGGTGTTGCCCAACACGGCCCAACACCGAAGGCCCAAATGCCTCACGCGTGATCGCCCTTAATCCAGTGCAGATGAGCACTAGCCGAACCTCCATATTCGCCTCCCTTCTCCTCGGTCGTCACCGCCGCCACCACTAGCCAAAGGCCACCGGCCAGCCGCCACTCCCTCGTCACCACCGCTTCCCCCCACCGCCTGGAGGTCCGCTCCCTCGTCGCCGCCGCTTCCCCCCACTGCCTAGAGGCCAGCCGCCGCCGCTTCCCCCCACCGCCTAGAGGTCAGCCTGCCAGAGATCCGTCGACTGGAGGTCCGCCTGGTGGAGATCCATTGCCTGGAGGTCCGCCTGCTGGAGATTCGCTGCCTGGAGGTTCGCTGCTCCGCCATTCAACGGAGGTACTTCTCCCCCCACAACTTCTTCCCCGCCGCTCCCCTCTCCCCCCAGGCGACGGCGACCATGCGGGGCAAGGCGGCTGAGATGGTAGGGAAGCCTGTGTGGGGCGATGCCAGTGCGGTCGTGCGGCGTCGCGGCTAGAAGCTGGCGAGCGACTAGAAAGCCCGTGCGGGGGTCGGTGTTGGTGCGGCCGGCTACGGTGCGGCGCGGAGGCGTAGCGTGACGGGAGCCCATGTGGAGGCGACATCGGTGCGGCTGGCAACGGAGCGATGGGAGGCGCAGTGGCGGCTCAACCATATGGGGTCGGCGGCATGACTCATCTCGAGGCCGGTGGAGGCTCGTCCTTGCAGGGCCAGCGGTGCGACGACTCGTGGTGGTGTAGTGGATGACGGTGTGGCCGCATGCAGGCAGTGCAGGCACATGCAACTGACGGCCAAACAACATTGCTATCCTCTTTTTTTTTCTTTTTTCAATCTACAATGCAATCAACATCTACTCTTTTCAAGTAATCTACTGATCCGCATTGTGTCGACGACTTCAAGTCTGGTCGTGGTAAATTAGAGTGCATCGTGGAAAATAATCTAGAAGGCGAAATTTGAAGTGATATAGATAGACAATTCAATCTACAAGTGTCGTGCTTCAATGATTAACTTTCGATCTACCAGAGCGATTCGTGCTGATAACGTGTTGAGAAACCGTCATTGGCGAGTCTAATCTGAGTGATTCCTCATAGGCAAGAGAGATGTATCAAACACAGAATAATGCAAAATAATATATTAAACACAGAGAGATAGGGCCTCCTTTCTTTCTTTATTGGTTTTCTCCTCTAAAAGATACAAGTACAAATATTGGAGAGGACCCCCTATTTATAGACTAAAGAGTGAGATGCTTACCATAGGTCAGATTTGTAAGCTTTTGTCTAGATTTCCTAACAGAACGAACAACATACAATCGCTGTTGAGATGGCGAAATTTAGTCCGTTTTGTCAATCCTATGGATCTTAGCATTTTGGTCCCTTTGTAGTCAATCATATAGATATACTAGCTAAATATCCGTACATTGCTACGGATTAAAAAATAAAGTACACGTGGAGCCTTCATCGTTGGGCTTGCCCTGTATGACAACCTGAACTCTGCCATAGGTCACAGAAGCATGTGTGTTTCTATTCTCATTCTGGCCTATTTATGGTAGCATGTCTACAGTAAACGGATGTTATAACACTTTTCGTTGACGCTAGCAGCTGCATTTAAGCTGAAATGAACCAGAGAAATCATGAATGGCATTGGTGAATCGTAAGTAATGTACCAAAAAAGCACTAATTAACAGTAAATTTCAGTAATGTAAATGAATGCGAACCTGACAATAAGCGAACATTGAAAACTGACGCCTCCAGTGAAGTGGAAAACCCCAAAATGATATATTAGACATCCTTGACTTCAAACCACATGAATACTCAAAACAAAGAGCAATTTATTAAAACAAAAATCCTCAACGTGGATTTACTGGTCATACTTGATTACAATTCCAGCATCTTTCCTTGTGATTGTAGAACGGTATATATATATTTATTATAAAAAAGAACAGCATATATGTTATCTTCTACGTTTTCACCAGAATCTGCACAGGCGAACGAATCCAAAGGCAATATCTCCATTAAGAAGTCATAATTTCCTTAGAATATTTCCGAGTGCAAAGGCATGTCTAAAACACTAAATTTGCATTTTAAAAGGACACTGCTCCAGTGATTCAACATAAGAAAAAATAGAGAGCAGGCCCATTGGAGAAATAAAAGCTCAACTAAAAAGTTGTGTTCCCTATATTGCGTACAACAACAGAATGAGATTTCCTTGTAATGCTCGTAATGACATGTAAGTAATTAAGTACCTAGAATAATCATGGGCTCTTGATAGAGCAAATAGTAATGAAGTTCTTACAACTTTAATCGAGCTAAGCAGAAAGTATGCTTTTCAAAGTTAGGATAAAAACGTAGTATATTTTTGCCCAGCAAAAGCTATAGTGTGGTGTAATTTTAGTTCGTCCTGAAAGTATCCCCGTGTAAGAACTCGGAATTCTCAAAATCAAACTGCAGCCAACCTTCTGAACAGGACACTAATGAATACAGAACAATGTTATTTAAAAGCAAATAATGGAACCATATGTTCAGAGAATAACCTGGAGCTCCTTTGCAGGCATCTTAACCCTGTCATTGTAGGATTGAAGTCAAAGAAAACTTTTATAGAACTGTTGTTAGCTAGACCTCTTCCGAATACAACGCTTGCCATATCTATTACTAATAGTATTGATATGGGGTCGCCCAGTCTTCTCGACATAGGATGATACTCACGGGAGTCTTGATGAATTGTAGCGATCCTCCAATGCCAGTGCAAGGGACGAACACTCTTTAATCCGCCAAAACACACTCGCGTCGATTTCACTGACCACAAAGCGAAGATCTATCGTGCACCTAATTCTCAGCGGAAAAGTTGAACGATCTTGATTGAAGAACACACCTAATTCTTCTTAGAACTTCGGCAATCACAAGGAATTCGAACAAATACTAGTAGATTGATTTTTCTCAAAGGTGGTTTAAGTTACAAAGCCAATGGAGTCTCTTATTTATAGGGGTATGCAGACCCTTACTTATGAAATGTTTTCAATACATGAAAAAATAATCAAATCGTAGCTGATTTTATCTCTATTTCTGAAACCGAAGATTGTTTTGATGATTTCGTCGCACACAGAAGGAATTATGGGATGAGGCCAGATCCATTGGAAAGAGAACGAGATAAGCTTTCTATGTTATACTCACACATTCCAAATGGACTCTTCATACGAAATCTATGAGCATTTAAAGTTGGTCATGTCAGGCTGACTCAGCATCGGATTGGTTTGGTAATTGCGGTGCGCACAGAAAGAATTTAGAGGTGGGACCAGATCCATTTGAAAGTGGATGAATTCTTCTTTCTATACTGTACTCGCACACATCAAACGGAGTTTATATGCAAAAGTTATGCACATTTGAAATAGACGTTGTCGGGAGGGCCGAATCTGAGTTGAAGTCGTGAACAGAAGTTGGTTTGCACTTGACGGTTCCATTTGTACACTTGGCTCACATGGTTCTCTATGGTTCTTAAAGACAATTAAATCATCACAAGGATTAAATAGTATTCCATTCTTTGAAACATTTGTATGTAAACTTATGAATGCATTCACCTAATAGTTAAGTTGACGTGCTCGCGCTCGAGTTATTGATCTTTGTATCGTAGGTTCAGCTTCGTAAATATTCTGATGCGGATATGTATGTGTCTTGCACTTTTTATTTAAATATATTATTTAACTGGAAAGAATTATTGAGCCACATGAAATATGTCCAGGTGAACTCATTCCAAACTAAACATAATGTTGTTATTCATAAGGATGGAATACTAGGGTTTAGGGCAATGGATCTAGTCCTACCTCTAAATTCGTCATGAATCAAAAGTTATGACTGAAACAATGTGATGGTTGTAAAATCTAGTTTCTTTTTTGTGAGAGTTCGTATCTAAAATCATATAGGGTTGAGTTGTACTCAGTTTGGGGACCATATGGACGTCCCAATGAGCTATATAAGCCATGTATTGATAGCCTTTATGGCTCAGACTACATTTGAGAAAAATCAATCTACTAAAGTTTGTTCGAGTTTGCTATTGAAATTCCGTAGGGAATTAGGAGAGTTCTTGAATCAAGATCGTTCAGCCTTTCCACTGAGAATTGGATGCACGATAGATCTTCACTTGGTGATCGACGAAATCGATGTGAATATATTTTGGCGGATTAAAGAGTGTTCGTCCCTTGCACTCGCATTGGAGGATCGCTACGATTCATCAAGACTCCCGTGAGTATCCATCCTACGTCGAGAAGATCGAACGACCCCGTATCATCTTGGTATCAAAGTGCGGTTTACTCGGTAGGATCTTATCCGTTTACTTTTCAGTTCATTACTTGTCCTATAGTCCATATAACCAAAAATTGCCTCACAAAAAAAAAATTCAAACCCTAGTTTCGCATATGTTATTTTCGTGAGTTCTATTAAGTCTTGATCCATTAGAAAATTTATTTACGTACTGATCATCGTGTCTTTTGTGTAACTTAATCTTTGCATATCAATTATCTTGAAAATCCGCTAGTTGATCTTTCAATTAGCATAAAAAAAGAAGATTCAATTCACCATTTGAATTCTTGATCTGATCTTTGCGCATCTCAGAAAATTGTTATATCCGAATATATTTGGGTTTCCTTTTCTTGTTTAATTCAACTGCAAGAAACCCTAGCCGTCACCTAGAATCCTAATCGAACACGTTCGGACTATCCGAAATTTGTTGTGGTTTGAGTTCCGAGCGTCCGTTGAGATTTTCACTTAAATCCTTTGAACATTTAAGACTAGTCATTGATATTGCATTGTGGGCTGCTCTTGAATAATTTATTCTCAACTGAACATTAGACTTGTGCATCACTCACTCGGCCGATAAAAAAAGAAAAAGTTTATACCCCTGCGTTTTTGAAAAAAAAAGTTTGCGACTCATATACCTCATTAGACTCAGAATAAGAATTTGAATATTTTGAGTCACGAGCAGGGTAGCAAAAAAAGAAGAGAGCAAAAAAAAGTAGAAAAAAAGGGTCGAACTTGAGTGTATGTTTTATGCTATAAATTCAGTTGGAGTTTTTAATTTATTTGAGTAATCTTGTGCCCTTAAATTCATATTATTGCAATTGGCTAGCGTCTCTCCTAGTACTTGAGTGCAAAATGAGCTAATATTTTCTGATTGTTTCTTTGAGCTTATTTCTTTGTTTGCATTGAATTACATTGATTATTACGTGTGCGTTCATATCCTTCACTTATATCTTGTGGATCAGTATATAGGCAAGAGTTTTCTAGTTTAGATTATTACTTAATTCAACAATATCGTGAAATTCAGATTGTGTAGAATAAATACTTTTTAATCAAGCTCCACTAAACATCCTTTGCTGTGCAATTATGGGGACACTTTTAAATCTGCTTGATCATCACTTGCTATTGTAGCCACCACCAAGTGTAAGTTTCTTTTCGCCTCAATTCACTTCAAAAATGTAAGAACTTTACGTGGTGAAGAAAAAGTGAGATAGAGTGAACTCCATATATCGTATATATGTTGTAATATTTGTGCGTTCTTTGTAAAACTAACTATGACAGGTAGAGACAATAATATGGGAGAGGAGTATACCCCAGCGAGTCGTTTTCAATTCCAACCTTTGAGAGGGACTTTGCGTAATGAGCTTACTGCCACTTCTTCCACCTTGAAAGAGCAACTCAAGGCGGAGATCAACAATTATGCGCAAGATATGCGTATTGAATTCAATCATCAAATGAAAGTGCTACGCTCGAACATCATGAATGATATTGTGCGGGCACTTCATCCACAACAAGAAGAAGATAATTTTTTTCCTTTCTATGGAAGTAAGGACTCAGAAGGGTATCTTGAGTGGGAATGGCGAATGGAGAAAATATTTAGATTTGAAAAGTTTCCCAAAGACCAAGAGGTGATGCGTACCACTAGAGAATTTGAAGAGTATGCTTATAGTTGGTGGCATCAACGATTTGGAAATGAATTTATTAAATCTTAGTCAGATTTGAAGGCACTCATGAGGAGAGAATTTGTGTCATCCTATTATGCACAGGGATTGCTTCGCTATTTGAAGAGTATTCCACAAGGGAGTAACACTGTGCAAGAATATTATTTTGAGCTATAAGATGCATTACGTCGGGCTGGTGTCATTAGTGAACTACAAAAGAAGACATACTTTAAAAGAGAATTGAATTCTAAGATCGCCGCTACACTTCAACATAAATATTTTAGTAGTGTGCAAAATCTTGTAAATTGTGCTATTCAAGAGGAGAAGAGACTTATGAAGAGACGTACACCACAGTTTTCTCCCTGTCCATACTTCAATTATGCTACCTCTACTAGTGTGACACATGAGAAGATGACCGAGTATAAGACTTTCTCTTCAGTCAAGGAGATAAATAGTATTCCAAAGCTATATATAGCTCCTAAGATACACTACAACCCATGTGAGGATGAGAGCCACATAGCCAAATTGAATGAGAGTGATAAAAAAATGAGTTGTGTGATCCCACCATATGTAAGATTGAGAGCATCCAAATTTAGAGTGTGAGAGAGATACCAAAAGAAAATAGGGAAGTAGAAGATAGACAAAGTGAGGATAAATCTGAAACTAACACATTATTATTTACTTCTAGTGTTGTTTCTTATATTGTACAGGCTGACATTAAAAATGAAGAAATGAACGTTCAACAACCAGCGCCTTTGAAGGCAAATGAGAAGGAAGTAACCACGGGAGAGGATGAAGTGCTTGCTGCTCTGTGTGTACATCCTAATAATTTTAAACTCTTAGTACCTACATTATCTGAGGAGAACGATAGAGGTAATAATATTGGTGCTGAATTTAATTGTGCAAAGGTAAGTAATTGTGAGAACTCATATGATCAACCAAAAATTTCATGTTCTGAAATTTTTCTGCTCAATTTACATAATATGGAATTGATTACTCATAAGGAAGTTCTTACTAGAATATCTCCTAATGATTCTTTGTACTATATCATATTTGATGATTCTATAGAGCTATCTAATGTGATTGATAATATTGCTAAAATTTTACGTTCAAAATCACTAGTTAGTACCTATGCCTATACATATAAGTTCAATTTAATTAAAAATTATAGTGTAGATGATAAATTTTATGTTCACAGAATTTGCATTACATGTGATAACCTTACTGAATTGAAATTGCATATTGTGGATAAACAATCTTTTGTGACATATTATGATAACAATGAGATGAATGTTAATAATAGTGCTTGCTGTTTAAAAAGATTTCTTAAGCCTACTTGTTTACCCTATAATGTATAATTATGTACAAATACTCAGAGTAGCGCAGTTGAAGCATGGAAGGCATTTAAAATTTTCTTCCCCATATCTGAACAACTAAATTTGATTTTATCTATTAATGATCTGTCCATGTTCTTAGAAAAGTTGAGAATGACTTTCTTTTATAGGAGTGAGAATGATGCGAATAACAATATTGCAATGCATACATCTTTCAATCACTATTACACTAATCGGGTTGTACAAAATAACGAGAATAACACAACAATTGATTCTTACATATACTATACATATGTGTTGTTCTTTTCGTTTATTACACCTTCAGATGTTCATGATGTGCTAAGCAGAAGTGTTGATGACAAATATATATACTATGTATACACGTTGTATTCTTTGTTTAGTACAATTTCAGGCTATCAAAAGCCGAGGACGGCTTTTCTTGAAGAAGGGGAGGATGATGCAGATACGCATATGTCTTGTACTTTTCAGTTAAATATATTATTCAACTAGAAAGAATTATCGAGCCACATGAAATATGGCTAGGTGAACTCATTCCAAACTAAACATAATGTTGTTATTTATAAATATGGAATACTATCTCATGTTATAACATGGTATATTCTTATATTTGTCAATAGCAAAGCAATGGAGAGACAAAAGGAAGAGGATAACCATATTAGATACCAAAGACATAAAGGAAAAAAACCCATGCAGTGGGAGAGTAAAAGGGAGAAGCCCAAAGACTTAAACTATAAGTTTTGAATAAGATTTTCAAACCTAATTCGTACCTCCCATAAACCCAACTGGATTCAAACTCAGATTCAACTCAGAATTCAATTCAGATTCGGTTTGGGACAGCCTGACAGGCAGTTACTAAAAAGGCTATAGCTTTCACAACGGAATCCGATTCGAGTGTTCTTGTACTCGTTGGAAAGATAATTTCAAGGGCTACGCAATGGATCTAGTCCTATCTCCAAATTCATCACGAATCAAAAGTTATGACCAAAATAATATGTCAATTGTAAAATCTAGTTTCCTTTTTATGAGAGTTCATATCTAAAACTATAAGGGTTAAGTTGTACTCGATTTGGAGACCATATGGACGTTCCAAGGGGCTATATAAGCCTTGTATTAACAGCCTTTAGGGTTTAGACCACTTTTGAGAAAAATCAATATATTAAAGTTTGTTCGAGTTTGCTACCAAAAGTCCATAGGGAATTAAAAGAGTTCTTCAATCAAGATCGTTCAGCCTTTCCGCTGGGAATTGGATGCACGATAGATCTTCGCTTGGTGGTCGGCGAAATCGACGCGAGTGTATTTTTGCGGATTAAAGAGTATTCGTCCCTTGCACTGGCATTGGAGGATCGCTACGATTTATCAAGACTCCCGTGAGTATCCATCTTACGTCGAGAAGATCAGACGACTCCGTATCACATTCTCATGCATACTAGTTGTGGAAGTAGTTGGGATGTTCTTATCACGCATCTTCACTTTAGGTTTGTATATATCGAGTATGGGTCTACATACAATTACATAAAATAGTAGTTCTACATCTCCAAATATAAGAAACAATGACCCAATTAAATTAGAGTTTACCTGACCATATTTCATGCGGCTTAATAATTCTTTCCAGTTGAATAATATATTTAACTGAAAAGTACAAGATATGTATATATTAGGAATACTTCAGTAGAGTCGGATAAAGAATAGGAGATTGGATTAGGTACTCTTGTTAGGAGCACTGCCTATTAAAAGGGCAATAAAGGTCGAGCTGAGAATTACCTTCGGATTTTCCCCTATTCCGATGTCCTTCCCAGTCTGCGCAGGGCCGTTCCCTTGCGCCTTCTCTGTTCTTTGCTTCCCAAGCCGCCGGTCTTTCACCAGTACAACCTGCCATCCGGCAATGGGCATGACAACTGCATACAATGTTTTCAAAGTACACATGATTTGACCTGGTTATCATTGCTTCTGTTGATAAAGCAGCAGCAAATAAGCGAAGAACAGTGCACATACCTCTATGACAACCAATTGTTGTTCCGAAGAAACTTTTTGTACAGCAGCCAATTCATCCTCTAATTTCTGCATTACTTTCAAAAAAAACACTTTGGAACTTGTCATCGCAATTCATACAACAGCCTTTTCCCGTTTTTAGTGCTTCAGTGAATGCTTCATCGTAGTAGTTCTGCATTGAATCATGCCAATAAGGTGCCCTAAATTGCACCGAACATTCCGTAATTATACGGATCCGCTCCTTTCTACCAGTCTCTCCTCTAATTGGATCCTACCAAAAGATAAACATGGGGAGAATACCTATAGCAATAAGCTAAAATTAGCAGCTGCAAGTCTAAATATATGTTCTAAGAAAAATTTTACTACTGATTTGATGACAGGCTTTTTTTTTTGGAATAGTTTGTTTTTGAAGAAAATTTCATGATTGAACAATATTGTCACTTCAAACAGATCTAGCAGGTTATTGCCCCCAGTCAAAAGTATTGGAAAGGAACATTTTTTTGATGAGCTGGCTTTTCTCTTGATAAACTGAAATCTAGGTGCGCTGGAAATCATATATAGGAAGCATTAGTATTGAGTAAATCCTTGGACCGATTTGTTTCTAAATAGGGAGTGTTAATAACAAGGGTGAATATAAAAGTACCTAGCAAGTATTAATAGCAACATGCAATTTCCATGCCATCAAAAATCCTATCTCATTCATCATCATTTCGAAAGTAAGTTTTTATGTGGTAAAAAATTTCAATTAAAGTTTTATAAATATACTAATCACTCGTATTCAGAGATAAGGGCACCAATAGGCTCCTGTATCCTCTGGTCCAAGAGACAGGCATGAATCACGTTTTAAACCCTGCGCTGGTTGGTATCACTTTACCCATAACTACTTTGACTTTAATTGTCAATGATTTCTTCGTATTTTCTTATATGAGATGCCCAAATTAGAGTACAGAGTTGTTTCCCTGATTTCTGTATACTGTACCTCCACCCAGTTAGTATATCCCTAGCCATTGTGCCAAGCTGGTCTCACCTTCATCGAACACTGCACCACGCTACATATAGGCACACGAGTTTTTTTCCATCTCTAGCCTTACTCAATCTCACAATCATATACTCCTTACCTATATGTAGTCGATACGATAAATACAACTTGTTACATGCGTGAGAGTTGATTTATCGTTATGTCATATCTATATGTAGAGGGCCCCACACTAGCCACTATATTTCCTTTCTTGGGCACCTTCCACCCACCTATTATTTATTTGTAAGACAGTTGCTCTACTAACTGCCTACCCTTCAATACTCATGTAGAGGCTAGGCTGGTTGACGTGGCACCCACGTGGATTGACACATGGTAGACACGTAGGCTTAGGGTTGACAAGGTTGCTTGCATGGCTCGCTGACTCGGCTTGGTCTATGGCTCACAAAACAGTAGATCTGATATATGGGTCACATGTCAGTGGCTTGGTGCATGGTGAACTAGGTTCATGGAGGATTCAAAACATTGCCCAAACGGAGTGTGGTCTGACATCACGACGTTGAGGAAATCAAGACAACGCTTAAGTGACCGAAGTGTTGCGCGACGCGGCTGGCCAATCGAGGCAGTGAAGCAGGCTGGGAGGATAAAGGCGCGGTGAATGGCGGAGTGGGGCAGCTAACGGCGAGGGCGACGAATGGCGGAGCGACTCACCAGCAGCAATGACTCGACGGAGTGGATGGCTTGATGAAGACAAACAACTGGCAATGAAGAAGATGAAGATGACGGTGAACTCGACAGCGAATCTCAGTGACAAACTCGGTGGCTTTGGGATGGCTCGGGATGCAAAAGAACAAGCGGCGGCTCATCCTTAAATAGCGTGGACGCCGACGTGTCCGAGGCGGCGATGGCATGGAGTCCATGGCAGCGGGGACACAGACGCCTAGTCCGGGGCGAGCATCGGCGACAGCGGCGTCGGGCCAAACTTAGACACGGTGGCAATTCCCGGATGGAGACAATGAACAGTGTAAAGGGCTTCCGATGGTCGACATGTGGCAAGGCGCGAAATGGACGGACAAGATAAGATGGGCCAGAAACTTATGGGCTGGGGTGGAGAGAGAGAATGGGTTGGGTTTAGATTTCGGCCCAAATGCTTTCAGATATTTTAGATGTTTTCTTAATTTTAGAAATTGCATTAAATTCAATTGGGCTCTATAAAATAGCAAATAAACCAAAAAATTTCCAGAAAATTCAGAAAAAATTACTTGAAGCACAAGGAACCTAAATAAAATACTTTCAACAAAAATTAAAATTTAACTTAGTCACATTAAATCTTTTTAATTAATAAAAATGTAATTTAATTTTTAGTTAATTCTAGAAAAATCTAAATAGTGAATTTTATTTTTAAAAGCTTCAAAATAACTCTGAAAAATAGGATGTTACACCAAGCTCATGTTAGTTGTTTGAATTTTACATTGTCTCACATGGTTGCATACTCCGACATAAAGATATCTAGACTCTAAAGACCGGTAATACAAACTGAATAGTACCTTAATGTAATAAGCAAGGGGAGTGAAAGTTGCCAACTTGGTTAAAAGTAGGAGGTTACCAGGGAGTATTTAATTTGGTACGTTGTAAAGAAGACTGTCGAGATCTACGTTGTAACAAGCATGTTGGACTTGCCTAAGTAAAATTATACCTGGAAATGCCAATGAATCAATATCTGTCAGTTTATGTTTACCTGCTGTGCAGCATAGGTAAACTGAGCCAATGAATCAAAAGCCAAGACTATGAAGAGAAAAGCTGTCTTGGCCGGACAGGGCTTGACATCTCAATATTGCTGTTAATTCATTGTATGAGATCCACTACTGCAGTTGAACTTATGGATATATCGCACATCGGCACATGGACATGCCTAAGTAATTGCAAACTTCAAGCAAGACTCAATTTGGTTATCTCAAGTTGTTCAAATGGCTTGTTGTGGACTCAAGCCTTTAGTTTATCCATAAGCTCCTTTTGCCAGTCCGGTATATATCGATCTGACATTTTAAGGTGTATCCTTCGAAGAACTGTTATGGAGCTACCTTTCTTGTATGAATATGCATGTTATTTTTTCATAACTCGTAAGTAGTGGAGAAAATTACTTTAGTATTGAAAAGAGGTGCAAATTGGAAAATATCATCTGTTATGTTCAGATATGCCATTTGATATGAAATCGACAAGGCAGAGCATGAAACCAAATGAAGAACAATTAAGAACACAAGATAGAGATTTAACATAAAAAGCCTTTGCGGGTGAAAAATCACGGACACACAATCGAGGGAAGCACTATATGAGGAGAAGTTATAGAACATTCTTAGCTTATATGTGATTCCACTTGCCTCTACTAGGCAGTGTACATGGATATAAATAGTCTTGGAACAAGAGTCCCAGATGAGGCTAGGAACAGAGTCCTTGTCGGTAATGAAATAGAGATATATTTAGAAACTGAAATAGTAACTTTCTTAAAGACAGGAAGACAGAATGGCACCCTGCTCGGATAGTCTCAGAAGAAATCGGTGAAGAGTTATAATCAGATGCGTCTCGAGTAGCCACGTTTGACTCCAGTCGACGCACGCACCTTAGAGCACCACGCTTGATATAGGTCGATGCAGAGTCTATTACGAACATGAAGATGATTCCAATCATAACCTCAGACCTAACCAGACTCGGATCACAAAATACAATAATATCTAATTAATGTGGGTTTGGCATGTGGAGCCCAGGGCCACATGTCAATGACACATGAATGGTATTTTCCAATTCGGTTAGTATTGTGTATCCATGTTTGAGATGTGATGTGAGCAGAATTCATTTCGAAAATTGAAAAATTGTGGCCTTCATTGTTTTCAATTTTTCAATGATTTCTTGTCTGGAAAGTATGGTGTTGTATGCTAACTCTGCAATTATATTATTATACAGAAAATTGAAGGTCACAACAAGTTGAATAAAGCCCGACCTTATCTTCATTTCCTTCATCCATTGAATGTGGGTGCACTTGTGCTATCTGTTCTTTTACTTTTTATGCACAACCTGTGAGTGTTGTGCACTAGTTTTCTCTTGGACAAACATTCAATTTGGTTTCTGTTTTCTTTGCCAGTGCTGCTTGAATTGTTTTCTGTACTAATCTATCCATAATTTTACTATGTTTCAAACTATGTGGTCATAATCAGAATTTTTAATGCCTACAGAAAGGGGGGGGGGGTACTTCAGTGTTAATAACCTGTCAAAATCTGAATTAAGTGTTTTACCAGTGACCATTGCATGTGGTGTTGTACAAATGGCAGATTTGCTATATTCAGAGCAAATGAAGGAAATCAATATCTGTCAGTTCTCTCTGCGTGGTGCAGTAAGCACAAGAAATGACAAGCTCCTACTCGGGCCTTACGTATGCAGGTTCCATGACAACTCAGCTTGCCTTCTAAGGATGGCAGTCTAGCTTGGGTCCTTTGAGAAGGAGATTACAGAGGCATAGTATGGCACAACTGACTACTCGTTACATGGTGAATTTTGTTCAAATAATCGTTTCATACCTGCTTGTCTTTTCTCTTGCAAACCTCAGAAGAACATATCAAAATAATCTGTTATCCCTTTTATACAACAGATACTGAATCAGCAAAAATATGAATTCCATGAAAGAAAAATCGAAAGAGAACTAACCAAGTGAACAGCTCCAGCAAACACAGAATAATTAATATTTCGACAAAGCATAATTCTTTCTGTTTTTCTTCTCTTTTTCTTTCTTAGAAAGTGCCCCGCCATGCCAATAGAAACCAATTAAGAAAGCAATTCCAACAGAAACAAGAAGAAATCACAAGAACTTACAGTTTGCAGTCACAGAACGAAAGAGGACACGAAGTGATATTGGCTCGGCTCACATCTGGCGCCGCGCAGCTCGCTGCCGCTGAGATGAGCCAAGTCAATACCATGCCATGTCTTCTCGTTCTTTGTTCTTGGCTCTCTTCGTCTGAATGCTTCTTCACTTCGTCACCTGGTCCCGTCTTTTATAGAGGAGCTGTCAATAGTTTAAGATTACAAGGGTCGTGTCTGGTGCAAGGCGGAACATCTGACTTCTCGAAACGGTTTCTTCACTCCGTTCGCTCCAAGTATAAGACAGAAGGTCACGGGCACACTCTACTCCTCTTGCTTCCATCTCGCGCAAATGCTTTCAGTGCAAATGGGGTATGCAAACTTGAGATCCTAACCATCGAATCAGTGCAATAATGAACTGTAGTCATCTGATCGAATGGATGATCATAATCTTTCACACAACCGGAAGGTTGACATTATTGCGAGTTCTTGATATGTAATTTTTATTTAAGGGGTTATTATTAACTTTTTATTTGTGTCAAACAAACTAGACTCTATGGTTTGCATTGTAGGAATCCATCAAACATGTGCAGCCATTAAAAAGTCCGGTGAGCTTGGAAATATCCTCCAGGGTCTAATTCCTGCTGGAAAGAGAGCATGCACAAAGTGTTGCGAAAACGAAGCGTCTAGTTTGTTTGTTCCTTTTTGACAAGGTCAGTGCTGTAACTAATTTTTCAGGCCGGCTGTGTGTTGTCCTCTTGTGAACGCATGAACTGGAGATAACTTAGAATAGCTCGGCCAAAGCAAACCGACCATCGTTAAAATGCACTATTTCTCAATCGATTTCTTTTTATCACTTCACATACTACCTATATTATTCCCCAAGGGATTGCTCCCCAGGGAGGTATGCCACGTCATGCTTTTTGTAAAAAAAAGTATCTAAGTATACTGAAAGTGATAAATAGATATAAAATAGTCGTTTAATTGGTATATATATAATCACTATTCTGTGCACAGATATAAAATTCTCATCAAAAAGTTACTACCGTTCATAAGTGAAGTTACAGGCAAACATATATAGAATTACTACTAGTACATAACAGGTTAGTAACTCTACATACATTTGATAGTAACTTAATTCACAAATGGTAATAACTTTTCGGCGTGTACGGTGCACGCACGCACTCGTTAGGGTAGCCGTATGTATGTATGTATGTATCAGCTTGTCAAAGTTATACATTAGAAGATAAGTATATGTATTTTCAAAAAGAGACAGGTATATGCATTTCGTTCTACTTTTCAGGTTTAGGCTTAACTTATAAAAACAACTTTTCACAAAAAGTTTGCCAACTTTTTTGTCTTCCTACACTTTACCCACTTTGCCATCCTACTAACAATTAATGCAATTGCTAGTACAGCTTAGTTCGACATTGTTTGAGCATGCAATGGAGATACAATTGGCTGATTGAAAAACTTTACAACAGCATATGCCACCGGTTCAAATTCTAAAATGGCACATACTCCACTCTTTTGTATTTGCCGTTTTAGAATACGTGCAGTAAACCGTTAAAAAAGTTCAACTACAAATTAATATACACAAAAGAATTTGCATTTGTCATATAAAATCGGTACCAGTAGGTTTGTCATAAAAAATACTTTCATGTCATTATATTTTTCATAACATTTCAAACATATAATTCAAAAAATAATGGTTGTTAAAAAATAATGGCACATATAATTCGATCCGTTTCCCCCTAGAGACCGTGATGATATCTAAACGACAATTGAAAAGAACGGAAGTATAGTACGTAGCTGATAAAAGTGGAACTCGGACCCATGTGAGCTTTAGCTAGCTAGGGTGCATGCCATAACAGTGTTATTAGGACTACCCAACGGTCAGCGATCAATAATGTGTAACTCAATTTGACATATAAAATCGTGTTGTATTAACTGTGTATTGTGACCACCCAAAGCAAGCTGTTAATCGTGTTGTATCAATTTGAGATATCTTAAGTACCTATCATAATGCTAATTCAGCAAGCTTGTGAGCAACTAATTAAGCAGGGATGCATAAAGAAGCCTACCCAAAGCAGAAGGATATCTTTATATAGCATATCCAAGGCCATTATACACGTAACATATTTCACTGCATTGGTGGCCGAAGTGCTTGCCACGTGAATGTGGGCACTACAGTCACTTATTTTTTGTGAAGTACTTACAGTGCACATGCAACTCTACATTAGACTAGGTTCTAGGACGTCTTAAACAATTTTAAGGATTTGCTTAATTACATGCATGCATCTTCTTTGTGCAGCTACTCTACCTCCAAGTCAAAGCAATGTCCATGTAACATCCCGACTTAACAGATATCTAAGATATCATCTACAACTACTATTGCTACTAATTTTAATCAACAAGCAAACTTAACAAATAATTAAATTTCAAGAATAAACATTCAACATGATAGTAAACATAAATTTTAGCAACACGAAAATCCATAAATTGACCTTGATATGAGCCAATATCTACCAAGATGAAACATAACAAGTCTAAATTGAGTAAAGCATCAAACAACAACATTATGAACTATAAAAACTAAGGGAAACCAAGAATCGTCTAATCAATACCATGGAAACTACTAAATTATTCATGTCCATAAATGATGAGTTGCTAGGTGGAGTAAAGAACTATAAATGTGCAATAATCCATGTTCTACATCCACCTATGCATATCGCCCTTAGCATTCATCTAAAAATAACAACAAAGTAAAGGTGAGTTCACGACTGAGCAAGTACAAAATAGAATAATAATAAAGTAAGCGCTATTTTAACATTTCATCTTCATCACCAGTATCTACACCCTCACCCTGTTCTTTTTTATATAGGGTAACCCTGTTCTTTTTTATACATGGTCTTACCTCAACGCCCGTAGAGTGCCTACCGAGATAGGTTTTCGCAACACGAATGCTCACATGCAATGTAAGGATTATCTTTTTCATTAATTAATTAGCATCATTAATCAATTGACATAATCAACATTTTAACCATAAACATATGAGCAATATGAGAACAAGTATCATCATATGAATCATCATAATAAGTAATTGCTTAAACAACAAACAAGTTCAAACACTTAAATATAATTCTACCATGCACTTGTTTATTTCTTAATTGCGATGATCGGGTTGATTAATACTCCTCCTACTGTAAACACCCAAACTCAATACAAGTTACCGCAACACAACGCAATACTAAATCTACAACGCCCCTACGCACTACCTAAATCCATAACTTTCCTCATTAATAGGACAATCATCCCTACTGTTCTGGCACTAAAATTATCATAACTATTAACTCTCACATCGTATTATAGCAAAACATACTAATTCTAAAATTTACAAAAAAATTTTACAACTTCCTAGTTGATCAAATTACTAAATTAAATCATCTAAACCCCCTTTCTTAAACTAGAAGACAGACCTGTCATCTCTTGGACAGCAAACTTAATAATTCCATATCTTTCAATCTACACATGTAAATATATTAAACTATAATATTTTCAAAAACTACAGAAAATTACCTACTACTTCCTAGTCATTCCCAAAATTCAATTACGCCATTAACCTAGTCAAATTAATATTTTTTCACTGCTGCATCTAGTAGCAACCTGATACTGGACAGCAGCCTACCAAAATTCACAGCTTCTATTATAATTATCTAAAAATTGTGTTCTTAGACTTTTTGGAATTCTTAAGAAATCACCTACAATATTCATGTAGACTAACCCCCTCCCCCGCCCCAAAGTATTCCATCCACTAATTTTAATTAACAAAGTAATATGTGCTCCAAAACACGGCAAGTTTACCAGATAATAGGATTACAATATTCATATATCAAAATTTACTCATTCGATCGATGTGAATAAATATTATACTAAAAACTATTAAAATTCTCTACAATTATCCCAACAGGACCCGAAATTACCGTAGAAATTAAATTACCGCTACCAATTAAACCAATCTACTAATCTAACAACTCTTCCTCTGTTTTCCTTCTCTCCGGATCTTTTCCCTTGCCCGAGCAGCAAGATGGCGCACTACTGCAGCCATTATCACATGTAATCCTCCATGGCAACAACAACTAGCAGATGGACGCTGCTGCACATGCCACGTGCAGCAAGAAGGAAGCAGGCGGCAGCAACACACGAGAAACTGACGGCAACCGCAGCGGAGGACTCGATCTAGAGTTGCATAAATAAATTAGTGTTGCATAAATAAATAAAGCAAGGACTCACAATAAAAGCCCCCCAACTTCCAAATAAACAAGTGTA
The DNA here is from genome assembly GCA_036346265.1 of Melocanna baccifera. Taxonomy (NCBI): domain Eukaryota; kingdom Viridiplantae; phylum Streptophyta; class Magnoliopsida; order Poales; family Poaceae; genus Melocanna; species Melocanna baccifera. The sequence goes on from CM070696.1 coordinate 257,503, forward strand.
AATCAAAACCACATAAGCCAATTAAAGGCAAAAGCACTTAAATTCTCACATTAACACATCCTCTTTCTCTTAAAAGGAAGTGACCACAAATTCCATGTAAAACCAACTCATTTTGCCCATAAGCATCAAATATAGACGCAAAGATCGGTCAAGAACTAGATGGGTAACTCACTACCCCTAGCAAAACACACTCTACTCATTTCTTTAAGGAGTAATTTTTGGTCTTGAATCATATAATTCCAAATCCTCGCATGCCACCTAACTCATGTCTCTTAAATTAGCAACTCCAAAGATTTGCACAATCTTAAAGCAACATCCACAAACTCTAATAATCCACAAAATGCTCTAGTTAACACCTCCACCAAGGAAATTTTTTCCACGGATAGTTCCAAGCAACTTAGATATAGATTTCACATCGAATTCTATTACCTTAATTCTTTAGGATAATTATCTTAAAGATTCTGACACACATATACCACATCCCAATAAATCTGACCAACAATCATCACAATTCCCAAAGTCAATTTTTTTCTTCTCCTACTCCCACACATAATCGTGGTCATTTATACTTCTAGAATAAGGCACAAATTCCAATTCCATCTCCTCTTATCTACAGATTGAAACAAGCTTCTATTGAGATTGTAACCATAAGTAATCTAGAAATTTACAGTCCCGTAAACCATGAAAACATTACCCCATCACTCTTGGTAATTTCAACATCACTGACTCCTCAAAGTTTTGGTATACTTGAGTAGAAAAATCCTCCAATCTGTTGACTAAACTTCTGACAATCCAAATACACTCCAACATTAATTATGACACCAAATTCCACAAAGAAAGTGACCACAAATTCCATCGTAAAACCAACTCACTTTGCCTGTCACAAAGGATCGGCGCTGCAGTGGACGCGTCACGTGATGGCAATGTTGCGATCGAAGGGAGCAGCTTCGGCGCGTGGTGACTCCGCGGCTGGCGATTGCAGAACTGGCGTGAATTCTAGCGATGGCAGATGGCGAAAATTCCTGATAAAAGAAGATGGCCCTATATTTCCTATTTAACTTGTATGAGATTGATCTGATCTCTAACCCCTCTCAGAAGACTGTTCTAGGAAATGGACTTCCCCCCTAAAAATCCCAAAATATCCTATTTCCACATACTCCTTTTTCTTTAATTATGTATAAGTCCTTGAGAGAAAACTTTTTGGGATATTATATTTTACCCCCTTAACAAAATTTGACCTCGAATTCTACGTCTTCCATCCAAACACAGATCCAATCAGGACTACAATTAAACTTTAACACATATCCAACGTGAACAACTCTAGATACTCATCACTCATAAGATACTCCAACTCCCAACTCATTTCCCTCACTGATCAATGCGATCGAAGCACCTTGGCATTCAACATCTCATGCCTCAACACTAGTTCTGACTCTCCCAATCTCCGCACTGGATGGATCCCAAAGGTGAGATCTTCTCGATGGTCAATGGCTCTACTGATATCTCATACTATAGTTCCACTGCTACAGACAGGCCTATCACAGACGGTTCGGAACCGTCATCACAGACGGTTTTCGAACCGTCTGTTTTTATGTGTCAGTGATAATAAGTGGTTATTACAGACGACTCCCGAGCCGTCTGTGATAACTTACATTACAGACGGTTTTTGCAAACAACCGTCTGTGATAGTCGACTTTCACATACGGTTAAAAACAACAACCGTCTGTAATAGACACGATATCACAGACGGTTCCTGTTCCGAACCGTTTGTGATACACGCAATATCACAGACGGTTTGTGTCAATATTGTGTCTATCACAGACGGTTGTTGTTTTTAACCGTCTGTGAAAGTCGACTATCACAGACGGTTGTCAACAACGAACCGTCTGTGATAGCAATTGCAACAGCAATTTAATTTGTCGTTTTTTGGCTAGCCTCAGGATATGCTAGCCATGCCCTCTGAAAGCAAGCAACAAGATTACAACATATATAAGAATCACATACATTGCAGATTACACAGATCTGACAAATGAATCACATACAATATTGCAACTCAAAGTTACACAGATAAGTTAATTGTAACTCAGTGAATTACAAATGTAACAAACGGCCAACAGATCACATACAAATATAGAATGAAAATCGTCACACTATTCTGACAAATGAGTTGTTTGATTAAGCACACAACTTAGTGATTTGTACAATTGCATCTAATGTTTCAACATCTAATTATCACCATTGCCGGGGTAGAACTCTCCAGCCTTGTTTATACACTGTCCTAGTAAGAACCCAGAGAGTGTTGCACGAATTTCGACGAGTTGGTCAAGATCATATGTACTTACGTCGAAGTCCACCCACTGTCGCTAGGAGCAATAAGTCATTAATTAGCATGTGTGTATATATATACATATATAATCAAAAAATAATAATTATTGCAAGGACATGACAAATCTCTGGATCATTGATCTTACTATCCATGATTTCCTTCATATGGCGGCAAATGTAGAATCCACATACGTTGCCCTGTAGTTGCTGGTGGCACTGCAAAAATTGCATTACGTACATAGGTATTATCAATTCTAGAGGCATTATAACAAAGTGTGATATAGGATTGTTGTGTTGTAGCGGGTACCGAAAATCGCGTGTTGTGTCACAGCGTGTCACTAGATTTGTCGTGTCTTCCTCCCTGGGCAACATAAGCGGCAAACGACCTACGTGATTCAAAAAAGTTAGCCTCGGCCGTTGCAAACGAAGGAAATATTACAATAGATGGAGGAAATGAGTTTACTTGTTAAGTACTTCTTGCACACAACTGAAGTCGTGGTTGCTCCTAAGTAGAGAATCAAGGTATATTACCTTGCTCCACTTTGGTATAATCACAATCAAAATTCAGTGTTGCCTAGTCATATACACACCATAGTGATTAATCCTAAGTTCATGCTGCATGTAAAGTACAAATAAAACATGTGTGGCAACTAGTGAAGCACTTACCCTTGGTTGAAAGGAAACATGACGTACTCCTTGTCGATGTGAGCACGCAATCCCCTCGTTATGTAATTTTGCACGAAGGATTCATTACCTTTGATAACTTGCTCGGAGACCAAGTGAGGGTCGAGGAAATCCACCGGTTGTCACGATCACCGGACTTGTTGGATCATGCATCTATACATAAGGAAAGAGTAATGACATTTATCGGTATAACATGAATGTAGAACTTCATTGTACAGTACACTTACAGTATCCAGCAGCGTAGAAGCGAGGCATCGAGTTCGTCGAGATTGAATAGTAAAAATAAGTCTTCGAATGTCACGACGATGTAGCCTGTGTCGTGGAGGAAATGCTGCTCCGTATATTTCACAGTGAATGCACTCTGCCGGATTGGCTTCATGTTGGACTTCTCCATGTACCAGGCATGCAATGTATTGCAAATCATGCCAAGCCTGGGTAATTGTGACTCAGGGACCAACGACACTCCTAGACTGAACTTCCATGGCACGGGAGCCTTATTTTTCTTCTCTTGAGTCTTATAGCCTCGCTTACGATACGTTCTTGGTGGTGTCTCGGCGGGAGCCGATGCAACACGCTTCCAAACCGGAGCTGGAGGTGGAGCCACCAGAGCCGATGTGACAGGTCCAGGGCGATGTCCCTCTTGGGACACTGGATGTGGAGATCGTGGCACGGACAAGTCGAGGGCAATGTCCCTCTTCGGCCACTGAATGAATGTGTGGACAGCACCCCCTAATGTCTTAATCTCTTCGTTTGGGGGCTTCTCAAGAGGGACGGTCTTAAAAATATCATTAATCATGTCCACCTGAACCTTTATGAAACCGGTCTCTACTTGTACACCGTGCACCAGCGTACTTGACAGCAATGGATACATCATCCCCCGCTCAGCGTCAACGGGAATAGAGCCAATAAGCCTGACTCTGAGGATGCAAGGCATGGGCCCCTACATAACGACACAAGATGAGTTAAGACGTCCACCAGAGAGATCTATGCAGCATTCTAAAGAGGTGCATTACCTGAATGTCATCGATAGGTAAGTGGGCGTCGCTATGTTCAGTAATTGGTGTGGACGCGCAGCTCCTGCGACGTTGAGGGGGACTGGGTACCGCAGTAGTAGGGGTGGGTTGCGATTGGTTGCGGACTTGTCTTATTCTTCCCTCAATGAATCTATCTCTCCTCGAAGTGAGGCAGATAGTTGTTCCTGAAGTTGAGCACGAAGCTCCTGTTTCATTTGGTCGTTGCAGTACGTCTTGGATATCTTCCTACTCCTATATGTCTCGGAGTAATCTGGAAATCCGTGTTTCCAAGATACGTAAACCCCCAAGCCTCGTGTGCGACCTGGGTGCTCCTTGTTTCCCAAGGCCTGTGATAGTAAATCTCTCTCCCTGTATTCTTGAAAGGATCCACAAGAAAATTCGGTAGTCAATGATTGCTGTAAGAGGCAATTAATCATGTTATTTTTGAATCCATGAAGTTCAAGAGGTGTTAACAACTATATAGTTTCACTTATCTTACCAGGCGTTGAGACACTTCCTCATCTGCGAGGTTTTTGAAAGAGACACCCGAAGATGTGGTTGATGACCTCGCTCTTAACCAGTTTTGAGCGCGCTCGTTTGCGATCCCGGCAAATGGCTGGGAGGCCTCCGATCGGAGTGTGACCTCGTCCTGCATCCTCCACTGTGGGATTTTACCCGCATACCCAGCGGTGCCGAGTCTGTGAGGGTGAGTGTTTTGTTATTGGATAGCCTTGTGCGCCGCACTTTGTTGTTCAAATTTAGTCGTTGTCTTCATCTGCACAAAGGCTTCCCATGCTTCCGGCGACACGAAAGGATACTTTGTGAAGGGCGTAAGATCCTTGACCACGTACCACATCACAAGAGTGCTCTTAAAATTCTTCCATGCTTTTCCCATTGCGAGGATCGCGTGCCGTCGCACGAGTCCCTGTACTTCTGTTGGGATCTCGAACGAATGTGTAGCTTCCTCCCATAGCTAATTTTTGTGATCGTTTGACAACTCTCTCCAGCTTCCTATGGTGATGGGGACCCGTTCCCTTCCAATTATCCCGCAGGTACTCCGAAATGATGCCACTGCTTTCTTCGGTTGCAGAGGGACCCCATCCGGAGAGACCACCGTGATGGTCATTCGGCCATCTGACCTTTTTGATACTCCTCAACCACGCTTAGTTTTCCCAATATTGGGAGCGTGAGACCCAAATGACGACGACGAAGCCTGTGAGGACGCCATCTCTCTTCTAAGAAAAAAATAAGTTCATTGAACCCGATACACTAGAGTGTGTCACTAGCTTCATGCCCTTTGAAGGTCTATGTGGCATATATTTTTGGATGACTATGTGGACGCAGTGAGGTGTGGTATATCTCTAGCTATAGCTAGCTGCTAATAATTCATATATAGCAATATAATTCTAGTATGATTATGTGAGCACAAAGATGACATCAATCGAAATACAAATGTGATAACATGTATGTAATATATGAATTGAACATACCATTTGAAATATAACACATATCCAAATACAATGACAAATGAATTTAACATATCCATCAATCCAACATGTGTAAATTCGGCCAGCATATATATCAATATGACAATCCAGCATGTGTAAATTCGGCCAGCATATATATCAGTATGACAATGTAGCATATATATCAATATGACAATGTAGCATATATATCAGTATGACAATGTAGCATATATATCAATATGACAATGTAGCATATATATCACTATGACAATGTAGCATATATATCAATATGACAATATAGCATATATATCAATATATGAAATATGAAACAACTAGCTACATGAAACAAATCTAAAACCTAGCTAGAGTCGGGGGAGGAGGGCGCCGCGCTCGCGGGGGAGGAGGGAGCTAGAGTCGGGGGCGGGAGCCGGGCTTAGGGGAGGGAGCAGCGTCGGGGAAGGAGGGCACCGGAATCGGGGGAGGGAGCGGCGTCAGGAGGGAGCGTCGGCGGGAGGGCGCGGCGTCGGGAGGGAGTGTCGGCGGGAGGGCGCGGCGTCGGGAGCGACCAGCGGCGTTGGCGGCGTCGGGAGGGAAGGGCGGCGCGAGAGATACCAGGGGCGCTGGAGATCTAGAGTGCGAGAGTGCGGAATCTGTGCCTTAGCTGGGGTTATTTATAAGAAGAACTATCACAGACGGTTCCCTTTAAGGAACCGTCTGTGATAGTTCTATCATAGACAGTTCTATAACTAAACCGTCTGTGATATTATATTATCATAGACAGTTATACGTTACAAACCGTCTGTGATAGTATGCCTATCACAGACGGTTCGTTACTTAGAACCGTCTGTGATAGTATTACTATCACATATGGTTCTTACTATATAACCGTCTGTGATAATATAATATCACAGACGGTTATAAGTGGAGAACCGTCTGTGATACCTATCACAGACGGTTCTAAGTGTATAACCATCTGTAATAAGCCTTTGCCCACTTTGTCGATCTGTAATAAACCTTTGCCAGCTGGCTGTTGTAACTACACTACCAGCATTCAATAAGACCTCTCACAGAGTGTAATGAATATAACTACACCTACCAGCATGCAAATTCACAAATACATCATGTACAGTTCCTGAGTCATTTTACAATTATAATAAAACATATATAGTTACATTTATTACACATAGCTATTTTATTTTAAATAAAGCCTTTCACGATGATCGACACGCATATAGTTTGTTTCATCGCCTTGTTCTTCCTCGAGCCTGATGCCGTCTCCGAATGGAGGCAAATCATCAAATTGATTGTACTCTTCCTCATCCACAACATTCTCAACTCCGATAATCCTTTTTTTCCCTGAAGAACTACATGGCGCTTCTTATTTGCCGGGTCGGTTACATAAAATATTTGAACAACTTGCCTCGCGAGTACGAATGGTTCGTCTTTGTATCCTACACATTCGATGTCCACGGTAGTGACACCGTACTTGTCCACCTTTACACCCCGTGGGAGATGGACCCAACGGCACCGAAATAGAGTAATCTTGAAAATTACGTAGTCAAGCTCCCAAATCTCCTCTATAAGCCCATAGTACGAGCTTGGGCCAGCGGTACTGACGTGCGCATCATAGGCATCTATGCGGACACCTGAGTTCTGCACAGTACTCTTTTTATCCTGATCTGTTGTATAAAATGTGTAGCCATTAATACCGTATCCTTACCATGTCACAATTGTAAATTTTGGCCCTTTTGCCAACCATTGTAGTGTTTCACTTGACGACCTCCTAGTCAATTGCGCCTTCAACCATTCGTTGAACTGACGATTGTGCTGTCTCGTGATCCAAACTTCTGACTGGCCTGCATTCTCTTGACGTAGCATGTCCTTGTGCTCTTCAATATATGGGGTCACTTCAGTCATATGTTGTAAAACTGTGAAATGGGTTTGAGCATACGTCTTTTGATCCGGAGTTATTGCTTTCCTTCCGATAGTTCCGATACCCTCTAACCTCCCCTCGTGATGAGATACAGGTACACCTATCGGATCGACCTGAGCCATGTAGCCAATGCAGAATTCAATGACCTCTTCTGTTGTATAACCTTCGATGATACTACCCTCCGATCGAGATCGATTGCGTACATAGGACTTGAGAATTCCCATGTACCTCTCGAAAGGGTACATATGACGTAGAAACACGGGGCTGCATATTTTTATCTCTTTCACAAGGTGGACAATGAGATGGACCATGATATCAAAAAATAATGGAGGGAAATACATCTCTAGATGACATAGAGTTGTCACTACCTCGGTTTGCAGAGCATCTAGTCCATCGGGATCAGTGACCTTCTGAGCAATTGCGTTAAAGAAATAACACAGCCTTATGATTGTCACTCGAATCTTGTTCGGCAAAATACGTCTAATTGCAACAGGTAGCATTTGTGTCATTAGCACATGGCAGTTGTGGGACTTCATGCCAATTAATTTCAAATGTTCCATGGAAATAATTTTCTTCGTGCTGGTGGAGTGACCGGATGGAACTTTCACACCATGTAAGGACTGGCACAGTTCAGTTTTCTCGGACTTAGACAGAGTGTAGCAAGCTAAGGGAAGGTATGTCCGGCCTTTATTGGTCTCTATCAGTGCTAATTCGGTCCTAATGTTCATAGCGACTAAGTCACGCCTTGCGTTAACACCATCCTTAGTTTTATCAGGAATGTTCAATAAGAGACCAATCAAACTGTCACATACATTCTTCTCTATGTGCATGACATTGATGCAATTGTGAACTTCTAAGTGCTCCCAATAAGGCAAGTCTCAAAATATTGACCTTTTTTTCCACATGTTCTTCCTCAATTTACGCCCCTTTCCAAGCACAACGTTTATATCCTTGACCATATCATACACCTCTTTCCCGCTAAAAGGTCTTGGTACTGAGTCATCTTCTTTTTTCCATCAAATTGTTTTTCATCTTGCGGTACGGGTGATACTTTGGAAGGAACCTACGGTGACGCATGTACACAGTTTTACGCGAGTTGTTCAACCACACACTCTCGGTATTGTCTAAGCAGTGCGGACACGCTTTGACTCCTTTTATACTCAACCCTGACAGGTTACCAAGGGCAGAAAAATCATTAATGGTGCAGAACAACATAGCGCGTAGAGTAAAGTTTTCTCGTTTGTCCGCATCCCATACATGTACCCCTTCGTTCCACAGTATTGCAAGATCTTCTACCAATGGTGCTAGAAACACATCAATATCGTTGCCAGGTTGTTTCGGCCCTTGGATAAGTAGTGACATCAAAATATACTTTCGCTTCATACACAGCCAATGAGGAAGGTTGTACATGCATAGAGTCACGGGCCAGGTACTATGTCGGCTGCTCATGTTACCAAAAGGATTCATTCCATTTGTACTCAACTCAAACCTTATATTTCTCGGTTCCACACCAAAATCTACAAACATCTTATCGATGTTCCTCCACTGGGCAGAATCAGCAACATGTCTTATCATTCCGTTTTTTCTTATGCTGCTCCAAGTGCCAACGCATCAATCTTGCATCCTTGCGGTTTGCAAATAAACGCTTCAAACGGGGGATTACAGGAAGATACCACAACACCTTAGCAGGAGGTCCTTGCTTCACCTCGATGCCCTTTCCATCATCAGAGTCATTTTTACGCTTGTATCAGGATGCTTTGCACACCGGACAAACATTTAAGCTAGCATACTCTTTACGGTACAGGATACAATCATTCGGACATGCATGTATTTTTTCTACTTCCATTCCTAATGGACAAAGAATCTTCTTGGCTTGGTAGGTGGTTCTCGGCAACACATTTCCTTTTGGAAGCATGTCCGCTAGGAGACCTAACAATACCGTGAAACTCTTGTCGGATCAACCATTTCTTGCCTTCAATTTTAGTAGTTCTAGAACTGATGACAACCTCGTGTATTGCGGCTTGCATCCCGAGAACAAAGGTTTCTCCGAGTCCTCCATTATGCCCTCGAATTTACCAAACTCTCTCTAACTATAGTTCTCTTCTGCATCACGTAACATCTTATCCAGATTGTCATCCTGCGATCCATCCGCGGCCTCATGATCAAAAGCACAGTCCACAACTAGCATATCGTTGTCCCCATCGACTATGTCAAAACTACCAGCTTCTTGTGTACACTTCTCTTCACCGTGACTGGTCCAACATTTGTACCCTTTTCTGAAACCCCTTCGAATCAAGTGAGTTTTGATCTGCGCTGAGTTGCTAAACATCTTGAGATTATCACAATCAATACATGGACAGTACATATATTTTATCCCTTTCTTTAACATATCTAGCTCAGTCGCTCTTCTAAAAACAGACACGCCAATAATGTACTCTTCACTCACACGGTTCTCAATATACATCCAGTTTCGATCCATTTCCGCTAACTACACAAGTAACAAATGGTTGCCAAAAATGATTATTACCGCAACTACATAGCATATAAATTATCATCTCTAATCCTTCCATTACAAAAACATGTATATAAGTATAATTAAAAGTAATTGAGTACTAACCTCTGATTAGATCACTAAGAAGACGGCGATATATTTTCACCCCCGAACTCCCAAAAGCCGGCCGCCTTGCTCCACCGATGCAGCGCAATAAAAAAATAGATCTGTGTCGACACCGTCCAAGTATTAATAGTGCAATTTATCACAGACGGTTATTAACACGAACCGTCTATGACAATTCATATCAAAGACGGTTTGTTATACGAACCGTTTGTGATAATAGAGACATCACAGACGGTTAGTGTTAATAACCGTCTGTGAAGTGTTACAGACGGTTATTAACACTAACCATCTGTGATGTCTCTATTATCACAGAACTGTCTGTGAACTATCACAGACGGTTATTAACACGAACCGTCTTTGATGTCTCTATTATCACAGACGGGTCATGTTAATAACTATCTGTGATAGTATCACAGCTGGGTGGCAGTATGAACCGTCTGTGATAGTTAAGCACAGACGGTTCCGTATAAATCGTCTATGATTTACCCATCCAGTATAGCCTGTTTTGTAGTAGTGTTCTCCTCCAAATACTTCATCGACACTTGACACGTAACATGCTGTGCTCAACATGGATGGACCTAGGAATGTCCAATCGATAAGCCAGTTTTCTCAATACGAGCTACGACTGGGAATGGTCTAACATATCTCGATCTAAGCTTCCCCTAGGTACTGACCCGAATAATTTATTTGGTTAAAGATACCCTCAGAGTACCTAGATACCCACCTCAGACTCCAATTCTCTCCTTCTCACCTCATCAAAGCTCTCCTAAGTGACCAACCACTTTTTTCTTTTCTGATTAGACACAACTATCTAATTGTCATGTGTCTGCAAAGACTTGTCATGAACCGTGAACAAGGTATAATTAACTTAAAGAATGCTACATAGCTATGGTCTCATACTCCCAAGCTAAGCTGCAAATTACCTTTCAATTTTAGATCCAATTAAGTTTTGAGGTATAACACATCCCTTTTTTAAGAATTTGCTCCCATATTCCATTTCCACCCAGTCTACTCGCAAGAACTGCAACCCATCAAACAAATTTTTCCTTAGGCACAAACTCGTCTCAGGAAAAAGAAATTCGAACCACAATATGGAAAACCAAAAAATCATACTTGCTTTCCATGGGACAAATATCCTAACTCTCAACAACACCAAAATCTCTTCTCTTATTTTTCCCATTTGACCCCCCTCACTTTATGCGACGTTTCTATTTTCAACACAAGGAAAAACACATACCATACTCTTTAAGCCAACTCTCTTTCAAAAGAAACCACTTGGCAAATAACAAAGAATTCACTAAAAAATCATTTGACTTTCAAATAATCAATTTGCATTCAAGAACCACATAAGCCAAATGATCAAATCACTCAAATGTGCAAAATACAATCCCTTCTTTTTCTTTAGCAATGAAAAGGACCATCCACAACACCAAGAAACCATCTAACTTTACAAATCGCAATGGACAAAACATATAAAATAAGCAAGAACCATAAATGCATCTCATTGCCCCCAAAACATACTTTCCTCAACTTTAAAGTATAATTTTTTGTTGAGTCATAATTTTTCCAAAATATCACATATCCTGCATATACATTTCCTTTTAAATTGCCAACTTCAATGTTAAACTTAATCTCATTGCAACACCACTACAAATTTAGAAAAACTTTAGTGGCAAGGTTCCCCACTAACCCCTTTTTTTCCATTTGCACCTAAGTATAGATTCCCTATTGAATCCTGTAAGCTTAGTTCTTTTAAAAGACACTTACCATTTAAAATTCCCACGCACACAGATATCACAACCAAACAATTTATGTCAATGATTAATACAAACCTAGCTTCACTTGTTATTACCAAAAAACACATTAAGATTGCAACTTAGAAAACAAATAACTTCAAATCTTATATGCCACAACAATAAATTCCCTTATTACTTCTAGTTGGATAGAGATACCGCAACATCACTTCATGATTGCAATTTCCAAGACTTCTGCATCTAAATTTCAGTTTTAAATGACAGACAAACTCTAACAAGTGAATTTAGTCTCTGCCAACTAACTTTAAAAAGATATCCAAATTCCAAAAAGGACATTCACCAAGGGACAAATGGTATATCATGATAATAATTCAACATTCCTCACCATTCAATTTACTATCACATTGATTAGGTTATTACACCATTTGTTTCATTAGATAACATGATCAAATTTTATTTATAAAAATTTGGTAATGTACGCAGTGGTAATAATCTAAATAATGTAGCATGTTAACATACTTGTGATGAATTCAAGAATCCCCAAGCCTATATAATGAAAGGACAATAAAATATTAGCACACAAAAAATCTTTAACAAATTACAATAAGTTTACTTACAAGTTAAATAATTATTTTTCCACATTTTTTGGCAATGTTCTATCAAAGGTTTTTTTAAATACTGCTACCATGTAAGCCAACAAAACCAAATTGAATTATGAGTACAAAAGTCCCAGCATTCCACTAAATTATTCTCGAAGGTTGACCTAATAATTTTTTTTAAATACACCAACCTCAAATGCAATACCAACAATTATGCTAGTACCAATTTAATGAACTCTTAACAAGAATTAACAAAAGCTACTATTATATCTTAAAATTTTCCAAAATTAGACTAAATTGTTTTATAATATTTTATTAACCCATCATAAGCTTTACAACTCACAAAACATCACAAGATTACCACAACAACTATAATGTTCTAGCAAGACTCTTTTATCATGGACAAACTATTGCTCGAAATTCGCCGAAAGCACACAGATATCACATTTATTAAATCTCATCCATTAAACTCATAGTGATGCTCAACACCAATCTTCTCACACAATGATTGCCCTCTAGTGATTATTATTAATGATCGATAATTATTTTGATTATAGAATCCATTTGTTGTTCTACTTCTAGATGCAATCAAAGAAACATTTACAAACACATATTCAATGTTTTCATCTTATGTTCAGAATTTAGAGTAAAATACTATTAAAATTTCAACAATATAACCTCTATTGAACAAGATTTCACATGATGATACAACAATATTTAGACATTCCTTTGTACACATTATATCAATTTAGCATAATAAGAAGCATCTAAACCAAGAATGTATATATGTACACCAAGTATCCTGTAACATCATGATTTTTAGTGTTATTTGAAGCCTTTTAAAATAAAATTCACCATTTGGATTTTTTGGATTTAATTAAAGCTCAAATTGAGTTTTCAATAATTAAAAGGTTTTGATATGAATAAAATAAACATTAACATGTCCTAAAAGTATTTTATTTGGATTCCTTGTGTCTTAAGAAATTTTCTGTGAATTTTTAGATTTATTTGCTATATTCTAGTGCTTATTTTATTTTATTTGAATTGCTATTGAAAAAGAAAAACCCCATAAACAGCAACAGGTCGAGCTCATTACTGTTTATCCTGGCCCATTAAGCCTCAGCTATTAGATCACCTCCTTGCCATGTGTCACTCATCCGGTTGCCCCCAAAGCCAACCGTCGGATCTCGACCGATGACCCGTGTCAGCCATCAGGAGGACTAAGCACTGTCCATCTGTGCGGTCCGCCCTCAGCCGTTTGATCATAGGCTCTGCCATGTGTCACACATCTAGCTACTCGAGCTCTGTTCATCGTCTCCGAACGGGTCTTGCTTTGATGAGGTTCAACTTGCTTTGATGAAGGTGAGACGCTTGTGTCCTCCTTTGGTTTGATATCACCTATTTGAATGTTTTTTATTGCACGTCTTAGTCCTTCATCACCTACATTATTCAAGTTTTCTTGTTCTTCTTAAGAGTCATTAGTTTCATCAAATTAAACATGACAAGGTTCTTCAACTAGACTAGAGTTTTTGTTAAAAACTCTATATGCTTTGCTATTTAATGAAAAACCTAGCAAGAAACCCTCATCACATCGACTTTGAAACTTAAAGAGCCAAACACCTTTTCTAAAGATGTAGCATTTATTTTCAAATACTCTAAAATAGGAAATGTTCGGCTTTCTTCCAATGAGAAGTTTATATGAAGTCTTTTTCAAAAGATGATGCAAATAAATGTGATTTATGGCATGATAAGCGGTATTATAGCTTTCGCCCAAAAAATATCGAAAGTATTATATTCCTCAAGCATTGTTCTAGCCATTTCAATTAATGTTCAATTTTTCCTTTCTACAACTCTATTTTGTTCCGGAGTGTAGGTAGTGGAAAACTCATGCTTTATTCCAAGCTCATCATAAAAATCTTCAATTTTAGCATTTTTGAACTCAGAACCATTGTCACTTCTAATTTTCTTAATTTTAAAATCAAACTCATTTTGGGCCCTTTTTGCAAAGATTTTGAAAATTTTGGAGGCTTCACCTTTGTCATTTAAGAAGAATACACATATATATCTAGAGTAATCATCTATAATGACTAAACAATAGCTATTGCTCCCGATGCTCTTATAGGTTGTTGGCCCAAACAAATCCAGATGTAAGAGCTCTAATGGTCTATAAGTTGACATGATACTTTTGGAAGGATAAGAATTTGCTACTTGCTTCCTGACTTGGCAAACACTACATAATTTATTTTTCTCAAATTTAACATCTTTCAAGCCAACAACTAAATCATATTTAAAAAGCTTTTTAAGTTGAATCATGCTTACATGACCCAACCTCCTATGCTATAACTAACCCAAAAAAATTTTTGCTATTAAACAAGTTTTCAAACACGAATTACTAGAGGAGAATTCATCTAAATAAATATTTCCAAACCTAAAGCCTTTGAAAACAAGTTTATTTTCTATTTGTTTTGAAATGGTAATATCATTTTTAGAGAAGGAGTATATTAGTCCTAGATCACACAATTGAGCAATGGATAGCAAGTTAAAATTTAATGTTTCTACTAGAGATACATTAGAAATAGAAAGGTCTTTGGAGATAGTGATTTTACCCAATCTTAATACCTTTTCTTTGCTATTATCTCTAAATGTGATCTTTTTATTGCTTCCATTCTCAAATGTGGTGAATATTTTTCGGTCTCCGGTCATGCATTGAGTGCACCTACTATCAAGCACCCAATGCCTTCCACCGGTCATGTAATTCACCTACAAAAGAAAATCAAGTTCTTTTAGATATCCAAATTTATTTGGATCCTTGAAGGTTAGTAACTAACGTTTTGGGTACTCAAATAGTATTCTTTTTAGCACCTAAGATTGAAGTTACCTAAGATTGAAGTGCCA
Organism: Melocanna baccifera; assembly: GCA_036346265.1. Lineage (NCBI taxonomy): Eukaryota > Viridiplantae > Streptophyta > Magnoliopsida > Poales > Poaceae > Melocanna > Melocanna baccifera. The sequence goes on from CM070696.1 coordinate 272,789, forward strand.
ATAAATTTAATGATAATGCTACCATTCTTGAATTTTTAAGCATATAACATGAATCAAACAATCCAATTGAAGAAATCTTACTTATAGGACAATTTTGTTGCATGTCATATTTTTGGTACTTTTGGTAATACTTACTACTTTGCCTCACAAATCTTGTGGGCTTATTTGCTAGTTTTTACCTTTCTTGGGTACATACCCAAAACCTTCCTTATTGAATGAGCATATTTGCTCACTCAATAGTTTGTCAAGAGTATCCTTACCCTTGAAGCACATTCTTAAGCTTTTATTTTGCTTGGTCATTAGTTCTTTTAACTCATTGTTCTCAACAATGATATTGGCTTCACATGATTTAGCATTTACTTGATTTGAGGCAATTTTAGAGCAACATGGCATATCAAATAAATCATCATATGAAGTGAAAATACTAGTTCTAGATATTTCTATACTAGGCATGGCATTATAAATATCACATGTAATTCTGATGCTAGTGCTAGATTTGGTTGAATTTTCTTAGATAAGCAAACCATGAGCTTTTTTTAGCTCCTCATAAGAATCTTTAAAGGAGAGATACTCTCTCCTCAAGCTCTTGAATTTTGACTTTTTTTAAGAAATTTATTTAATTCAATTAGTATATCTATAAGTTCATCATAAAAAGATTCATCATCATCCAAAGATTTTACCTTCTCTCCTTTTACCATAAGACATGCTGAAGATGAGAAGACGGATGGAGGTTCTATGATAGCAATGCCAATTAGTCCCTTCTTCTTGAGGGGACTCCTCTTCTTCAGAATCAAAGTTCGTGTACTCTTCATTGGAGTTTCACTCTCCACTGTAGGCTTCATTTATGCCCTCTTTGTGAAGTTTCTTGAAAAGTTTCTTCTTACCATTAAAGTCCTTCTTCTTGGATGACTTGCCCTTGTCATCCTTCTTTGTAAGGCATTGAGAGGCAATATGCCCCTTCTCATTGCACTCATAGCAACCAATGTTACTATAGTGCTTGTTATCGTAGGATCACCCTTTCTTGCTCTTCTCATGACTAGCACTTTGATATGAGTATCTCCTCAAGAATTTCTTCATCTTCCTCACAAGAAGAGCCAACTCCTCCTCAAAGTCCTCTTCATCAACCGAGACCCGAATATGCAAATCTGGACTCTCTGTGTATACCGCACTAGTCTAGGATCACGCTAGTGCACACAGTTTAACATAGATAAAATATCAACCATATGCATGATAAAATAAAGAAAAAACTCAAATATTAATAATGATACAACTTACTAGCATGAAAGGCTTAAGAAACTAACAACGAAAAACGGAAACAAGCGTGAAAGCCATTCGATATGCCCACAAACAATCGATTGGGGAGTAAAGTCCTAATCCGTGAAGTTGCTGATGTATCCTCCCTTTGGTACCTCATACTGGTATAACTCCTCCTCCTCAACTGAGCAATAGTGAGCATAAAGCCGTAAGTATATTGGTACTCAGTAAGTCATTTGTAACAAATGAATACAATATAATATGCAAGATTTACCAAAGGTTGGCTGAAAAGGTTAATTTGCATGAAACAATATTTTGAAGTAAATACGATAAATAGATTGAAAACGAACTTAAGTAAAAACAATGAATAATAAGTAATCAACGAAATTGCATAAGCCACTTGTGAACCTCCCATCCGCAAGCTAAACCACTAGTGAACTAATCATTCACTTTCCAAACCTTTGCGAGAAGCATCACAGTAAATCTCAAAATCCTTACTTATATCTGGCAGCACTAGTACTGGGGCTGTAGTCAAACTCTCCTTTAGCGTCTGAAAATTCCTCTCGCACTCTGGTGTCCAAGTAAATCTCTTTTCCTTTCTGAGCAACTATGTGAGAGGTCTGGCTACGCTGGAGAATCTTTCAATGAAGTGACGATAGTACCCTGCCATACCCAGAAAACTCGAACTTGTGTTACTGACGAAGGTTACTTCCAATCCAATACATCCTTTACCTTCCCGAGGTCGATTGCGACTCCCTCTACTGACATGACATGGCCTAGGAAGGCGATTTTTTTCATCCAAAACTCACACTTGCTGAACTTGGCATACAGCTGGTGTTCTCTCAATTTCTGCAACGCCAACCTCAAGTGCTCCTCATGTTCTCTCTCATCCTTAGAGTAAATCAAAATATCATCAATGAACACAATAATAAACTTGTCCAAATATTCCATGAACACCTCATTCATCAGATACATAAAGTAAGCTAGGGCATTGGTTAAACCAAAGGACGTCACTGTGAACTTGTACAGACCATAATGAGCTAAAAAAGCTGTCTTAGGTATATCCTTCAGTCGAATCCTCATTTGATGGTATCCTGATCTCAAGTCAATCTTTGAGAATACTCCTGCTCCCTTGAGTTGACCAACAAATTGTCAATCCTGGGCAAAGGTTATTTGTCCTTGATGGTGACCTCATTAAGTGCTCGGTAATCTACACACATGCACTAACTACCATCCTTCTTCTTGACAAAGAACACTGGCGTTTTCCAAGGAGATGAACTCGGTTTGACATAACCTTTGTCCAAAAGCTTCTGAATTTGCTTCTTCAGTTCCGCTAACTCATTAGCAGACATCCGATAAGGTCTCTTGGATATCAGAGAGGTACCAGGTACTAGCTCGATCAAAAACTCAACCTCTCGCTCCGGTGGCATGCCGGGAAGATCGTCTGGAAATACGTCAGGGTACTCTCTAACAACTGGTAAATCCTCTAACTAGATCCCTTTGCTCTGGCAAACCATGACCTTCTCTGGTTGACTCATGTTGGCTACAAACTTTACTTAAATCATATCTGGGCTGGTCAAGGTCATTGCTCTACTTCCACAATCTAACACGGTCTGGTGCTTTTTAAGCCAATCCATTTCCAAGATCACATCTAAAGACTGGATATCCAATGTGATTAGGTCAACATTGAATTCCACTCCTTGAATGGCAATCTTAACTCCTAGACAGCCTAGATTCATACTGAACTCGAAGCCCGGGGATTGAATCAGAAGGACAGATCCAAGAATAATGGTTTTCAACCGTTGCTTTAAAGCGGAACTCCGAGAAACAAACAAATGCGAAGCTCCAGAATCAAACAAAACTATGGTAGGAACTAAGTGGACTAGAAACTTACCGATCACGACTTCTAGCGCTGCCTGGGCCTCCTCGGCGGTGACATGGTTCACCTGTCCTCTCACAACTGGTGGCGCTCTGCTGGCCTGGCCTGATGCCTGGGGTGCTCCCCATCCTGCTCCTGAGGTAGGAGTCCGATCTGGTGTGGCTCCCAAATTGAAGCGAACCGACGTAGGGACTTGTCTCTTGGGGCACTTGCTGGCATAATGTCCCGACTTGTGACACTTGAAGCAAGTGACGGACGTCGCTAGGTTGGCACCCTTCTACTGCGGGCCACCTGACCTACTGGGACGCTGTCCCGACTGAAACGGACGTGGCGCTAGGGCCAGTGTCCTAAAGATTGGCTACTGCGACACTCAAGCAGGCTGGAACGTGCCAAAGCGAGCCTTCTGGGTCTGATGCATCTGAGATCCTTGCTGCATCATCCTCCTCTTGCAAGACTTCTCAAGCCCATGATGACTTTCCTCAATGAGTATGGCCTTATCCACCATATGCTGTAAGCTAGCATAGTCATTGCCCACCACCTACACCTTCAATTCTGGGTTCAATCCTTTCTTGAATCTCTTCTAGTGAGCATCATCTGTGGCTACGTCCGTTGGTGCATAGCGAGCTAATTAGGTGAACTTAGCGAGCTAATTAGGTGAACTTGTTAAGATACTCGCTCACAGACATATTACTCTGCTGTAGCTCCCGAAACTCCTCCTTCTTCATCTCGATCACCCCATCCAAGATATGGGCATGACGAAAAGCGGCAGTGAACTCTACCTACATGATACTGTCCTGGTCCACGTGAGCGGCGTAGTAGTTCTCCCACAACTGCACGGTGGCTCCCTCTAGTTGGCGTGCGGTATACAACAGCTTCTCTCGATCGGTGCACTGATCCAAGTTCAGTTTCTTCTCGACTGAACGTATCCAATCGTCTGCCTCCAAGGGCTCTGATGATCGAGAATAGGTGGGTGGTCTCGTCCTCATAAACTCTACAAATCTAGACTACTAACGAGTGTCTTGGGTTGCAACTGCCTCCTGGTTCTACCGTTGTATCAAAGCGTTCATGTTCTGCATTATAGTGTTCATCATCTAGGTTTGAGCTACCAAAAACTAGCTGAGAGCAGGATCTAAACCCATTGGGGCTACCTGGGATGGCAAGGTAGCACTGCTCCCTGAGTTCTGGTGTGCTTGGTTGTGGCCCGCAGAGTTCTTGGTGTCAACCATCTTTTTGCTGCTCTGAAAAGGGAAATAACTATTGAATTCAAGGGTATAAAAGATGAGAGGGAAAAGAACATGTAAGGGGGTAAATTTGTCTAAGGGGATCTCTAATGGCAAACCTAGACTAAGCAAACACTTGGCTAAAAAGGCTAATAGCAAAACCAAGCAGATAACTCCAATAAAAGTTGATATGATTGCAATATAATGCTTCTAAGTGCAAGATTTGCAGCTCACATCACATAAAACTACAAATAAAAACCAACACTCTACTCGTGCTCTCTTCTCTAGGGGCTCCCACTCGGGTCCTGACAGGTAGGGCTCACTAAACTCGTCCTCTAAGTTGCTGTAGACTACCCATGGGTTGCAGACTCGCAGCGACTTCTCCTCGACTATAACTGGAATGAAGTGCTGAAGATACTCCTATCGATTACTTGTTATGTGGTGTCTCTCCTCCGAGCTCGACGGCGTAGGCGAGGGTAGGTGTACTGGCGACTGCGATTGAGGCTTCTCGATGGCTGGCTCCGCTATGCTAGGGGTAGCTCCATATCACTCATTGAACCTCTGAATGAGTTTGGGCATGCTGATCTTGTATAACTTGCAAAGTCGTCGGATGGCCTTGTGCACGGCTCCTTGTGCTGACCACTCTCCGCAAGCACCGGTACTCTTGAAGCTGTGGAGTACAATTTGGTTGCTGATCTTGGTGGTGAAGTACAACCTGGTAATGCTTCTGATACATTGGCCTTTTTCCTTCTCGTCCTTGGTGAGGTAGACGAGCGATTTCTTTAATCCAAGGCTCCGCAACAAAACACGGAGAAATCCTCACCATCATCCCGTCTGGCTGTAAAAAGCTTGAGAAATCTAATGCATTATAAGGTGGGGATCAATTTAAGAATTTGGGAAAAACAAATTTTCGAGAGTAAGGTGAAGAACGAAAATCTTAAGAAAGAGGTAAGAAAATAGAGATGTTATTAAATATTCAAGTTAGTTGATTTGATTTAGAAAATAGATTTTGAAATTGGGCTAAGTCGACCACTCTAACTAGAGCTTTGTCCTACAGTCGATGTGACTCTGATACCATCTTTATCGAGAACCGAATATATAAATCCGGACTCTATGTATACCGCACTAGTATAGGATCACGCTAGTGCACATAGTTTAACATAGATGAAATATCAACTATAAACACGATAAAATAAAGAGAAAATTCAAATATTAATAATGATACGAGTACGACCTTATGGTCAAGCTTACAACTTACTAGCCCGAATGGTTTAAAAACTAACAGCAGAAAACAGAAACAAGCGTGGAAGCCATTCGACATGCCTATAGGCAATCAACTGGGGAGCAAAGTCATAATGCATGAAGTCGCTGAAGTATCCTCCCTCTGGTACCTCCTGCTGGTATAACTCCTCTTCCTCAACTGAGCAATAGTGGACATAAAACCATGAGTACATTGGTACTCAGCAAGTCATTTATAAAAATGAATGCAATATAATATGTTATGCTTACTAAAGGATGGCTGAAAGGTTAATTTACATAAAACAATATTTTGAAGTAAATACGATAAATAGATTGAAAGCGAACTTAAGTAAAAACAATGAATAATAAGTAATCAACGGAATTAAATAAACCACTTGTGAACTTCCTATCCACAAGCTAAATCACTAGTGAACTAATCATTCACTTTCTAATAATAACCAATCCAAGTTTTTATGAAAATTTTACCCCTCGTGTGAAATCACTGAGCATTGTCCATAATTGGGGATACGACTATTTGAATAGTTTTATACTCTGCAGAGGTGATAATCCTTACGTTAAAGAAAAATCACAACAAGGCCTTTACAAAGTTCAACATCAACTCAATCCCACCCACTAGGGTTTCGCATCACACCCCCTTGTGCCTCATAGAAATCAGCAACCATGTTCATCACAATGGCGAGATTGAAATTAAAATATTCTAAATTAATCAATCTTATCTATCCCATATTAGACATGTGGTTTCTACGGTAAAGCTCAGATTAATAGCACACAAAAGTTAAGTCCTCAATATTACTCTGGCGAGACTTCCACATCTCTAGAAGTGAATCCACACTTCTCTTTACTGCACGATCACTCGTCTAAGTGAAAATCAATTTTGTATAACCAACACCAATGCCATGATACAAAATTTATAACTATGGCTCTAACCACAATTCTCTATGGCTCCAACTACGATTTAATATCTCATTAAGTCAAATTAATTAATCACATATGATGACGAACCCATCGAGACTATAAGCATGGCTAAGTATATTAATCGTACCAACCATGTGACATCTAGTATAGAATCATTAAATAGTTTCCTAACCTATGGTGACAACGGCATCATGGTATTCAAAGTATCAAGGAGGGATTATTCAAATTAGGACGGTAACTACCAAGTACAAATATTTGTAATAAAATAGCGATGTAAAATAATTTAAATAAATATTAAATTATAAACTAAGTTCAATATGATCAAAGGACATGACTTGTCTTGTTCTTGCTCAGCGAGAGACTTTAGATCTTCCGGCGGTGCTCCAAAGACACGATCTAACGAGAGAGAAAATGACCGAAGCACAAAGATAAAATCAAATAAAATTCAAATAAACTCCAAAAACCTCAAAAATAGAACCAAATGATAGAGCTCGATTTTAGATGAATTTAAAAAAGAATAGCATCAATCGGACTTAGAATAGAGGAGAACGGGCTCTCGAAAAATTAATTGGCTAGAAAATACTGAAAATTCGAAAAAGTTACTGTGCTATAGAGTCGTTGCATGGGAAGGCTGGTTCACGGTGGACGTAGCTCACAGAACAGTGCATGGGGTGGGTGTTGACGCGGCGACTAGGGCTGACGTGACGTCTGACTGTGCTGACACATGGCACTAAGGCTGACATGGCGGCGGACGTGGCATGCTGATGTGGCATCTGCGGGCGGTCGGGGCTGACGTGGCACTAACACGTGGTGGCTAGGGCTGACGTGTCTATTGACCGGATTACTGACTCAGACGGATCTGGTCCACAGGTCTATGGCACAGTGCGGCTGTTGGGTGGGACCAGGCTATCAGTCTCTCAGCTCACGGTAGACCAGGCTAACTGAGAAGTTGAACCATCGGCGGCGCGCTGATCCGGGCTAACGTCGGCAAGATTCAACGGCAGTGGTGCGGACGCGTGGCGAGATCCTGGCCGTCGATCAAGATCCAGATGGATGGTCGGGATGGTGGGATCTGACCGTCCGGGTGCTGATGTGTGTCGGGCGTGCGGCATCGTGGCACGTGTGTGGGCGTAGGCACGGAGACCGAGGGGCGGCACAATGCGGCCGAGTGCACGGTTGCGGTGGCGGGCTCGGGTCCGGGCAGTGGTGCGGGGACGGCGGGGCTCCGGCAAGTGGTGGCGAGGACTCGAGACAGTGGCAGGAACTCACCGGTAGTGGTGTCGACGGCGTCAGGTCGTGGGATGGCGTGGGAACAGTCGCGTTCGAAACGGCAACTCTGGCGACGGCGACGAGTGCTCGGGACAACGCAGCGCACAGTGAGGGACGACGGCGGCTCAGTGATGTGGAGGGCAGTAGCACGTGGTGCGTTTTATGCACGGGGCCCGAGAAAGACTGGCTCGGATACAGCGTGCGCGGATGCGGAGTCCTCCTCGAGCACGGACGTCGAGACGCACGCGAGCGGGACGACAGCGGCGGAGTTCGGGTCGGGGACGAAGCACAGTGCCCAGCCCGGCGGATGCGTGACGCATGGCTCGAGCAGGGGATCGAACGGCTGCAGGAGAATGCACCGATGCATAGTGCACGACCCCTTCGATGGGCAACGCGTGGCACGGTGCGCAATCTGGTGGCTACGGGCGAAGCGACGAGCGCGAGTGGCCGGATGAGCGACGCGTGGCGGTCGCGCGATCGGGCGACCGCGGGTGAACGGGCTGATGAACAGTGGTAGCCGGCGTATTACTATTCATTGGGTTTTCGGAGTTTTCTACTTCAGAAAATCAGATAAAACAAAAGGAACTCTAGAAAATAGCAAATAAATTTGAAAAAGTCTCAGAAATCCCTTGAGACACAAGAAATGCAAATAAAATATTTTTAGCTTATGTTAATATTTTTTAATCCGATTAAATCCTTTTAATTCACAACAATTTATTTTAAGATTTAATAAATTCTAGAAAAATCCTATTAATAAATTTTATTTTAAAAACTTCAAAAAGACTCTTAAAATCAGGATGTTACATCCTTTTTGCTTTGGAGGAGGATTGTTCCAAGAGTTCCTTCTTATCCTTCTTGTACAACTCGTTGACGATGATGTTTTCCAAGAGTTGTGTTCGCGTCATTTGTGCCAACTCGAGAGAGTTGAGGAAGAGTGTCACCAATGTTTCATACTTCTCCGGCAACATCCTAAGCATCTTTATTACAATATCAATATCCGTTAGTGACATGCTAAGGCCCTTGAGCTCATTCACAATACTGTTGAGGCGAGAATATATTTCATTTATATTCTCATGCGGCAACATTGTGAATGTCTCATATTTAATCCGAATCCTATGTAATTTAGATTCTTTAACCATGGATGTTCCCATATGTATTTTTGAGAGGGTGATCCAAATATCGTGAGCGGTTTCTAAATTGTTCACTCTATTGAACTCATCCACGTTAAAAAGCGTCAAATAGAGCATTCATGGCTTGAGAATCTAAATGAGCATTATACCCCTCTTACTCTGTGGGATGTAGTAGATCAAGAGATATGACATAACCTTCATTTATAATTTTTCATATGTTTGAACTCATGATCTTAAGATAAATAGATATTCTAATTTTTCAATACGGATAATTTGAACCATAAAAAAGAAGTGCATTTTCTATAGCAATTCTCTCACTAACCATCCTTTTCTCTCTAAACAGTTAAGTCTAATAAATAAGAGACAAAGCTCTAATACCACTTGTAAGATTAAAGATAACCGACTAGAGGGGGGGTGAATAAGAGGTTATAAAAAATCTTGCCTTCTAAATCTGATTATCACAATTTTTAGCTAGGTAATATTTCAATGTAAATAAAACCTACACAATTCTAGTAAACATAAAGCACCACAAGAACTAGTCTCTACACATATCCCTAGCACAAGCAAATTTAAACTATCACAATTACCACAAAAATGCTATAAATATAAGTGTGGAAAGAGAGATAAGAAAATAACCAATTGACACACGATGTTTTACCGTGGTGTTTAGAAACTTGCCTATTTTTTCTAATCCACATTGAGGAATGCCCAAGTGACTTGGACCGGCTCTACAAATTAAGTCTCAACTCCTCAATCTACTATTGATTGTCCTTCCTCTTCTCTGGAGATGGTGGACACAAAACCACTCACAAATTGGCCCTGGGCCTCTTTATAATTTTCTTGAAGAGATCATCTCGCAATTTTCCACCAAGCCGTCTAGGTGTAGGCAAGAACCAAGAGTAACAGATCACAACTTCACTTGACAGTGATCAAGTGCCAAAGGATCAATCTAGAGATTAAATACACTTGATGTGGCTCAACTATCTCAAATGAATACACAATAAGAAATTAAGGTGTGGGAAGAATGCTCAATTATCAAGGATGTTCAATGAAGTCTCTCCTCAAGTTCATGAGCTTGTAGGGGAGTATTTATACTCCCACCAATCAAATATAGCTGTTACATAAAATAATTCTAAAAAATCAGGGAAATCGATAATACTGCTATGCAAATTGTGGAACTACCACATTATATTGTAGCAAGTAGTAATGGCTATGTCAGTGTGTCGGAACTAACCGTTTAAAAGTCGGCACGGTACTACCATTGTTGAAATCGCGGTAGTTCCGATTTATGGTGCGGTACTTCCAATTTCTTTGAGACCAAAAGTTGGTCCTCTCTGGAAAAAACATACTGCCCAAATTCTGAGGTCCGGTAGTTCCATTTTAGAGTACGATCATACCGCATTGCAGTAGTTCCGTCATTCATTTTCTGGTACTACTGATATCAAGGAGTCTAAGTGTTCAAGTGGGTGCTCTCTGAAAAAAAGTACCACTCAAAGTACTGGTGCTTTCGAGGTCCAGTAGTACCGCTGTGTACACGCCGGTACTTCTAGAGTCTAGTAGTTCCGCTAAACATGCTCCCGTACTTCTGATTTTCCTAATAGAATACAGTTGGCTTTCAAATTTAATTCTAAGTATATGCATGATCCAAAATTTGATCCAAATGGTATAAGAACATGCTTTCAAGTTACTTTTCTATGATTCCTCTTAATAGTATGGTAATTATCCTATAATCCGTTCTTCCAACCTTTTTTTCAAGACCGGTAAAAATAAAATAGATCCTAGACTAGTTATACCTTTGTATTGAACCATCTTAATCCTCATGTTAGCCTTTATCATATGCTTTCATTTGTCACTTTTATCATTAGGAATTGAACCTATGTGATACTTAGCAAATATATTAGTCTCATATTCATATATTATCATTAATTACTAAAATAATTTTTAGGGGTCTAGATACTTTCACTCACTTATTCTCTGGAATAACTACTCACAACTTCTTCCTACCTTTAACAATAACTGCCCAGTGGCAAGGAGAAATCGTATCACCGACAATAACTTTCGTCAGACGGTTCCTCATTCCAAACATTGAGACGTCTATTGGCATGAAGCAACCGCCACCAATTCGTGCGTTATTTAAAAGCTTAAGTTGGGAAGAACATGATAGATGCAATAGAAGCAACGCAAGACATCCGACATTATCTTTTCTTCCGATTGTAATTAGTGCAATCAATATAGTCACACAGGAGTAGGATTATTATTCTCTCTTGAGAAGACCCGAACCTGTATAAAATCACTGTATCTTTCTCTATTGTGATCGTAGTCATGTTTTGGAAAGATCACCTAGATCCAAATAATCATACGTAAGATCAGTATTAGAACACCAACACAACTGAAATTTATTAGAGATAATTAAGTGTTTAGAGAAGCTAATTTGTGTATGTTGGTGGGCTTAGGTGCATAGGTGGCCCCATAGCCTTGTAGACGATGATTTCGTAAAAGTTTGTTATTTAGAATGTCAACCTTATGTTCACTTATAAATTTTTCATAAAATTATCTGAAATTTGTTGTAGATGTTTTGGCATGTAGTGAAGTTACTTTGTGTATGGTGGCGGACCTAGGTGCACAGGTAGGCCCTATAGTCTTGTAGAATTCCAAATGACATCTAAACAGAAAAATTGGGTTCTGAATTAGCTTGAATCAAATTCAGCTAGAATAGTATTTATAATCCAGCTGAATGAGTTAAATTCAGTTCTAGAGTGCTAAACGGGGTGTAAGGAAAAATAGAAAGGACTGGGCTAATGTTCTACAGTCCTTTCGCCAGATAGTTCCTCATTCCAAACGTTGAGACGTCTTTTGGCATGAAGCAACCGCCACCGATTCGTGCGTTATTTAAAAGCTTAAGTTGGGAAGAACATGACAGATGCAACAGAAGCAACGCAAGACATCCGACATTATCTTTTCTCCCGATTGTAATCAGTGCAATCAATATAGTCACACAGGAGTAGGGTTATTATTCTCTCTTGAGAAGACCCGAACCTATATAAAATCACTATATCTTTCTCTATTGTGATCGTAGTCATGTTTTGAAAAGATCACCCGAATCTAAATAATCATACGTAAGATCGGTGTTAAAACACCGACACAACTAAAATTTATTAGAGATAAATAAGTGTTTAGAGAAGCTAATTTGTGTACGTTGGTGGGTTTAGGTGCGCAAGTGGCCCCATAGCTTTGTAGACAATGATTTCGTAAAAGTTTGTTATTTGAAATTTCAACCTCGTGTTCACTTATAAATTTTTCATAAAATTATCTGAAATTTGTTGGAGATGTTTTGACGTGTAGTAAAATTACTTTGTGCATATTGACAGACCTAGGTATATAAATAGGCCCTATAGTCCTGTAGAATTCCAAATGACATCTGAACAGAGAATTTGGGTTCTGAATTAGGTTGAACCAAATTCAACTAGAATAGTGTTTTATAATCCAGTTGAACGAATTAAATTCGGTTCTAGAGTGCTAAACGGGGTGGTAAGAAAAAACATAGAAAGAACTGGGTATGGAACATTAGCAAGAGAACTCGAGGAAGCAAGTTCGCGAGCCGACCGTGATGCCACATCGCGACTCCCAAACTTACTAAACTAATACCAGCGAAATCCAAGCAGACCCCACCGCCGCCGCGAAACCCTTGCGTCGCCACCAGAGATGGCCGACCCGCCGCCGCGGGCCGCACGCCGGCCGCTCTTCGACCTCAACATCGCCCAAGAGGAGCTGGAGGAGGAGGAGGAGGAGGAGGAGGAGGAGGAGGAACCCGAGGAGGAGGTGGTGGTGGAGGGGGAGGAGCCCGAGGAGGTGATCGTGGAGGCGGCGGCCGATGAGGAGGTGGAGATGGTTGGGGACCAGGTGGTGGAGATGGCCGGGGAAGGGGAGGGGGATGGGAAGAGGAAGAGGAAGGAGTACGAGGTGTTCGTCGGCGGGCTGCCGCGGGACGCGGCGGAGGAGGACGTGGCGCGGGCTCTCGCGGAGGCCGGCGAGGTCGAGGAGGTGCGGCTGGTGCGGGATCCGGCGGACCCGCGATTCAACGGGGGATTCGCCTTCGTGCGCTTCGCCGCCGTCTGGCAGGCGCGGTGGGCTGCCGACGATCTCCGCACGGCTATGGTATAGTTTGCAACCACAACCACTATATTCGCATCTCTAGCTCAGTGGTCAGGTTGGGGAAAGTTGTGAACGAACTGGTGCGAAATTAATGGCCATTGGGCAGCACCTGAAGCATTGATTTATTGGTTCTCATGGGAATTTGCTACTAATGCCATGTGATTGGGGGGGAAAGGTGTTGCTTTAGGCTTTCTCCTCTTGGAACCGATAAAGTCAGGATTTTGAAGTATTCTATTGTTACACTACTTTGAGATAAGATATGTTCTGGTTGTCTCATTTGAATGTTGGCATGTGAAATTCAAACTGGTCGTTGTGAAATCAGAGCTTTTGAACTGGTAACTGGAAAGTCGATATACCTCTCCCGATCACCATGTTTGTCAAGGCTTGAGGATTGATAGAAAGATGACACACTTGGGTAATTAAATAACCTTGGTTCAAAATGGTACATTTGAGTGGATTTATACTTTGTGGCTGTCTCACCCGTTGTGGCGAAGTCGTACAAGATCTTGGTTTCTGGAAAGATTTAGTTTTTAATGACACTAGTACGTTGCGGTAATAATGGCATATTGATTAAATGCAACATTCAAATGATCTAGTTTAATTAAGAATTTGGTATTTCATTTGTTAAACTCCTGCTTGATTGGTCCTCATAAATGGTTTTTTCCCCACATATGAGAGTAATGCCACATGGAAACTGGCAGTTGAAAAGCAGTTGAGACTAAAAATTAACTATTCTAGGAAAGATATGGCGCTCCTTTCATTCATTTTTATAAAGTCTTAGTTGTCTTTCCTCTTAAATAAAGTGTTTTTGTTGTAGAGAACCAACCTGATGCTGTAGATTACTGTTACCTAGTTTGTCCTCTGCACACGAGAATTATCTACCACTTAAAGTGTATTGGTACAGGTACCTAGTGAAAGAAAACTAAATAAAAAATGGTAAGATGACAGAAACGATTTTGATATCTGCTGAGGCATGTGTTAATGGCTAACGGTTCCATTCCTGTAGCCGACTGGCTGTAGGCAAAAGGGACACTACACTCCATTTGAATCTACCTAAGTGAAATTGGAAACTTGTGTAAATTTATTGTGTTTCTTGTTGGAGATTTTAACTGCTGTCAACTAGATCAGAGCTAGCTCCTGAGCAGCCTCTTTTCATATATTCAGCTCAAGCTAACAGTAATAATAGGAAAATTAAAGGGGTTACTTGCACGAATCCTAGTTAGTTGTTCTACTTCAAGGATCCAATTCTTGCATGTTCTAATTAGCACCAGATTAGATTCATACGTCCATGTTGTCATACCTGCATTTTATATTTTAACACTGCTCATGTAACCTGAATTAACTTGTCTAATACTCTAGTGAAATAGTAAATGTGGTATAATAGTCGACGTTAGAGCCAAAATGCACACCTGTTTATTAGGTCAATCGGCTATGGATCAGTAATTACCATCATTTAAGCTAGTATAATACGATGTGTGCTCTTGTACGTCTACATCAGTTGGATGCTGAACTGGAGAGCCCTTTTAAATAGTTTTAAACTATTTGGTGGATAGGCTTGATTAGATTTCCTTTGATAGTACATGGCTTGCATTTGCCAAACTGATTATACTTTGCGGTACTTTATTCAGTACTACTTCCAATTCATTGTGATGTTTGCTATGACAGTGAATACTGTGATCCATGTCTGTTGAATGCACAATATTTTTTCAATAGCTGATAAAATAGTACATATCTTAACCAGTAATTATGTTTTCCAGATCAAGGGAAAAGCTTGTGTTATATGCAAGAACAATGAAAATGAGACCCTTCATCTACGGAATATATGCTTTGATTGGTCAAAAGATGATGTATGCTTTCTTCCTTATTTGAAAATAACATCTGTTCTAAGTACATTGCTGTTTTACGTAATGGTTGATCTCTCTTGTACAGCTAGCCGAGAAACTGGAACCTTTTGGGTTGGAAAATCTTGAAGATATTAATTTAATTGAGCACCCAGACAGAAAGGGAAAAAACAGAGGCTACGCATTTCTTGACTTTAGCACACATGTGGATGCTGTAGCTGCATTTCTTAAACTACAGAAAAGAGATGTGTATCTTGGTACTGATGTTAGAGCACAAGTATCGTTTTCAAACACTATTTCACAAGATGATAAGGTTATGGAAAAGGTACAGCTACAAACGAGACATGTGTATCTTGTATATGAATCTGTTACTTACTGATATTGCTTTATCTTGCTTTTGCCTTTTACACTATTCTTTGATAATGTGATGCAGGTAAAATCTGTTTTCTTGGATGGCTTACCACCTCACTGGGATGAAGACAAAGTGAGAGAAATGTTTGGAAAGTTTGGTGAAATTGACAATATACAACTTGCTAGAAATATGTTCACAGCAAAACGAAAAGATTTTGGTTTCATCAGCTTTACAACAAGACAATCAGCTTTAAATTGTATTAATATGGTCAATAAAGATCGTGTTGTTGAAGGTAGTGGAAAGGTAACCACTTTATGCAGTTAGTTATTGGGGTGGCTTTTTATTTCGATTTATTTGCTTCAGCTATGGTTAATTACTTGGTCAATAATTTCAGGTTCGCATAAAGGCTTCTTTACAAAGGCCAAAATCTACTTTGAAAAAGCCTTCATGGCAAGGGGCTACTCACCTGTTGGGCATCAGAAGAGGATTTGTTGGTAAAAGCTATAGTGATAGAGGACCCCACCCGAACAGATTTAGGCATTTAAGTCCTGAAAGACGTGCTTATTCAAATAATCTTGCTCATAACAAATACCGTCGCCAGTCTATCGGTAGGTTACCTTCTATGGCGGATGATGTTGAAGAAAGGCATGTTTCAGTGCGAGAATACAGAGCTTATTATAGAAGAGATTCTCCAGTTCCTGGTTGGTTTCCTTTTGTCTGCACAAAATGAACTTGTTTCTCTCTTTATTCCCCAAGATTACTGAACGATTATTTTCAATGCTTGGTTGTAGACCCCAGCCATAATGGAAGGACACATCCAGGGACCAGAATCAGGGAAGCATGTGTTAAGAGTCAATATGCTAATAAATACCCAAAACATGGGCAGTTAGTATATGAAACCTCCATGCAACGAGATGCATACCGCAGGAGTAAATACGGTCATTCATACCTGGAGAGGGCACACACAGATTCTTGCCCAGGATGTAATCCAAGTGGCCATAACGCTGGTGCTTATCAAAATGACCAGCACCCCAGCAGTGACAAAGGTAGTCACCGTTTTCAGTACCAGAATGGTGAAGGATTTTCTGCAACCAGTGGGTGTGAGAAGGCCTACTATAAGACGGTAAGTGCATTGTTTCCATTTTTTGGTTATGTTATCCTCAGCTTGATGTTAATTGGGGTTGGTTCTGTTTCTTAGGACCATGAGCTGACGCCTTCAACTTCTCAAGTAGTATCTCAGTGCGAGGAACCCTACTGCGAGGTGGTATATACACATTCCTCCTACAAATTTTTTTGCTACAGGTTGATGCTAACTCTTGGAGCTTCTGTTTCCTAGGACCGTCAGTTGCTGCCTTCAAGCCCTCCTGTGATGTGTGAATGTGACAAATACTATATTGTAAGCAAATAAGTACAATAGTCCTGTCATGAAAATTTCTAATTTCACATCTCAATTCTTATTGATGAAGCTTCTGTTCTTTAGGAGCAAGAGTCGGGCCCTTCAAGTTCTCAAAGCGAGGTCGCTAGAACTAAATTGAATCCTCAAGTTTCTCTTCATCGCCGTATTGCTAAACCTTTTCATGAGCAGTGGAGGTATGTTTCATGATTCATATCTTCCCAGCTGATTGATCCCACAAATGCTTCAAGCTCGTAATTGCGATTGGTCTTTCCAGCAGCTTCGTGCCTGATGAGCATTCCGCATATGAGGTGGAGTACACAAACAGGGAACGCAGAGGCCGATATTTGTCTGCAAGAGACGGGCACAGTACTCACCACAGGAAATACCACAGGCAAGGAAGATAAGACCAAGGTTGTCACAAGATAGAAGAACCCTTGTAGTTTGCTTGTGTCATAGGATTTTATTTATAGCATCAAGTCACTGGTTACCCTTGTGCATCGTTGACGTCCCTCTGATGCAGTCCCATCAAAGAACAATAGTATGCCATCTTTTATTACATGTAACTCGCAATCATATTACTTTTAACAATAGTATGCCATCTTTTATTACGTGTAATTCAATTCTGTTCGCATGTTTATTACATGTAAGTTTTTTTGCGGTCGCGCCTGAGCTCAGAAGTGCTGAACTGCTGAAGCAGTGAGTGAACTAATCAACTAAGTGAACTAGTGAAGGTTGAAGCTACTGCTGCTATTGTCTACTGATATCATTCCCCAACTGATTCGTAGGTTTGCAACTCATTCCTCAATTAGTCGATTAGCAATTTGTTAAAATATGGTGTGGTATTATTGTATATACTCAATTAGCAATTAATTCGTAGGTTTGTAATAATGGGGAAATGAACTTTACGAAATTATTTCATAAGCAATTAAAGTAGTACTCTCTCAACTAATGAGAGTGCAACTCTACCAAAGAAGCCTCGTCTAGAATTTAATCCGGATGAAGTTATTGCTAATCCGGCGCATCGTATACCGATAGAAGAATTTGACAGTAAAATTAGAGATGAAGTGAGGAGGATATATTTGTTAAATGGTCTAACTCAAACAACTTAGTTGTATGGTTATTTTATTTTAAATGTTCATGATCATTTAAGTAATTATGTATACATTGTTATTATATCACTAATTTTTCTAATTTTGATGTACAGATTGTTACCTACTGAAACCATATTTACATGTTTTGGGGATGTACTTACCATTAGTGAGGTTAGGTACCTCTATTGTATTTCTCTTTTTTTTTGCTTTGCCTTTATTGACTTCGAATGTTTATTTCACCATCAGATTAGCAAATTTGAAGTGTGAGAGAAATAAATCTTGTCCCGTCCCGTCTAAAAAGAATTCATTTATTGATTGAAATAAAGTCAACAATTCACCTACCATGGCACCTAAAACCGAGAAAAAAGGTGGTCAAGTGAACAAGGCTTCAACGCTACACGTCACAGGTGAGTTTTGCTCCGGGCTTCAGTTAAACTATTGAATGCTTGACACAAAATATATTAATAAAACACAAGAATCGAGTGCTATATTCAATTAGGAATGTCACTAGATGGTCTTCACCTATACCCAACCCATGCTTGTGTTAGTATGCTACGGTAAGAAGTATGGTGTACCAATTTGAATTTGATACAGGGAGATAATACCTAGTTACTCATCACTTTACATTTACCGATCTACACATATCTAAATACTCCTAGTCATAAAAGAATGTCGTTTCAGATATCAACACGGTCCCTAAAATTCAACTTTGACTATTGATTTCTATTTTAAAAGATTTATAAAACCTAACAAAATGATATTTTTACAAAAATTCTTTTCAAGACAAATATATACAAATCATTTTCATATGCTCAATCTAAAGTTTGACCACACATAACCTAAAACAATATTCTTTTGTGATTAGAGAGAGTATAATTAACACTACAATTTCTCTCTCCCTACCATCTCCCTAGATGTTAGTAATATACTATAGAGGCAATCATGGAGATGATTATATCGATTTTATGTTTATAAACTTTTGAATAATTTGTCCCTTGAATGAATTATCATTTATATTGATTAACAAGTTGGTGAATTGTTTGTGAAACTCTTTATGTTATGATGTTATTCTAAATATTTCTGATCTTATATCATCATGTGGAACACTTATAATTTATAGATCAGCACATGTATTGATTGATGGTCACATTTTACGGATCATGGATATGAGATATATCAAATCAATAATATAGACATATGATAGGGAGTAAGATGTTGGATTCAATCATCTTAAGATACTACAAGAATTGTTATATTCAAGTGTCATCTATTGGTTTCATACGTAGTATATGTGGGATCGTTAGACCTAATATCATTATGGTTTTTTGTATGTATAATAGCTTACTTAGGGATTGACAAACACTACTATGTAATTAGGTAGTTATAATATCCTGATTTTCAGAGTTTATTTGAAGCTTTTAAAAAAATCACTATTTGAATTTTTTTGGATTTAATACAAGCTTAAAATAAATTTTTATTAATTAAAAAGTATTTAATATGATTAAAGTAAACTTGAAAAATTATTGAAAATATTTTATTTAGGTTCCTAATATTTCAAGGATTTTTTTGCAATTTTTTGTGCTTTTTTGGATTTATTTACAATTTTCTAGAGCTTATTTGGTTTTATTTGAATTTCTAAAATAGAAAAAAATCCTAAAAATAGTACTGGGTCGAGACCATTACTGTTCATCAGCCACTAACCCTCAACCGTTCGATTTCCTTCGTACTACGTGTCAGTCATCCAAGCCCCATTTGCTTTAGCCACTAGATCTGGTTTTTGGGACATGTGTCAAGCATCAGGTGCCTAGGGTACTATTCATCAATGTCGTTTGTGTTGACCGTTGGATTCACCCAGTGCCATGCATTGACCATCGGGGCATGCATGCACTGTTCATTGTCTTCCTGCTCACGCTGTCATCCTGAGCGTGTCCACTTCGGACTTTGCCTTGGCATTCGTGCCATGGCTGACTCGGACCCTGCGTCGTACGCATCTTGGAGTCTCATCATCTGTGCTTTATAAGTCGAGACGCTGCTCATTCTCCACGTCCCTCGAAGCCGCACCACTCGTCGTGCTCGCCCGTGTGCCGTCTTCGCCGAGGTCGCCATCCCCTTCTGCGTTGGCTGCCGTTCGCCGCTCTCGTCAGATAGCCACAGCCACCGAGCCGCTCCATTCTGTAGATCATCCGTCATCTCAAGCACCGCCTCCGGTGAGTCTGCCCGCCATCCCTGCCGCTTTGCTCACCGGCAGACCTAGCTGCGCTCCCGGTTGTTGCCCTCACTAGCGCGTGCCACAGACGTCAACCAGCTTGCGTCACCCTGCACCCACGCTAGCCACGACCCTTCATTTTACTGCGGAATTGGTCCGCCACGCACGAAGAGTCTGATAGGCGGGTCCCACCTGCCAGCCGCATATTGCCCTACACCCATAAACCGAGCCGAGTCAGCAACCATGTGTGCCCTAGTGTCCACGTGTCATCACATGTCGTGCCATGTAAGTGCCACGTTAGCACCAAGGCTGTCTCAGATGCCACATCAGATGCCACGTTAGCATGCCATGTGTCAGGCCACGTCAGCCCTAATAGCCAATGTTAGCCACGTCAAACCTAGCCGCCACGTCAGCAAGCCCAGTCACCCATGCACTGTCCCATACATCGAGTCCACTATAGACCAGCCATTCCATGAGCCAAGTACACAACATAGTAGAATTTTTGATTTTTCAGTATTTTCCTTTAGATTAAAATTTTGAAGAGCCCGTTCTCCTTCATCCTAGCTCCGATTTCTGCTTTTAGAGTTTATTTAAATTTTATTTAAATTTATTTTATGTCTTATCCATTTTCTCGCTCGTTAGATCACGTCTTTGAAGGACCGGAGCATCACCAGAAGACCAAGAATTCATAACTGAGCAAGGCCAGGGCAAGTCATGTCCTATGATCATGTTGAACCTAGTTTTTAACCTATTATTTATTTATTTTATTTTAAATTATCATACATTGCTATTTTATTACAAATCTTCGTATGTGATAGTTATTATCTAACTTCATTAATCCCTTATTTGATAATTTGAATGCCATGATACCATTGTCTCCATAGGATGGGAAATATTCTAGTGATATTATACTAGTTATCGCATGGGTTGTATATTTAATATGCTTAGCCATGTTTAGATATTGAATCGTGGCTGTAGCCATAGTTATAAAATTTATGTGCCATGGCATTGGTGTGCCATTGGTGCTGGCTATGCAAAGTTGGTTTTCACTCAAGCAAGTGATCGTGTAGTAAAGCGGGAAGTGTGGATTCACTTTGAAGGATGTGGATGTCTCGTCTTGGTAATATTTAAGGACTTAACTTTGTGTGCCATTGATCTGGGCCTTACCATGCAACCACATGTCTAGTATGGAATAAACCTAACTAATTAATTTGTGATATTTCAATTTTAATTTTACCATTGTAATAGAACTAGGACAGAAAAAAGAATAGAATTATCCCAAATTAATCAGCTATGTCTATCCTATACTAGACATGTAGTTGCATGGTAACACCCAGATTAATGGCACACAAAGTTAAGTCCTTAAACATTACCGAGACGAGACATCCACATCCCTTAAAAGTAAATCCACACTTCCCCCTTTACTGCACGGTCACTCGTCCAAGTGAAAACCAAGTTTGTATAGCCAGCACCAATGGCATACAAATTTTATAACTGTGACTACAGCCACGATTCAATATCTCATTAAGTCAAATAAATTAATTGATCACATGTAATGATAAACCCATCGTAACTATAAACATGGCTAAGCATATTAAATGTACAACCCATGCGATAACTAGTATAGCATCACTAGAATATTTCCCATGCTATGGTCACATGATATTATGGCATTCAAATTATCAAATGCGGGATTAATCGAATTGGATAAAAACTACCAAGTACAAGGGTTTGTAATAAAATAGCAATGCATGATAATTTAAAACAAGATAAATAAAAAGTAGATTGAGAACTAGGTTTAACACGATCAAAGGACATGACTTGTCTTGCCCTTATTCAGTTAATTTCTCTTGATCTTCAAATCTTGTTTCAGCTCCGTCGAAGACGAGATCTAACGAGAGAGAAAACCAAATTAGGCAAAAAAAAATCAATTCAAATGAACTTTAAAAACATAAAAACTAGAACTAAAAGGTAGAGCTTGATTTTAGATAAATTTAGAAAAAGAAACAGAGTCAATCGGACCTAGGGCGAAGAAAAACGAGCTTTTGAAAAATTAATTCCAAAGAAAATTACTAGAAATTAGAAAAGGATACTGTGTTGTGGACTCGGTACATGGAATAGCTGGTCTACAGTGAACATGGCTCATGGAGTAGTGCGCGACGACTCAACTTGCTGACATGATGGCTAGGGCTGACGTGGCTGACAGGTGGCAGTGTAGGGTTGACATGGCATCCAACATGGCCTAACATGTGGCTTGCTAACGTGTCATGCTGATGTGGCACCAGGATAGCATGGTTTTGCTGATGTGGCTATCAAGACCCGAATATGCAAATCTAGACTCTCCGTGTATACTGCACTAGTTTAGGATCACGTTAATGCACATAGTATAAACATAGATGAAATATCAACCATATACATGATTAATAAAGGAAAAGACTCAAATATTATTAATTATTAGTGTTGCGACCTTATGGCCAAACTTATGATTAATAGCCTAAAGGGCTTAGGAAACTAACAGCGAAAAATAAAAATAAGCATAGTAGCCAGTCGACATGCTCATATGCAATCGACTTGGGAGCGCAGTACTATTTTGTAAAGTCATCGAAATATCCTCCTTCTGGAACCTCCTGCTGATATGGCTCATCTTCTTCAACTGAGCAACAGTAGGTATAAAGTCGTGAGTATATTGGTACTTACCAAGTCATTCGTAACAAAGATGCAATATAATATGCAAGACTTACCAATGGATTGCTAAAAGGTTATTTTATAGAAAGCAATAATTTAAAGTAAATAGAGTAAATAGATTGAAAGTGAACTTTAAAAATTCTAATAAATAAATAATCAAAAGAATTGAATGAACCACAAGTGAATTAACCGTCCACCCAATTAACCACACATGAACTAACCATTCACGTAATGAACCACTAATGAACTAATCATTCACTTCCCAAGTTTTTATAAAATGTCTACCCTTCGTGTGAAATCACCGAGCATTGTCCATAACTGGGGATATGGCTATTCGAATAGTTTTATACTCTATAGAGGTTACACAACTTTACCCACATGATATAACCATCTTGTAATATCACTGATATAATATGCTTCCATTGGCATGCCAACCAAGAAGATCACAACAAGGCTTTTACAATATTCATTCACACCTCCTCTTGCGCTTCATGGAAATCAGTATCTTTGTTCATCACAATGGCGAAACCGAAGTTGAAATATCACAAATTATTCAGCTAGGTTTATCCCATACTAGACATGTGGTTACACAATAAGACTTAGATCAATGGTACACAAAGTGAAAACAAAATTTTTTATATAACTAACACCAATGACACATAAATTTTATAACTGTGGCTACAACTATATTTTAATATCTCATTAAGTCAAATTAGTTAATTGATCACATGTGATGATGAGTCCAATGTAACTATAAGCATGGCTAAGCAAATTAACTGTACAACCCAAGTGACAACTAGTATTGTATCACTAATAATTACCTATGCTATAGTGGCAATGGAATTATGGCATTTAAATTATCAAGTGATTGATTAATCAAATTAGACAATAACTACAAGTATAAGGATTTGTAACAAAATAGCAATGCATAATAATTTAAAATAAAATAATAAATAAGTAGATTTAAAAACTTCATACAACATGATCAAAGGACACAACTTGTCTTAGCCTTGCTCTGTTAATTGCTCCAGATATTCAAATCTTTCTTCAGCTTCTTTGAAGCCGTTATCTATTGTGTGAGCGAACACAATAAATTCAAATAAAATCTAAAAATTACAAAACTAGAACCAAAAGATAGAGCTTAATTTTATATGAATTTAGAAAAATGAATCGGAGCTAGGACGGAGGAGAACGAGTCATCTAAAATTTACCGGGTGAGAAAATACTAAAAAAGAAAAATGAGGGAATATTCCTTCTGAAGGAATATTGCTTTGTGAGGGCAAACTAACGGAGGAGTAGTTCCTTTTTTTGGCCGTAGCGTTGGTAAGGAAAGGCATGGGAGATGATGGCAACTAGTAAAATGGGTCGTTAGGAACAGGAGGAACACATTGGAAGTTATGGCATGTTAAACGGAGCACGATGACGTTGTGGGTGGCGACAACGACTTGGATCAGAGAGAGGATAATACCCGAGCATGGAACACAGAGAAGTAGGGTGAGCATGGGCTAGAACGCAATATGGTGTAGCTAGAAAAATTATCGGCTTAGCCGAAAACTCACTGGAGACGACACAATCGACATTTGAACGACGTCAATAGAGAAAAAGCAAAAACTTGATACCTTGGTGCTCGGTGAACGAAATCCAAAACCACTTGAAAAATAGCTACCTAGGATAGTTTGGCACATTTTGATATAAAAGGATTGAAAAAACATCACAGGATAGATGGGAACATGAAGTGCCCTAGGTTGCCATGGCTAGGTATCAGAGGCAAAAATTTGTGAAGGGTTTTTGGAGAGGAGGGAAGCACGGCGTAACACACGACGAGGCAACTGTAAGAGAGGTCACAACATGGACTAGAGCTTACCGGAGGTGATGAATCAATGACGGGAAGTGATGTCGGCCAAGATTTGAGAAAACTCGATCCCGGGAGATTGGCTACACCAAAATCTAATTAATTTGGCATGAAAGTAGATAGTATGTGGGAACACGATGTGATGAGAAAGAATCACAAAAAATCTCACCAGATAGCTCGGGACGTGACGAGCAATTCCAAGGCTAGAGAGCCTCGGTGCCGATGGTGTTCTACCCTTTGGGGAGACTTGGCATGCCTTAGGAAAGGTTTACAGGTGTCAAGGGGTTGTATTTATATGCTTGGAAGAGATAGAAACCAACTCCAATTCGTGGATTTCAATTTAGAGTTTGTTACAAAAAAAAGGTGATAAAAGGCAAAAGTTGAACAAAACACAAAGAGGCCAGATGGAATGGATTCCCTACGTGTTTTGGGACAACTTTTCTTTTGGGGGGATATTGGGATAAGGTCCGGATTAGAAGGTGCCAAGGAAGCCATGGAAGGGAGGAGAGAGAGTGTTCATGACCTTCTCTGTCCATTTTGATCGATGGTTGAAGATGAGGAATAGTGTTCATAGCATAGGAGATAAAAAAGGAAGAATGGATGGGTTGTCACCCAATAAAGAAGAAAGGGTGACTTGGTAGCTAAGGTGTTAAAAACTTTAGAGTTAAGTCTGCTAAGCTTAGAGAAATTATAGGATGGGTGACCAACGGGAAGGTTTTTTTGCATTTTAAATTGAGTTCAAATAAACTCCAAAAATGCAAGAAAATACAAAAAAATTTCTTGTGATACAAGGAACCTAAATAAAATAGGTTTTTAATTAATTGAAGTTTATTTCATTTATATTAAATATTTTAATTTCTAAAAATTCCTGTTAAGTTTTAATTAATTCGAGAATAATCGAAAATGGTTATTTTTATTTGAAAAGCTTCAAAAAAATCTCTAAAAATCATGATATTACAGTGGCACGACATGTGGCAACACGTCAGACTAGGGCTATCGTGCCATCTGAGCTGGCGGCTAACTCGGCTCGTTCGGTACACGTGTCTACAAAACAGTCATAGGTGACAAGTGGGCTCGGGGGTGTCAATGGATTGGCGCATGATGAACTCGGTTCACGGAGAAGCCAAAATGACACCGGGTACGGGTGATACGGTGGCTCATAGATCGAGGCATTGCCTCAGCTGGTGAAGGCGCAGCGTACGAACCAAGGGTGGCAGCTCGGTGAGGCTACGACGGCTGTGTGGCGGCGAGGCTGACAGTGGCATCGAAGAATTCACTAGCTACGAAGACAATGACTCCCGAGCCGGCGGCGCTCGGCGATGAGACAGATTCTGGCAAGGACAGCGGTGCAAGAGCGAGGGCGAATGGCTGCGTGGTGCGAGGGATGAGGCAAAGGTGTGGCTTATATGCATGAACACTGAGAGGCCGAGATTGACGCGACCTCCGAGTCCCGGGCGAAGACGGCTGGCGGCATACACGGGTCAAACACGGACACCAAGACGAGTCCACAGCATGGCCGATGGTGTCTCTCGAAGGAACACGAAGAACAGTGCTTTGCACAGTTGGATGGACGACACATGGCCGGGGCTCAATTGGATGGTCACCGCATAAGGCACGGATGAACAGTGCTCGAAGCCTAGATAGCTGACATGCGTTCAAAGAAGAATCGGACGGTCAAAGGAATGCTCAGGCCGGATGGCTGACACGTGGTGGATGGAAGATCGGATGACTGATGGGGAGTTGGCCGGAGTGAACAGTAGTGGGCTCGGCCTATTACTGTTTTAGTATTTTTGAGTGTTTTTCTATTTCAGAAATTCAAATAAAATCAAATGAGGTCCAGAAAATAGCAAATAACACCAGAAAAATCCTAGAAAATTCCTTGAGACACAAGAAATCCAAATAAAATATTTTTAGCAAATTTTAATATTTATTTTAGTCATATTAAATCCTTTTACTTTATAAAATTTTAATTTAAGCTTTAATTAAATCTAGAAAAAATTCAAATGGTGAATTTTCTTTTAAAATTTTCAAATAAACTCTAAAAATTAGGATGTTACATAAAGATCCGGTGAAGCGTGGACTTACAAAGTATATGTCGAGACCCGAATATGCAAATTCGGACTCTCTGTGTAAACTGCACTAGTCCAGGATCACGCTAGTGCACACAGTCAAACATAGATGTAATCATAACCATACACACGATATAATAAAGGGAAAACTCAAATATCGATAAATCTCAAAGGTACGACCTTATGGCCAAGCTTACAATTTCTCTAGCCGGAAGGGCTTAACAAAAATAGCAGCGGAAATCCAAAATAAAGCGTAGCGGCCAATCGACAAGCCCACAGGCTATCGAGTGGAGAACGAAGCCTAATCCGTGAAGTCGTCGTAGTACTCTCCTTCTGGAACCTCCTGCTGATAATACTCTTCACCCTCAACTGAGCAACATAGGCGTAAAGCTGTGAGTACATTGGTACTCAGCAAATCGTTTGTAACAAATGAATACAATATAGTATGCAAGGCTTACCAATGGAAGGCTGAAAGGTTAATTTGCATAAAAGACATTTTATAGTGAATATGATAAATAGATTGAAAGCGAACTTTAAATGAAAACAATAATAATAAATCATCAAAGGAATAAACATAAACCACTTGTGAACACCTATTCACAAGCTAAACCAACAGTGAACTACCTGTCCACCTCCAACATAAACCACCAAGTTCAAAAGATAACACTAACCCTCGTGTGAAATCACCGAGCATTGTCCATGACCGAGGACGCAGCTATTCGAATAGTTTTACACTCTGCAGAGGTTGCACAACTGTACCCCACACGATGTGATTATCCTCGATCTCAGGAAATCACAACAAGGCTTTTACAAAATTCAATCCCAATCTAATCTTGCCCGTTAGGGTTTCGCATCACACCCCCCTTGCGCCACATGGAAATCAGCAATCATGTTCATCTCATTGGCAAGATTAAGTTGAAACCTCCTAAATTAGTCAGCCAGGTCTATCCCATACTAGACATGTGGTTTGTACGATAAAGTTCAGATCAATGGCGCACAAAGTTAAGTCCTTAATTCTACCCGGGCGAGGCTACCATATCCCCCGAAGTGAACCTGCACTTCCCCCTTTACTACAGGATCACTCACCCGAGTGCAAAACCAAGTTTGTATAACCAAGCCAATGACACACCAATGTCATGGCACAAATTTTAGTAAGCGTGGCATCAACCACAGTTCCATATATCGTTAAGTCAAATTAATAATTTGCATAAGATAATGAAACCATTCGTAACTATAAGCAAAGCTAAGCAATTCTGTCATACCAGCCCATGTGACAGATAAACTAGCATCACTAGTTAAATTCCCAACCTAAGGTGACAATAGCATAAAGGTGTTCCAAATTATTAAGGAGGAATAAACAATTGGGCGATAATTACCAATACAAGGTTTGAATAAAAATAGCGATGCAATGTAATTTAAAACAAAATAATTAAATAATAGATTGCAAAACTGGGTTCAACATGATCAAAAAGACACGACTTGCCTTGGTTATGCTCAGCGAGGTACTCCTGGTCTTCGGGCGTAGATCCTGCTCCTCCAGAATCCGAATCACAACCAAAAGCTAGAGCTCGATTTTAGATGAATTTAGAAAAAAGAACGGGGTCAATCGGAGCTAGGACGGAGGAGAACGGGCTCTCGGAAACTTAATCTAAAGAAAATCGGGAAAATTGAAAAAAGGTTACTATGCTATGGACCGGGTGCACGGGGGACCAGGTCCACGGTGGACTCAGCGCACGGAACAGTGCGCGCAGTCGGCGGGGGTGAGCTGACGTGGCGCGCGCTGGTGCTGCCACGTGTCGGCTGACGTGGCGACACGTGGCACCCGGAGGTGGGGCTCAGCCGACATGGTGCTGACGTGGTATGGCCACGTGGTATGCCACGTCGGCTAGGGCTAACGTGGCCTAGGGCTGACGTAGCGGCGGCGCTTGGGCGGACGGCGGGGAAGGCGGCGCGCGGCGCGATCTGGATCGTTGATCGAGATCTGAGGCGACGGCGGGGATCGCGCGGCCAGGAGGCGGGATGGCGGCGATGGGCGACACGTGGCTCGGGGCGCGCCGCGCGAAGCGTCACGCGGGCGTGGGCGCGCGGGCGCGGCGCGATTCCGGCGCGGGGACCGAGGGGCGAAGCGGCAATGCGGGGGTGCGGCGAC
Source organism: Melocanna baccifera (assembly GCA_036346265.1). NCBI lineage: Eukaryota > Viridiplantae > Streptophyta > Magnoliopsida > Poales > Poaceae > Melocanna > Melocanna baccifera. Next base: position 301,509 of record CM070696.1, read on the forward strand.
CAGGCGAGCGACGCGGTGACGACAAGGGAGGAGGCGGCGACGGCTCACCGGCGGGGTCTCGGCATCGGCGACGACGACGGCGGCGACTGGCTGGTGATGCGGATGCACGGGCGACGGCGGCGCGGCCCCGGGAACGGCGGCGCGAGTGGCTCCGGCGGCGACGCGGGTGCAAGGTCGGAGGCGAGAGCGGCAGCGGGGTTACACGCGAACCGAGGGATGAACGCAGTTAAAAGCACACGAACCGAGGAAGTCTCGATCGGTTACGGCCCGGGTGCGAAACGGGCGCGGTTTGGACGACTCGGATCGGCGAGAGGGAGATCAAATGGGCGAGGGCGATCGGCGGGTTAGGGTTAGGGTTACGCGCGGGCGGCGACGCGCGGGCTGACGGATGGGTGACACGCGGCACGGGGGCGGATCGGGCGGCGGCGGCTGACGCGCGGGCGGGAGCGGGCGGATGCGCGCGGAGCACGCATATGCTGCCGCGTGGTGGCCGCGGATGCGCGACGCGCGTCCGGGGCGGGGATCGGGTGGTGCAGAGCGCGGGCGGGAAAGGGGGGTACGGAGGCGGCGCAGGGAATGGGCCGGATAGCCGACGCGTGGAAGTCGGCGGGATCCGACGGCTGGGCGGCGGCGAAGGTTTTTATTTTCTTTTTCCTTTTCCAGAAATCCAAATAAACTTCGAAAAGCTCTAGAAAATAGCAGATAAATCCCAAAAATTCACCAAAAATACTAGAAAATTCGTTGAGACCTGAAGAACCCAAATAAAATATTTTTAACTTATGTTAATATTTATTTTAATAATATTAAATCATTTAAAATTCCAAAAATTCATTTGAAGCTTGAATTATTTCCAGAAAATTCATTTTTTAAAATCCCGACTTTAAAAATTGCAGAAAAACAGGATGTTACAGTATATTGGTGTTGATGCTTCTTATACGAGGATATAGGTGTAGGACTAGATTGTTGCTCTTCAGTATGTGTCTTCAAACTTTCAGTTGCTAGATTTGTTTACGAAGGCATAGACCAATGCCCAGTACAGCTTCTATCTTTCCAAATTTCATATTGTTGATTCACCATAAGTTTGAGGGGTGTTAGATGTGTATTATTATTACCTGTATATTTTTCTGTTATATAAGAGATTACCTGCATATATGTTAGACATGTGTGTGTATATATATTGGTCAATTGGTTTTATGATGAATACAAGCGCTATTCATAACAGAGGTATGTCTGTTGCCTACTTGTTGTCAGCTGAGTTGTTCTTATTTGTTTATGTCCCGTCACCAACCGCCGTGTTGTCCTGCAGCAATGCCATCTTGTTGCTCGATCTTATAGCTCTGCTGTTGCCTGAGCTGATTTCGTTCTTGTCGAGATGTTGCACACCTATGTCAACTACTGTATTGTTGACACCCTTCGTCGCTGGCCACTGCCCCAGAGCTCCTCTCTCCTTCTTTGGGTTCTATGCATCGAGTGTACCCAGTTCTATTGGGTATATATGGCCTAGGTAATATGAAAGCAAAATTAGTGTGGGTAATTGATCGGGTAACCCCCTATGCAGTGGTATCCCTATATTTATGTCATATTTCTGTTGGAATGGAAATCATACTTTCTCCATTTCAAAATAGTTGTCTTGCATACTGGGATTTGTCGTTTCAAAATAGTTTTTTCCATTCGGATCAAAAGTGTATTTATTGCAAATTGTCCATCTACCGCTGCTAGTAATGATGTGGAATACCTTGAGGGGTTAGAATAAGCATGATCCGGTTAGTATATCAACTACTCCTGCTGGCGCATGGTAGTAATATACCCTAGAGGTAATGATTGAGATGATTGTATCACTTTTATGTTTATGATCTTTTGAATAATATGTTATTTTGTCTCTTGAATAAATATCTTTCATGTTGATCAATAAGTATATGATTTGTTCGTGGAACTCTTTATGTTTTGATGGTATTCTAAATTATTCCTAATCTTATATCATTATATGAGATAATTATGATTTTCAGATCAGCACATGTATTGATTGATGATCATGTTTTATGGATCATGGATATATGATATCAAATCAATAATGTGGACATAAAATAGAGAATATAATGTTGGATTGACCTACAATGAGACACTGTGAGAATAGCTATATTCTTAAGTGTCATCAGTTGGTCTCATATATAGTGTATGTAGGATTCTTAGACCTGAGATAGTCATTGTTTCCTATATGTGTAATAATTTGTTTAGAGATTATCAAACACTACTCCATGACTAGGTGGTCATAAATGTAGCTTTTGGATTTACTATGAAATATGCAGAGCAATATTAGCGATCAAGACGGAATTTGCCCCTCCTATATAATAGGAGAGATATCTCTGAGCTCCTCGATGTAGTTGGATTAAGGAAGTGCATGGCCATGCCGAATGTGGTTGATGAGTTAATCACAACTGAGTAATCCATCACAGATTCGAGTAAATGATCAAGCTATCTAGGATGGCACGCTTCTCACCTTGAGTTCGATCTAGTATCATGAGGCAAAGGGATCGATATAAAAACACTATATAGGTTCGTCCGATATGATCTATATATATGTTTGGGAGTTGTTATGTCCTGCTAGGAACTACTAGCGACTTATGGACTAGAAAGGAGTTTTCGGTCCATGGCCAAATATATATGAACCTACAAGATCACACACTTAATGGGGTTAGAATGATAAGGGTTCAGATGATAGTCTCTGAGTAGGATACGATCTCTACTCGTATCGAATAAGAATCCAATTAGATGCTATATAAGGAGACGTGCGGGGGCTGAGAGAGGCATCACGAAACACACCATCGAAACTCTAGTCGCCACCTCTCATAATCCCTGCCATGCAAGCTAGTTCTAGCACACCGACGCACGGCGTTTCATCCCTAGACGTGTAGACCTCAATAAAGGCGCTGCTACGACTGCGGCACTGATTAGGACGATCGCGAGGAGGAGACGGTTGGCCGGAGGACGATCGACTGCTTCCACTACATTAATGTGCTCTTCATTAAATCGACTGTTTCAACTCTACTTTCACTGCACTATGTGTCTAGTGGTAATGATCTATGATCTCTTACTCGCATATTTTTCTAGTTTATACGGTAGAAAATTTTAATTTACGCTAGCGTAGCCTATCCATATCCCAATAGCACAAAGGTGTGAGGTTTTTGACATCGACAATATCTACAAAATGTAACTTTAAATACTAATTTATATTGTTATACTCTTTCCAATCATAAAAGAATGTCAGTTTTGCAGTACGTGTAGTTAAATCTAAACTTTGGCTATCAATATCTTTTCAATATTTAGATTAGACATGAAAATTATATGTATGGGTTTGTTTCAAAAAGAACATTTTTATCGTGGTATAATTTTATTAGGTTTTATAAATCTATTACAGTAGAAATTAGTGGTTAAAGTTATGCTTTGAAGATCGTATCAATGTCTGAAACAACATCTTTTTGTGACCAGAGAGAGTATATATTGCTTTTCGAGACAAATATACACATATAAAATTGATGTGTTTAATCTAAATATTTAGAAAGATATTAATAGCTATAGTTAAATTATTAAAAGTTTGAATGCATGTATTTCAAAAAACGTCATTTTTTTGTGACTGCAGGGTTAGATTATGAGCGTCCTTAGCTTGGTGCATACACAGTTGTAAGAATAAGTCCACTTTACAACCCTGAACTATTGGGGTCCAAAAAACAACCTTGAACTGGAAAACCGTCTGATGGGAGCCCTGAACTACCGATATTGGTCTTTTGTTACCCCCTCGCTTGAGCTAACCCTAGTTTTGGGCTGACGTGGCCGCCATGTGTCTCCTTGCTGGCAAAGATCTTGCCAGCTTTTGATGATGACGTGGCATCCAGTAATAAATGCCTCAAATCCATGGTATTCCTCCTCCTCTCTTTCTACCTTCTCTCTCCTCCACTCACCAAGCCAGCCACCTTGGAGGCATCGGCAAGCCACCACCATTCACATGGCCTCCCCTTCTGCACTCGCGAATGATGTCCGCGCGGTATTGCCTTTGTGCCACCCACTGCTCATATGTTCCACCTTGCCCGCGTGACGATGGTGAGACTTCAACCATTAGCGACCAAGGTGATGGCGATGCTCGGTTCATGAGGTTGAGGTGGTGCAAGTGACGGCGTGCTCTACTGCACCTATATCGCCTGGACCCGCATCCAGTTGAGCCACACGTTCTCTAGCCTTGTCTTCGACGTCAACCCCACACCCGATCTCCCACTCTGGTGAGATAACCTCAGATCCAACCACGTCACTATGTGGTCCACCGTGCACTCATCCTCTCCCTAAAATTAATTGAGTTTTCTTGTTCCCAGTGAACCGTACGAGCTCTTCTTCTTCCTCAGCTTCGTTCGCCTTCCCTGCTATTGTGTGTTGCAGTCAGACCATGTCCACTCGATTGCTTTGTACTGGAGCACTCCCCGTGATTTCATCTAATGCAACCTCCCGACCACCGTAGCGCCGCCAGCAACTTTGCCCAAGACGTCACTACCGCCCTTGCTCGTCACTATGCCAACCCCAATGAGTCTCCAGCAAAACCACTACCACAATTGAGATCTCCATGATGTGAACAACCCTTTCCAATTTTACTTGTTCTCGTGCTTCTTCACTGTTCCCGTTACCGGCATACCATGAGCTAAGGCTTAGTTGCCGGCCTCCTTTGTTTTGGGAGAAGATGGTTGTGCTGCACAGGAGATGAAGAGAGATTGGGAGGAAGTGGTGAAGGCGATGTCAGTGCTCAGACTGGCAAAACTACGTTAAATTAGTGTTACCGCGATGCCAGTGCACATCTTTGCCGGCGAGGAGACACATGGTGGCCACATCAGTCCAAAACACGGGTTGGCTAGTGCGAGGGGGTAACTTAACCGGTACCGGCAGTTTAGGTTTCAATTAAGATGGTTTTCGAGTTCAAGATGGTTTTTAGAGCTATCACAGTAGTTCAGAGTTGTAAAGACAAGAAAGGGAGTTTGGAAAGGCGCGTTTACACGCTTTAATACAGCACAGATTCTCGGGATTAGGTAGTGGCGTGCTGCTTGGTATTGGGCTTAATTAGGTAGTTTAATTAACAACTTTCCTGCCACTAGCAACAAAAGACCAGCTAGCGAGCTAATCCCCATCTCCCTTCCCCATTCCTTCTGCCCTAGCACCGTCGGACCCGCCGGCCGGACTCCGCTGCCGGCCTGCCGTTGCTCGGATTCTAGAGGCGTTGAGGTACGCATGCTGTCAGCTGACTAGCTTGTTCCCATTTGTATATATTCTTTACAAACATTCAACCAAGAGTAGGCTCGATTTAGTCTGACAGTCGTAGATTAGCTGCTGCTTAATTACACACTCTTGGAGTAGGCAGCAGGGATGGAGCTCGGCGCCGTCCAACCGCAAGAGTTCGCCCGCTTCGTGGTCATCGATTTCGAGGCGACCTGCGAGAGGGGCACGATGATCTACCCTCAGGAGATTATCGAGTTCCCCTCCGTTCTCGTCAACGGCGCCACCGGCCACCAAGATGACGACGCCTTCCGGACGTACGTCCGGCCGGTGCACCACCCGCGGCTCACCGACTACTGCAGGGAGCTCACCGGCATCCAGCAGCACCAGGTCGACGGCGGGGTGCCTCTGAGCGAGGCGCTGCGCGCGCACGACGCGTGGCTGCAGGAGAGGGGCGTCATGAACGGCCCCTTCGCCGTCGTGACGTGGGGCGACTGGGACTGCCGCACCATGCTGGAGTTCGAGTGCCGGTTCAAGGGGATCGCCAAGCCGGAGTACTTCGACCGGTGGATCAACCTCAAGGTTCCTTTCGACGAGGTGTTCGGCGGCGGCCGCCGGCAAGGCTTGGAGGACGCGCTCCGGCTAGCCGGCCTCTCGTTCGAGGGCCGGCCGCACGGTGGGCTCGACGACTCGCGTAACACAGCACGCATCCTCACGCTCTTGATGCGTCGAGGGGTCAGGCTCGCCATCACCGGCTCGCTGCCGCCGCGGCCGCTGCCGCAGGCTGATGCCCCTCCCCCGGCACAGTGAGCTCGACGACGCCCGTAACATAGCCCGCACCGCACCATTGTGGGACTGGGAGGTCGACGACGTGTCTCCGCCGAATGACAGCGGGATATAATTAACAACCGGCTGGTATTATATTGAGGTGCTTAATTCCTTGTACGTATGGTTTTTACATTTATAAACTTTTGAATAATCTGTTCCTTGAATGAACAATCATTTATATTGATTAACAAGTTGTTGACTACTTTGTGAAACACTTTATGTTATGATGTTATTCTAAATATTCCTAATCTTACATATCAATATATAGAACACTTATAATCTTATAATGTATGCATCAGGCCATGTATTGATTAATGATTACATTTGATAGATCATAGCTATGATATATATCAAATCAATAATATAGACATATATTAGAGAGTATGATGTTGAATTGATCCACCTTAAGACACTGCTGGGATTATTATATTTTTAAATATCCTCAATTGATTTTATACATAGTGTATATAAGATCATTTGATCTTAGCACTACTACAAAATAGACTATACTGGACGCATATATCACAGATAGTTCATGAAAAATCGTCTAATTTCAAATGTAACCAAGATATGGCCTCGATCTCACTTCGCATACAATTGTTCTTCAGAGGAAGGTAAATTCCAAAAGCATGAATGTACATGATAAGCATGATTTGTACATGATACAAGTCATCACCATTATCCTAAAGGGGGCTGCGAGCAAAGATTTCACTCAGACGTGTGAGTTGGCAAATGACATCCATCCATGTGTTCGCATGTTCAACAGACATCAAAACATTACCAGACATAGGTTGCCGGAAGCCCCAGTGTGCTCCTGTGCTGCCACCTACAAATTGAAAGCAAAACATACTACGAACAGACAATCTAATTTGGAGATCATATGTGGGCGCTTGCATGTTTTAAACAACATTACCTCTGATCTAATAGGAAGCTAATAATTCATCTCCAGATTGGCTAATATTTTACAGCTAAAACAATCTGCTCAATTTGTAAATAAGACGCCACGCCAGATTCAATCACAAAGAACAACGTCCAGAAAGATGGTTACAGACAACCGTCAAGAATCTGGGCCAGTCCTGGTGGTACCTAGCAGGGATTGGATTATGGACAACTAAAGCCAAACAGTTATAACTTTTGGTGGTTCCCAAAAAAAACTACGGATGATTGGCTTTGAACCTGGGTTTTTTCTGATTGTTCTTTCGGAAGATGGCATTGATTCATGATATTCACTGTTAAAAAACTCAACCGTTTGCATAAATTTTGCCAGAAATTGACTGATCCCTGGCTGAGTTCAACTAGGCTGTTTGGGTAAAATTTTAACCCAGCCAAAAATCCAACCACAATGAACCAGATCAAAAATGATTTCTTGCAAAGTTTTTATCGAGGTTAGTACGAAAAATAGAAACATGCAACTAGAATAAGTGTATAGCATGAAACACTGATGATCAAAGGTTACCTGTCATAGGCTGAACAGAACCATCCTGATTGGCAGTCCAATACTAGTGTTATTGTACTAACTTCAGCTTTATTAGACAGTAATTTTAGTACCGAATGTTGAAACAAAACTTTAGCATACGTATAGAATATAGACAACTCGAAAATTATAGGAAGGGCAGACAATACCTACCTGAGATTTTTTCTCCTTTAAAAGAAGACTTTAGGATTCCAACAGAGGTGCTACATCAGAGCAGATATAAACACTTCAATAGAACCGTTCGTACCATAATAAATAGCGGAAGGGACATAATGTTCTACCTCATGAGTCTCAACTGGGAAAAAAATATCTATATGTTCAACTAATGATCTGGACTTTTGGACCTTCCATAACCATGCCTGCTTGGAGAACGTGACCTGCTCTTCATTCTCCCTCTGTCATTTGCCATATCGCCACTCCTATATCTGTGTCTGTCCCTTTCAGAATCCCTCCCATTTCTGTAGGAACTGCTTCTATACTCCGATCCTCTATCTCTGTGATCATGGGACCTTTCTCTTTCACGGCTCCGCTCATAGTAACGATCACGGTCATAGTCACGCTCCCCAGACTTCTCTCTTTTGGTACCACTCTCCCTGCCCCCATTATCGTACTCTTTTTCCCTCTGTTTCCTACGCTCCTCTGCTTTCTTCTCCCTTGCAAGCCTCTCTTCTTCTCTTGCCTTTTCTTTTGTGGCCTGGAGAGCAGGAGGCAACCATAAGTACTTAATCAATTAAGGCAATATTACTACTATTGCAATGATACTTCACCTTGTATTCAGCCAAAAAATCTCTCACCAGACCATAACCAATGTGCTGTTTCCCAGTGACATGGGATTGTGTTCTCTCAATAACATCATCGGCTACTAAGAATGAGCCACATATGTCACATAGTTCCATCTTCTTCTCTTGTGCAAGCATGGCCACTTTGTTATCTGCTTGGCTAGTTAAAGCCATCTTCTCAGCATTTAGAAGGTCAACCTGCAACCCAGAAATAACAAGACAATCCCACCAATTAGTAAAGTATTGTTCCATTTTGATCAAACATCAAAGTAAAAAAAACAAGATGGATCCTGTGCATCAGTACCTTCCTCATAAGTGCCTCAGCTTCAGCCACTTTACAGGCCTCACCAAGCTCCTCAACTTGCTCCAACAGCTTCTTGATCTTTTCTTCTAGCATTGACAGCTGCTCAGAATTTTTCCCAGGGATGGGAGGTGGCACAGCAGTATCATGAGCCAACCTTTCTCGGCCACGCCTTATTTTTCTATCCAAATCCATTACCTGAAACAAAATGAACAAATTTAAATATTCTGGTTATCAAATTTTGCAAGAACAAGTGGTAACTCACCAATTTCTCACACTGCTGAGCAAGCTCTGCCTCAAACCTTCGCACGTATGTATCATGCCTGGGAGAATTCTCAAAGCTGCACTAGCCCAGGAAAAAAATTGAAATATGCAAACAGTTGTGTATTTATACCAGATAGTTAAGCGTACAATATAACAGAGCTGAATCATTGGTTCAAAGCAATCTCTACAAATGAAACAAATGAAGTCGCAAAGCAAGCACAATGAATTGTAGTCACCTAATATCTAGGATAGTTACACAACATAGTTCTCCTAGGCACTCGACCCTTCAAGGAGGCTGCAATTGCATACCAACTCTTCAGTAAACCAGAGTAAGTTCATGTCCCCGGTACATAAATGTCAAGTGTGATATATGTATATAGGACAACATGGCCTATATGGCTCATCTAGCATAGATTTGACCCATGTGGCCCATAACTCCGTTGTATATATAACTCTATTGCTAATGAAATCAGATGCACAGTTGTGAATACCCATATTACTCTCTTGCTTTGAACAATTAAATACATTTCAAATATAACCATCCATCTTGAAATCGCCCACCTTACTGACTGCAGATAAAACTCTAAATTTTCCTGTCAAAAACAATCAAAGCATACAACTCAACCAATAGCTTTTTATCTTAAGTGTGTTTTGTTGTGAATTTGTGATTGTGTGCTATTTACATGAGCTAAAATCCACAGGACATCATCTATATTGATGTTGTGATATTTTATCTTCTATTGTGCTTGAATGCCCATCTAAATTGTGTCAACGTGCTTCACTCTACATACAATTTTTATGCATTTACTGTAGTTGCTGCTGTCTTTTATTTAGGTTGTCTGATGTTTGTAACTCAGTACACTTGCTTAATGGTGAAAGATTTTTACATCTGTCTGTGCCTCTGTGGGGACTGTTTTAAAAAGAAGGCAAGCATTACATGGTTGTAATTCCAATCTTCTCTTTTTATTGGTTTAAGACCTCGTAATATAGTCCGCAATGCCATCCACAAGATCTATTGTGTGAAATATTTGAAGAGGGTGGGGTCAGGAATCATAAGAAATAAATATATACGGGAGGGTTCAATGTCAGATATGGACAACGATGCACATGCTTCGAACCAATGTTAACATCTGAATGGTTGCAAACCTTCAAGCTGTTAACATTGGTTCGAAGCATATACATACTAGTCCATGCTTGACATTTGTTCCTCCTTTACATATTTCTGGCCCCACATTTTTTAAATGTTTCACATAACAGATCCTGTGATTGGCATCAGAATACGACGATTAGGTCTTAAACAAAAAAATGTCAGTAGTATAACCATGCAGTGATTGCCTTGTCTATAAAATACAAGCCCTACAAGCCCCACAAACGGTTGTACAAATCATTGACCGTGAATTATACTGAGTTGCCAACATTCAACATCATGCTCTCAGTTACATTCTCCATAAAAAAAGACAACATAGCACATTAAATCATTAATACATTATACAGCATATATACTTTATTATTGATGCAAATAACTTTGAAAACCCTCAGCCCAAGATTCATAACAGAACCATTGATCTGGGTGCATCTAGCACGTGCCACAAACCAACGTTGTCATCCCCGGGGGGGCGCGGCATCGTGAGCTCACTAGGTGACATATCAGTGTAAAACAGATCACGACCCTGTACTATGACCTGACATACCATATTCTTGGAAAATATGACTGCTGAGCTATGTTTTAATGTGTGCAGAGACGCCAAAAATAGATATTCAAATTCTAACCAAATAATACTTGCCCTAATTCTGGACAACTTTTTGAGTGCTTATCCTGCATTACAAATCAAAACAAAGGAACCTTTGAAGCATAAAAGGTAAGCAGTTGTTGTTTCTGAACTAGTTGAGATCACCAAGCCCATTACAATGGTTACATTTTGTTCATTAGGTAGCACTGTTAAACCTCCTCATTTCCACTTCATTCCAACTATATGATCTCATGACTAAATAATGGACCATGCACAAACTTCTAGGTCAAATGAGCACATGCTCATATACTGTATCTTGTAAGACCTCTTTAAAACATCTCAGGCATTTGTATGAAAATTCTGCATGGTAAAAGTACAACATGCTATTCATAACCATTTACATGCATCAGGGTTGAAGAAAAGCCACCTATGCTGACTCCTTCCAGCCAAAAGAAATCATTGTTTATTACACAAAAACTAGCCGATTTACGATTTCTAGGTATATTTCCCTAGATAGCCCTTATCAATATGCATTCTTCGCTTTCAACCGCCTGTGTTTCCATCAGACAAAATCAAATCCCTCAATATTGCGGAGGGCATTTTTGTCATGTTTCGGAATACAAAGATATTTTTTTAGAGGGAAAACTTCTTTTTAAGAATGTGCAAGAAATGGTTGCTTGGGCAGAGCTCCATGGCATCAGCATTCACATAAAAGACGTAGCATAACGCATAGTGATCTGGCAAGATGCACCAAGCAAGCAGAACAAGACATGCCAGGGAAAAAGGTAACAAACTCTAATTCGCCCGGCTCAAGGGAATCTCCAACGGTTAAACCCTCAATACGACAAATCCGCAATTTTAATGGCTCATATTCATAGCACACAAACATCTATTACCACACCATATAGGGTTCATAACCTATGCTCTCTGCCATAACAAAAGGTTCCTCTCGTCCCAATTCCCAGAAACCGAAATACCCTCTTTGCTCCAGAAACATACTGAATTTCTCGACAAAACCTACTGAATTTCAGGAAAACCCACAGCGCAACGGGGCTTACCTCTCCTTGAGCTTCAGATCATGGATCTTCGAGCACGGCCCTACGAGTACCCAACCGAATCAATCAGCAAGCAAAACCACGAGTCGATACAAAACTACACGAACCGATCCGAGTGGGGAACCAAAGGAAATGGGAATACCTAGGTTGCTCTTGGTGTTGACGAAGAGGTCGTGGGGGCAGAAGCGGGCCATGAAGGGGCCGCACACATCCGGGTCGTCCCACCTGACCTCCCTGTGCCCCTTCCTCTCCTCCTCCGTCAGGTCGCGGGCTACAAAAACGCCAACGTCCGCGGCGCGATTAGGTCAGGGTTCGGGGGGCGGCGTGGCGTTCGGGGGTCGGGAGAAATGGTTGGTACCTGTGCCCATGAGCTCGTCGAGAAGAGCTCGCTGCGCGTCCATGGCGGCGGAGAGGGTGGGGCGACCGGGGAGAAACCCTAGCCCTGCTCCTCCTCTTCTTTCGTTGGTTGGGGTCCGTTCGATCGATTATCCGATTGGACACCTAAGTAGAGGGGAAACCGTACCTATCGCTTTCTATTTGCCAGGGTTAATGACGTAATTTACAAAAATAAAAATATTGAACGCCATTTTATGGGTCTGATCTTTGCGACTTCTAAAAGTCGCTTTTGGCTTTTGCTACAGTAACTAACTTTTAAATGGAGTATTTTTTAAAGATGGGGTCTACAAGTTAATTGTAATACACGTTAAAAAACTAATATATGTATCATCAAAAATCGCAAGTGAGTATCTCTCTTTCCGCAATCTCGCATGCAAACAACCAAAAGCCATCACCGCAGCCAAAAGTGCACACCATGACTAAAAAAATAGGCCCTATAAAACGTCCTCGTCTTTTTCTAAAAGGGACAATTTTAATTCAAGCACAAAATCTCATCGTGGAGAGACTAAGCACAAAGAATAATAGGCCAAGACGAGAAATGGTGACCAGATTGCCATGTTGTGCTGCCTTGTGGTACAGGATATGGGTCTGTTCTTTTTGGCTGCGGTTTTTGGTTTTTGGCTGAAATTTTTGAAATTTAGCTGTTTGCGGCAGAGATTATGAAGAGAGAAATATTCACTTGTGATTTTGGATGGTATAGATGTTGGGCTTTTAACGTGTACTATAATTAACTTGTAGACTCCGTCTTTAAAAAAATACTCCGTTTGAAAGCTACGTACTGTAGTAAAAGCCAAAAGTCATTATGAGAAACTGAAAAGAACAAACCCTATATCTAGTTGAAAGAATTTCTCTTTTTAGTTTCTACAAAAAAAATTTTGTTTCGGTTCTAACATATATGTTACTAAATGTATATCATTCTAGCCTTGTAAGTTTGTCACTAAATACATGTCACTTGAGGGCTTGTTTGATGTGATTGAGACTTATGACTTATAGCTTAAACTGGCTAAAATTTTTGAATTTTGAATGTTTACGAGGGAGAATACGGAGAGAGACAGTCACGTGCGGTTTGACAGATATAAATAAAATATGTACTACAATAAACTATTAGGCTTCATCTTAAAAAGATACTCCGTTTGTGTAACGGCCTAGTTTTTTTTCAAAAAAATAAAAATAAAATAAATAAAATATTAAATAAGTTAGTTTAAAATAAAAATCAAAGTTATTTGATTTCTTGAAATTTTAAAGTTTTTAGCTAACCTGATTTTCTGCTAAAGAAAAGATCCTTTATGCTAAACAAAAAAATATTTTATAAAGAAAAATATTCAAATTTTAGTTGAAAACATTTTTATAAGTTCAAAGTGGCTCTAGAAACTTCTATGAATTTTTCTAAGATTTTAAGCTTTGTTTTCAATTTACTGTATTATTTAAAGCTAGAAAAAAACATTTTTAAAAATTAGAATAAAGTTCAAAAAATTCTAAAATTATTTTATTTAATCTTTTTAGGTTCCAAGGATCTTTAAAAAATTTTCTCAAAATTTTGCCAAATTTTTTTCTTTTTCTTTTTTTCTTTTCTCTCTTTTTCTCTCTCCTCCTTTTTCTTTCTTCCTCCCATGGCTGTTCGTTCATGCACAGAGCCGAGCTGCCATTAAACACGTCTTGAAGCTTTTCTTCAACCTTCCATAACTCATGATTTACTCAACCGTTTTCCGTGAAAATCAAGTGCATTCTCTCCCTCTCATCAAGCTCTTTCATTCCCCCACCGTTTCCCCTCTCATTAATGACAATTTTTGCGGGATTTAAACCATACCATTCAAAGACATGCCCCGTCAATCTCTCTCCTCGGGCCTCCTCAACCGCTATAAAAGGGAGTACCGTGAGCCCATTCTCATCCTCACTCACCCCCCAAAAATCTCAAGTCCTAACTCCCATTCGTTTGGCCGCAATCGAAATTTTATTTTTGTGTACCAAGCGTCGTTCTTCGGCCTCTTGCGCCTCGTCCGGTGGAGCCCCGCCGCGTTTGACCACACCGTTGGCTTCGCCTCGTCGCGTTCTACGCGGTGCTCACCTCCCCTTCGTCGGAACTTCGCCGGAGCACCGTCGCCTCCGGTGAGTTTTTGACTTAGCCGATATTTTTTTCTAGACTCGCCGCGTTATAGGCCGTGCTCACCTTACTTCTTTATGTCTCATGCCCGAAAATTATTCTTCCCACCAAACCTATGTCATTTTCGCCGTACACGTCGTCACCGTGCTCCGTTTGACGTACCATCACTTCCTACATGTGCCTCGGGTCATTAGCAACCCATTGGCTTCACCTCCTGTGACTTTCCTCACCGACGACACGGCGAAAAATAGTGAACAGGGCTGATGTCCAATACTGTTCACGCGGGAATATTCCTTCATAATATTCCTGATTTTTCTTTTTCCAGAATTTTCTGATCCGACAATCTTCCAATCGCTCGTTCTCCTCTATCCGAACTCCGAATCAGGTGATTCAAGTTTCTAAATTCATCTAAATTTATAATCTATTTTTCAGTATATATTTCATAATTTTTGGATTTTCTCGACCGACCCTTGGCTAAGTCTCCTCACTGCCGGAACACCGTCGCCGCTGTCGCCTGAGTTGCGCCACCGCTTTACCTCGCTGCCGAACACCTTATAGCCACTTCCAGTAATATACTTGAGCCGATAACAATCCCCTCCCTCTTTTTTTCATCTCGCCACCCCTCCACCAAGCAATTCCGCCACCGGAGTGTCTCTTTCGCCGACGCTGACGCCACCACCGCCAAATCTTCGACGGGACCGCGCGCACCTCCTTCACCCTTTTTCCTGAGTCAGAGCATGACCGGAGTACCCCGCTATCGGTAACTTTCCTCAGGCCCACGCGAACCTTCGACGCCCCTTCTCCGAGCAAGCCGTCGTCGGAGAGTCTCCACCGTCGATAATCGTGTCCCACCTCCGCTACACCCTCACCGCCAGCCAACTCTGTGCAGCCCGAACCTTGCGCCAAGGTAAAATCAGACTCATACTCTTCTCCCTATTTTGTACATCTCACCGGTCTTCGCCTCCGTTGGATCGCTCGGATCTTGTCACGTGAAGCCGTCCGACTTCTTCCCACCATCCGATTCTTAGACTCCGATGTCCGAAGGCCCATAAGACTCCGCTATCCGGAGGCTCTTTAGACTCCGCTGTTCGGAGGCTTCTTAGACTTTGACTACTCGGAGCCTGCAACTTTGATTTCGATCTTCTTCCCCAGAGACTTTGACCTTCGGAGACTTCGATTTTGACCTTGACCTTTGGAGACTTCAACTCTAGCCTTTAACCTTCGACCTCGAAGACTTCGACTTCATCCTTCGATCTCGGAGCCTTTGACTTCGACCTTCGTCCTCTGTAACATCCTGTTTTTCTAATATTTTTAAAGCCAGGATTTTAAAAATGAATTTTCTGGAAATTTTCTGAATTTAATTCAAACTTCAAATGAATTTTTAGAATTTTCAAAGATTTAATATGATTAAAATAAACATTAACATAAGCTAGAAATATTTTATTTGGATTCTTCAGGTCTCAAGGAATTTTCTGGTATTTTTAGTGAATTTTTGGGATTTATTTGCTATTTTCTAGAGCTTTTAGAAGTTTATTTCAATTTCTGGAAAATAAAAAGAAAAGGGGAAAATCCACCGCCACCCGATCCACCTCCCCGCCACGCGTCACCCATCCAGCGCCCGCCGCCGCCGACGGCTTCGCGCCGCCGATCCATGCTTGGCCGCGCGCGCGCGATCCGTCTTTGCCACGCGAAGCACTACCGCGCCGAGCCCCGCGCCTCACCGCCGATCGCGCCCGCGCATCCCGCTGTCGCTCTCTGCGCGCGCGCAAACCCTAACCCTAACCACGTGCGCCCGCGCCGATCATCTCTGGTAATGGCTTATTATTTGCCGAGCGGTGTTTACCGACGAGCAAATAGTAATCAGATATATCATCGCGTAATTATCCGAGGGATAATGACGTGGGCTTCACACCCATGTCATTATCCTCGATAATTATGCGATGACATACGGATTACTATTTGCCCGATCGATGCTGCCGCTCCGCAAATAATAATCCGTATGTCATCGCGTAATTATCCGAGGGATAATGACGTGGGGCTTCACACATACAGTTCCTTCTTGTAGTGTGATATCACCCATCAAAACCCTAATCACCAACCAAAATCCTAACCGAGATTACCTCCCTAAGCATGAATCCCGGCTCCGTCTCGGATCCGATCCTCTAGCACAAAACCCTAGGCGCATGCGCATCGAACGTTCTAGCAGCAGAAATAGCCGGAAAAAAGGGATCACGAGGAGAGAAGTGGAGGGGGAGATGGACATGGGGACGGACTTGTGCCTTGTCTCGCAAGGCGAGCGAGCCCGAGACGGGAGCGCGCGTCGTAGACGAAGGCGTGGTTGATGCACTCGGAGCGGAGGAATCGAGAGAGGACACGGCCGTCGGCGGTGAGGCGGCGAGAGCGACCCGGCGTGGTCGGCGACGCGAAGACCGTGGCGCCGGTGGGAGGAGAGCTCTGAGGCGGCCTGTTGGCGCGGCGGTGCGGGGTGGGAGGGAGGAGGAGGCGGCGCGGGGTGGGGAGAGGAGGCGGGCGGCGGGGAGCGCGAGAGGAAATCATGGAGGAGGAGGAGGGGCGGGGAGGGGGCTATGTAGACGAGGGGAGGTGGGGCGGCGGGGATGAGCGAGGGGCGGATCGGGTGATTAGGATTTGGGGGATGTAACATCCCAATTTTTTGCTTCTATTTAGAAGAAATAATTTTAAATTAATTATTTCCAATTATCCGAATTTTCAGAATTTAAAGTTTCATTGAAAAGAAAATTTAATATCAAAATAAGTTGAAAATATTTTTCATATGTTTAAAACATTATCGATGAATTATGTGAATTTTTCTGGATTTTTGGAATTTATTTGGTATTTTTCTCAATATTTTAAGCCTTCTAATGTTTTCTTGAATCTTCAAAATTATTTGAAATCCAAAACCCTCCCGGGTTGCCACGTGGCGCCCATCCGCCGCTCATCCGCGCCACCAACCATCTCGACCTCTCGCGCTCATCCCGCCTTCACCCTCCGCCGGCCGACACTTGGCATCCATCCGCTCAATCCGCCCGCATCCGCGCTAATCTCGACCTCTCGCTCCCACTTACCGCCACTACTTTATTCTCTTCTTCTCCCGACGCGTGTCATCATCTTGACCGCTTATGATTGCCGTACTAGATCGCAGCCGCCGTTGCCACTTAGTACACCCCATCGGCCAGATTTAAATCCGGTGTCGGATTGAATCTCACCGCATCCTTTCACTTACCCTTCACTCATCATCCTACGGCCTTGATTACTTTCCTCTCGCGCGTCGTGCATCCGAGCCGTAGCCGCCGCCTTCTCTCCTTTCCTCTCTCATCGACATGCGGGGCCCATCGGCCATCGCCTTCCCGCCACCTTCTTCCTCCTCGTCTCGCTACGCCGCCATTAATCAAAAACAAGCTTTAAAAGCTTCGCTTGGCCAATTATTTCCCGCACTAATGCACATTCAAATAGCCGCCTTCCCGCAACCGCTTCGCATTATTTCCTTTAATTATGCATCGCGCGCCGCCTTCATTCTCCGGCGGTTCCAAGTCCGGCGAGCCATACGCTGCTATCGCCTCATCCTCTATAAAACCTGCTGCCCGAGCTATATTTCGCTTCCTTCGCTTTCCACCTCCAATTGCCCATCGCCGAGCCGAGAGCCCTCCTGCGCTTGATTTCTCCGTCGCCACCTTCGACTCGGCGAGCAATCGCCGCTTCAGCCTTCCCGAGATTCACCGGAGCATCTCGACGTTGCCGGTGCCCAGCGATCTCAAAGACCACTTTTTCGAAGTTATTGCGACCGGAACCCTCCGCCGCCGTGAAGCCCTCTCCGACCGCCGCCTTTTTGCCGCCTCGCCGCTCCGACCATCCTCGATAGAATCGCGCAAGGTACCAAAACATTCCCGCTCTCCTCTTGCTTTTTGCGCACATCGGCCGGCCGCCGCCGCCGGAATACCGGTGACCCTCGGTCCGTGGCGCCTGTCGGCCGGCGTGCCACGCTCGGTGGCTGCGTCGGTGGCAACAGACGAGGATGCCACCGGATGCCGTGTCAAGACAAAACCCCGCCACGCCAAAGACTCCACACACACTCGCCGCCATGTCGGCCGCCGCACACACGTGGCGCACCGGCGGCGACCACGTGTATGCCACGCCGCATCGCCGATCTCCCGCTATTAATCCTTAAGAGGATTACCTACCCTTATGGGGTAGGCGGTGCCTCCCGCTCACTTGGCTAGCGCCGCTCTCTCCCCACTCCTCGCGCGCGCTCGAGCCGCTCGCGCGCGAGGTTGAGTTTCTCCGCTTTATCCGCGGCGACACTGGTCCCACCCGTCGTGACCACCCTCAAGCGCTATTCAGCGACAAGTGGGCCCCGAGTCCAGTGGGTCCCATACGTCGAGACTCATTTTAATGAAATCGCTGACCAAAGGACCCCACATGTCGAGATTTCCGAATTTCTGGATTTATTTAAATCGAGATTTTCAAATAGCCATATCTTTCTCATTTTAACTCCAAATTGATCCATTCAAATTTCTAAATTCATCTAAAATTTCAATCCTTCAATTGGTATATTTATTTTCAATTTTTGAATTTTTATTTTATTTTATTTATTTGGAGTTCTTGATTTACGTGTAGAGACCGATTTGTCCGAGATTTGCAAGAGCAAGTTGTGGAAGATTTCAACCGCACACGTGAAGGCAAGTCTCCTTTGACCATTTTGCTCCTTTGTTTTGCAAGTTTCTTTGATCAACTTGCTCCAATGATTTATAAAATGATTAGGTAGTTGTTTTAAAATTATTGCATGCTTATGTTATATCAAGTGATAATTTGATTTAGAAAATTTAGTTAAATACCCAAATTGCTACATTTTCCATTGAAAATTGTTTATCTTGTACCATTGTCAACTTAGGATATCCCTTTGACTCAATAATGAGTTAGTGTTACAATTGTTGAATGTTTAAAATACTAGCAAATGCTTAGCATAGCAAATCAATGTATTAATACTCAAATAAGTAGCATGTTTATCAAATATTTTGATGAATGATTTGTTTGAACATTGGTAATGGATGTTACCATTGTTAAATGCTTTGTTTGAAAAGTGGTAATGGGTGTTACCACTGTTAATTTAAAAGTAAAAATGAATTGCAAAGGGAAAAGTTGACAAGGGTGGATGGAAGGTTTGGCTGGTGCAGTTAGCACGAGAATGTTTGGAATTGTGAATGAGCCACCCTGGTCGTTTAAGGACCGACGCTTGTGTTTGTCCAAACTGAGCAAAACAGTACAACCACAAGTCTATATGGGTACGACCTAGCTAACTACCCTATAATAGTGTAGTTTAGATATCACCAGTGGTGTATTGAGTGCCGTGGTGTCTTGGTTACTCATAGTGAGGGACAGGGTTTCTTCAGTACTCATATGGCGTAAGAGGGGCTCCAACTTGTGGATTCGAGTTGTGGTGAAACCTTAGCGGGTGGTATTTAAACTATACTGGAGTAGGCGAAAGGCTTTGTGATAATTTATCTGGGTCTCATGCCAAAGGAAGCGTGTTGACTATTAAGATAATTTATCTCTTGTGGGTAAAGTTGTACACCCTCTGCAGAGATAGAACTATTCGAATAGCCGTGCCCACGGTCAAGGGCGGCAAGGAATGCATTCACATGGTAGAAGTTTTGGTTTTGATTTCAAAACAAAATGAATTGGAGAAAACTCGGAGTAGTATAACTCTCGTGATGTTCAGATCGGGGTGTAACTGAGGTTTTGAAAATTGGTCGTGATGGTCTGAGGTATTAGTGTTGGTAGTTTAACCTTCACTAAAGTACTTATCCAATTTCAATTATTAAAAACAAGTTGTTTACAAAATGGCTTTTAAAGTAATTATGTAGATTTGAAATAAAATGCTGATTTTTGCAAATAAACCATATAGCCTTCCTTTGTGAAACCTTACATCTATGCATTTTTCCCAAGACTTGCAGAGTACTTTTTTGTACTCACCTGTTGCTCTATAAATATAAAAGCAGAGAATGAAGAAGATCAAGCTGGAGAGTATGATTTCTGCGCCGAATGTGGATGCGGTGGATTATTCTCGGATGCCTAGGATTCGTTTCCCCAGTCAATTGCCTGTGGCAGATTGATGGGTCGATCAAGTTATCTTTTGCTTCCGCTGTGTTTATTTTTGCTTGAGGTTCTGTGAACCTTAGTAAGGCTATGGCCTTTGTAAAACTTCAGTTACTATTGTAATAAAGCGTTGTTGGCAATGTATCATCTTTTCTGTTTGAACTGTGTGTACTAGCATTGATCTCTGGGACTAGTACAGTAATACACAGGTGGTCTAGGAGTTTCTACTCCGGGTCTCACAGAAGTGGTATCAGAGCCATCTTGACTGTAGGACGAGCCCTAGGTTTTGGGAAGCTTTGAGGATTTATATTTAATAAAAATTTATGTACAAAAATATAAGTTTCTTTGCTTCTACTCTTTTCTTACTTAGTATCTTGTTCTTGTCCTACTCTCACTATTTAAAAATCTTTACTGATCTCTCCTTATTTTCAAACTTATAGATGGCAGGTTCTTCGTCGTCTTCAGCCCCATGGGATCACCATTCTCATGGCGAGAGTGAGGGAGCTTTTGCGACTCTTCTACGACAGTTAATGCAGCATCTGAAATATAATCGACAGCCCATTTTCAGAGGGCGGAACACTAGAGTGATGACTATGGATTCATGGATCATGGAGGTATTCATCTATGCTCCGGATGGGCAGCTTGACCCCGTCTACTACAGGATTGAGCACCCTCGGACCCACTGTACGGACGCTATCCAGGATGCAGCCAAGATGGCGATAGCAGAGTTGTGCAGGAGGCACAAGGAGGAATTACGACAGTCGCCCTTCTGCTTCTTTCCGACTACGAGAGGGGACGACCCACCCGAGGCTTTCGGATCGTGGTGGACGACCCACGCTGTCTCATCAGTGCGCTTCACCCAAGCATCGTCCGCGACTTACGCCAGAGCTCAGCAGGAGATAGGACTTCTCCGGATGCTTCTGACGTCGAGCTACGACCACTCGGACACTCTCCGAGCACAGCTGTTTCAGAGTGAGGCCGCCCACGCCGACGCAGAGACAAAGCGAGGACACAGCTTGAGGCGAGGTGGAGCGCCTTGAGCCGCCACCACTACACCGACTCCACCAGCTCTCCCGTTGCGCTCGGCCGACTCTCGGACCTCGCACTAGGCTCACCGCAAGGAAGAGTGTGCGACGCCCGATCCGCTACCCGACCTCGACATCGGCGGATCCACCGAGGACGCCGGCGCTGCTCGGATCACCTACATTCAGCCAGAGCCGATCACGGTCGCGTTCGCCGAACAACTGCCGTGGTTGTGGACAGAGTCACTCGTCGGACTCAGAGGAGGATCCCGAGGAGGAGCCAGAGGAGCGTATCATCGTTGAGGACAATTAGATGTTAGATAGACTACCCTTCTTCAGTTATTTATCGATACTAGAACGCTTTTATAATGTTATGATGTAATAAAATGGATTGTACCGAGCCTTGTGCATTTGTGGTACAGCCATTTCAAAAGTTAATTTGAATTTCAAAAGTTGAGTTTTCTCAATCATTGTGTTAATCTTGTGTGTTGTTTTGGGATGATAAATTGCCCTGCCTCTCATCTATGCTTTTCCTCTTTTCTATACTTTTCTTGATGGAGCTTCAGATGATGAACACGAGAAGCAACATCAACAACAACCCAATACCAACAACAATGAAGCCCCAATTCCACCCCCGCCACCAAGCTCCCAACATGGAACAAATGATGGCCATGCAACTTCAACTTCTTCGTGCTTTGGCCCAAAATCAAGTCAATCAAGCTCAACAAGTACCTATTCAACCACCGCAGTCTAAGCTCGGGAATTCATGAGGACCCGACCTCCGACCTTCGCAGATCTGCCGATCCGTTGGAGGCGGATGATTGGATCAAGGAAGTGGAAAGGAAGCTGAATCTAGCTCAATGTGCTGAACATGAGAAGGTTATGTACGCTGCTCATCAACTCCAAGGAGTTGTTTGCCAATTGGTGGGACAATTCTCGCACAGCACCACGGGATGCCCGTAACATTGGTTGGGCGAATTTTTGGAAGCCTTCCGTAATGCTCATATTCCTATGAGTATTATGGAAATGAAGAGGAAGGAGTTCCATCATCCGCAGCAGGAAACCCGAGCGCTTCCGCTTATTTAAGCAAATTCATTCAGCTATCTAGATATGCCCTGAAGATGTGGCGATCGATGCCGCAAAGATTTGGAGGTTCATGGGAGGATAGACCCCACCTCAAGGTTCAATTAGTCTCCAATGACTACCCTACTTTTCAAAGATCTAGTGAATAAAGCTTTATTGCAAGAAGATGCTCAACGCCAACTCCTTGACTCCGGAAGAGGAAGTTCCAAGCTCAGCATCATGAGGCGGTTCACGATTCACGCCACCACAAGACAACCGACCTCCAAGACATAGTCATATAAGGACACCGATTTACGCACCTCGCCCTTTACCTCAAGCTCCTAGAATCGAAATGCAGCCCAACTGCAGCAAAAAATGAAATGTAGCTGCAGGAGTGCAATGCTACAATTGCAAGAATATGGGACACTATGCCAAGAATGTCCACGAAACGTCAGCGGTAACCCCAGACGCTTCAATCTTGACCCTACACCAAAGAAGAGCTCCAACCAATGGTCAAGGTCGTGGAAGCCCTCAAACTCCCAAGACTCCACAAAACCTTAATCGAGGCGATCAACCATGTTACCGCAGAGGCGGCGAATATGCACCGACGTAGTTCGGGTAAGTTTCTAGTGAACTCGCATCAAGAATTATATTATTTGATTCTCGAGCTACACATTCTTTCGTAACAAAGGCTTTTGTTGAAAAGAATAATTGGAAAATTTGTTTGCTAAAGGACCTTATGATAGTCCAATCCCCTGGAAAAGAATTGAGGACTAATTTGGTTAGCCCTAGTGCAACCATAATTATAAATGGAGTAAAGTTCCTAGCGAACCTTATTATAATAGACTCCGATGGCATAGATATAATACTTGGTATGGATTGGTTGATCAAGTATAAAGGATAGATAGATTGTGCCAATCGTGCCATTATCCTTACCAATTCTGATGGAATTCAGATAAGACATGAGGCAGTTATGCACTCAAAGAAGGACAGTATGTTAACCAGCCTAAAAGGGAAGAGTTTGGAAGATGTGTCGATAGTTCGCGAGTATCCAAATGTTTTTCCTGAAGATTTGCCAGGATTACCACCAGATCGAGAAGTTGAATTTGTTATAAATCTGGTGTCTGGTACAGCTCCAATATCAAAGAGACCCTATCGGATGTCAGCCGATGATTTAGCAGAAGTCAAGAGGCAGATCCAAGAATTGTATGAGAAAGGATTCATCAGACCAAGTTCTTCGCCTTGGGGAGCCCCAGTGCTTCTAGTAAAGAAGAAGGATGGTAGTCAACGGATGTGCGTTGATTATCGAGCTTTAAATGAAGTCACTATAAAGAATAAGTATCCCTTACCTCGGATCGATGATTTGTTTGACCAACTCATAGGATCAAGTGTCTTTTCCAAGATTGATCTTCGGTCAGGATATCATCAGTTGAAGATTAGACACAAGATATACCAAAGACAGCCTTCGCCACAAGATATGGATTATATGAGTATACGGTGATGTCTTTTGGTCTGACAAATGCACCGGCATACTTCATGAACTTGATGAATAAAGTCTTTATGGATTATCTAGATAAGTTTGTTGTTGTTTTCATAGATGACATTCTTATCTATTCGAAGAATAATAAAGAACATGAAGGTCATCTAAGGATAGTGTTGCAAAGACTCCGTGAACACCAGTTATATGCCAAATTTAGCAAATGTGCATTTTGGTTAAAAGAAATTGAGTTTTTGGGACATGTGATCTCAGCAGAAGGAGTATCTGTAGATCCTGGAAAAGTTAAGGATGTATTAAATTGGACTCCACCCAAGACAGTAACCGAGATCCAAGTTTTCGGGATTAGCCTTACTATCGTCGATTTATTGAAGGCTTTTCCAAGATTGCGGACCTTTAACCCAAATTGTTAAAGAAGGAGAAGAAATTTGAATGGAGTAAATCCTGTGAGGATAGTTTTCAAGAGTTAAAGAAAAGGTTAACTTCATCACCGGTTCTGCGGTTACCCGATATTCGAAAAGATTTTGAGGTATTTTGTGATGCTTCAAAACAAGGTCTTGGTTGTGTACTAATACAAGAAGGAAGGGTGGTAGCTTATGCATCAAGGCAGTTAAGACCGCATGAAGAAATTATCCCACTCATGATTTAGAACTAGCTGCTGTTGTGCATGCTCTAAAGTTATGGAGGCATTACTTAATCAGTAATCGGTGTGAGATATATACAGATCATAAAAGTTTAAAGTATATATTCACCCAGCCTGACCTTAATTTGAGACAAAGAAGATGGCTCGAATTGATAAAGGATTATGATGTGGGAATACACTATCATCCCGGAAAAGCTAATGTAGTAGCCGATGCTTTGAGTCGAAAGAGTCATATGAATAATCTGTCAATTCCAGATAAGCAGTTAACCCTCCATGAGGAATTTCAACGATTAAATTTGGAAATAGTTAACGAAGGTATTCTGTCTGCATTGAAGGTTCACCCTACCTTGGAAGATCAGATCAAGGCAGCCCAACGAGAGGATGAATATGTTAAAGAAATTAAAGAGAATATGAAGAAAGGTAAAGCGCCTGGATTTTCAGAAGATGAAGAAGGGACTCTTTGGTTTGGAAAGAGAATACTAGTACCCGAGAAAAAGGAAATAAAAGATTTAATCTTAAAAGAAGCTCATGAATCAGGATATTCAATTCATCCTGGAAGTACAAAAATGTATCAGGATTTAAAGGAAAGTTACTGGTGGAACAGTATGAAAAGGGAAATTGCAGAATATGTAGCCTTGTGTGACATATGTCAAAGAGTTAAAGCAGAGCATCGAAGACTCACTGGTCTTTTGCAACCTCTGCATATACCGAATGGAAATGGGAGGAAATTGGAATGGATTTCATAACAGACTACCAAGAACCAAGTTAGGTTATGACTCAATTTGGGTTATAGTTGACCGCTTAACAAAAGTTGCTCATTTCATACCAATGAAGACTACATATTCGGAGATAGATTGGCGAGCTTTACATGTCAAAAATTGTGTGTTTGCATGGAGTTCCAAAGAGCATCGTGTCGATAGAGGAACACAATTTACCTCAAGATTTTGGCGAAGCTTCATGAAGTTTTGGGCACCAATTTAAATTTCATCTTCGCTTATCATCCTCAAACAGATGGTCGAATGAACGGGTAAATCGATATTGGAAGATATGCCGAGAGCATGTGCTTTAGCCAATAAAGCCACCGGGATCAAAGTTTGCCCTATGCGGAATTCTCATATAATAATAGTTATCAATCTAGTCCAAGATGTCTCCGTTTGAAGCCTTGTATGGCGTAAAATGTAGAACGCCGTTATATTGGTCGAGACCGAGAGAGTCAAGTATTCGGACCGGATGTCTTGAAGTTAGCGAAGATCAAGTTCGCTAATTCGAGACCGATTGAAAACAACCTGCACTGCACAAAAGAGTTATGCCGATAATCGTCGAAGAATGTTGGAATTTGCGCCAGGAGATCATGTGTATCTGAAAGTGTCACTTATGAAAGGGATGCGTCGATTCAAAGTCAGTGGTAAGCTTGCCCCAAGGTATATTGGACCATTTCTAGTTATAGCAAGAAGAGGTGAAGTCGCTTATCGCCTAGAACTTCCTCCTCGCTTGTCGATGTACATGATGTATTTCATGTATCACGATTGAAAAGTGTTTGAGAGTACCAGAGGAGTTGATACCTTTTGAGGATGTTGATTTAAGGGAAGACTTGACGTACCCAGAATTTCCTATCAAGATTTTAGAAGAGGCAGAACGCCGCACAAGAAACAAGACTATCAAATTCTGCAAAGTGCAATGGAGCAACCGTCCGTAATCGAAGCAACACAGGGAACGAAGAGGATCTTGACGAGTTTCTGATCTATTTCTCAGTTCTTCCGAATCTCGGGGTCGAGATTCCTTCTAAGTGGGGTAGGTTTGAAACATCCCAATTTTTTGCTTCTATTTAGAAGAAATAATTTTAAATTAATTATTTCCAATTATCTGGAATTTTCAGAATTTAAAGTTTCTGTTGAAAAGAAAATTTAATATCAAAATAAGTTGGAAATATTTTTCATATGTTTAAAACATTATCAGTGAATTATGTGAATTTTTCTGGAATTTTTGGAATTTATTTGGTATTTTTCTGAATATTTTAAGCCTTCTAATGTTTTCTTGAATCTTCAAAATTATTTGAAATCCAAAACCCTCCCGGGTTGCCACGTGGCGCCCATCTGGCCGTTCATCTACGCCGCCCGAACCATCTCGACCTCTCGCGCTCATCCCGCCTTCACCCCTCCGCTGGCCGACACTTGGCATCCATCCGCTCAATCCGCCCGCATCCGTGCTAATCTCAGCCTCTCGCTCCCACTTACCGCTTCAGTCACTTTATTCTCTTCTTCTCCCGACGCGTGTCGTCATCTTGACCGTTTATGATTGCCGTACTAGATCGCAGCCGCCCGTTGCCACTTAGTACACCCCATCGGCTCAGATTTAAATCCGGTTGCCGGATTGAATCTCAGCCGCATCCTTTCACTTACCCCTTCACTCATCATCCTACGGCCTTGATTACTTTCCTCTGCCGCGCGTCGTGCATCCGAGCCGTAGCCGTCGCCTTCTCTCCTTTCCTCTCTCACTGACATGCGGGGCCCATCGGCCAGTCGTCTTCCCCGTCACCTTCTTCCTCCCCGCGTCTCGCCGCTGCCGCCATTAATCAGAAAAAACTGAAGCTTTAAAAGCTTCAGTTTCTTGGCCAATTATTTCCCCGCACTAATGCACATTCAAATAGCTGCCTTCCCGCAACCGTTTCTGGCATTATTTCCTTTAATTATGCACTGTGCGCCGTCGCCTTCATTCTCCGGGCAGTTCCAAGTCCGGCGAGCCATACGCTGCTACGCCTCATCCTCTATAAAACCTGCTGCCCGAGCTATATTTCAGTTTCCTTTCGCTTTCTCCACCTCCAATTGCCCACTGTCGAGCCGAGAGCCCTCCTGCGCTTGATTTCCTCCGTCGGCCACCTTCGACTCCGGCGAGCAATCGCCGCCGCTTCAAGCCTTCCCGAGATTCACCGGAGCATCTCGACGTTCTTTGGTGCCCAGCGATCTCGGCGACCACTTTTCGAGTTATTGCGACCGGAACCCCTCGCGCCGTGAAGCCCTCTCCGACCGCCGCCTTTTTGCCGCCTCGTCGCCCGACCATCCTCGTAATCGCGCAAGGTACCAAAACATTCCCGTCTCTCCTCTTGCTTTTGCGCACATCGGCCGCGCCGCCGCCACGAATGCCGGTGACCCTCGGGTCCGTGGCGCCTCCGTCGGCCGGCGTGCCGTCGGTACCGGCTGCGTCCGGGTGGCAACAGACGAGGATGCCACCGGGATGCCGTGTCAGCACAAAACCCCGCCACGCCAGCACTCCACACACACTCGCCTCGGCCATGTCGGCTGCCCGTACACACGTGGCGCACCGGCGGCAGCCACGTGTATGCCACGCTCGCATCGCCGATCTCCCCGCTATTAATCCTTAAGAGGATTACCTACCCTTATGGGGTAGGCAGTGCCTCCCCGCTCACTTGGCTAGCGCCGCTCTCTTTCCCCACTCCCTCGGCGCGCGTTCGAGCCCCGCTCCGCGCGCGAGGTTGAGTTTCTCCGTTTTTATCCGCGCTGACACCTGGGTCCCACCCGTCAGCGACCACCCCTCTGCGCTATTCACTGACAAGTGGGCCCCGAGTCCAGTGGGTCCCATACGTCAGAGACTCATTTTAAATGAAATCGCTGACCAGTGGACCCCACATGTCAGAGATTTCCGAATTTCTGGATTTATTTAAATCTGAGATTTTCAAATAGCCATATCTTTCTCATTTTAACTCCAAATTGATCCATTCAAATTTCTAAATTCATCTAAAATTTCAATCTTTCAATTGGTATATTTATTTTCAATTTTTGAATTTTTATTTTATTTTATTTATTTGGAGTTCTTGATTTACGTGTAGAGACCGATTTGTCCGAGGCTTTGCAAGAGCAAGTTGTGGAAGATTTCAACCAGACACAGGAAGGCAAGTCTCCTTTGACCATTTTGCTCCTTTGTTTTGCAAGTTTCCTTTGATCAACTTGCTCCAATGATTTATAAAATGATTAGGTAGTTGTTTTAAAATTATTGCATGCTTATGTTATATCAAGTGATAATTTGATTTAGAAAATTTAGTTAAATACCCAAATTGCTACATTTTCCATTGAAAATTGTTTATCTTGTACCATTGTCAACTTAGGATATCCCTTTGACTCAATAATGAGTTAGTGTTACAATTGTTGAATGTTTAAAATACTAGCAAATGCTTAGCGTAGCAAATCAATGTATTAATACTCAAATAAGTAGCATGTTTATCAAATATTTTGATGAATGATTTGTTTGAACATTGGTAATGGATGTTACCATTGTTAAATGCTTTGTTTGAAAAGTGGTAATGGGTGTTACCACTGTTAATTTAAAAGTAAAAATGAATTGCAAAGGGAAAAGTTGACAAGGGTGGATGGAAGATTTGGCTGGTGCAGTTAGCACGAGAATGTTTGGAATTGTGAATGAGCCACCCTGGTCGTTTAAGGACCGACGCTTGTGTTTGTCCAAACTGAGCAAAACAGTACAACCACAAGTCTATATGGGTACGACCTAGCTAACTACCCTATAATAGTGTAGTTTAGATATCACCAGTGGTGTATTGAGTGCCAGGGTGTACTGGTTACTCATAGTGAGGGACAGGGTTTACTGTACTCATATGGCGCAAGAGGGGGCTCCAACTTGTGGATTCGAGTTGTGGTGAAACCTTAGCGGGTGGTATTTAAACTATACTGGAGTAGGCGAAAGGCTTTGTGATAATTTATCTGGGTCTCATGCCAAAGGAAGCGTGTTGACTATTAAGATAATTTATCTCTTGTGGGTAAAGTTGTACACCCTCTGCAGAGATAGAACTATTCGAATAGCCGTGCCCACGGTCAAGGGCGGGCAAGGAATGCATTCACATGGTAGAAGTTTTGGTTTTGATTTCAAAACAAAATGAATTGGAGAAAAACTCGGGAGTAGTATAACTCTCGTGATGTTCAGATTAGGGGGTGTAACCTGAGGTTTTGAAAATTGGCTGTGATGGTCTGAGGTATTAGTGTTGGTAGTTTAACCTTCACTAAAGTACTTATCCAATTTCAATTATTAAAAACAAGTTGTTTACAAAATGGCTTTTAAAGTAATTATGTAGATTTGAAATAAAATGCTGATTTTTGCAAATAAACCATATAGCCTTCCTTTGTGAAACCTTACATCTATGCATTTTTCCCAAGACTTGCAGAGTACATTTTTGTACTCACCTGTTGCTCTATAAATATAAAAGCAGAGAATGAAGAAGATCAAGCTGGAGAGTATGATTTCTGCGCCGAATGTGGATGCGGTGGATTATTCTCGGATGCCTAGGATTCGCTTTCCCACCAATTGCCTGTGGCAGATTGATGGGTCGATCAAGTTATCTTTTGCTTCCGCTGTGTTTATTTTTACTTGAGGTTCTGTGAACCTTAGTAAGGCTATGGCCTTTGTAAAACTTCAGTTACTATTGTAATAAAGCGTTGTTGGCAATGTATCATCTTTTCTGTTTGAACTGTGTGTACTAGCATTGATCTCTCGGACTAGTACAAGAATACACGTGGGGTCTAGGAGTTTCTACCCGGTCTCACAGGGGAGCGCGAGGCAGGGGGCGGTGGGGGGAGCGCGAGAGGAAATCTGCGGAGGGGGAGGAGGGGGGCGGTGGAATCGGGGGGATTTTATGGCCGGGAGGGGAGGGAAGATCTGACGGTCCAGATCGGATGGAGGCTTCGGCAACCACCAACTCCTTCTTTTTAAATAGTAAAGATAATGATAGCATATAAGGTATTAAATAAGATTATCATGGTAATTCTTCCTCAAGTCTTAGTTCTAGTGCTAGAAGCTAGGATGACATATATTTAAAATAATCCCAAAATCAAAGTGCTTTTAAAAAAGCCACCACGACCTGAAATATAGTGGTAGATCTTTTGCGTTAATTAAATTGAATTTCAGTAAGAGATGAAAACTTTATTCACGAAATTTAGAGGGATGGTAAATTACATTAGTAACATGATACAACATTTTTTTCCTTCTGGAAGGACGTGGTACATCAACACATAGCATCGTTGCAAGAAATAACATAGCATTTCAAAACCATCACGGTATACTATGGCTTTCGCTACATATTTTGTTCTGCCAGCCGATAGGGGCTAAAGAATAATTAATGAAAACCATCCAAGGTGCCTATTTCTTCACTAAAATGCAATGCTGACTTATTTTCCCCCTTTCACTTCCGTTTGGAAAGCACACAAGTTCACTTCAAGATTTGTATATTTGCTTTCTTTTCTGCATTTACATCTTTTTTTAAAAAAAATAAGATAGTAGGAAAGGATCCTACTAAAGAAATTAATTAAATCAAACAAAGTTTACATGCAAAAATTACAAAAGAAAACAAACAAACATAAAAAAGGAAAAATCAATCCACGATTAAAGGTTTGTAAATGGTTTTTGCCATATGGATAACTATGGCAAATTCATGCTTGAAAATATTCCTCCATCCTGCAAAATCTAGGATAATTTGTTGAAAAATCCTATTATTCCTTGTTTTCCAAATTGCCCATGCGGACAGAATTATAATCTCCATAAAGAAAGGTTGAGCAATATTTTGTTTAAGTTCCCAGATAGATTCATGAACCAAAATGCCCTAGGTTCTTGAATAACAGATATAATCCCAGCATGGTTTGTACACACGGACAACTCCAAAAAAAGATGATATATATTCTCCTCATTCTGTTGATCACACAATACGCGATTGTAATCATCTAGTCTGAAGTTTTTTCTACGTAATAAATTCATTGTGTTCGGTCTGTCTTTGATTAGTAGCCAGAAAAAACCTTGTGCCTTAGTTGACAAGTGCTTTTCTAAAGTCAACCATAATATGGTAGAAGCTGAGTATGACCCATAAGGAACTTGTAAGCCTTTACCGATGAATACTATCCATTATTCCAAATGTAAGTCTAAATATCATCATCTGTAGATAATTGAGAATGCTGTACCAAATATTGAACTTCTAAGAACTGTTCATAAGCCTGATGAGAGAATGGCAAATGAAATAAAATTTGAAAATTATCCATTTGCAGAACTGAAGCCACTGTGCACTTATCATTCTGGACAAAAGAGAACAATTCAGGTTTCTGAATTGAGAAAAAGATGACCATTCCATAAATCTTTCCAAAAGAAGGCCTTATTTCCTTTACCAATTGTGCGTGAAGCTATTCCCTTATAGAGATCTAGCAATTTAAGGATATCTCTCCACTAGAACAATCCATCAGAGTTGCGAACTTGCGATTAGCCAATCTGTCATTGTTGTAATATACTTCCCAAAGGTGCTTGACCCAGGGCAAGTCAGCATGAGCAAAGAACTTATGCAGATTTTTAAGGAGAACAAAATTTTGGACCACCAAAATTTTAACCCCTAGCCCACCCTGATTCTTAGACTTACATACCTCATTCCAAGCCACCAAAGACTGCCCTTTGTTATCCACATGTGAGCCTCTCCATAAGCAGTGTCTCCTGAACTTATCAATTTGTGCAATGACACTTTATGGTAATTTAAAAGTACACATGTAAAAGGTTGGTAGTTGTGATACAACAGAATTAACCATCATCAGTCATCCCCCATAAGATAAAAATGAAGCTAAGCATGCTAGTCTTCTTTCAGCTCTCTGAACCATAGGGAAAAAGTCTACCACTTTCGGCTTAGTAAGTCCCAAAGGTAATCCCAGATAGTTGAAAGGGAAAGATGCAATTTGACACCCTAGTGTTTGAGTCAAGATCTCCATCTTTTCAGTATTAACATTAATTGGAACAATGAAAGATTTGTGATAATTCACCTTAAGACCAGTGGACTCTGCAAAGGAGTTTAGGAGAACTTTCAAAGAGAACAATTGTTTTGCACATGCAGGCATAACAATAAGAGTAACAACAAGAGTATCATCAACATATTGGACCACCGAGAAATCATGACTGCTCCCAACGGATAAAGGTGTAGAAATGAGTTGGTGATCCATCGCTTTGTTTAAAATGGACTATTGTAAATCTGCTGCTATTACAAACAATAAAGGAGATAGTGGATCACCCTGTCTGACCCCTCGTTTGCAGGGAAAGAATTCCCCTGGCACGCCATTAAGTAAAATAGACGACTGGCCTATTGTCAGGATCATCCTCATCCATTCAATCCATTTTGTGCCAAAACTTTTGTGAGACATATGATCAATAATTCCTATCTAGAATAACATGGTGTTCAATTTTATCAAAAGCCTTTTCAAAGTCTAGATCAAAACTTTGTGGTGAAAGAAGCATGCTTGTGAAGAAGTCAGCCCATTTATCAGGAACAAAATTGACAACCCAGTATGGTTGCTCTCTATAGGTGTAAAGAATTTGGCCCAGGCCTGAAATCCCGCTTCAGAAAAAATTTGCTCTTTTGGAGATTCCAAAGCTCCCTCCAAAGAAGAGTTCAAAGCATCTGCCAGATTGTTTCCCCTTTGCCCCTGTAGTTGTAATACTTGGAGCAAAGTTGACACCAGTAGTCACTAATTCAGGGTAAGTTAGAACCATACTCAATTGAATGTCCATGTGCACGCACCACTTGTAAGGGTAGATTTTTAGATCAGGAAGATTGAGGTTTGGTGGCTGGAGTGGTTGATGTGGAGCAAATCTCCATATTTACTTCCTGCAAATCCCGATGCATAGAAGATAAAGAAGAAGCTGCCGGACGCTCAAGTGATCCAACGGTAATTCCATAAGTTACAACTGCAGTGGATCTCATACAATGAATTAAAAGCAATATTGAGATGTCAATTAAGCCCTGTCCGGCCAAGATAGCTTTTCTCTTCATAGTCTTGGCTTTTGATTCATTGGCTCAGTTTATCTATGCAGCACAGCAGGTAAACATAAATCGACAGATATTGATTCATTGGTATATTAATTTTACTTAGGCATGCTTGGTATTGCTTTACTGCGGTTCAGCGTCCCCGAAAGCCAGATATCGACAGTATGCAACCATGTGAGACAATCAAAAATTCAAACAACTAACATGAGTTTGGTGTAACATCCTATTTTTCAGAGTTACTTTCAAGTTTTTAAAAATAAAATTCATTATTTAAATTTTTCTAGAATTAACTAAAGATTTAATTAAATTTTTTATTAATTAAAAAGATTTAATGTGACTAAGTTAAACTTTAATTCCAATTCCATGTTAACTGGTTGGACTAGAGGCTCCTGGTGCTGATTTAAGGGCCTGTTCTTTTTGGCTTCTAAAAGCGACTTTTGGTTTTTACTACAGTACCTAACTTTTAAATGGAGTATTTTTTTAAGATAGAGTCTACAAGTTAATTGTAGTACATATTAAAAGCCCAACATCTGTACAATCCAAAATCACAAGCTATTATCTCTCTGTCCGTAATCTTTGTCGCAAACAGCTAAAATTTAAAATTTTCAGCTAAAAACAAAAGCCACAGCTATATCAAACAGGCCCGGTTGCATGCCGATATTACTAGCACATGCGCATTGGACTTCCAATTCACACCAGGACATTCAATTCACACCTTTATCGGAAGAGGTCCCAACAAGGACACCAACTGTACGCCAGTTCATCCACCGACCCCTTCTGGCACACGCGCATTGGATTCACACCAGGACATTCAATTCTCACCCTTATCGGAAGAGGTTTTACAAAAAACTTTCGATAAAATACACTTGATGAACTTCCTAGGAAAGTACACATATATATACTCCATACTCCAACAATCAAAATAAAGGACTTGATGAACTCCTTGCTAATTCAGCCCCCGAGCAAATTTAAAATGAAGCATCATACATCACCTTACTATAGCTAGGACTGATCTATTCATTTTATTGTGACACTGAAAAAACAGAATACATAACCTAGCTAGGTTGGAACCTTGACATGCGGAGGAGGGCAAGCCGCATAATTGGAACGACAAGAGGTCTTGGGATGATTGGCCGCTGCTGCCACCAGATCGTGGAGATCGCTGTTGCCACCAGCCTCTTCCACCGGAGGCTCATGGAGATCGCCATTGCCACCAACCTCTTCCACCGGCGGTCTGGCCGCCGCCGCTGGCAATAGCAATAGCGATATAACCACCACTGCGATAGCGATCATGTTGTGAATATATGCCATCCTATTAGACGGTGTGCTGATTACATTACATCAATTTATAAGCCTTGTTGGGCGTTGCTACTGCAGCACGAACGCATTACCTTCCAATTGCCGTTAGGTAGCACTGTGCGGCACTTCGCGGCAAACTCCAACTGCCGCGGTACGGCGGAGATCAGGGGATCCCAATTCACTTGGAAGCCGGAAAATACGCTTTGGACCGAATTGCCGCGGCAAACTCCAACTGCCGTGGCTTGCGCGCCAAGTGAATTCACTTGGGCGTACCAAGTGAATTCACACTCGTCGCTCCATGCTTCCAAGTGAATTGGGATCCACGTCCAGCGTATTTTCCGCAGTGAATTGACGTACGGCTTGAGTGCAGGCTGTCAGTGCGGGCCCCACGTGCATATTTACTCGGATCTCCCGTGGCATCAGCTCTCTTTCGGTACTGTTTGGCCTTTTTTTCTCTCGTAGTATATGATTTCAATTAATATAAATAAATTTATTATATTATATACTATAATTAATTTATAGTTCTTACTACATCTTATAGATTCTGAAAAGAAAAAGCCTCACGTTGCCACCAGCTCTATATGGGAGCGACGAGTGTGGTTTGGAGAATGGCCGCAACGCTAATTAGCTACATATTATTCAAATGTGATTTTAAGTGATGTAGTATCGTGTTAAACTAACACGTTTAATGCTAATAATTAATGTGTTTTCCAAAACTAATGGACCGAATCCTTGTGCCAGAGCAAATGCATGGTGTTGTCGTAACATCATTGTACATTTCTCTTATGATGAAGAGTATAAATGTTTTTCATCTAAAAAAGAACACGGTGTTCTTTGGATTGTAGGATTTTTACAGGAATTTTAAAGAAATCTATTTCTATAAGATATTTTTCTACGTAGCCTTTTGGAACAAGGACTAAACTCATAAGATTCCTTTGAAACTCCTACGGAATTTTGGAGGAATTCTAATGGAAAAATTTCGGTCTTGCACGTACACTCTCTCACAAATTCCTATCCTTGTGAAGTATCTAAACACCAATTTCTCTGTTTTTGTGTTTCTTGTAAAGTATCTAAACACCACCTTTAAACTATTTATTTGTTTTTTTTTGTGTTTTTGTAAGATTGCACTGATTTTACTATTCTTATATTTATCTATACAATTTCTATGTTTTTACTGTTCCTACATTTTGTGGTCACATAGTTGCCACGAAATTGTTGGTTGCAGAAAACAAAGTTTGTTTGTTTTTACTGTTCCTATATTGTTGTTTGTTTTTACTGTTCCTACATTGTTGTTTGTTTTATACGAACACCAAACGTATTGATTAATAAAGTTAGCATGGACAGAGACGGTTGCCGGGCAATGTCAATGATTAATAAAGTTTTACCAACTCTGGAACAATTTTCGAGATAGACTCTGAGTATAAACTCCGAAACTAAACTGACTCGAACCGATAATAGAATCCAAGCAACAGGATTATCTCCAACATACTCCCCCTATCTTAGTGCGTATTACAAACAATCTGAACTCCAATTAAATTACACAATCTTTCTAAGTTCACACATGTGAAAGCTTTTGTCAATATGTCTACTTTCTGCTCCTCTGTAACTATGTGTTGCACACTAATGAACCGCTCCTCAACACAACCTCTTATAAAATGAAACTGTGTATCTATACATGGGCGGAGCTACAGGGTGGTCCCTGTGGGCCGTGGACCACCCTGCGCTCCGTGCGTCCAGCCAAAGCCCAGGTCTGCTTCTAGTCCGCGTCGAGCAGTTATGGCGTCGAGTATGCATGGCTGCATGCAAAAATAATATATGCGCTTGGCTGCATGCAACAATTACGGCCGCCGCGCCTGCCTCGATCCGTCTCCGCGCTCGTGTCTGCGGTTCGCGAACGCCTCGTCGCCTCGCGCTGTCGCTGCCGCCGCCGCGCCGTGCAAGTAAGGCCGTGCCGCCGCCGCCGCTTTGGCGCTTGGCGCTTGCCTCCTGTCGCTGGCGCGCCGCCGAGATCGGCGACTCCAAAGATCGGCGGCGCATTTTGTGAATCGCCACTTCGAATCTTCATGCGGCGACTCAAAGATCGGCGCGCGCAGTAAGTACATCAAATTTTTACTTGGAGATCATTCAATCACAGATTCACAAAGATCGGATTTAATTTATTTGGCATCCGACAAGAAGATTAGAAGAACATTAATCAATAGAAGAAACATGGGAAGATTCAAGCGTTTCATAGATGAGGTGGAATTAAAGGATTTGTACTTGATCAAAATCCTAAGATGAAGACTCAATTGCTAAGCCTAAGCCAAAGACTCAATCACTCAATTATATGTTTTTTGCAGATTAGATTATTGGTTTGGTAAATTGAAACTTTATATAATTCTCTTGCAGATTTGTTAAAACATGAAGAGGAGTGGTGATATTGCCTCTCTTTTGAAAT
Organism: Melocanna baccifera; assembly: GCA_036346265.1. NCBI lineage: Eukaryota > Viridiplantae > Streptophyta > Magnoliopsida > Poales > Poaceae > Melocanna > Melocanna baccifera. The sequence continues at coordinate 338,559 of CM070696.1, forward strand.
ATGCATCAAAGAAGAAGGCTTCTTCTCCATCTCCTTCCGTAGCTACAATTGTTCCGAAGAGCAAATTGAAGAACAAGAAGGTGGATCGGATCAAGATAGAGTGATTGAAGAAAATGTGACTCAACTCCAATTCCTCCAAGTCCACCTCCGATCATTGAAAAGAACCGGTTTATGATATCAGTCGGCTTCCACTTGATCCAGGGGAGAGGCAATCCATTGCAAATTATCCCGTCAATGATCAAGATGCAGTTCGACGATCATATATTATTAAAGGCCCATTCCAACCTTATGCACATGAATTTGAAAGTAGAAAAATCGGAAATAGGGATAGGCAATTCAATCCTATATGGTTTTATAAATATCCTTGGATTGAATATAGTATCAAGAAGGAAGCTGCATTTTGCTTTGTGTGCTACTTGTTTGCAAAGGAGAAAACTAAGAAATCTGCATTTGTTGAAGGTGGTTGGAGAAATTGGAACAGAAATGATGCACTTGATTTACATGTGGGTGGTGTAACAAGTGCTCACAACGCAGCTCAAGAAAGATACAACTTATTTATGACTCCCCATGGAGCAATTGATGATAAAATTGTGAAGGTGGATAATGAGGAGCGACGTCTCTACAAGATCAGGTTAACTTATTCACTTAGATGTTTGAAGTTTCTTTTGCAGCAAGGATTGGCATTCCGTGGGCATGATGAAAGTGAAGAGTCTAGCAACAGAGGGAACTTCATTGAACTTTTGAAGTGGCTTGCAGCAAATAATGAAGAGGTAGACAAGTTTGTTTTGAAGAATGCTCCAGGTAATTGCACATTGACTAGCCTGGACATACAAAAGAAATTATTCAATGTTGTGCTATGGAGACTAGAGATCAAATCATTAAGGAAATTGGTGAAGATCACTATACAATTTTAGCCGATGAGTCTAGTGATGTCTCTCATAAAGAACAACTAGCCCTTTGCTTACGTTATGTTGATAAATCGGAAGGCCATGTGAGCGGTTTCTTGGAATTGTTCATGTAGATGATACTACTTCTTCATCACTTAAGGAAGCAATTCAATCTTTACTAGTTAGTCATGGTTTGACTATAACTCAAATCCGTGGTCAAGGCTACGATGGGGCTAGTAACATGAAAGGAGAGATTAAAGGGCTGAAAACCTTGATCATGAAAGAATCACCTTCTGCTTATTATGTACAATGCTTTGCACATCAACTCCAATTGGTTCTTGTTGTTTGTTGCCAAAGGAAACAATGATTGTGTGTGGTTTTTGATCAAGTATCACTCTTGCTAAATATTGTTGGTGTTTCTTGTAAGCGCCATGGTATGCTTCGACATCACCAATATGACAATGTCATGAAAGCACTTGAGTGTGGTATACTAGAATCTGGAAGTGGGTTAAATCAAGAGATGGGGCTGCCTAGACCTGGTGAGACTCGGTGGGGCTCTCATTATAAAACTGTGGTCAATATGATTGCTATATATCCCACAATTCGTAATGTACTCATAGCTCTTGGAGAAGATACATCACAAAGGAGTGAATGGCCAAAAATACATACTATGGTTGGAGTGCTTGAGTCATTTGATTTTATTTTTAGTGCTCATTTGATGCTTGAGATTCTTGGACACACAAATGAATTGTCTGAGTGTTTGCAAAGAAGAGACCAAGATATTCTTAATGCAATGTCACTTGTCAGTTTGGCAAAGAGTAAAATGCAGCAAATGAGGTCTGAAGGGTGGGTTTCATTTATTCAAAGGGTTACAATATTTTGCAACAAACATGACATTCAAGTTCCTGCAATGCAACATAATTATGTGCCGTATGGAAGATCAAACGCTTTGCTCGTAACCAAACAAATGATGATCACTTCAGAAGAGAAGTATATATTGGAGTCATTGATAAAATTAGTCAAGAGCTTGACAGTCGGTTTGATGAGGTAAATATGGAGTTGCTTACTTGTATGGCTGCTTTGAATCCAGCGGATTCCTTCGTTTCTTTTGATGCAAACAAGGTACATAGACTTGCTGAATTTTACCCTAATGATTTTTCAAGCTCTGACTTGCTAAGACTCGACTTGCAACTTGAAACCTTTATTGATGACATGAGAAAAGATGAAATGTTCAAAGGCCTAAACAATCTTGTTGACCTCTCAGTAAAACTTGTTGAAACAAAGAGGGATAAAGTTTATCATTGGGTCTATTTACTTATCAAATTGGTATTGCTTCTACCGGTGGCTACCGCAAGTGTTGAAAGAATATTTTCTGCAATGACCTTTATCAAGAATAAGTTGAGAAATAAGATGGGTGATAGCCTTCTGGATGATTGTCTAGTCACTTTTATTGAGCGGGATATCTTCTTACAATTGAGTGAAGAAGAGATCATCAACACTTTCATGGCTATTAGAAGGCGCAGGCCTGACAAGAAGAAGTAGTGACGTATTGTTCTTCAACTACTATGGGTATGTAATATTTCAATTCTATGTTAAGAAAGCTATATTCGTCTATTTTATGAAGTCCGTATGTCCTTTTTACCTTAATTGCATTTCGCAAGTCATATACTTATGTACCGACATGTTAAATTTATAGCGGTTAAATAAATTTTAGACAATGGACCACTATAGCTACAAATCCTGGCTACGCCACTGTATCTATATGTTCACTCCTTCCATAAAACACTGGGTTTTTCATTACCGCTAGAGCTGACTTGTTATCAACATATAGCATAAATGGTCCATCATCCTTCCCTAATAGTTCATGGAGCATCCTTTTCAACCATATCCCCTAACACGCAGCCGAGGTTGCTACCATAAACTCAGCCTCACAGGTTAAAAGTGCCACACTTTTCAAGTTCTGAGAGAACCATGTTACTACATTGCCATACACATAGAACACTGCAATTGACATTGTATGTGCCACACTTTTCAAGTTCTGAGAGAATCATGATTAATAAAGTTTGTTTGCGCGTGGAGACGACTGTGCGCACCGACGACTGTAGAGTTTGTATTGTTTTATGTGAAATTCTTACGCTCTGGATGGACACTGAGTTATGCTAGAAGAAATGCCGCAAAAAATGAGACCAAGAAATCATGATAACTATCCATTAGGTTCTGGTTGGCGATGTGGATCGCGAGTTATTTATTACTACTACGTACTGTCGATCGATCAACTTTGACTCGGAAGGCAATCGTGACGTGGCGGCAGAGCTACGGACGGTGGAGAGGGCTCCACCTAAAGTCCACTCAAAATAGAGGTTTGCACGGAGTTCCCCTTGTGAATGACATGTAATGCCGCTAATATATGTGAGTCCTGGTCATCCTGTGACCACCTGCAATTTGTTATTGTTAGCAAACATATAAGATTATATTGTGTATAAATAACGATTCTTTTTTAAGAGATTTTAACTATAAATAGATAAATTTATGTATATTGAGAATATATATGAGATTAATAAAGACCTTGATTCCTTGGTATTCTCTCTCAATTATTCTTTATTAATTCTCTGTTGATTAGTTGCGTGGATAGCATTGAAAGTTATTGTCAATATTTCTCACATGTTATCAGTATGAATCACTCTATAAGGTGTAAGCTATACAAACTTCAAACCAATCTACTACGCATTGCAATCATGTAGATCAATCTAGATTGAAATTCTATTGGCTACAATACCATGATTAGATCTGTAAGGTATCCGAGGGAGGAACACCCTCTTCCCGATGTGCTGACCGAGCACAATCTTGGCATCAATCGCATTCTTTTGGAACCCTTGGACTACCAGTCTCACCCCGTTGCATAGTCCATTAGCGGGATCGATGTTCCGCAACAGTATCACGGGACAATTAATCTTGAACTTAAGTACATGCGGAGGTAGCTCGTTAGGGGTCAGTGTGTTTAAGAATTCAGGAGGGTAGTAGCTGTGGGGATCATCCTCCGCACAATCAAAGTTATGGTACACCATCTCCTCCCCGCCAAATAGGTTAATCATTTTCATATTGATCTTATCGATATACTCATTTCGGGTTGACAAGATGGCCCGAGATGTGATATAGCTGGCATCCGATAGGTTCTAATCTAACATAGGGAACACACTCTGTATAAGTTTATCGAGGTCTGTGTCCTTTCCTGTATACGGCACGCATATCTCGTCTGGAAGCCGTACACAGCCATCTTCATTGGTCTTTGATGTGACCACGCTACATACTCATACAACCAAAGCTCCCAAGAATAAACAAATGGTGAATTCGTTTCTTCGGTTTTAATTTATTTTAATTGAGAATATGATGCTATCTAAAGATGAAAATGTATTTTTGTCTAGCTGTATAAGGAGAATTGCATCAACGCTATGCGCTCGTGGTTGGGGTCTACCAAAAGGGAAACCGACCAATATATCAAGACCACACCTTCCCCAACTCTTGCTCAAGGTCACCATGTTACTTTTTGGATCAATTCAAGCAAGAGTTCAAGTGTGACACATTTTAGAATTCAATTTGGCCTTCGTTTCAATTCGGAGTCAGCCTGATAGGTCGGACTTCAAATGTGTATAACTATTGCATAAAAACTCCGTTTGTAGTGTGCAAGTACAGCAAAGAAAGAAGAGCTCGTCCACTTTCCAATGGATTTGGCCCCACCTCCAAATTCGTTCTGTGCGCATTGGAATCACCAAAGGAAGGCGACGCTGACTCAGTCTGACAGGTCCCACTTTAAATGCTCATAGATTTCGCATCAAGAGTCCAATTGGAATGTGTGAGTACAGCATAGAAAGTTTATTCCGTCCTCTTTACAACGGATCTGACCCCATCCAAAAATTCCTTTTGTGCGCGACGCAATCAACAAAACAATCTTCGGTTTTGGAAACAGAGATAGAATCAGCTATGATTTGAATACTTTCCATGTGTTGAGAACTTTCCATATGTAAGGACCTGCGTGTCCCTATAAATAGAGGCTCATTTGGCCATGTAACTCAGGCTTGTTTTGATTAGTTTTCCACCGTGAAACTTCGTCGTGTGTTCTTGTGTCGACTAGACCAACAACTGCGATTGCATGCCTCAACCCCTTTGTGTTTTCTCACTCATATTCGCAATAAGATTGCTCTTTCACTTGTTCTTGCTTGTTCTTCGATTGCTTGCAGGAATTGAACCTCGTGTTCAGGTCAACCGCGTTCTTGGCACGGTTGATAGCGACTAGGGTGTGGTGTAGCGATTGCAGGACGGACTTGGTCGTCTCGGTCAAGTAGCCTCTTCGTCAACGTCATATCAAATCGAATTTATCCTTCTCATCGGAAGATCGGGCCACCCCCTCATCAGTCTTCTCTATACCATTGTTGACCCGCAGTAGGTACTCTGCAAACTCAGGATCACTTTGGGCCCTCAGGTTACATACGAGCCTTAGCTGTCGCATGCATTCCCGTAGATATGACTTACGTAGTTTCGCATCAGTTATCTGTGGCCTAGTCCCCTTACGAACAACTAGAAGCACCGGCCTGAAGTCTCCACCAAACACGATCGTCTTCCCACCGAACAGCAAGTCATGACGATCCATGATGTCTTGCATGGTACTGTCTAGGGCCTCGATCGCCTGTCGCCTCGTCATGGAGGCTTCGTCCCATATTATTAGTATGAATCTCACATTTCCTTCAGCCCTTCACTCCTTCCCGAGTCTCGGTGTCTCCTCTCTCGATTCTCTCCGCCGGGCGCCGCCGCGCCGGCACTCCAGTGGCGACCGGCATCCAAGAAAGTCAACAACCACTCTCAACATCGTGTAGGGCTGCTTGTGCTATCCAGGTTGGTGTTTTTTTTGTGAATTCTGGTTGGGATTTTGAGAATTTTGGTAATTTGGGGGGGGGGGGTCCGATAGATCGTATGACTTGTGACTTATGAGGAGAGATTAAGGTTCAGATTCATTTTTAGATTGCGCAAATTGCAATTTATGAGGAAGAATTTCCTTTTGTCCACAAAAATTAGGGTTTGTGTTTGGATTTTGGTACGCATAGATCACGTTTCTTTGAATTAACGAGGATTATGGTTTTGATTGGATTAGATCGCATGATTTGGATTTGCGAGGAGGGATTAGGATTTGGGTTGGCTCAGATCGCCTGACTTGGGGCTTAATTCAACATCCATCGTACTTACCTGCACAATTTCTGTTAGACCATGTGACCATGTCTAGGGTATTTTAGGTGATGAATAATTGACAACATTGGTTTTAATATTGCTTATGATGTGATAACGATTACGGAATGTCGTATGTTGCATGATACGCTCATGTGAGGTATTGTGCGGATTGACTTGAGTCAAGTCGTGGACTTGTGCTCGTACGTGGTTGTTTGTTTACTCATGTGCAGGTGTTGCTTGAGGCGGAACATGGTCGATGACGGGACTGAAACTAGGTTCGGGTGGAACTGATGTTTCGGGACTAAGTTCAGGGAGGAACTGAGGTCCTATCGGTCAAGGATGTCATGCGGGATGTTCAGGCTAGAGAACAATGCATATGGAGATGACGCGGCGTTGGAGGCGCGGAGATGCGTCAGAGATGCGTCATGACGGAGGCATGCGGCAAGGCTGCATGAGACCGGACGGGGCGTATACGAGTTGTATACGGATTGGAGTTGATTTTGTATAGATGTGTACGGATTGGATGTTTTCTTTTTGGAGATAAAGATAGAAACGTGAGATAGACTAGTAAAAAAAGGGAGGATGATGGTGACCGAATTGTAAAAGGACTCGGTGACCTTTCTGAGATAAAAAGAAAGAAGCAGCAGGCGGCAGGGGGCTCGGTGCTGTGATTTTGTAAACAGAACGTGAGGAGACGAGAAATCAATGTGTGGCGGCGGCTGTTGATTGGCCGAGCTTTTTGGCATAAAAAGAAAGGTTGCCCGACTGCTGTTTTCATGTGTGCGTGGTTGTGATTCTCGACGAGAAAATTCGAGGCGACCGTGACGCTCGAGCGATTCAAAATCGAGGCCGCGGCGTTCGTGTGTTGAGTCGAGAAACAGAGCGAGAGGAGACCAGCAAAATATCTATGTGCTTGGGCGGTCGCTACTTGAGGAAACGGCGACGCCGCATTGATCGGGCGTAGAAAAGAAAGAACAAGGTTCGCGGCCGTAATTTTGGAAGAAAGGAAAAATCGATTTGCATGCATGGATACAAGACGTGAAGTTCTCTAGTTGATCAAGCCGTAAGTCATTTGACTTCATGCATGTTTATTAATTTTTGTTGATCTAATAACCGCAAGTAATTGCTCTTCTATTAATCTCGTGACTTTCTAGTCATGCATGGTCATTTACTTGTATTATTCAATTAAAGAAAAAGGAGTCATCAATGCATACAATTGTTTTGCATGGCAATACACGCATGCTAGTTACGTGATGCTTTTGTTTGCTTTAAGTCCGCATGCATGAAGGCTTCTCTGATTCTTTCTAATGCATGCATAGATATTTCCTTTATTCAACGTAATAACTGCATGTAATGATTTTTCTACTGATTTGTGACTGCTGTCTTTGTTGATATGAAAAGATTGGTTGATTGATTTATTACGGATTTCACTTAATTGCATAATTAAGATTTAATCAATTCTCGTCACTTTCTACCCAGCAAGTTTGTTTATTTTATATCTCGAGTTCTAGACCTCCGATTGATATACTTCCAGTTGGGTTAGTTCAATAACTTTCTCTAGTTTATTCTGACAAAGTTTGAGGTCAATCGGAGTTACGGAGTTTTATTGAGATCATTTTTAGTGAGGTCGCAGTGTTCTGTCCGGTTCGTTTAAACGCGGCTTAAATAGGTTTTGTTTTCTAGGGGTGAGTATTAAAATTTATTTTTAGCTTCCGCAATCATTCACCCCCCCTCTGATTGCCTATCTTAGTGTGATTCGATCCTACAAGTGGTATCAGAGCAAGGTTTATTTTTCTAATTGATCTTAACCGGTGATTAGAAAACATGTCGACGGATAGGTATTCCACAAAACCTTGTGTTTTCGATGGTGTTGATTTTCAGTATTGGAAAGCGAAGATGGAGGCATTTATTCAAGCTCAAGGATTTGCAATATGGGAGAAGGTCTACAAGCCTTATCAAGTGCCCGAGAACGATGCTGTGACAGCGGCGAACATGGCACAAGTGGAGGCTAATAGCAAGGCGAGGAACCTGATAATTCAAGGACTAGGAAGGAGTGATTTTGATCGTGTTGTGCATCTTAAATCGGCATATGAGGTATGGAAAGCACTATGTGATTATCATGAGGGATCATCTACTATTAAAGAGGTACGTCAAGATATGTACAAAAAGGATTACATGCGTTTTGAGATGAAACCTAGTGAATCTATAGATGAATTGTTTGCTCGCTTTAATAAAATTCTTAGTAACCTACGTGCTGTTAATGTTACTTATACTGATGCTGAAAATGCACGTCAATTACTTGGAGCATTAGATATGTCTATATGGGAGATGAAGGTTACATCTATTAGAGAATCTACTGTCATGAGTACACTTACATTAGATGTGCTTTATTCTAAATTGAAAACTCATGAGTTAGATGTTTTTGCTAGAAAAAATAATGGTAATAAATCAATTGCTTTAGCTTCACAATCTAGCAAGTCTAATGGTGATAATTCTTCTACTAGCTATGCTTTGTCTTCTTTGTCTTCACTAACCGATGAACAGCTAGAACAACTCCCGGAAGATGATTTGGCACTTCTCTCTACACGCTTCACAAAAGCTTTGCAGAATGTGAGATCAAGAAAGAGAGGAAATTTCGGTCCTCAAAGGTGCTATGAGTGTGGTGATCTAAATCATATTCGTCTCAAATGTCCAAAGTTTCTAGCAAGATTTGTAAAGGAAGAAAATGAGAAAGAAGGAGAAATAGAGAAAGAAAAGAAGAACAAAAGGAATAGCTATATAAATCGCAAGGTGGTGCATCGTGTTCTTTCGGCTCTTCAGCAAGTTAATTTGAGTGATGTGGACACGGACAGCGAGGATGATGCTCCCAAAGGCAAGAAAGATTTAATTGGGTTGTGTCTGATGGCAAGTAGCAGAAGCTCCACCGACAATGATGATCTTGACAGCGACAACTACAATGAGGTAGAACCTTCTTATGATGATTTAGCTAAAGCATTGCTAAACTTGGTACTTTGCTAGAAAAGAAAGATAAAAGATTAAGAAACATGATATTTTGATTGAATCCTTAAATTCTGAAATTGCAAGACTTAGAGCTTTAATTCCTGATGATGATTCTTGCAAATCATGTGACTTAATTTATTCTGAGCTTACTTCATTAAAGGATGTGCATGCTTCTACTTTAGAGCAACTTAGAGATGTAAATGCTAAATTTGATAAATTAAGATTGTTACACGACTCTTGTGATGAAAAATTAAAATATGCTAATGATGAAATTGAAAAGTTCAAGTTTAGTTCTTCTACATGTTTAGAATCAAGTAATTCAAATGTTCATTCTAAAGTTTGTTCTAAATGTGAATTGTTAGAAACTAGACTTAGTTCATCACAAGAAACAATTCAACAGATGCTTTATCATGAGACATCTTCTTGTTCTAATTGTCCTAAGCTTAACATAGAGATAGAAGCATTGACTAGACAACTTAATGATTTTGCTGAAAAGGAAAGATTGGCTCAGTCTAGTGCTTCTAAGAAGTTTGTGAATGAATCTTTCAAGTGCTCAACTTGTCCCACTTTAGTTAAAGAAAATGAGTACCTTAAAGACACTTTAGAGAGATTCTCTTTTGGCAAGAAAAATTTGAATATGATTCTAGACAAGTCAAAAATAAGTGTGAAGAATCAAGGTCTAGAATTTAATTGTATTGAGTATGCCAAGAATAATCCTCCTAAGATTGTTAAGCTTCTTGAACCTGGAAAAATTGAAATAACATCTGAACCAAAACAAACTGTTTTTAAGTCTGCTGGTATTATGTCATCTACTAATCAAGTGAATACAAATGTTATTTCTACTTCTCAAGTTAAACATAAAGTTAAGTACACTTGCAGTCATTGTGGTAAAGATGGACATCTTGTGCAATTTTGCTTTAGACTAGCCAAACAACAAATGAAAGAAAAGGCTAAGGCTTGGTCAAATTTGAGGAATGCACGTTCTTTTGTGACTAGAAATATGAGTAATACTAAATCTGAATGTGTACATAAGAGTATTTGTGTTGCGCCTACTTTTGCTCGTCGTGTATCTCAGTACTGGATTCCTAAATCTTATTTCACTAACCCCGGTACTGTGAGATCGATGTTTCCTGTTATGTAAGAACAGCTGACGAGGATGGAGAATATGAGCTTGATTGAGTTTCGGTTTTTTATATCATTGCTTGATTGAAACACTTGATAGTTCTTCATTCTCCTTGATGACTTCTAAGAGATTTCATTCTTTGAGAGACCATGTGGCAAAGGTAATGTTGTTCTTTTATCTAATGGAGTTGGATTCTGAAATTGCTTATATTCTCATAAAACCACTTGATTCTTTTCAGTTTGTTTGTTTATAAAGTGAATTGGGTGTGTTGCACTCTATATGATTATTCTGAGGGGGAGCTTATGAGATTATTCTGAGGGGGAGCTTGTTATTTAAAATTTTAGAAGTTTTGTTTATTATCCTTGTCACATAACTCATCAAGTCCAAGTCATTGAAACCATTTGAGTAGTAGAGCTCTCTTTATCATATTTATTCATATGCTATGTAGCTTTTATCACGACTGGTTATAATTAACTTGTTACATTTGAATTAAAAACATGACATGGCGGAATACTTTGACTAGATTGATTATATTTATTACTTTGCGATGTCCATCGAAAAGGTTTAGCATGATTGTGAGTCTTATTTTAACTTTTGGCTATGAGGCTCGCATGTTTCGTGTTCTAATTTTTATGATCACTCGATTTGGCATGTCATAAAAAAATGTATATAGAAAAGTGAAAAGATGTATGCTTCAAGCATGCCATGGTGAACAAAAAGAAAAAGCACAAAAGTGCGCAAAGTGAAAAGAAGTATGCTTCAAGCATGCCACCATAAAAAAAAGGAAAAAGAAAAAAGAGTATGTCCTTGTGAAAAGAAGTATGCTACAAGCATGCCACATGCCTAAAAATTGAGTGTGGAGCAATAAGTGTTACATGAGACTGCTAGCCCGCCTAGAGTTAAGGTTTGCTTCACTTTTTAGGCTTTGACTTTTCGTTGTGATATCTCATTGTGCTCTTTATAATTAGTCCGGTTATTGTTGCGATGCCTGTCATTGATATAAATCGCTTAATCATATTGATGGACTTGTTTTGACATTACTATATGATATATGGCTTTATATGATCTAGATAGCTCTACTCAAAAATATGACTTGGTTGCTTTATTAAACCAATGCATCATGACTTGGATAATCTACAAAGTTTCTAGATTTTTATTCTTATTGCTCTTTCTTAGATTTATTCTTATTCATTAAAATTTCTTGATGATTACATTGCCAAAGGGGGAGAGAAATTTGAGAGACTTGAGAGTTTTTGGAGGAATTAAAATTACTTTTCTTGTGTTGAGAGGGAAAGTTTGAGAGTTTGGCTTCAGTTCTTCACTTAGATTTGTTGGAAGTCATGTTAATTTAATGGGTTGTCAATGTATTCATCAAGGGGGAGATTGTTAGACCATGTGACCATGTCTAGGGTATTTTAGGTGATGAATAATTGACAACATTGGTTTTAATATTGCTTATGATGTGATAACGATTACGGAATGTCGTATGTTGCATGATACGCTCATGTGAGGTATTGTGCGGATTGACTTGAGTCAAGTCGTGGACTTGTGCTCGTACGTGGTTGTTTGTTTACTCATGTGCAGGTGTTGCTTGAGGCGGAACATGGTCGATGACGGGACTGAAACTAGGTTCGGGTGGAACTGATGTTTCGGGACTAAGTTCAGGGAGGAACTGAGGTCCTATCGGTCAAGGATGTCATGCGGGATGTTCAGGCTAGAGAACAATGCATATGGAGATGACGCGGCGTTGGAGGCGCGGAGATGCGTCAGAGATGCGTCATGACGGAGGCATGCGGCAAGGCTGCATGAGACCGGACGGGGCGTATACGAGTTGTATACGGATTGGAGTTGATTTTGTATAGATGTGTACGGATTGGATGTTTTCTTTTTGGAGATAAAGATAGAAACGTGAGATAGACTAGTAAAAAAAGGGAGGATGATGGTGACCGAATTGTAAAAGGACTCGGTGACCTTTCTGAGATAAAAAGAAAGAAGCAGCAGGCGGCAGGGGGCTCGGTGCTGTGATTTTGTAAACAGAACGTGAGGAGACGAGAAATCAATGTGTGGCGGCGGCTGTTGATTGGCCGAGCTTTTTGGCATAAAAAGAAAGGTTGCCCGACTGCTGTTTTCATGTGTGCGTGGTTGTGATTCTCGACGAGAAAAATTCGAGGCGACCGTGACGTTCGAGCGATTCGAAAAATCAGGAGGCCGGCGGCAGTTCGTGTGTTGAGCTGCGAGAAACAGAACGAGAGGAGACCAGCAAAATATCTATGTGCTTGGGCGGCTGCTACTTCGAGGAAACGGCGACGCTGCATTGATCGGGCGTAGAAAAGAAAGAACAAGGTTCTGGCGGCCGTAATTTTGGAAGAAAGGAAAAATCGATTTGCATGCATGGATACAAGACGTGAAGTTCTCTAGTTGATCAAGCCGTAAGTCATTTGACTTCATGCATGTTTATTAATTTTTGTTGATCTAATAACTGCAAGTAATTGCTCTTCTATTAATCTCGTGACTTTCTAGTCATGCATGGTCATTTACTTGTATTATTCAATTAAAGAAAAAAGGAGTCATCAATGCATACAATTGTTTTGCATGGCAATACACGCATGCTAGTTACGTGATGCTTTTTGTTTGCTTTAAGTCTGCATGCATGAAGGCTTCTCTGATTCTTTCTAATGCATGCATAGATATTTCCTTTATTCAACGTAATAACTGCATGTAATGATTTTTCTACTGATTTGTGACTGCTGTCTTTGTTGATATGAAAAGATTGGTTGATTGATTTATTACGGATTTCACTTAATTGCATAATTAAGATTTAATCAATTCTCGTCACTTTCTACCCAGCAAGTTTGTTTATTTTATATCTCGAGTTCTAGACCTCCGATTGATATACTTCCAGTTGGGTTAGTTCAATAACTTTCTCTAGTTTATTCTGACAAAGTTTGAGGTCAATCGGAGTTACGGAGTTTTATTGAGATCATTTTTAGTGAGGTCGCAGTGTTCTGTCCGGTTCGTTTAAACGCGGCTTAAATAGGTTTTGTTTTCTAGGGGTGAGTATTAAAATTTATTTTTAGCTTCCGCAATCATTCACCCCCCCTCTGATTGCCTATCTTAGTGTGATTCGATCCTACAATTTCAGATAAGATATCAGAGCATATGTTACTGGCAGAAACCAAAAGTTTAGTTACAAAACCCTCATTTTGTGGTTTCTAATTGACAGCACAATCATCGAAGCTACTAACATCGGCCTACTGCATGCATGTATTGGAAAAGCGAAAAGGAGGAGATTGTAGTTACACTGTACCCTTATAATCCCCTCCCTGATGTTACGCTCGTAACAACAAATCCATTTTGTAAAGCAATGATTCAGTGTCACTCTTTTGTGCAGGACATGAGAAGGAAATGTGAAATGTGGCACCTCAACTGAAGGTCCAGTTCACTTGCGGAGCTTCCATTTTGACGCCAAATCATGCCAAAGGAAATGAAAAAGGAAGACTCTGTTAGATGATGTGATTCAGAGGAGTTGAAATTAGACACCTTTTTTTCTTCTTTGTGAAACAAGGGCAAGAGTTCTGCCTCATTTCATTGATACGGCAGACAACTTTCCGTTCTGCACCTACAATCTGATCCCCCACACAACTCCTTAATCCTAGCAATGCACCAGAATTTTTTGTTGGTCAGTGCTCTGGTCTCTGCAGTTGTAATTGACTGGTTTCTGTGGTATCTGCTGGATGGTTTCTACTGGCTTTGTTCAATGATGCACCTTATGATGCTTGCTGATTAAGTGATTAGTTGATTACCTTAGTAAATCTGTTATGTTATAGGTTCTCAGATTCTGAATCTTGTGCCCTTTAAGCAATAGTTATAGAATACATCTAGGGACCCTAAATGTACATTTCTACGAATTTGCCAAATTCAGCTTATTTCAATACTTACTACTGCCTTAAATCATTTGGATCGTCTCATTTTGGGCTGAGCATGTTTTCATTTGTATTTTACATGGGCTAATGTATGCTCAATTGACCATCAGCACGCTCTACTCTAATCTGGAGTTTACATATTTCATTGTACTTCTACAGATTTGCATCAGCGATCAGATATTCAGTTGAGTTTGTGTTTTGATGTTTAACTAGACTCGTGATTTAATTCGTTATTTAGGTCGTATTGGGAGTATGATATTAAAGCTGCACAAGATCTCTCTGATTTCATTGTGAGTTAGGTTAGTTTATCTGCATTTTTGTGATACCACACTATTTGGTGTTTCTGAAATACGCTTCAAACTATCAGACGAGCTAGCTTCTGAAATCAGACGAGCCCTACTGGCTGTTGTAGTGTTGTGTACTTGTGTTGCCCTGAAATCAGACTGGCGCGCAGAATGATTGCACAAAAGTCTTAGCATACTGTTTATTGACCATGTCATTGAGAAATTTCAAATCTCAAATTTTGTTGGATTTGTTGCTTTTATGTGATTCAGTGATTGGTCACAATTTCTTGAGAGTGATGCTCAATATGAAATATTTTACTATGTTAGTCTTCGATAATCATTCTGAAGAACAAACTGTATATTATCCATCTATATTATCTGTTTCCGAGCCGAATCTGTTATATATCCGTCCCGACGGTACCGTATTCGAAACTCTGAATATTCCGAATTCGTATTTGTATCCGGTCTTACCGTATTCGACTCCGAATCTAGGGGAAAAATTGTGGGTTAGGATACGATTTAAGCAATATCCGTCCGAATATGATACGATTGCACCTCTACCTGTAAACACTGCACAGCGTAGCCTCCAAGCAGACTTGCTTAGAGTTGCCTCCAAGGCTAGAAACAGCCTCCAACCAATAAAAAAATTGTCACGACCCCACCTATCAGTTGGGAGGATGACAAATAGAGTAGGGATCAGGATATATGGCATTTGGAGTACAGAATTTTTCTCCTTTTTAATTATAGTTATGAACTCCATCTTAGAAGCAGTAGTTGTCTCTATACATCATAAAAATTGTGCTAAATTTAGAGACTGGTTTTGGATCCTAGCTTAGAGGCTGTTCGACTTCTACATAGTGTGGATGCCAACGTTGAGGGGTGCCACTGTTTGATTTGAGTTCGTACCAACAATTTAGCTAGCTTTTGTCTCCCAATACTCCCTTTATTATGCCTTGGGAGATTCTGTACACTTTTTGTGAAAAGACCCTCTTGTTTCTTGATTTTTGCGTACGGGTCCTTAGTTTTTACAGGAAGGCTTCGCCACGTCAGCGATTTCACGAGAAGGCCCTTCGTTTTTCTGAAATTACATATAGGTCCTCAATTTTTTAATAGAGGCCCACCTTTTATGAGATAAAGCCCATGCTTTTTTCAGCATGACGTATGGGCCCTTGTTTGTTTGCGAAACAACTCTTCGCTTTTTCTGAAATTACATGTGGGTCCTTGATGTTTTTCAGAAAAACCCTCTTATAATAAGTGGTCTTAACTCTTAAGACTAGGCTTATATATTGGAGGAGGCTTCGAGGGTTTGTAGCGCTGATTTTTTTTATATGGCACTGGTGTCAAATTACCCTGCATCACCTCTGAACAAGTGACACGTGTACTTGCCTCAAAGCAATGTCAACTTTTTCCTCCTAATTCATAACTTTTCCTCTTTTCCTCGTTGTGCGTACCCATGGCTTCCAAGGCCCCGCTCAGAAGGGCTTCCGGCGGTGGCTACAGTACCTGCTACAGTAAAATTATTTTTTTCTGTTTTTTTTTAAAATTTACTTATACTTTTTTCCCGTTTTTTGTTTTCGGTTTTTTATATTTTTTTACATTTAATTATACTTAATAAACCAACTCAGCTACAATATTTTTTTAGCCAGCTACAGTGTTTTTTCAGCAAAAGCCAAAAACCATCGCTATTTCGATCACCCCCTAAGCTTGCTGCTTTCCATCGCATTGTGAGCGCACATCAAGGACGAGCCAGATGACGAGAAAAATCGCATGTCGGTGACAACGTCAATGCCACAAGCAACTTAGGGCCAATGGCGGTAGTCAGGCAGCTCGTTGAGGCGCAAATCGGCATGTTGGGGCTACTTGGCGTGGCCGAGGAGGGTTGTAGCAGCTTCCATAGGTGTGTTCTTTTTGGCTACAACTCATATTTTATAGCTGCATCTGATAGTTTTTGGTCTTAACGGCGGCGTTTGTGCGAATAAACCGAATACCGATAAATCAATTTGAAAAGGCTGTTTCGATAAACCGTTTCGTAATAGAGAGTATGAAGTAAGAAAAATTTGCATGTGGTTTTAGCCGATATAAATGAAGTCTTTACAGTATGTATTACAGTTAACGTATTGACCCTGTTTTGAAAAAGTATTCCGTTTGAAAGTAAGTTACTATAGACAAAGTTAAAAAATAGTTTTTAAAATTTAAAAAGAATAAGCCCTAAATCTAATTTTCTCGTCTTGCTAACAGGTAAACTAAGCTTTGGCCATTCTTAATACACATGTTGGATTGGACGTATGTTTTCCCTTCCCATCCCATTACGCAAAGAACAGAGGCGACCAGAAAGGGGATGGATACCATAGTATCAGTGATATCACGGTTTATAAAACCATAAACTTTATTATGCCTTAAATCTACTACACCGTAGTATTTTCTAAAATCTACAGTATTCGCTGAAAACTAAAAAAAACTTTATACTATGGTGACTGGTGGACTATCCTTCGTCACCTCCAGCTCGCCGGGCACACGGATCCTCTCTGTGTGGTGACTGGTAAGGTTCTTGGATTCTCCACAGCGATCTCGCGTTGCGGCAGGCATCCGATTCCATCCCCGTAGACGAAGCAGGCGAACTCGGCAAGCAAATGCAAAGCTGCAGCTGCTGTCCTTGCATCCTTCCCTTCCTCCCCAAGCTCGGTAGTTTGGTGAAGGAAACCACCGCTACCTTTTCTGTTTCCTTTCCTTTGCCTCCCCCGTTCTTCGTCTCCTTCTGGTTCGCCACCGCCACCGCCGGCGAGCTTTGAGATTAGATGAGGCGGCGCTGCGGGTGGCTCTCTTTCTTTTGCCGCCCTCGCCGCGCGGCCGCCCCGCTCCCGCACCCAGATCCACCGCGTCCTGAGCCCAAGGTATCATTAATAACAGCTACCGCCTGGTCTTCAATTATCTAGGACGCTGGGAAAGATCCAAGATAGGTTTGCTAGGCGGTGTTATTGATTTCATTGCGCATTCAACAAGGATTCCGGGTGTGTTTAGTCCGATGGAAATTGCTTTTCATTTCATGTTCGAAGTTTAATTGCTTGTTTGCAAGGAATAGCTTTAGCAATTGACAGAAAAAGGCAAGAGTGGCCAAACCATGCAAATTACAACCATGAGCATTGACGAAGACAGGCCAAACTAAGAAAATAACTTGATAACACACCTTTGTGGAAAGCAAACAAAAGAAAAGATGATGTGGCTTATTGGGAAGACGTATTCTTCTTTTTCCCCTTATATTTGCAAAAATCTTCATACTAGATTGTTAGCCAAAAACCATGGCTTCTCAGTTCCAATCATCTGTCATGACTCATGACACTGGACTTGACACATGAAAATTTACTTTCTATGAAATGCTGAGCAGGGAGAAGAGGAGCAAGGTGCTTCTGACAAAGTTGTCATGGAGAACATTCTATCAAACAATGATTTTTCTGAAGGTCTACATTTGTGGCATCCTAATAGTTGCCATGCATTTGTGGCTGTTGAAGGATCAGGTTACCACTATGGTATAAGGCCACATTCAGGGTCAAATTATGCTGTACTTACTCACCGCACACAGAGTTGGCAGGGGCTTGAGCAGGACATAACAGTAAAGATCACTCTTGGTACTGAGTACGTCGTTGCTGCCTATGTCAGAGTTCATGGGGAACTTCATGAGCCTGTCGGAATCCAAGCCACTCTAAAACTTGAGGGCGAGGGTCCTTCTATCAACTATCGTTCTGTTGCAAGGTACTTCAGCTGGAAAGTACTGTTTGGTGTCTTATATGTATCTATATCAGAATCATTGGTTTATCAAAGGAAGTTGTTTGACCAGGATTTTGGCCTCACAAGAACGCTGGGAGAAGTTGGAAGGTTCATTTGAGCTAACAACTCTACCAAGACGTCTGGTGTTCTACCTTGAAGGTCCCCCTGCTGGTGTAGACTTGCTCATAGATTCAGTTACCATCTCCTACAAAGTATGCTGTCAACTCTCTTGCGTATGTTTATGCGTGTGAACCAATCTTGTATTACCAACGGGAATCAAGATACATGTTATGATTTAATAACATGTTAATCTGTTGGCACTACATTTCTGAATGGCCCTAGAAAGGAAGAAATATCATATGCTAATACTAATTGCTGGTGGCCTACAACTATGACATATTTTGCTTAATCCTCCAGCACATGTAATAGAAGTATTGCCACCATAGTTGAGGGCTTGAGGCATCTTTATATTAATTCTTAACAGCAGCTAGTTCTATAATACCAATTGGATATTAGATCCTATGTCTTGTCATTTTCCTAACTACTTTAAATTTCTGCAGAAAACAGAGAGGGCAGTGTCTTCATTGATTGGTGGAACTGGAACAGCAAACATCATTTCAAATTGTGATTTTTCCGAAGGCCTTCATTTGTGGCATCCTAACTGCTGCCACGCATATGTGGCATCACAATGGTCTGGTTTCCTTGATGGTATTAGAGGGAACTCAGGAGAGAATTATGCTGTTGTTTCAAAGAGAACTGAATTCTGGCAAGGTCTCGAACAAGATATTACAGATAGAGTATCTACTGGTACTGCTTATGCAGTTTCAGCGTATGTTAGAGTTGATGGGAATATCCATGGGAAAGTTGAAGTCAAGGCAACTCTGAGGTTGCAAAATCCAGATGAATCAACACACTACAGTTCTGTTGGAAGGTACTGTGCTTTAAAGTTGTTCAACGCCAAATTCTTTCCTTATCGTCCCTAATTGATGATATAACCTGATGTGACAGTGTGTTAGCCTCCAAAGAAAAGTGGGAGAAGTTGGAAGGCTCTTTTTCTTTGACAAATATGCCCAAACGTGTGGTCTTTTATTTGGAAGGACCTCCTTCTGGGGTGGATCTTATCATTGATTCTGTTACTATTACTTGCTCTGAACATAAGCAGTCAAAGGTGAGTGCTTTTCCATGTGCATTTCTTATAACCTTTTCCTGAACAACATATTTTACCATTCAAATTGACAACATGTTATATGTTTCTTAGAAGTTTACCGAACAGCTAACTAGAATGGGAAATTCACTCATGTCCATGGGAACCCATGTCCCCTATTAGTGATTTCACCATGATGCAATGTTTCAAAAATGACAAAAAAAAAAATCATGGATGTAGTACACATAAAGTTATGTAAACCTGCAAATTTTCATTTTCAAATTCGTCCCTGATACCAAGAAACAAAAAAGGCAAGCAATACTTCTAGCGCATGTGAACAGTGCATGATTGACTGCTTGTCTTTTTTGGTTCTTGATACCAGAGATGAATTTGAATTTGAAATTTTACAGGTTCACATAACTCGATGTGAACCACATCCATGATTTTTTATTGGATTTTTGAAACATTGCATCATGTTGAAATGGCTAATGGGGACGCCGGTTCCCTTGGACACCAAATTCATGTTCAGCTAGAATTTACTGAATGTTGCACTTGGGCTATTGTGGAGTTCTGAAACTCTTATATGAAAATAGTTAAATTTCAAGATTTTTAATGCAAAAGATCAAGCATACTTAAGTATTCAGCTAATAATTTTCACAAATTTCAGTGTCCATGCTTTTCCCATTTAGCCTTATAATCATATGCAGCGAATATATCCATCTTCTGCTCCGTTCTTGCTCTTCATGCCATACAAAATCATACATAAAACTTTGCAATGCCTATGACCTGATAATCATTTTTGCAATGCTTATGACCTGTTAATATTTCATTTTAAAGGAAGTAAAAGTACCAAGTGGAATCGAGACTATTATTATTAATCCTCACTTTGAAGAAGGGTTAAACAGTTGGTCTGGAAGAGGATGTAATATCTTTAGGCATGAGTTCATTGCTTATGGGAACGTTCAGCCCTTAAATGGCAGCTATTTTGCTTCAGCAACTGGACGGGTCCACAATTGGAATGGCATCCAGCAAGATATCACAGGCAGAATGCAGAAAAAAGTTCTTTATGAGATTAGTTCTCCTGTTCGCATTTTTGGCAGTGCCAATGATTCTGAAGTTCGTGCTACTTTGTGGGTACAAGAATATGGCCGTGAACGATATGTATGTCTTGCGAAGTAAGTATATTCATTTTATTGGTTATGCCCTCTGTTGACAATGTTATTTTTTAGGAGCCATAGATATACTAGTTTACTAATTTTTCTTTAATTAACAAAGAAACCAGGCTTCTGATAAGCAATGGACACATTTGAAAGGAAAGTTCCTCCTTCATGCTCCCTTTTCCAAAGCTGTTGTTTTTATAGAGGGGCCACCTGCAGGAATCGACATCCTTGTAGATGGCTTTGTTCTATCTCCAGCAAGAAAACTCTGTGCTGCACCATGCCCAAAAATTGAGGTTGGTAAGCTAATTGCTTCATACAATTGTTGCCCCAAGAGTGTTTGTTCAAATGATCTTAACACGTGCAAAAAATAGTTGTTTTCATAAACCTTTCTCAATCATGAATCATGATAGTAAATAGAAAGCTATAGTTTGTCCTTTCTAATTCAAGTATGTTTTGTTGTTAACTCAAGGATGTTTTCCTTGTATGGCAGAATGTTTCCTATGGCGCTAATGTGATACACAATAGCGCTTTCTCTCACGGGCTTGCTGGGTGGAGTCCGATGGGGTCATGTCGACTGATTATCCACACTGAATCACCTCATATGCTATCTTCCATCTTAAAGGACCCCTCGAGTCAGCAACATATAAGTGGTTGTTATATCCTCGCCACAAATCGCAGTGATGTGTGGATGGGGCCTTCTCAGGTGATAACTGGCAAGCTAAGGCTGCACACCACTTACAGAGTCTCTGCTTGGGTACGTGCTGGGTCTGGAGGACATGGCCGTTACCATGTAAATGTTTGTCTTGCTGTTGACCACCAATGGGTTAATGGGGGGCAAGTGGAAGCTGATGGGGATCAATGGTATGAAGTCAAAGGAGCATTCAAGCTTGAAAAGCAGCCAGCCAAAGTCACCGCATATGTTCAGGGCCCTCCTCCAGGTGTTGATCTCAGAGTCATGGGCTTCCGAGTTTATGCAGTTGATAGGAAAGCACGTTTTGAGTATCTGAAGGAGAAATCAGACAAGGTGAACTTCCCCCAATGTTTTTTTTGTTAAATTGACAGTTTGCTGTGTCTACACAAGCATATAATGATACCTCCTTTTCCTCAAAATAAGTATTAGACTGAAACATTTCGTCTGTGCATCATCCATTGATTGCTTGTATTAGTGATGATTTTGCGAGATATTAAATTTAATTTCCTGTTTTTTTCCTTGATAGGTTAGGAAGCGTGATATCGTTCTGAAGTTCCAAGGATCAAATGCTGCAAATCTTTTTGATTCATCTATCAGGATACAGCAGACAGAGAACAGTTTTCCATTTGGATCATGCATAGGGAGAAGCAACATTGAGAATGAGGATCTTGCTGACTTCTTCGTGAAGAACTTCAACTGGGCTGTATTTGAGAATGAACTGAAGTGGTATTGGACAGAGGCGGAACAAGGAAGACTAAACTACAAGGATTCTGATGAGTTGCTTGAATTTTGCCGGAAACATAACATACAAGTTCGTGGCCACTGCTTATTCTGGGAAGTGGAAGATGCAGTCCAGCCATGGCTTCGATCATTGCATGGCCATCACCTGATGGCTGCCATACAAAATCGTCTGCAAAGCCTATTGTCAAGGTACAAAGGTCGGTTTAAGCATCATGATGTAAACAACGAGATGCTTCATGGGTCTTTCTACCAAGATAGGCTGGGAAGGGACATTAGAGCTCACATGTTTAGAGAAGCACATAAACTTGATCCTTCAGCGGTCCTCTTTGTGAATGACTACAATGTGGAAGATGGATGTGATTCGAAATCTACCCCAGAGAAGTACATCGAGCAGATTGTTGATCTCCAGGAGAGGGGTGCTCCAGTTGGTGGGATTGGCATGCAAGGCCATATCAGCCATCCGGTGGGAGAAATCATATGCGATTCCCTGGACAAGCTCGGCATACTGGGTCTCCCAATCTGGATTACTGAGTTGGATGTCGCGGCAGAGAACGAACACGTTCGAGCCGATGACCTGGAGGTGTTCCTCCGCGAAGCATTCGCCCATCCTGCTGTGGAGGGGATTGTCCTCTGGGGATTCTGGGAGATGTTTATGTTTCGAGAACACGCCCACCTGATCGACACTGATGGAACAATCAATGAGGCTGGCAAAAGGTACCTTGCCCTGAAGCAAGAGTGGTTGACCCACACTGAGGGCAGCGTCGATCGCCACGGGGAGTTTAGATTCAGAGGCTACCATGGGGCGTACACGGTCGAAGTAGCGACGCCTTCAGGACAGGTAACCAGATCGTTCGTTGTTGACAAGGAGAACCCGGTGCAGGAGGTTTCTCTGGACATTTAGCTTGCACGAAATGAAGTATGCTCCCTCCACTATCTTTTCAATACCGAGAATTTTCTATTTGATGCCAAACCTTCACAGTCCACCTTGTGTACGTACTAGTGTAGAAAGCAAACTGATGGGAAGAAGGGACATGAAGAACCCAAACATGACCAAGTGACATCTTCTCGCGGATAAAGTGAATATCAATCTCGATGTGCATCGTGCGTCTCGGTTGGATGGCATGTAGACAGCGCTAATGTTGTCACGGTACACAACAGGAAGGTGGAGTTCCTGAAGAAGTCGGCGTTAGCATCCTGGCCACCTGCTGCCCTGCACCAGTGTTTGCCAGTAAGAATTCCGACTGAAGGGTTGGGCTTCTTTTCTGGTCTGAGTAAAGCCAGGCCAGAGTCAGGTCATGTCTAGTACCTGCCGATCCATGCAGGAGAGATCAGCGAACCATACGACACTCTGCCATGCTCCTGAGAAGAGGCAACCAGGATTACCTTGTGAGAGACATGTGGAGGCCGCCCTTGTTAGGATTATCAATAGTAATCAGACAAGGTAAATAATTGTAATTCATAACAGATGCTTTCTTACATATAGTGGCAGATCCAGAATCAAAATTTAAGGGGGGCTAATAGGATTTGTTCACCAGTTTACCGAATGATGAGTTAATGGTTTGCGGTAACTTGTCGTATTGTTGGTGAGAGGTAGAAAAAGGCTATTATGACTATAGTGGGCTATCTTGAAACTTTCATATGATGTGTGTGCGCACGCGCGCACACAGATTCCTCTCTGCGATGGTTTGAAGATATTTGGCCAAGAGAAAGAACTAAAGACGCTTCTCGAATTGCTTGGCATACCCAAGTACTAATGAAGCAACGGCCAAACGCCTTGCCGTTTTGCCAATAGTTGGTGGTGGGGATGTTGGGAAGACTAGTTTAGTGCAAGACTAGTAAGTGCTTGTCGCTTTGCTTCATTTAATACTGCTCTGTTCCTCCTCAGTTCTCACCTGACACTCACCTGACAAGGCGGTCGCCCAGGACTTTGCCACAGACACCTTGGCGACGCCGTGGACAACCAGACCTCCTGGGCGCTCACCTAGCTTGCCCAGGCGCTGCAGATCTCTAGAACATCCTATTCTTATCTATCTTCGGGAACATAAATAAAACAAGGAAACATAACATCCTATTCTTATCCGATTACTACTCTTGCTAAGCTTCAGTCGCTCCCTTAGAACCTGCTATTGTGTCCCCAAAGGAACCCGACGCCTTGTTTGCAAAGCAACGGAGTTCGACACTGAGGGAGTTCTCTAATTCAGTGACTCCATCGAATCCAATCAGCTCTAGGTCTGTGATAGCTTCGTACATATGTACGCCCCCCACATGACATCTCCCTTGTCTCGAAGAAACAGCTTTACATCCTCCCAAGACGCATTAGCGGCCAACATGCCTTCCCAACGCACCATCGCTCTGCCACCAGGTATTCCTCCTCTCCACACCTCTCTCTCTTCATCTCTCTCTGTTTCTCCCTCTCTCTCTCTTCTTTCTCTCTCTCCTCCTTCTGTGCAGCTCAGGGAGGCCTGCCGCCGACCACCCACCGGCGCGGGGCGCGCGGTGCTACGGCAGCACGCAAAGGCGCCGACGCTGGCGCCGATGGCCGCGGGGTGTAGCTGGCGGCGACAGCGTGCTGGCAGGCGCACGCTCGGGCCGGCGTCGGCAGGCGAGGGCGCAGACCGGAGGCACAGCTGCTGGCGACGTGCGCACGCAGGCGGCAGCGGGCGGTGCTCGGCGCAGCGTGCAGGCTACGCCAGTGCACAGGCGGCGGACGGCGCGCGTGCTACGGGGGGCTAGGGGGAGCGGCCAGTGTAGGGGGGCGCCAGCCCCACCTGCCCCCCGTGGGTCCGCCACTGCTTACATAATCTACTGTTTTTTGATTGTCTAACCTATCATATAGTAAAAATAGGAGAAAAAAACATCAAAAAAGAGAAAAAATATTATTTTGTCAGTACTATAGCGAATTATAAACCAAAGATGTTTTCTGGTCTTTTTGCTCTCAGGACATCTTCAGAGAGCTTCGAGCGCCCTTGATATTTGGCAGTGAGTTCTCTCTTGACGTGGTGCCCTTGTTTTCTGGAAGTGATGCATAGCCGCGCGACGACACCGATTGTGGCGAAAAGCATCATGGCGCTTGTACCGAGACACCCATATGATTTTTTAGATCTTATTTTTATTGCTGATTATTATGTTTGTGACTACCAAGTATCATCCTGACCCTTTTCAAACTCTAACATAAAAATTATATCTATCCAGCCTTAGGGTTAACACCTAACCGTATCTCTATTTATAGTCTAGAGTCCAAACTATGATCTTATCTTTAAAACCATGAGTTCTTATCCAGTTCTAACAAATAAAGGACCAAAAACCCTTACGTAACATAAGTTTTTCAACTTTTGTCACACTACCAAATCTTGAGCACTGCAAAATTAAATTGTCACGTGTTGTAACCTCTGGACCACACCTCTGTAACATCAACACGCATCGTCCATCCTTAATCTTCACGCACCCCAATTCAAGCAAAATTATCTCCTCCAACATCCTTCACCCTCTAGACCATGACTTTGCACTAAGCCATCTCCCTGTCATCGCTGTAGAGCACAATAGTCTCTGAGTTACTCTGTACATGCAAAGACCAACGAAATATCTTTTTTCCAGCACAAGTTCTTTCCAACTTGACTGACATAAGTGCACAAACGTCACACGCTTCAAATAACATCAATAAATAACATGATCAATTATTCATCATCACAAATATTTTAGACCTAACTATATGGTTTAATAATCTCCATCTTGATAAATACATTAACAATATCTCAAGATAACATGATTTCAAATAGATCTACATGAAGAAGTGAAACCAAACAAGTATTTTAAGCCATAAGCCACAAATTTCTCATAAATCTCTCTCCCTTTGGCAATGCAAGCATCAAAGCATAAAAGGAAGAAACAGCAAAGAGAGAACTCACAACCAAATATCAATGATCTAATTTTTTTTAAAGAAAAACACACCATGAAAACTTAAAAGATTATTTAAACCAGTAGAATTGATATGTACAAAGTTATGTTCTTATAAAGTTTGCCTAATTATAAGCATGCATATATAACAAAGTAGGCCAAAAGAAACTTATAATGTGATTTAGCAAATTAATATACATAGCAAACATTCACAAAAAATGACTAGTTAAGTTAAAGATCTCACTAAAAAAGATAGCCATATAAAAATACAGATTTAAATCTAGATACTAGAATCAGGAACTAAGTGAGCTACAAGTGCCAAACTGAAGCGCAGAGCTTAATATAGATTTACATAACTCAACACATAGCACTTTATTGACACTTAATTATGGCTTATCTCAGTAAAGCATGTTCTAGACTAGGAACCATCTACAACGGCCTCCTGAACTTTAGCCCAAATTAATTTCAACACATTTATAATGACCTTTTTGAGCCAACTTGAATGACATCTCATTAATTGTACCATCTCAAGCCTTATTTTTTGATTATGCCAAACCAAAGAGCTTAAGCTTTCATAATCTCGGTCATACAAAACTTCATCCAAGTTCATACCTAGTGCACTGACAAGCCGTCTTGTGGGAAAGAAATTATGAAATGCATACAAAATTAGCAATTTCACTATATTCTTGCCACATGTATTTCTAGAAAAGCTAAGAGTGATTTAAGTAGGAACTAGAATGGCTTAGATTTACACTTGACTTAGAATTAGGATTTAACTAGGCATTTAAATATGACACATCTCAAAAAGTAATCACTTTAATCAAAACTTAGCGAAAGAATTCTATTTTGCCATGTTGTTTGTTTAAGTTGATAAATTTTAATAAATAGCTTATTATGTCCTTGCTAAGCTACACATGTAAAATCATGATCAGAAAATCTCAAAGTACACATCATGACTTGTTTCATGATTATTGATTTAAATAATAATTCAAGTTCTCAAAAATAAATAAAAACAAGACTTTACAAAGATATACAAAAAAACTCCCTCTTAGAACAATTTCATTGGATGACATACCGCCAACTCACTCTGCAACCGAACAAATCGAAAAGTATCAAGCGGCTTAGTGAGAATATTAACAATCTAAAAATTAGATTCAATAAAGTATAGAACAACATCACCATTTTCCATATGGTTTCTTAGAAAGTGAAATCTGATATCAATATGTTTATTCCTAAAATGTTGCACTGTGTTCTTAGCAATATTAATGACACTAGTGATATCACAATAAAGTAGAACACTACTTAATTCTAACCTGTAATCCTTGAGTGTAGCAGAAATCCATAGGCTTTGAGAACAACTAGCAACATCGGCTACATACTTAGTGTCAGGAGTGGATTGTGCAACAGATGATTGTCTTCTAGAAGACCAAGAAACTAATAATGTGCCTAAAAATAACATGTACTAGAAGTACTCTTTCTATTAATCCTACAACCCGCAAAATCACTATCTGAATATACACGCAAGGTAAGATAGAATAAAAAAGAATACAAGAGTCCAAAATATAAAGTTGATTGGAGGAACCTGAAAATTCTTTTCATAGCCTGATGATGGGAAGCTTGACAAAGATAAGACAGGTGAGCAAATTGATGCTAGTAAATTTCAGAGTATGGTGGGTAGCCTACGATATTTGTTACACATGTGGCTAGATCTTGCATTTTCGGTTGGTGTAATTAGCGGATTTCTGGAGAGACTAACCAAGATGCATTAGCAAGCATTGAAACATATTCTGAGGTATGTGGTAGGCTCTACTGATCTTGGTTTGGTATATTCTAGGAGGGAAGAAGCACCACTGTTGATGGGTTATAGTGACAGTAATTTTGTCGAAGATCTTGATGATAGGAAAAACACGATAGGCTCTATGTTCTATGTGTATGGCAATGTAGTAACATGGTACTCTCAGAACTTGAAAAGTGTGGCACTTTCAACCTGTGAGGCTGAGTTTATGGTAGCAACCTCGGCTGCGTGTTAGGGGATATGGTTGAAAAGGATGCTCCATGAACTACTAGGGAAGGATGATGGACCACTTATGCTATATGTTGATAACAAGTTAGCTCTAGCGGTAATGAAAAACCCAATGTTTTACGGAAGGAGTGAACATATAGATACACGGTTTCATTTTATAAGGGATTGCGTTGAGGATAACAAAGTGGTCGAAGTTCGAGTACTTGCAAAGCGGTCGAAAACAACAAAGTTTGCTAAGCATTCCCTCCCAATATCCATACAAGTGTCAGAACTCTTAAGTCTGCAGTATCCTGCTAGTAATCAATAAATTCACGGTCTTCACTAAAAAGTAAGGCCAAGAACATGCATATATGAGAAAAGAGGCCTAATTGAATCCACGGTTATTGCCCCTAACAGTGTGATGCGCGTTAAAGTTACTAATTAATTAGCTCGCGCATAACTTTTTCATGCTTAAAAATAAATGAAGTTGGGCAGAAAGGTAGGACCATCCTTGTATATCGGTCTTTTTTTTTTTTGCTGCGGTTGGTAGTTTTTGATTGAGACGGGTGATTTTTGGCTATTTGTGAGAGAGGGTACAGAGTAAGAGAAACTCACATTTTGTTTTGGCTGAATAGATGAAGGCGCTAGTGTCTATTAAAATCAACTTGTAGACTCCGTTATAAAAAGACTCTTCTTTTGAAAGTTAGTTATTGTAGAAAAGCCAAAATCAGAAATCGAAAAGAAGAGGCCTATGATTTATGGCTGTAGTTTATGGATTTTAGCCCTAGTACGAGTGCTCGTGCGAATGAACCGAAAACTGATATACCGTTTCTAAAAGATTATTCCTATAAACTATTTCGAAACAACGATGAAGAAACTGTCATGTTTATTTATTTAAGATAAGTCATACGCTATAATTAGTAAGTCATAAATTAAAATAAGTTAAAAAGAACAAATACTATATGCGTCCTCTTCCTAATTCATCGTGTAAAATTTGATGTAGAATCCACTTTTCTATTTCCTTTGAAAGTCTGCCTACTCTCAGGATGTCCTCCTAGCTCCCGAAAGAAAAACGTCTTCTAGTTACCCCAGAATAATGCATGGATAGCCCTCCATCTTTAGTAACAGCAGTTAACCCTCTGCACCAATGGCCGTCACCAACTCACCTTTTTGACCTTTTGTCACCATTGTTTGTCAACTTGTATATATATGGTAGACAAACTACAACTGCAGCATAGGTGGCCAAATGGCAATGCTTTCAACTAGCCAGGTCAGTTCAAAGCATTGCCATTTGGTCACCTCATCTAGGCACGGCACCATCCATCACCTAAATAAGTCATGCTGATCACCTATGTTGTGCTTGAATCAAAACCTCGGCCGGCGGATCAGCTCAGCCCGGCACAAATAGTACTAGGCCTGACATGTCTCGGTTCGTTAGGCCCATTCAATTTTTAATGTTTAAATGATTTTATTTTGTAGTTTTTGTATTTTATATAGTTTATTTTGTAGGTATATTAATTTTATTTTGTATATTTTGAATTTATAGTGTTTATTTTATAAGCATATATAATTTTATTATGTATTTTGTGAACTATACGTTGGGCCATGCCGCCCATTTCGCCACGATGACCGCTCGGGCCCAGAAACCGCATGTCAGCTACCGCCCAGTATTTGCGCGTGGGGAATTTTGTCTGCAGCTTTCCTTTGCTTTGCAGCTCTGCTTTCGGTTCGTGTGGGAAGCTTTTGCTTTTGCTGAATTAGGCTGTTTCCGGTGGTTTCCTGCTGGATTTGGCTTCCCGTTCGATTCGGTCCGGCCATATCTCGCGGATTCCATCCATCTGATTCGGTTGTCTCGGTTCGGGCTGCACCGAATCCCCGGTTCTTGGCGGGGTGATTCGAGTGTTCGGCGAGCTTCGCTGCTGGTTTCGTTGCCGTTTCGATCCGTTCGTCGGGATCTTTGGATGATTTCGATCGATCCAGGACCAAGATTTCACCCCGAGGCTCGGGCTTTTTGCGGAGAAGGGTTCCCGGTTCCTGCGGCGGCGGTGGATCCATGGCGGGGGAGAAGGCGCCGCGCGCTTTCTCGATGGAGGAACTGCCGGGCCACCTCATCGGGGAGGTCCTGACCTCCGGCCGGCTCGCCGCGGCCGACCTCGCGCGACTGGAGGCCGCCTGCCGCGCGCTCCGGCCGCTGGCCGAGCACGCGGCGTCCAGGCTGTGCGCCGTGCGGACATCGTTCGCGTCCATGGGGCCCGCGGCGCGCGGCGAGCTCCTGGAGAGGTGCGGCGGCAGCTGGAAGAAGGTGCTCAGGTTCCTGCAGTCCGTTGAGCAGTCCTCCGGCACTGTCGAGACCTCCTCCGGCGAAGTGAGGATCCTTCCTTCACTTATGTGATAATAAAAATACAATCTTGATAGGTTTTATGTGGTGACTACAACTAGAAAGAAATATTAGTGTAAATGATTGGGCTCTAGTCGCAGTTTTGCCCATTTTGGAAGAATTAGGGATACATGATCATGCATGATTTTTTGGAATTCAGAAACATTATAGTTCAAATTAATACTCATGTTTGGCTTGTTTTGGAGTGAATACATGCTATTGCTAGGCTCTGTAGAATAACTGCGCTTGTTTTTTGAGTAAGTGGGAGTTAAGAACTAATCTGCGATGGACAAACTTATTAATGTTTCTGTTATTTATATATGCTGTATGCATTCTTACGACAAACAATACTACCATGAGCATGATGCTGCGGAATGAAACTGTGCAGTCTATCAGAAATGATTTATTATGATGGAGAATTTTTGGTAAACTGTGTTGCTATTGTTCTTTAAATGTTAAAACTTGGTCATGCCTTAGTTTTGTACTTTATGATTGTTGCAATTTTAAATTGTCATATTAACGGAAATAACGCATATAATGGTTTGGGATCGCCTGATTTATTGGACTATTGTTCTGGAGGGTTCAGAGTGATCTTTTGGATTTGCTATTTTTTCTTAAACATTTTGAGTCCTCCGCCTTACGAGTTTAATAGTATGTTGAACGTAACGCTAATTGTCATTTTTTTGGTATGGTTGTCAATAAGAAGACCAAATGAGCAATGGCAGTTGTTTTGTTGCATTTGGAAACAGTTACAATTTTGTGGTATGATTTCTTTAGGTTGACATTCAAATAGTTACAATTTATCTGATATTAGAAAAACATGTCCAAATTGGTTTCTTATTTATGTAAACATGCTGCATGTTTCCAGATGCAACTAGCGGCAGGGAGATATCACACACTTTTGGTCTATGACTCTTCTGTCTATTCTTGTGGGTCCAGCTTGTGTGGTGTGCTAGGTCATGGTCCAGATACTACACAGTGTGCGGCATTCAGTAGGGTTTCCTTCCCGTCACTTTCCCATGTTGTCAACATCTCTGCCTCTCACAACCATGCTGCTTTCGTTATGGAGTCTGGGGAGGTAATTCAGTAATTGATGCTGTCCTTAACGGATGCTATAAATTGCCTACTGCAATTTTCTGTTACATGGTGCCTTGCCATTCTAAAGAATTTTTTTTTCTAAATAGGTGTTCACTTGCGGTGATAATTCATCATTGTGCTGTGGTCACGGTGAGGTGGGGCGAACTATATTTCGACCAACCCAAATAGAAGCCCTTAAAGGGATTTTTTGTAAGCAGGTGGGACCAATGATCTGTATCATCCTTTTGTGTTCCATGTCTCCTACTATACCATATTGGTTGCCAAATGATGAAATGAATGGTCCTTCAATTATTATATGCCATCTCTTCAGCAAACTGAACCGTGCTTCTAGCTATTTGGCTTGACAGGCACCCTGCTTTCATTTCATGGTCGAATGTGTGTTTAATTTGGCAATGAGACTGTTGTATTTAATTATTTTGTATGTCTACTCTACTCAAATTTGCTAAATTGTAATGTCAATTGTCATTATGTTGCTTTTTGTTTTAGCAAAGTTGCATCTTCAGGTGCTGAAGACTTGCACTGGTTAGGAAAGCTTGCAGCATAGTGAACATTGGTTTGTAGAGTTGTAATATCTGCGTACATCTCTCTCAAAGTGCATTCTTTGTCTAAGCAGCATAGCTTATACGTTGAAGATTTGATCACTGTGCCAACTGAACGGATATATATCTCAGGGTGTTGTTTGTTTTATATATGTAACATGTTATATACGAAAAATTTGATATTGATCCATGTTAACAACCCCCCCCCCCCCCCCCCACTTCTAAGTCTTGTGCATGTGCGCATTCCTGTAGGATCTTGCAGTTCAGCTCCTCCTTTCTTTTTGTATAACCACCAGATTCTGTAATCCTTGCTACTAATTCAATTATTCAACTCATTTACATGTTAAATCAGTACTTTCCTGTTAACTAAAACTCATTTGTAACACTAATGTTTAGATTTCAGTATTTTTTATTACTCAGCATTTTGTATCTCTTTGTTCCGTATTTCTTCTTTATGAAAAGGGTTATACTTATATGTTACTTGATTTCTGTACTTAACAAGATTGCATCACACTAGGTGCTGCCATTATTTTCAATTTTTACTACGCATTTGCTAATTTGCTTAGCTCTTGTTTCAAGTGGTCGAGACCCTTTCCCTTTTTCTTTGTAATGCATTACTCCTATTTTAATAATATCTTGTTATATTCACAGGTCGCTACTGGTCTAAGTTTTACTGTCATTCTTACAAGGGACGGGCAAGTGTATACATGTGGAAGTAACACACATGGCCAGCTTGGTCATGGTGACACCATAGACAGGGCTACTCCAAAGATTGTTGAATTATTCAAAGGCCTTACTCCGGTGGTGCAGGTTGCAGCTGGTGCAAGCTATACATTTGCTGTAACAGATGATGGGACAGTTCATTCATTTGGCTCTTGTACTAACTTCTGTCTTGGACACGGGGACCAGCATGATGAACTTCTTCCACGTGCCATCCAATCATTTAAGAGGAGGAACATTCATGTAGTTCGTGTTTCTGCTGGAGATGAGCATGCTGTAGCTCTTGATACACTGGGATATGTGAGTTTATTTTGTTTGAAGAACTTTCAGTTATATCTTGTGATTGTTAGTTGCTCCCCAGACAGAAGTAAAAGTCAGAAATTTTCAGGTTTATACATGGGGAAGAGGTTACTGTGGAGCCTTAGGTCATGGTGATGAGAATGACAAAACTAGCCCAGAATTGATCAGCAGTCTGAGGGGCCAAGTTGCTGTTCAGGTCTGTTACATTTGTTCGCACCATTTTCCTCCTGACTTCTTTAAGCATAGAGGAATAAGTTCAGTATACATTGGGTGGGTTCATTTGCACTTCGCTTATGCTTTAGCTTCCATTTGTTATAGTAACTAGTTTTTAAATGATGTATTTTTTAAGGTGGGGTCTACAAGTAGATTGTAGTATAAACTGTATCGAGTTTAGCTATACCGGCTAAAATCGTATGCTACTATTTCCCTCTACGTACTGCCTCTCACGAACAGTCTAGAATTTAAAAATTTCAGTTATAAGCCTAAACTCAAAAGAACCAACCCATTATCATCACATAGATTAGAATGAACTCTTACTCTGTGATAGCAAGAGGGGCATTGCTATGCCTTTGTTTTAAAAGTTTATGCACAGTAATATGAGATTGAAGTTTGTTGTACCTGTAACACCATAATTACCAGTTTCATGTCTAAAAGCTTTAGGTTGTTTCTGAATTTGGACAGGTCTGCGCAAGGAAGAGAAAGACCTTTGTTCTCACTGATGAGGGCTCAGTTTTTGCATTTGGATGGATGGGCTTTGGGAGTTTAGGGTTTCCTGACCGAGGATCTTCTGACAAAGTAATGAGGCCTCGCGTTCTCGACAGCCTGCGTGGTCACTATGTCTCCCAAATAAGCACTGGGCTCTACCACACTGTTGCAGTGACAAATAGGGGCATTGTATTTGGGTTTGGGGACAATGAGCGAGCACAACTTGGGCAGGAGTACATTCGGGGGTGCTTAAAACCTACTGAGATAATGTTCCAGAAGAGTATGGAAGATATAGCAATTGCGGCACCAAGCAGTTAAATTCAAGGCTGAGATTACCATTTTAGTCCTAATAATCTGCATATGTTGTTTTTATCTCGGATTTGTGTATTTTATACTTAGCTTTTCAGTGGTTTGTGAGTATTTGGGTAAATGGGAGGAGCAAATTTGGAGGACAGTGTTGTAGCCGAAGGGGCATATAGCGTGGTATTTTGGTGATGTATTAAATAATTTAACTCACCATTCTATTCTGTGTAAAATTATTGGCCATCATCTCGAACATTGTCATCCACTTTTTGCATCGTGGGCATCTCTTTAGCTGAAAAACAGCGAACAGATGGAGTTGAATTTACCTAGGTCGCCTGCCAAGGGATGCAATTGCGAACGGCACGCAAGTGCTTTTCAAGAGGCTGTGCTTAGGGTTTAGGGTTTAGTGATGTTTTAATGATTAATGATGTTTCATCCGCATAATTTTAAATAATTAATGATGTTTCTATAATAATTTTATTTGAGAGTTTACTAACAGAAACCAAACCAAACCAAACCACAAAGGCACGCAAGTGCTTTTCAAGAGGCTTTGCTTACACCTCCAGTGGTCAAGGCCTCTTCTCAGCTCTCAAGTTTCTTCGAATAGTGCATACTGCAACCGTAGAAAACTGGAAATTGTCCATATTGTTACTCCAGATGGCTTTTGGGCAATTCTTGAAGCAGCTGCAAGTATCCAGCAAAGCCATGTAGTCAACACTAGTGCTTATTTTGGGGGTTATAAGCCTAGGCTTCTGATTTATTTTACACTGTAGCGGCTGAAAATGTACTAAAATGGCTGTTAGCTTTTTCAGCGTAATTAAAATTTTAAAAATAAAAAATTATATTATCATGGACAAATACAATAGAATACGGGAAAAAAGAAAAGCTAAAAAATAAAATTAAGACTTTAGAAACCAAAAGCTAAAAGTATAAGTTTATTGAAGCAAGACGGACAAGACAACTATTGCTTCTTGTTAAGGGTATTAGTGTCTTTTCCTATTGTCTAGGGTTTAAGGTTGTGTGTGTCTTATATTCACTATATATTGCCCTTTGGTTGTGCAATACACATCTAACCTTCATGCCATTCATCCCTTCCTCTATGCATATTAATGTGGTATCAAAGCCCTAGAGCTCGATCCACATCTTACTTTTGCAGTTGGATACTGTAGCTGTATTGCTTTTATTGGTGTTATTTAGTCTCTTATTGTTGTGGCTACAGACCAAATAGTAAAACGAGGAAATTGGCAGAATATGTGTGAATGAGAGATGGCCTATCCTCAGGATCACCTCAGGGGACCTTTTATATAACTGCAAAACTCTTTTTACAACACTACCCCTGGTTACAGGTGTTGCCTTAGGACATATTTGTCCTTTACATATTTAACTGGGCCTCTCAGGTTTACAGGCTTTTTTGCATCCCTACAACACCATGCATGCCCTGTACACATTTTACTAGGCCTCTTAGGCGGAGGTCATCCCCACAATAGTAGCCTTTCATGGTAGAGGGCTCCCCTTTGGGTAGGCTGAAACCGCACTACAAGAAATCTTATGATAGGTGACGTTTCATTTACGTCATTAAAACTGAAAATTATGTCATTATTCGACATCTGTGACGTTCAGATGACAAAAATTTATTCGTCACCTATCATGCGTCTCTAATCATGTTTTGTGACAAAAACATATTTTTTCATCATTGATCTAGTGACGATTCTTATTTCATCATTGAGTTTATGACGCTCATTTTCGTCATTAACAAGTCCAGGATACATCATAAATCACTTAAGCTTTGATGACTATACAATTTACACGTAGGACACAAAACGTCATAAACTTTTAGCACAGTGTGACGTGGAGCTGACATGGCAGGTTCATTGTGACAATGTGATTCATCATAAAAGTTTATATCCCAGTAACAGCCCATATAGCACAAAAGTTACAGCCCAATTGACATCCAATATAGCACAAAGTTTATAGCCCAATTAACAGCCAAATCCAGCCACATGTACAAAATACATCACAGCCAAATCCAACCACACGTCCAAAATTCATCACAGGTAAATACAGCCACATCCAAATCCAAAGAAATATCACTTACATCATAGGTTCAATTACATCAAGACATTGATGATAGCCAAGTTAGCAAAATAAATGCTCAAGACATCTCTAACCAAATGCACCACAATGTTCATTTCATCGTCCAAATCCAGCCACAAGTCACATCCCAAAACTAAGTTAATTGTCCAAATAGTTCACATTCATGGACCAAAACAAAGTCACCACACCAACCAAAAGACTACCGACATCTCATCATAAATCAAAAAGGCAACATGAAGAGGACTAACAAACCTTACTAGGGCTGACTAAAAGATGGAGTATTGAAGCTAATCAAACGATTTAATAAGGGCATTGGTCTCCTCTGAAGACTTCTTCAAATTTTCAATCTCTTCCAATTGTTGCTTCCTTGCTGCTTCTGATTCATCTACCTTCTTCTTCAAGGAATCCAACTCATCCTGCTGACCATCAAGTGTGTCTCTAAGATCTGCTGCACATTGCTTCTCTACCTCAAGTTCACTTCAAGTTCTTCAACACGCAAGCAACAACAACGCTTTGTCGCTTCTCTTTGGGGCGATCGACTCAAGACCGACATTTTGAAGAAACTTTGATTTTGGCAAGACTGGGAAACAACTTCAAGATGAGTTTTTGGTGCTTGCCCTTCTTGTGCAGATCGCAATGATGGCTTCCATATCACCTAGCAATAATAAGATAAGAATTTAGAAGTCACTTTCCATTGGCATTAAAATATGAGTACAAAAGAAGAAAGAAGATGTAACTCACAATAAGGTTCTTTACAGGCTCACTAAAACCTGTCTTGCTACTGCAATGGCACTCCTTGAAAAGATCAATCGCAGTGGGTGGCACATCTTTATACTTAGTTTGCTTCTGAAATTACATGCAAACAATTTGTAAATACAACATACCATCACTTTGAAAGATTTTTCATATGCAGATTTAAGTGTTCAATGCAATATGCCATCAGTAAAAATTTCTCACATCCAATCACTAACTTATGAGTGCCTTATGCATACAAATGATTCTCATGCATAAAGTAGACCATGGACAATATTCTCATTTATCAAATAAACTATATTGGAACTAGTACAATTTTTCTATATCTTACCACAACATGGCAATGCGCAATGTAGCTCCGAGAGCCTGTCCTTTGCTGGTACCGAACATTCTCACGGTTAAGTTTGTTTTTCACACACTTGTCCTGTAGAAAGGCAAACATTAGTAAGAAAAGTAGCTTAGTTCTATCACACATACAAAAGACACAGCCATACACAATATTTACAGCCATAGCCATACACAATATTTACAGCTATAGCCATACGCAATATTAGTAAGACAAGTAGCTTAGTTATACCACACTTTGCTCTCTATCTTGAACACACTAGTATATGAGAGGTAACACAGGAAGCTTAGTTCTATACCTTGTGCTTTGGGTTTGACCACATCTCCACTAGTGCTTTCCATTGCTCGTCAGTCATACTCTTTAGTGGTGATGTTGTTCTCACTTGGTTTGCTGGTACATTATCAAAGTAAGTCTTCTTCAACTGGTACCTCATTTGCCGTTGTCCACACTTGAGCAAATCAGCACATGCTTCTTTGATCGCTTCTCGTGCTGTGTCTATGGTAAATTGACCCTAATCAAGAGCACAAACAGTAGAAAAGAGGCATTAAAAGCATATAATGGACTGCATCATAACTTTTACTATAATAACTCAACCAAAAAACTATATAGCAGACACCTATCAATAGCAATATACTTTTGAACCACCAGGTCTCCCAAGCAATACATGCAATGTCTCCCAGGTCTAGAACAATTACCAAAAAATAATTGACTAGAATAGCACACACTGCAAGTAAAGCGAAAAGTAAAACCGAGATCCTCACAGTGCGGGTCGAAGCCACCAAGAAGAACAGGCAATGGTGATGTCCCAAAAACCGATTGCCTTGCTGTGCCGCGAATCACCAGATGAGGGTTGGCAGAGATACAATGCCCACTTTCGCAATTTGGGACACACCGAAACACGAAATCAAGGTACAGGTAGTGCCGCACAAAACCACCAAAGCGCACTGGCCCAGTGCACTCAAGAGCAACAAAAGGTGGCCAAGGTCTTCTACCTTCGTCAGATCAACTCCTCACCTTTGGGCTTCCCTTCAAAACCCTAACAGATGGGGCGGGCCGAGGGGGCCGGGCCAGAGGCGGCGGCGCGGGAGGGGGCGGGAGAGGTCGGGCACCCGGTGGGGCAGCCGGAGGCGGGCGACACCAGGAAGGGGTGGCGCCGGCCGCCGGGAGGCAAGCGGCACTAGATCGGCTGAGATCCGAGACAAGACGACTGGCGACGAGAACTACGGTGCGGCGTCGCCAGTGTGCTACGGTTTTCAGAAGAACGAGCAGGCGAGCAGCGGCTCTACGGGAAGTGGGCCGCAGCGCCAAGCGCGTGAAGTGGGCTGCCGACCGCGTGCGGGACAAAGTTTTGGCCTGGGAAGCTGCAGAAAAACGTTATGGGCTATTGGACTACCTGGGTTGAATTCTAACAATACTATTTCGGGTTGGGCTAAAAATACCTAGACTATACGTTATAATTTTTTTCACGCCCCAGGCTATAGCCCACCTTGCCAAGGGCCCAATTCCGCCCCTGGCTGTGGTAGACATCTGACATGTGGGATCCACAAGCACTTTTAAACATGTAAAAAAACTTTTGACGAACCAACATTGTCATGAATTTGTGACACTTGTAGGTTGGCCTCTTGTGACAAAATAACATTCATCATCATATGCCATTGTATTAGTTTATGACAATTTCAAGTTGGTCTTAATGACGAACACCTCATTTTCATCACTAAGCCACATCGCCACATACAAACGTCATAAAACGAAATAACGTAATGACGCATACCTCTATTGTCACAAGGAATTTGTCATAGAAGATCATATATGTTGTAGTGCCGTGCCACCAAGCCTTTTGGCCTTCTCCATCCATATGCCCTTTTGACAAGTAAGCCTATGAACCGAGTTGTGTGGATTGCCTCGAACGAACTGCCTCCGCGGCCTCTCCTAGGCACGTCTCCGATTGCCTTGAGCGACCTGCCTCTGTGGCCTCTCCTGGGCACGTGTCCGCTTATCGTTGGTGTGTCGTGCTGCCCCGAACGTTTTCGCACGTTCTCGAGGCAATCGGATGAGCTCGAGGCAGTTGGTGAGGCCGAGCAATCGCGCGTTCTCAAGGCAATCGAACGCGTTCTCGAGGTAGCCAGTGAGGCTGAGCAGTCACGCGTTCTCGAGGCAGCCAGGTGCATTCTCAAGGCAGCTTGTGAGGGCGAGCAGTCGCCGAGGTTGCTGCCCCGCAAGGTACGTGTCGCCTCGCAACTGGAGCGTCATGCCCATGCTTCACCTGCTACTTCGCGCGCTCTCGAGACACGAAGCACTCCAGAGGCACAACCGATGGGACACCTGAGACGCCATCAAGCAGTCGCCAAGGTTGCTGCCCCGCAAGGTACGTGTCTCCTCGCAACTGGAGCGTCGTGCCCGTACTTCACCTGCTACTTCGCGCGCTCCCAAGACACGAAGCACTCCAAAGGCACAACCGATGGGACACCTGAGACACCATCAAGTAGTCACCGAGGTTGCTATCCCACAAGGTACGTGTCACCTCGCAACTAGAGTGTCATGCCTGTGCTTCACCTGCTACTTCGCGCGCTCTAGAGGCACAAAGCGCTCCCAAGGCACAACCGATGGGACACCCAAGACGCCATCAATGGAGTCTCATACGCCCGTAGCCTTTAAAAGGTGGATGAATCACCGAGCAATGCCCCCTGCTTTTCTAGATTCACCTGCTATTGTTGTGCTCCCTTTGAACCCGCAATCTCCATCCCTCATCTCTTCTGCTGCTTCGTCTTCTTTGCCAATACCAGGATGGCTCACAGCCGTGACTACTCTCACCGCCCTACCGAGATGGAGTATGAGCTCGTGGATCGGGAGTCATCCGCAGTCGACAAGCGGTGGTGCATGGCCAAGAAGGTGGACGGTCGCTGCACCAACATGCTGGGAATGAGTTTGGCCAACGAAGAGTTGATCCGCAACCTAGTGCGCGATGGCAAGATTTCAAGCCAAGAGGTGATCCAGCTCCCTCCTTGCGACGAGAAGGAGCCTCATCCGTCAAAGTCCGAGACGATGGTATTCATTGCGTACTTCGATGCAGGCTTGAGATTCCCCGCGTCGATGTTCGTGGGTGAGGTACTCCAGTGGTACAAGTTGGAGTTGGCACAACTGACCCCAAACGCCATCGTTTTCTTTGTCGTGTATTGTTGGGCGTGCCGAATGGAGGGTTCGTGGCCAAGTGCTATCCTCTTTAGTTTCTTGCATGACGCCCGGTGCCAACCGAAGAAACTTTCCAAGGGCAAATATTTCAACCTCGGCAGCGTCAACTTCGTGCTGTTGTTGCAATGCACAAAGTTATTTCCGGCGAACGCTACACAGACAAAGTAGGAATCAAACTGGACGTGCCGATGGTTTTACCACTGCCTGGAAGGCGGTGACACTGTGAAATGGTCCGGCGGAATGTTGGACTTTAACATGTCCCCTTCAGTGCACCTCGATCGTGATGATGAACAGAAGGTGTGGAGGCTAGTCGGAGTGGCCCTTCGGCTAAACATGCAGGACCTGGCGGAGGAGTTTCTTATGTTTGGGGTGTCTCCACTAGCGCGCCAGTAGTTTGTTCAACTCGGGCCTGCTTGGGATGATGGCATCCGGCCTGTTATTGCTTCATTGCCATGGCCGACAGTTCCTCGTAAGTTCTTCGATGAACTATATTGACCTTTACCTTCTGTAGCCTTACTATATGTTATATCCTTGTAGGGCTGACTCTCGAAGACGCGGAGCGGGCCGCCACCGTTTTCTTAGGGCCGTACATCGCCAAAGAGCACAGCTTGCGAGAATCAGTGAAGGTGAACCTTGGGTGGACTAACAACGTCTGCGAAGCGCTCGGCATTCCTGTGCCGGAACACCCTCCACCGAATGCCCCGTGGTTGCGTGGGATTTCCCATGCCAAAACGCCCTCCGCTGAATGCCTTGTGATTGAGTGGGACTAGGGAGATGGCATAGAGGCCTCGACTTCCCAGCCACGGAGTCGCTCTTTGTAGGAGGCGGCACCCGCACACTCCCCGCATCTCCTCCCGTCCGAGGTGGTGGAGGTAGCCACCGTCGTAGCTGTGGAGTCGAAGTCTGCGGATTATGCGAACTCAGACCTTGAGGGGGGTACGACACGGTGTCTAGCCCGCGAGGGACTCTTCGTGACGAAGCCGGTCCCATATCTCCCTCCGACGACCGCGGGGCCAAGCGCATCCACCTCAGTCCTTCTGCCCTCGCGAGCGAGGAGACCAGTGCCACCGCTGCTACCAGCCCCACTATGACTACTGGTGCAGGGTTTCGGGCGGCATTGGCCACGCTGCTAGACGACTCTGATTCCAACGCAGAGGCCACTATCCCTGAGGCGGGGAGCGGAGAGGAGCATGCAAGGGCCGCGGGGACAGCGGGTGGTAACAGCTCACAGTCGAGATCCCCCGGTCGAGGTACGAGCGTGATCGACTTCTTTTCGCCTTTAGAATTCACGTGGTTTTCGCCCCTCTGCTCGTTGACACAATCCCTGGTGTCAGGGAGTCAGCGGTCTTTGGGACACGCACCTGTTTCCCACTCGGGAGCTGGGCACGACCTGGCCGGCATTGCCGTACAAACGTGTCTTTGAGTCCATTCCTGGGTGAGGCGTCTGCGGCTGGAGCTCGACGCCTCATTGTGGCAGACTTCGTTGCTCGTCTGGACGCACTACGAGCCCTGCAGATGGCAGCCGATTGCGCGAACACTGTGCTAGACCACCGCGTGCTCCCTTCGTGCGGTTCAGAGTTGTTGGAGAGCACTTTGGAGGCCACCGTGATGAAAGTATACACTAGTTATTGTAATAATGATTGTTGGGTCGATTGCTGACATCCAAAGGAGTGACTAGTGGCTGTGGAAGCTGCAGTCGAGTCCACTCGCCGAGGTGCCGAGAAGGCAGCCATTGAAGCTGTCGCTACTGCTATAGCTACTACAGTGAATCTCTGAACTAGTAGTGGAGAGGAGCCAATTGGCGCAGGAGGCGAAGGCATCGATCAAGTCTGCTTGTCGTTCCACCAAAGAGGCGGCTTTGCTGTGGCAACGAAGGACGAGCGAATTCGCTTCCTCGAGATGGAGGGCATCAAGGCAATTGCTAACATGCGGGCC
Organism: Melocanna baccifera; assembly: GCA_036346265.1. NCBI lineage: Eukaryota > Viridiplantae > Streptophyta > Magnoliopsida > Poales > Poaceae > Melocanna > Melocanna baccifera. Next base: position 380,746 of record CM070696.1, read on the forward strand.
TTGGCTGAGCGGACCCAAGAGGCCGCTGCCAAAGAGTGTGCGGGCTTGCTGCAGCAGATCTCCAATTTGGAGGTAGAGAAGGAGCGGCTCGTGTCCAATGTGGGAGCTATGGGGTGCACTATGGGTGACACCTCCTTACTGGCTTGGAGATCGTTAGATTCATTAGAGAGCACCCTGACGAAGTTAGCCGTCAAGGTCCCCCCTCAGTCCCACGGCCTCGAGGACGCCTCAAGCAGCTTCTGCAGGATTGGGGAGGCCTCATCATTAGCCTTGAATGCTACATGCGTGTACGGCAATCATTGCTCTTTGGTGACAAGCCAGATGCTGCTCGGCTTGCTCCATCTGTGGGGATGTTTGCACGTCGGCGAGCTGACGAACCTCTGCTTAGACCTGCTCGAGGGGAGTGAGACCATGTCGGGAGCTCTCCACGCCATGCGGAGGTCTGTTCGCGCCTTCCACCACTGCATCTGGGACTATATCGGGGAAGCTTCCACCAAGGTCGCCATGCGATGCACCCTCGGTGCCAATGCGGACCTCAGGCGCTGGCTTGGCAAAGTCCCCCACCGAGACGAGGGCGAGGGAGCCTCGACGGATGTGGCTACCGTACAGTAGGTGTGACACCAAGGTCCCTAGGCCTTCCATGCCATCTCCACCTTCGCTTTTGTAGCAGCATGCTTGCGCAATGTAACCACATTTTTTTAATAAAAAGGGACTTCGCACTATCCACTTACCCCTGTCGGATACTTACGTCGATCAGGTACTTGATAGAGATGTGCCCCTTGATTCGGATCGCCTTGTGCGCCATTGACTACGACATTGGGGGTTCGTAGAAGACTCCATGCGCTTTTGGGTTGAGAGGCCCCGCAGCGGCGAGGTCCCCATCCAAACGCACGTCCAATTAGAGCCCTTAGAAAAGTAAATCACCCCAGGCGCACGACGCCTATAACTGCAAAACATTATATCATTGCAATAAGTAATAGAGGACTTTTGACGCCCCGGTTCCCCAATCGCTTCAAATCCTTAGTTCTACGGTCGTGCCACGAAGCATATAGTTGGTCACATCCCTAGTCCCCACGCTTCTTGTTCTCGGGTTCGCCCTTGTAACACAACGAAATGTATAGTTACACGTGCACCCTATTAAGAACACACGCCCTTTTGCTCGTGTTACGAAGACGGATGCCTGCATAGTCAGCGGTGAGGCGAGGCTTAGGAGCGCGCACATGGATTAGCGTCGATGGGGTTTAAGACAATATGGGCCACCCCAACCAAAGAAGGCCTACAAGTACGTGCTCCGTCCTCCACCCCTCGGATGGAGATTGACGAAGCCAGCAGCCAGTTGAAGAGTGCGAATTCGAGTCTAAGGTAAACACAAGACTTGTTGCTGGGGCGTAGCCTGTGGTCTTCGCTCGTCTTATATATACCCCGCGGAGTGCGCACGGGGCCTCTGGTTTCCACGCATGTCAGATATATTTCGTAGATTGTGTGCGGAGCCCTTGGTCTCCGCTCGTCTTAGATAGACTCTGCAGAGAGTGCGCGGAGCCTCTAGTCTCCGCACGTCTCAAATATGCTCTGCGGAGTACGCGCGGAGCCTTTGTTCTCCGCGCCTATCAGACATACTCCGCGGAGTGCATGCGGAGCCTCTGGTCTCCGCGTGTCTCAGATATACTCTACGGAGTGCGTGCAGAGCCTCTGATCTCCACGCGTCTTAGGTATGGCCCGAGACGACGAAGTTCCTGATGCTTTATACTTCACAGAGTACGTCGGGCGCACGAGGCATCACTGCACGATTTTGGCCTGAGATGACTATGTTCCCGACTCTTTATACTCCGCAGAGTACGTTGGGCGCACGAGGTAGCACCGCACGATTTTTTCTTGGGACGACTAAGTTACCAACGCTTTATACTCCGTAGAGTACACCGGGTACACAAGGCAACACCACGTGATTTTGGCCCGGGACGACTAAGTTCTCGACACTTTATACTCCGCAGAGTACGCCGAGCACACAAGGCAGCACCGCGTGATTTTTATACATATATATGCATGGATGGCCATCAACATGATGCATATGAACATAATGCTATATTGACATGTACCTGTTTGCGCAAGAAGGCCTTTATAGGTACACCCATAGGGTATGATGGTCAAGACTTTTTTACGCATAGTACCGTCGCAACCGATCTGCATTCCACGTATGGTTGAGAGCACAGCCTTCAAGTGTGGATAGACGATATGCCCCTTGATGGAGTCTGTCGATCACGATGTATGGGCCTTCCCACTTGGAGTCGAGCTTTCCGACTGCCGCAGCATGTAGTTCCTTGCGCAAGATGAGGTTGCCTACTTGGAAGTTCTGCTGGTGAATGAGTTTGTTGTAAGATCGGGTTGTTGCTCACATATACTTGGAGATATGTTCTGCCGTGCTTGCTCGAACACCGTCAAGAAGATCAAGGAAGACTACTCACTCATTAGGTGGCGCGGGAGCAATGACTCGCCTAGATCCTGCTTGAATCTCTTCTAGAGTGACCGCCTTGTTGCCAAAGAGGAGCTTAAATGGTGTGAACCCTATGGGACGTGTTGCCGTTGTGCGAATGGACCAAAGCACATTCAGTAGCTGCCGCGATCAAGTGCCTTTCAGGAGGCTGACAAAGGCGCCTCTTAAGCCCAGCCGAGATGGTGCCATTGGCGTGCTCTACAGCCCCGTTGGACTGCGGGTGTCCTACGGAGGTGTAGTGGAGCATGATACTCATCTGCTGGCAGAATGCCTTGAAGGCCACGGAGTCAAATTGAAGGTTGTTGTCAACTATGATCTCCCTTGGGACTCCGAAATAGCAGATGATGCTTTGCCATAAAAAGTGTTGTACCGCTGCCAAGGTGACCTCGGGATCACCCCAGGGGACTTTTTATATAACTACAAAACTCTTTTTACAACACTACGCCTGGTTACAGGTGTTGCCCTAGGACATACTTGTCCTTTACATATTTAACTAGGCCTCTCAGGCTTACATGCTTTTTTTTGCATCCCTACAACACCATGCATGCCTTGCACATATCTTACTGGGCCTCTTAGGCTTGCAGGCCGAATGGGCTTAGGCGGAGGCTATCCCCACAACACTTAGGGCCTGTTCTTTTCGGTTTTTGGTTTTTGGCTTCTACTACAGTACCTAACTTTCAAACAGAGTATTTTTTTAAGACGGGGTCTACAAGTTAATTGTAGTACACGTTAAAAGTCTAATATCTATACCGTCAAAAATCGCAAGCGATAATCTTTCTTTCCGCAATCTCTGTCGCAAACAACCAAAAGCCATCAGCCGCAGCCAAAAAGAACAGGCCCTGATGTTTTTCTTTTTCTGGTTTCTGATTTGGAGAGAGGCTTGAGCAAGCCCTATTGTACTTGCTCACCTGACCAACTTTGTTAGGTGAGACTCTTTCTTCTTCTATTAATAAAATGGCATGCAAGTCTTTTACGTGTTCTCGAAAAAAGAAACCTAAAGAAGATGGTAAATAATGGAACAAAATTTGTCCCCCCCCCCGGGGGGGGAAATGATGTTTTACTAAGGACTAATGTCCTGTGTGCTAGAAACGTAAACAAAAACAAAAAGGCATGTTATAGCTCTATTCCACAGGAAAAAAAACCCCATGCTAAACAGCTGCAAGAGCTTTTTTCTATATGTTGCGCTTCCAAAGTGCAACATGCACATGTTTCTTTCATTGAGAGCCCTTTATTCTTTTTACATAATAACAAGATAATCTCGTTTCGTTGATGTTAAGTTACATCGAGATTATACATGAGGAGGTTCCAATTTGTTATGTTGTACCTTAACATCAACGAAACGAGATTATCTTGCTTGATTGTTCCTGATTTTGGCCCCGCTCAGCGTTTCGTCGCCAGCGGTGGCTTCCACGGCACTATAGCAGGATTTTTCATTTTTTATTTTGTTTTTTCCTCATGTTCCTTTGCATCGTCCGCTCTAGATTAGTGTGCCGTTTTTATTTTAAAATTTAATTATACCCAATAAACTAACTCAGCTACAGTAAAAAAAATAAGCTAGCTATAGTGTTTTTTCAGCAAAAGCCAAAAGCCATCGCTATTCCGAACGCCCCCTTTGTTATGTTGACGATGAATATGCTTGATTGTTCCTGATTTGTTGCAGACAAGTGTTTGATGCTGTAAAATTGTTTGTCATGTTTCGTTGAGAACTCGATGACGTCATCATTTATTTTAGAAACTCAAACATCGATGGAAGACCTATTAAAATATAATTTGGTATAAATAATAATGGTCATGTCATTTTCTCAGAATCAAAAATACAAACTTAACTAAATATGATATTAAAATGCCAATGAGCCCAAGGCAATAAATCGTCCCATAACAATACATAGGTGTCATAGCTAATCCATATAATTGAATCAAAGTCAATCAGTTTCAAATAGTAATTAAAGATAATTACTATATCAATAGTATTTAATTCAAAGCACAACTTTAATGAGAGAACTCTATTAAAATATAACTCATTGTCTCAATAGCACATGGCCAATTGGTCTTTAGTAGTAGTTTTGCTAAACAGCAACCTGATAATTATATGCATGATAGCAAATAAATTCAAATAAAATATAAAAATAACCAACCTAGAATTAAAAGATAGAGCCCAATTTTAGATGAATTCAGGAAGAAGAATTAGGTCAAACAGAGTTTGGACAGAGGAGAACGGGCTCTCGGAAGATTGATTGGGAAGGAAAATATTGGAAATTAATAGAGGAGAGAGAAATCTATTTTTGGGTTAAAGGAAATTATTTGGGATTTTTGTGTTAAAGGAAATTATGGAAAAGACTTATTTGGCTAACATGTGGGCCATGGCTCATAGACCAGGTCTATGGACCGAAGCTTTGGTGTATAATGGTTACTGTCTATGGAATAGTGCTCAGGTCGATGGGTCCATATGGCAGAGGCTTGGTCCACCATGGACCAAGTCCTGGGTGTGAGTCTAGCATTTGGGTTATGTGGCACTTGCGTGGCTCGGATGCATTGACATGGCTACTAATGAGGACAATGAGGTGGCGGCTGACATGGGCACTGACTCAAATGAGTCAGCGGCCAAGGCTACTCAACGCAGGTGACAACCAGTTGGTCCCATGGTGATGGATTAGGCTAAAAAGGAAAAAGGCTGGGCCAACAGAAGGAATTCGACCTAGGGGATTTTCCAAATTTCTAGAATTTCTGATTATCAGAAATTAAGATAAATTCAATTGAGCTTAAAGAAATAGTAAGTAAACTCCAAAAAATCTATGAAAATACAGAACAATTCCTTGTAATACAAGGAACCCAACAAAAATTGGTTTCAATTTAATTGATGTTTATTTTATTCACATTAATCCTTTTAAATTTGTAGAAATTCAAATTAAGCTTTAATTCATTCAAGAAAAATCTAAATGGTTATTTTTATTCTAAAAGCTTTAAAAAGGTACTGATAACCAGGATGTTACATAAATAGGGAGAGATTCTCACCTCGGTCGACTAAGGACCAAACACTATTGTTCAAGATCTAAGTCTAACCGTACAACTACGTGTGCTATAAGGGCTCTGGCTTTAGCTAACGAAGTTATCTATAAGCATGACTAAGCATATTAAATGTACAACTCATGTGACAACTAATATTGTATCGCTAAATAATTTTACATCCTATGGTAGCAATGGTATCATGGCATTCAAATTATTAAGGGCAGTCCCAATGCTTGAAATCATGACTAGTTTCTAATCTTCTAAGACACTATGATACAAACTACAACTCTAATCCATGGTTTCTTCGTGTGGGACCAGATTGAATCGTGACCAATCATTTTCATCCCCTTCCTGCATATGCATTGGCTGTTTCTTCTAAGACACTATGATAAGAAACCAAGTTTGCTGCAGCGCATCTTTTGCTGGTTTCCTTGGCTTTGGACTTCGTGAAGAAATAGTTTCCTCATGAAGAAACCATTTCCTTATCTCCCCTCTTTAATTACTATGCTATGTCACCAAAATGCTTACGTGGCAAGCCTAATTAATATAAGAAACTATAGCATTGGGACTGCCCTAAGTTAGTGATTAATCAATTAGGACAATAGATACCAGCTATAAGGATTTGTAATAAAATAACAATGCATGATAATTTAAAGTAAAATAATAAATAATGGATTTGAAAAACTAGATTAAAGATTATAAAAGGACACGACTTATCTCGGTCTTGCTCAATTAATTACTCTTGATCTTCAAATCTTATTTCAGCTCCGTGAAAGACACGATCTAACAAAAAAGAAAATACAATGAAGTATAAAATAAATTCTAATAAAATTAAAATAAACTCTAAAACCTTCAAAACTTTTCAAAACTAGAACCAAAAGATATAGCTCGATTTTAGATGAATTTTAAAAAAGGAATGGGTCAATCGGAGTTAGGACGGAGGAGAACAGGCTTTTGAAAAAATTAAATCTAAAGGAAACTGAAAATTAAAAAATGCTACTGTGTTGTGGACTTGGCTCATAGAAAATCTGGTCTATGGTAGACTCAGAGTATGGAATAGTTCACGGGCGACTTGGCTTGCTGACGTGGTTGACAGGTGGCAATGTAGGGCTGACGTTGCAGACACGTAGCTGACACATGGTTGACAATTGGCAACTAGGGCTGATGTGGTAGAGCGATATGGCAACTGACATGATGGATGATGCGGCACTACCATGTAGCATGGTGAGTCGGCTCAATGCTGATGTGGTACCCATGTGGCACGACACGTGACGCCCACGTGGACTTAGGGTTGAGGTGGCATCACATGTGGCTGCTGACTCGGCATGGCAGCACAAGGGTTCACAGCATAGAACTTGTTGACATCTGGGGCCCGGCTATCAGCGAGTCGGTCTACGATGGACTGAGTTCACCAAGGAGGCGAACCATCGCATGGGCGCAGTGCGATTTGGTGTCACGGTTGACGTCGGCGGTGCACGAACCAAGCAGCGGGCACAGCGAAGTGGTGTGGAGCTCACCGGCGGCGAGCGAACTTCGGTGGAGGAAGTCGGGTCGTGCAGTGGCGCTCGGCGGAGAATTCGATGGCGGGGAAGGAGTTCGACAACGACGGCAAAGGCAAGAGCGAAGATCAGCAAATGGCAACAGCTGCGATGAACTCCGATGAGGACGGCGGCACACGGGCGAGCGGCTCAAGACGAAGGTGGTGGCTCAAGGACACGGAAAGCGAGGGAGGGTGCGGCCTTATATGCGTGGACATTGAGGCGTTCCCATCGTTTATGGCACGGACGCCAAGACCAAGCCGAAAATGAGCGGCGATGGAGTCCTCCTTGAAGACGACGGTGAACAGTAGCTCAGTCGAGTGATGGTCACACGTGGCATGGGAATGATCGAACAGCTGGTGGATGATCACACAGATGAATAGTGCCAAGGTAACTTGATGGCTGATGCGTGGCACTCGTGATGATCCGGCGGCCGAGACGAGACAGGGCTTGGATGGTTGACACATGGCGATCGAGAAATCGGGTGGCTGAGGCTAATTGGGCCGAATGAACAGTAATGGACTCGGTCCATTATTGTTTTAGGATTTTAGAGAATTTTCTACTTTCAAAATTTTAGATAAAATCAAAGGAGCTCTAGAAAATAGCAAATAAATTAGAAAAAACACAAAAAAAATTTCAGAAAAATCCTTAAGGCATAAGGAACCCAAATAAAATCCTTTTAGCAAATGTTAATATTTATTTTAGTCATATTAATTTTTTTAATTTATAAAATATCAATTTAAGTTTGTATTAAATACAAAAAAATTCAAAGGGTGAATTTTGTTTTAAAATGTTCAAATAAATTTTGAAAATCAAGATGTTACAACTATGACATGGAGATTATTATTCCTATACACATGGAGCAAATATGGTCAAAAGAACACTCTTGGCGCGAAATTTGCAAGGTACGCGGTAGTTCTTTCCTCCTAATGCCATTGGTTCAGATGGCCGCGAAACGGGACGTGAAAGTTGGCCGTGTTTCTACCATGTTACATGCGCAAACCGGTTCTTAGAAAACGATCAAAGTCGCATCCGACGCCGGTGCAGACAATCCGACGCCGACCCGTCCGTGCTGGAGGTAACCTACATCGGCGCGTACACGTGCGGCCAGCCATCGGCATCGCGCCCCGGCCCGGGCCCGATCAGCTCCGGCGCGCAGAGGACCGGTGTTCATCTCGCACCGGTAGTCGGCGTGCCAGCAACTCTGCAAACCCCAGACGATCATCGTGCTACAGACGAGACGTTCCGACAGACATGGCCTGCACACCGTCAATGGAGCAGGAGCAAGCATCGTTATTCTTCGTACCCTCGCCGGCGTGCTCGCAGTCGAAGCTGCTGTCAGCGGAAGTTCCTCATCTGATCGCACCCGGCGACCCGCCGGTGCAGATGGAGCTCAAGCTGAGCGACAGACATGCCGTCGTCTCCGATTCTGTGGTACCGGAGTTGTAACATAAGTGCAGTATTGAGTGAAAGTTGGGAGTATCTAGCCATCATCTGGATGTTTTTTCAAATAATTATCCAGATTTCTAACCGTGAGATGAAAGATCCAACAGCCCATTTTTTTCATAGGAGGTATTTTTGGAGGAGTGAATTCACGGCTGTTGGATTTCTGATCTAACAGTCAGAAATCTGGTTGATAACGAAAGAAAACATTCAAATAATGTTTATCAAACTCCATGGAAAGTTTCGCAGTTTACTCTCCTAAGAGCAATTGTATACAGAAGTACCAAGGACGTGAGCAGAGGGACATGAGCTAGGTGCAGCTTTGCCAGTATAATCTTAGATACCAAGTTCATCTTATTTTCATAGACAACAAAAATAAAGAAAGAACGTCACAGCTCAAAAAATCCATGCCGTTGAGGGGGTGCAAATTGAGTAAATTCTGGATCTAGAGCAGCAAAAGCAGAGTCCAACAAATTCGCTAAAGATAAAATCAGAGCAGTTTATGTAAAATCCCTAGCAGAAACAAACTAATTGAAGCATAAGAACTGCTTCTGACTTGCTCAGAAGAAAACCGAACAAAACTGTATAGCAATTGAGGAGTGCAGAAGCACCGCTCGCAAACATCACTTGTTCCCCGGTTGCTCAGGTGCCGGATTATCAGTTGCCATCGCGGGAGCTGCGGCGCTCGCCGAAGCCACAGCCTTTTCGTCTGCGGCCGTCTTCTTCTCACCCTCTCCAGCAGCTTGTTCACCGTCCTTGCCATCCTCCTTCTCCTTGAGCGGCGGCGGCGGCGGAGGGTCCATGTGCGGCGGCGGGTTCTGCTTGAGCTTCATGAGGAGCTGGCGCATCCGGGAGAGATCGGTGGGCTTGCCTGGCTTGGGCCCCTGCACCACCACGACATTGGCCTGCTTCTTCTTGCCCCTCTTCTCCAGCCCCGAGATCTCGTGCGGCACCAGCTCAGCGATCGCCTTCCAGTACTGCTTGTCCGCCTCCTTGTGGAACTTGTCTTGGTTCGCCATGAACAGCTGATACGTAGGTGCAGACAGGGACGCGTTTGATCATACAAGTAGATGTGCTTGGAATTAAACAGGTCAGGTAGATGCGCTCCTGCGTGCGTACCTTCTCCCTGTCTCTGTTCCGACTCCGGTTGGTCTCGCAGTTGAGCTTGCGCTTCTCCTGAAAGGATCTCTTGTACTCCTCGGCTTCCGCGATGATCTCGCTACGCCGCTCCCTCTCCTTGCGCTGCTTCTCCTCCAGCATCAGGGCGTTTTGGCTGCAGAATTAAGCCTATTAAGCATTTCTAAATTTGCAATCTTCGGTTCAGAGACCTCAGAAAAAGGCAAGCAGAATCCACAAGTAAATTAACCATGCATGCAAGAAACCACCGTCGCGTCAGATCAAGAAACGCGATTGAGTATTTTATCCATGAGATGGAGAGATGTAAGAGAGAGGAGCACTCACCGGCGCCACTCTCGCCGGATGATGCCTTCCTCCTTCATGGCCTCCGGCGGCGGCAGGACGGGCCCGTCGTGAGCAGCCCCAACGAAGACGTCGTCATCAATGCCACCACCGCCGATCCCGCCACCAATGCTGCCGTGCTCCACGCCAATCATCACGTCCTCGACCACGCCGTACCCGCCGCCACCGTCGCTCGCGTCGGATATGGCGGTGCCGAAGGAGGAGTAGGACGCGGCGAAGCGGCCGCGACGCATGCCGAGGCCCCCAACGTCGTCGGCGACGTCCACGCCATTGTAGCCTCCGTCGACGGCAGGGTCGAATGGAGCGGGCGGGGGCTCGTCGTCGTCGCCGGCGACGGCCGCGATGGAGTCGAAGGACGAGGACATGGTGGTCGTGGTAGGGTGGTGGCTCCGCGGATGTTTTGGATCCGACAGGGGAGGTGGAGCGACTATACAAAGGAGCCGGGTGGAGCTCGTTTGACCGTTATTTTCGTGATTCGCGTCCTTCGCGCCTGATCTCACCGAAGGAGAGAGGAGCAGGGACAGATGTCATCCACCGAGATGGCGTGGGATCTGATCCAACGGCCAAAACTTTGAATCACCATAAATCTTCTCGCAACATGCAGCCTATTATGTACAATAGTCTACCATTAGCTGTCTATAAGAGGATCTTAAATAAGTTGGAGGAAAGAGAAATAACAAGGTGGTCCGATTTTGTTATTGTACAATCGATTGAAATCCAAGGTGTCTCGTATGCAATGGACAGTCTGCTAGCTAATGAGAAAATAGGCTCCTATCGACTCCTCCCCTGACCGCTTCCTCTCCCCGCCGCCTCCCCCCCAAGTCACAGCCTCCTCCCCCAAAGTCGAGGCGAGCGTGCATGGCGTCCCCTCCGTGCCGCCTGGACGCCAAGGCGACGCTTTGACAACCATGAGCCTATGACATGTGGTTCCCACATGAACTAGTCCGTGGATCTAGTCTATAGACCGTGACCCCACATGTCAGTAACTCAGATCGATTTCTTTTAGAAAAATAATTCGGCCAAAAACAAAAAAAAAACCCTTGTTGATGTCATAAATTGAATTATAAATCCAAAAAAAGCCTAATAGAATCATTTTTCCCTTTTCTTAGAATTAAACATTCCGAGAACCCGTTCTTCTCCATCCAAACTCTGATTGATCCGATTTTTCATCCTAAATTCATCTAAAATTGAGCTCTATATTTTGGTTTGAGTTTTGTTATTTTTTGATTTTATTTGATTTTTATTTTTATTTCATTCGCTTTTTCTCTCGTTAGATAACACATTCGAATGAGCAAAAGCAGGATCTAAAGTAGGACTGTTACTGGTAGGACTGTTAGCCTACTCGGCAGCGAATCCTTAGCGGGTGTGGTCAATTTGAATTGAACATTTTAAATACCTTTTTGTGATTTTCTTGGTCGGCACATCAAAGGAAGCGTGTTATACCGATAACACCATAAGATACTCATATCATACGGATAAAATTATGTAATTTTTATAGGGTGTAAAATTATTTGAATAGTTATGTCCTCAGATATCGATAATAACCGATGATTTTACACTAGCTTTGTTGACTAGAAGCCAAATCAAGACGACTCAAATATTTAGACCTGTTTAGCCAAAAGTGTACTTCACCTCGCCTGCCGCCGCCGCCGCCTCCTCCCTACCCCACCCGCCCCAGCCAACCAAACCACCGAGCCAGCCAGCCAGGGAGGGAGAGCGACCTAGATCGGCGTCGCCAGCCAGGGAGATCCCCCTCCTCGATCCCTATCGCCTCGCTCTCCGCCGCCGCCGCACCGAGGTCAGTCTCTCCCTCTCTCTCATCACCTCGCCTGTGTTTTTTCGCGGTAGCGTTTGATCCTTAGGTTTGTGTGTTTCGGTATGGTTCTTTCCGTGATGTGAGTTTTGATGCTTATATTTTCTTTTACAAATTTGGGGGTGTTCGGAAGTTTGGAGTTCTTGATCTTTTGGCTGTGTGGTTCGTTGGATGGAATCACCGGGGCTCGGCCGCGCAGGTACGAGCCCACATCCTCTTCCGGTTCAGCAATTTCGTCGAACACCTGGGGGGCATCTGCTGTCGAAGGCCCTAACACGATGATCCATTCTCATGACCACTGCTTCTGCTCCTGATTTCAGCAATGTCGTCGAGCACCTGAGAGGCGATGCTTGAGCCCTGGGCTGGAATTTGCTCTGCTGCTCTCGGTATTGGTCTGCTTTACCTTACCTTTATGGTTTTCTTACGCCAGTTTCGTATTTTTTTTCAAAAGCTGTTATGATTAGTGTTGCTCATGGTTCTTGTTACCAATTCATATAGAGAATCAAACTGCATTCATACATAGTTACTACTGTCATGGGCTATCGCATTAACATCTCCTTAATTTGCATATTGAATCAAGTTTCTACCTACTTCAAATGAGATATGCAATTATGCAATGCCCGTTGGACTTTGACTCTTGAGAGTTTACTCCAACTTTGTGGAATCAGTTGTGATCTCTTGATGGTTACTCAGCCTGACTATCTGACCAAACATTCTGGAATTGCGATAAGAAACACCTGATTTCTTTGGTTGAATGCAAATGTTAAGTGACTACATATTCTGAAGCTAATGTGCTACAACAACCGTTAGAATACTAGCACAATAGCACCACTCTTATACTATTTTTTTCATCTAAGGAAACTTTAAGCATTAATTGTGACGATTCACTATCATATTTGTACCATAACATTTCAAATCTAAAATCAAGAGTTGGTATCTGAATAGTTCAAAACCATTCCATTTACCAAAACTGAACTGAACTGGACTTTTTAAACCATTCCATAGTCCAAAACTGAACCGTACTCAACTTTTTTTAAGTAGTTATGGTAACTGATTAAGGGGATTCGTAACTTGGATCAATTTACATTGTAAAATGATATTATGACTGTGAAAAGAGTACACCAAATTAGATTTCTGTTTTTGTATTTTATTGTTTTCGCTATAAATCATTACATTGGATGATAAATACAGGTAACTCGAAGGTTGAAGTGCAAAGTAGCACATTTGTATATATTACAATACCTAAATTAAGAATTAGAGTCCAAACTTAGGTGGTCATCCTGTGCCAAAGAGAGAACTGTTCTTATCAATCATATACAAAGAAATACAGTGTAAGTAATACCAAAATTTATGGCTAGATGAAGTTAAACAAGCTTTCTTCTCTAGCTCATTACTTTGGTTTGTTGGTGCAACACAGATTATCAGCTATGAACTGCATCCATGAATTGTCTTTATCATTTTATCGTTCTCATTTGCACCTGAGGACTGTCAAGCATCCCGAAGTTCATAACTTGTTCTTGATTTCCTTTACCCTGTGATGAGCTGCACTCCCCATGCTTATCAAATTCACCAAATGCCACATTTTTCTTGAAAACCCGACATAGTGCATACGAGTCCTGTAAAAGAAAAGTAAAAATGAACAGCAGAACTGTGTTTCCCTTTTTTCTTCAGAGTTCAGTTGGGACTTGTCTCTATGTTGGACGTATCATGGGAAGATTCCAAGTTCAACCACATGGATGGGGAATTAATGCCATGCAAAGTTGAATCGAAGTAAGGTGCTTCTAAATAAGCTTTCTATTTCCTTTACTGAACAATATACAACTGTATACTTAAAAAATTGTGTAGATTGTGCTTTTCCATTCTGTTGGAAACTTCTACTAAGGTACATGTGCTACGTGTTCAAATTACATTTCATGTTTATTGTAGAATAAAGGAATCGGCTCAATCACCACACACCCAAGGGGCAAGGGGTGGCCTTGTATTAATAGTCATGAGAGAGATTACATACCTCAAATAGAGGAGCTAAACTAGGCAAGTACAACAATAGAAGGAAGGGTCTAATATACATTCTAAATACTCTAATACCCGCCTGCAGTCGTAGCGGGAGGAGTCCGGACGCAAAGACTGGATCGAAATTCCTGAAAAAGCTGGGTCGGAATACCCTTGGTCATGATGTCCGCAAACTGATGAGAGGATGGAACGTGCAAGACACGGACTTCGCCGAGGGAGACCTTTTCGTGGACAAAATGAATGTCTATCTCGATGTGCTTCGTTCGTCGATGGTGGACAGGATTGGTGGACATGTATATGGCGCTGACGTTATCGCAGTACACCACGGTGGCCGAAGCAAGGGGAACATGGAGTTCCTGAAGAAGTTGCCGCAGCCAGCAGCACTCGGCAACGGCATGTGCAACGGCGCGGTATTCGGCCTCGGCACTCGAGCGGGACACCGTAGTCTGGCGCTTGGAAGACCAAGACACAAGATTGTCACCGAGGAAAATGCAGTAGCCAGACGTAGAGCGACGAGAGTCTGGGCAACCAGCCCAGTCGGCGTCGGAGTAGGCGGTGATGGAGGTCACTGGTGAAAGACCGATGTGGAGTCCAGCGTCGAGGGTGCCCTTGACATATCGCAAGATGCGCTTGATCAGCGCGAGGTGAGGCTCCCGGGGGTTGTGCATGAAGAGGCACACTTGCTGAACGGCGTACGCTAAATCAGGATGGGTGAGCGTGAGGTACTGCAATGCTCATGCAAGGCTTCGGTACTCCGATGGATTAGCAACAGGTGTGCCGTCAAGGCCGGAGAGCTTGGCATGGGTGTCCACTGGCGTAGTAGTGGAGTGACACTCGGCCATGCCCGCCCGTTGGAGAAGATCGACGGCGTATTGTCGTTGAGATAGGAACAATCTGTGCGAAGAGCGGGTGACAGAGATGCCGAGGAAGAAGTGCAAGGCGCCGAGGTCCGTCATGGCGAACTCCGAGCGAAGCTGGCTGATGATGCGCTCAAGGAGTGGGGTAGACGAGGCAGTGAGGACGATGTCGTCGACGTACAGTAGGAGATAAGCCAGGGCGGTCCCCTGTTGTAGGATAAACAGGGACGTGTCGGAGGAGGATGCAACGAAGCCGAGCTGGCGTATGTAGGTGGCGAAGCGGTGGTACCACGCCCGAGGAGCCTGCTTCAAGCCAAAGTGACTTCTGAAGAAGACACACATGATCGGGGTAAGCAGGATCCACAAAACCGGAGGGCCGCTGACAGTAAACCGTCTCATCAAGCGTGCCGTGGAGGAAGGCATTCTTGACATCGAGCTGATGAATCGGCCAGGAGCGTGACGTGGCGATGGAGAGAACGGTACGGATAGTAGCCGGCTTGACTACTGGACTGAAGGTTTCATCATAGTCGACGCTGTGCTGCTTGGAGAAACCGCGAACAACCCAGCGCGCTTTATAGCGAGCCAAGCGACCATCGGAGTGAAACTTGTGTTTGAAAATCCATTTGCCGGAGACGATGTTGGCACCAGGTGGACGAGGAACGAGACGCCAAGTGTGATTTTCCATGAGGGCCTGGTACTCATCGCCCATCGCAGCGCGCCAATGAGGATCGGCGAGGGCACTACGGTAGTTGGTCGGGACTGCAGACACAAGAGCATGCTGGGCCGTCAGGGAGAAGAACTCCACAGAAGGATCAGAGGCAGCCTGGGACCGCGTGACCATCAGAGGGAGAGCCGGTGTAGCTGCAATAGGGGGGACGACCGGCGGTGCGGCAGGCTCGTCCGGGCGGATCACCACACCCGGCGGGGCAGCAGGAGTAGTGGAGGCCACACAGGACCGTCGGGTGTATACCAGACGCACGGGCAGTCGGGACGCCGCCGTCTGGAGGGGAGCGAGCGCTCGACACCCGAGGGTGGAGCTGTCGCCGGGGGAACTTGCAGCGAGCGCTCGACACCCGAGGGTGGAGCTGTCGCCGGGGAAACCTGTAGGGGTGCCACGGCAGCAGTGCAAGGCACCGGCACGGCACAATCATCGACTAGGAAATCTAAGTCGGTGTTAGTGGCAGGAGAGGATATAGACGGATGACCACTGTTGGCAAATGGAAAAGTACTCTCATCAAAGACAACATGACAGGAGATGATGACTTTGTTGGTGGCGAGGTCAAGGCAACGATATCCTTTGTGGTGAGGAGGGTAGCCAAGAAAGACACAGGTCGTAGAGCGAGGAGCAAGTTTGTGAGCGGCTGTGGCGGAGAGGTTGGGAAAACAGAGACAACCAAATACGCGAAGATGAGTGTATTGTGGTGGCTTTTGGTGGAGAAGTGTGTAGGGAATGGCACCGGCAACGGAGGAGGAGGGACACCGGTTAAGGAGGTAGGTTGCAGTAGCTAAGGCCTCTGCCCAGAACCTAGGTGGCATATGAGCATGAAGAAGAAGAGTGCGGACCATATTGTTAAGGGTGCGAATCATCCGTTCAGCTTTACCGTTCTGCGAGGAGGTATACGGACAAGAGAGACGCAGGACGATGCCGCAAGAGGCAAAGAAGGATGTGTTGGCATGATTAACAAATTCACGGCCGTTGTTAGCCTGAACGGACTTGAGGTGGAGACCGAACTGCGTGCAAGCATAAGCGGCGAGGTTGACTATATGTTGGTGAACATCAGATTTCGCTTTAAGTGGAAGGTCCAGCAAAAATGAGAGAAATCATCGACAACTACCAAATAATAGAGAGCCAGATATGCTAGCCACAGGTGAGGTCCACACATCACAGTGAATGAGCTCAAAAGGTGCAGAGGTTCGAGTAACAGAGGGAGCAAAAGGTAGACGCGCATGTTTACCAAGCTGGCAAGACTGGCAAAGTGAGCAAGCTACATTATTACATGCAATATGCGAATCTTTATGTAGTGCTGTGATAGAAGCAATGCCGGGATGACCAAGACGCTGGTGCCAGAGATGGGAGGAGACGGCGAGGTGGGCATTGGCAGTGGAGGGTGACGCGGCAGCAGGGATGGTGTAGAGATCGCCCTCGCTATTGCAGCGAAGCATCACTCGTTGCGTCGGGAGATCCTTGACAGAAAAACCAAAGGCATCAAACTCCAGAGAGCAGTGGTTATCTCGGGTGAATTTGCAAACAGATAGAAGGTTGCGAACTAAATGAGGAACAACAAGATCATCGCGAAGAGAAAAGTTCATGGTGGGTGTATGGAGGAAGGAATGGCCGCTGGAAGAGATGGGTAAACGAGAGCCATTGCCAACAGTGACAGCCGTAATAGGAGGGGGGGGGGTGAGAGGAGAGCAATGTACCGCCGTGAGATGTCATGTGGGAAGTAGCGCCGCTGTCGACGACCCAGCCTCCGTGCCCCGGGCCGCAAGTCGTTCGAGGCGATGATGAGGCCTCGCCGGTCCCATGTCGAGGCAGGGGGCGGCTGGGGTGGCGTGAAGGCAGCATGTGCCTGCGGCGAGGCGCCGAGCAGGCCCGGAGCAGGCGAGGGGCGCCACTGTCCACCGGGAGCACTCCACTGGCTGGCGTTGGGAGCGGACCATGGATTGAAGTAGAACCAGGGGCCGGCTGGTTGAGGCGCGCGACCACCCTGGGAGCCGGCGCCTTGCTTGCCATGGCGATTGCGCCCGTGGCGACGACCATCACGGTTCCCAGCATGGGAGGCATGGGAGCCGATCTGGGCGGAAGGAGCAGACGCCGTGGTGGAGCCGCCGGTGAAGAGGGCCGTCTCGGTGGCGACTTTGGTCTCATTGGCGAGACGCGTTTCCTTGAGGGCAAGCATGGAGCGGGCTCGAGCGAAGGAGGGGAACGGCGTCGAGTTGGCGATGTCATCGGCAGTGCTGGAGTAGCGAGGGTTGAGGCCGCACAGTAGGTTGACGACGAGCTGCGAGTCGGAGACGGGGTGGCCGACGTCGCGGAGAGCGTCGGCCAAGGTTTTGATGCGCTGGCTGTAGTCGGCAATGGTTTGGTCACCCTGCATCAAGGAGTGGAACTGACTGCTGAGGAAGACAGCACGAGATTCCTTGTTGTCGCGGAAGAGGCCCTCAATCGCGAGCCACAAATCACGCGCAGTTTTGTCGTCGGTCATCGCGGAGTCCAGGATGTCGTCGGTGACAGAGCCATACAACCAGCTGAGGACGGCAGAGTCGGCGAGTGTCCAGGCGGGGTCGTCCGGATGTGCGACGTCGGAGCCATCGATGTGAGAGAGAAGGCCAAACTTGATGCACATGGTCCGGAAGAACTTGGACCAGCGGGAGTAGTTGGCCGCCTTCATATCGAGAGTAGTCGGGACGTGGGACTTGACAGAGACTGTGCAGTAGGGGTTGAGGACGACCGGCGGCAGCGCAGCTGGCACACCGGCGCTGAAGGCAGAGCCGTTGTCGGCGGTACCCGGGGAGGCAGAGGCGGCGGCGGCCGCAGCGGCAGCGGCGGCGGCCGGACCGTCGATGGGGGCCGACATGGTGGGGGGGGGGGGGCGCAGCGGGAGGAGGTGGATGGGAGCCGGCGGTAGGGAAGGCGAGGGAGAGGGGCGCAGCGAGAGGAGGTGGAGGGGAGCCGGCGGGGGGGAAGGCGAGGGAGAGGGGCGCAGCGGGAGGAGGTGGAGGGGAGCTGGCGGCGGGGAGGCGAGGGAGCCTCGAGCGGCGGTGGAGAAAACAGAGGAGCAGCGGAGGAGGCCTCAGGAAGGTAAGTCTGATACCATGTAGAATAGAGGAATCGGCTCAATCACCACACACCCAAGGGGCAAGGGGTGGCCTTGTATTAATAGTCATGAGAGAGATTACATACCTCAAATAGAGGAGCTAAACTAGGCAAGTACAACAATAGAAGGAAGGGTCTAATATACATTCTAAATACTCTAATATTTATTACCAGCCTACATAAAAGTTGGAGTAGATCTCCAGAGAATTCAGCATCAAGTGCAGCAAGAAATAACCTGCAAATTCAAAGATGAAATCCTGCTGCCATCAAAGGGTTCTCTTAGAACGCGAGCAATCACCCATACTTTTGAACAGTTTTACTAAGTTCATTGCTATTTTAAAATTGGACTAATTTAAAACCGAATGAAGTTGTCATGGATGATTTTAATTGAACCCCTGTTTAGTTCATGGAACGTTAATTAATTCCTCCTGTTTAGTTCATAGAATGTTACATGTTCTGAAACTCACAGGTGGTAAAAATTTTTAGAACATGCATACAAACATGTTCTAAAAATTTTTAAAATCTGTAGCAACGCATGGACATTCATCTAGTAGTACTACACTTTTTAGTGACTACTAATTACTGAAGTATATCCTAGTGTAGTATAACTATTGCTGCAAAGATTCAGCAGTAGTGGTACCCTTGAGATTGTCCAAGATAAACTGATTAGACTACGTGCAAACATCTCATGCTGAGTTCTATGTGCAAATCCTCTTGAATGAAGAAAGGAATTCTATGTGGAAATGGTGTAGGGGCCACCTGACAATGTTAATCCTTGCGGTCCCTTTTTTCCGTTTTGCAAAAAGGAGACACTGGGGTGGGTTCTTTTAGGCTGTGGCTTATAACTTATGGCTGAATTTTTTGAATTCTGGACTATTCACAAGAGGCAGTACGCAGAGAAAAATAGTCACATACGATTTTGGCCAGTATAGCTGAATTCGGTACAGTTTGTACTACAATAAGCCTGTAGACTCTGTTTTTTAAAAAACGCATCGTTTAAAAATTAGTTACTGTAGCATAAGCAAGCCATAAGTGCTAAAGAACCCACCCCAGTTCTTTTCAGCTTATGACTTCAGCTTATGATTTTTCTCGAACAAACAAACAGGATGATTTCTTCGTTATCATTTCGAAGTGGTTTATCTGGATAGCCTTTTTGAAATGGTTTATTAGCATTCAATTCATTCACACAGACACTCACACTAAGACCAAAAGACATAGCTATAAATGATCAACTGCAATTAAAAAGTACACATCCCAAATTTGGGAGGGAAGACCTTGGCTCAACTTGAACGGTGACCCTCGTTGTGCCAGCCCTTGTGTTGCAAGCTGCCACATCCGTCACCGAGTCAGATTGGCCCAGTGCGGCCTAGCGCAATGGAGACTCGCACAAGC
Source organism: Melocanna baccifera (assembly GCA_036346265.1). Lineage (NCBI taxonomy): Eukaryota > Viridiplantae > Streptophyta > Magnoliopsida > Poales > Poaceae > Melocanna > Melocanna baccifera. The sequence continues at coordinate 400,589 of CM070696.1, forward strand.
AACCCTCCTCGCTGATTTCGGCCGCGTGCCACTCCGACGTCGCTCCAGTGCCTATATCTCGGCCCTTCCCCTTCGCCCTGCCCCCTTCGCCCATGGTCGGTGAAAGTAGATAGGAGGGGAAGGGGCAGAGCCAGGTTGAGGGGCCGCTCCACCAAAGCTAGGCGTCGGCGCTCCCCGGCTTCTATGGCGGCACTGGAGGCGAACAAGAAACGATCGAAAATGGTGAGCTAACCTGGTCTTCTTTAATTTTACCTGTTGCCTGAGTGACTTCCTGCATCAGTCAATCACCAATCAACATTTCTTTGAATTACGCTAGCTAGCAACTTGCACAGTGCGTGTGTTTGAAAAATCGACCAATCCCCGGTGCGAGAATTTGAAAGGGAAAAAATTGTCCGCCTGATGCACTTGATTCGTCCAGTGCGTGTGTTTCTTGGTACCAGGGGCAGCACATAGCCAGCCCCGCGCTACAGGTCCCAAAAGTACTATACTACTGAAATTACTGTACTCACTTAGTTTGTCTGAAAATGACTAACCTGGAGGTCTTGTAATAACCAACTCATCATTCTTCTTTGGTGTTATGAAGCCATTGAAGTAATTAGGAATGGTTTACTGGGCTTGTGTCTTGTCAGGAGTCGAAATAACCACATTGCAAGTTAAACAACAGAGCGAAAGATAGCGGTAATCCTGGTGAGGTGATGACTACTTCTACTGATTTATGAAAATGCCAAGCTATTATATCATGATTGGTATTGTAAGTTAGGAAGCACTTGCATTGCTATGGTGCTGCGTGTGATTTTCTCAGGGATGGATTTCTTCTACAAATCCCGATTTCTCAACATGAAAGTTTAAGATGGCGTGTTGTAATACTTGTGTGCTGATATAGTAATTTGTCGAACCACCTGTATGGTGTGTTTTACTTGAATGAGTAGGATTTATCTAGAGATTAAGCTTTGTGTTGTCGATTGGTCTTATATGAGTTTGATTTACAGTTCACTAGCTTTCTTTGAACATCATGCTATATTTTATTTTTGGGATTTCAGATTTCCAACACAATGGATGGGCAAAGCAGAAAGCACAGAATTTTGATGGTGTCCGACTTTTTCTTCCCAAACTTTGGTGGTGTGGAAAGCCACATCTATTATCTATCGCAATGCCTGCTTAAGCTTGGCCATAAGGTTCTATTTCCTGAATAAACTATTTACTTCCCTGTTCTGCTCATATATGCTTTAGGGATGTCAGATAATCTAATGAATATGGTTTTTATTCTGCCACTTTGATCACTCTACCCTTATGTGCATCATTTCTAATGGATTTTAGGAGCATGCACGCATGCTGAGTTTCTTTGAGGATGTATTGCTTTGGAGATTGTACCCACTTATTAATGCTATGAGCAGAACTATGTAAAAAGTAACATGCTATTAATTTTCAAGCAAACTTTTTAGCGCATTTTATGTTTGATTGCCTAGGTTGTTGTCATGACACATGCATATGGAAAACGTTCTGGTGTACGATATGTTACATGCGGGTTGAAGGTTTATTATGTGCCATGGAGGCCATTCCTGATGCAGAATACATTGCCTACATTATTCTTGACATTTCCTATTGTAAGGACCATTCTTATTCGTGAGAAGATTTCTGTCGTGCATGGACATCAGGCTTTTTCAACACTGTGCCATGAAGCATTGATGCATGCTAGGACGATGGGGTCCAAAGTTGTCTTCACAGATCACTCACTTTACGGTTTTGCTGATGTTGGGAGCATTCACATGAATAAGGTGCTGCAGTTTACCCTTGCTGATATTGATCAGGCCATATGTGTATCTCACACAAGCAAAGAGAACACTGTCTTGAGGTCGGGGATATCTCCAGAGAAGGTTTTCATGGTTCCTAATGCAGTGGATACTGCAATGTTTACTCCCTCCCCCAACCGCTTAAGCTATCATGAAATTGTTATTGTTGTGATAAGTAGATTAGTATATCGAAAAGGTGCAGACCTTCTTGTTGAAGTCATTCCAGAAGTATGCCGTCTATTTCCAAAGGTGAGTTTCTACTGCACTCTTGGAATGAGTCGTCCATGATATAAGAAAGGTGAACTCTATGTATGGACTAAGGCAGAACACTTTCATAATGCAGCATATAGACATATACTGCCTTGATTACTATCATCCTTTTTATTCTGATCCATATAAAATTTGCATGACAGTTCAGCTTTATTGGAAATTAGAGTTTGGCTGTTGTCATCTTTCATCATTACTTTCCTATCTCTTTAATATCTACGTTGTTTTTTATTTAGTAAAGGCGATTATTTTTTCTAAAGAAATAAATCTATGGATTGTCAGGTCCGCTTTATTGTTGGAGGTGATGGTCCAAAACGTGTTCGACTTGAAGAGATGAGGGAGAAATTCTCCCTTCAGGATAGAGTTGAGATGTTAGGGGCTGTGCCTCATGCTCAAGTACGATCTGTTCTGATATCTGGCCATATATTTTTGAACAGGTAGCTTTTCTGAATTTTCATTGTTTTGTTTTTAACAACTTGCTTCTTTAGTGCATTTGCCCCTCTTTTCTTTGAGATTGTTGATACATACGGGACCTTTTTTTTTTCTGTCCCCCTTATTGTACTCCTGCATCACCATCAAATTATTGTATGATACTATGATGTGTTGCAGTAGTCTTGTCAGTTTTCAACATTGCATATTTCATTACCACAGAAAATTTCTTTTACAAAGCTAGTTTATTATTTTTTTAAAAAAAAACCAAGGCTCTTGTGAAAATGATCACTCCCATTAACTGGGTAGCTAAAAACTGCTGTATTTGAATATTTTGAGTGCTTTGTGTTCCTAATTGTTATAGCTTTTGTTGGAGGTGAGAGGTGGGCGTAGTAGATTGAGGGTTTCCGGCTTGGATCGTAAAGGGTAATGAGGCGGTGGAGGTACGCTATCGCCCTCCTGACCACGGCGAGGCTTACCTGCTCTGTGACAGGAGGCTCTGTTTATTTAAGACCCTAATAAGCATATCTAATTTAGAGATATATTAGCTGACCAACTCCTATAGCAATCCTGAACTAATCCTATCTTGTAACTAAAACTTAGTGCCCTGTTGATTGTCGCGCTAGGCAACTACGGCTGCCATGTGCTGCTGTTGCCAGGTCCTACGTTGGCACGACGGTGGTACGTTGTACCTCAAAACGAGTCCACAATATCCTTGGACAGATAGAGTCACTTTGGATCCAGGGGATCTTTTTTGCTGTTGCAGTGTACTTTGGTCATTCTTGTACCGGACGATTGAAGTGTTTTTGTGAACATCTGGTGCTTCAACACCCATTTGATATAGGATTTAATAAAGACTTTGTTCATGTTGATGTGGGAAATTTCTTCTAGAAGTTCTAAATATATATTAGATGGATCTGATGTAAAGTTTAGCATCCTTTAACCTCTTAAGGAAATCCTAATATTATTGGCAAACTAGATGGTAGACAAATTAACCTGGTCTGTGACAGACTGACAGTTGTGAAAAGTGCAACCTATATATGGACCAACCACAGTTACACTAACACTTGATCTTTGCTATTTTAGTTCACTTACAGAGGCATTTTGCATAGCCATTTTGGAAGCAGCGAGCTGTGGATTGTTGACAGTAAGCACTAGAGTTGGAGGTGTTCCAGAGGTAATTATGATCTTAAATTTATCTTTTGCAGGTAACCTTCAACCTCTTTTAGTTAGACAAATTTTCAGTTTCCTACAAGTGACTCTTTTTGTTTTCAGGTTCTGCCAGACGACATGATAGTACTTGCTGAACCAGCTCCAGAAGATATGGTACGAGCTGTCAAGAAAGCTATTGACATGCTTCCTGCCATAGATCCCCAAGTTATGCATCTTCGAGTGAGTTTCAACTCTATACACATTGAATGAGCTTGCTGTACCATTGTCTTACTGTACATTTGGACCCCTGTCAGAAATGGGCAATTTGCATTAGCTTTCTTTTTTAGTAGAAAACCAGTATGGAGGTTCTTTGGTACTTATTCAATTCTTATGTGCATCGTAGATGAAAAAACTTTATAGCTGGGATGATGTGGCCAAAAGAACAGAGATTGTGTATGATCGTGCAATGCAGTCCTCAAACACAAATTTGCTAGACCGCCTTCCCCGGTGAGTGTACTGCAGAACACAAACTGTTAAAACTCAGCAATATATTATTGTAAATAAATCAATGTATGTCAGAATTTTTCATTTCTTCATTGCCTGCAGCAAAATTTATTTTATCATTGTTTGCTGTTCAACTGGAATGGTTAGTTCTGTTGGTCAAAGTGTGGGCAATATCACCGAATTTTTGCACTGACATCAAACTTAAAAGAAGGCCATTCATGTGGTGTTTCTGTAATGGTGTAGATATCTCACATGTGGAGCTTGGGCAGGCAAACTGTTTTGCCTTGTTATGATCATCAATTACCTACTATGGCGACTCCTAGAATTCCTGCAGGTAATTGTCTCCCATGCTTTTCTCATGTTCTTGAGATTTGAATCATTTGATGGAATTCTGATAAGAGCTCTCCCCCTCTCAGCCAGCTGAAGGTATTGAAGAAGTCCCAGATATAGGGCCACTACACATTCATTTAGATTCAGCAGATGGTTTGTGCGAACTCAAGGAAATTGAATTTAAACTCTAGCCATTGGCCAGGATCACATAGCATTTCAGGGTATCTATCTTCTGCTTGTCAGCATCCATTCAGATCCGACTCTAGAAATTTCTTTTGAAGTTTCCTGGTCCTGTAGTGGAACTGAAAGAGAGTAGACTACGCTTTCCCAAAAGAGATTGCTAAGAGCGAAATTGTCTGAAATCACTTCGTTGCCCCGCATTTGGAGAATTTCTTGTCATGCCAAGCTGTGGTATGAGTCTATGTCATTGCCAACTCCCACTTTTTGGTGACGTAAGTGGATGGTCCATGTTCTTATCTTCTAACCATCGATCAACACACAATGTATTCATAGGAACACGAGTGCTGTATTTGGCACCCTGTCTATGTCATTACCAACTCCCACTTTTTTTCCTATCAGATTGCTGTATTTTTTCACACTTCCCAATCTATCCAGCTATTGGTTCTTAGTGCAGCACCAAAAGCATCACGAAATCATTGCAATTGGGTGTAGGTTCGGCAGAATTTGGCACCCTGTCTGTGGTCGCCATGTGGTAGAAGTCCCTTATGATATCTTGTTTTATGATGCAGTTCGTACATTGTTCTGATAGGTATAGTTCGTGCCAGTGTGCGCCTACGCGTCACACGAAATTACTTTGTTTGTGTTACGTGTAAGGCACATTTTATTGTGTTTTTTGGTTGACGTTTTGGTCTCTTGATGCTTCTCATGCGTTATCAGCGATGTATGAACATCTATAGATGTTGGCGAGCTCTAATGGTCAAAATGAGTTGAATTTGAGTATAGTTTGGTCTGCATAGTAGTGTTAACTTGCTATAGTTTAACATTAAAAGTTTTTACTGAATATATGCATAATATGCATGCCTTGGCATTTAAACATTCTTATTCTTTCAGAGTAGAGTTCTTAGAATATTGTGTGGGTGTGTGTATACCATCCTCTCTTTAATATATGGAGAAAATATTAGCATTTCTCCCCCCCAAAATATATGTTTATTATATATATTCTCCTTTGTTAGAGTCCTCTATGTGTACAATCCCAAGAGAAGGCCTTACCAGATCCGCAGCAATGCGCGGATGGCACACCTAGTTCTTATCGAAGATTTGTCTCATGCTTCTATTACGGTTTGCTCGTAAATAAAAACATAACGTTATGATAATAGTTTGTATGATAAATCTATTTGTATTTGTGAGCAATCTCAACAACAAAAGGTTAAAATTTATAAAAATTTCACCGTATACAACTCATCCTGCTGAGAATTTGTGGCATGAGGAGGCATAAATTATTATATCATTAAATTAATAAAAAAGAAATCACCACGTTCACTCTCAAGGATTAGAAATTTCCACGTTAATCGATAAAAAAGAGAAAGATTTACACTGTAGATTGTGATGGGTTCAAATTATATCGGTCTACATTAAAAGAAAAAGTCTTTATTAAATACTATGCTATTAAAGCAATCGAAAAGAAAATTATCATGTTCGCTCTCAAGGGCTAGAACCAATATTAATCGGTGAAAAAAAGATAAAAATCTACATCATAGATTCTGTTGGATCTAGATTATCAAAGTCTACATTTAAAAAAGTGTCCATGTCAAGGACAACCCATAAATAACTAAAATTTAGAACAAAAATAAAATAAAATTATTAATTTGATTTTCATACAAATTTCTAAGTAAAATATCTAAATAAATAAAACTAAAAATAAAACTAGCAATTAGATTTGTATACAAATATTTTTTAAAAACAAATTTTAGAATAAAAATAAAATAAAATTAGTAATTTGCTTTTGATACAAATTTCAAGAAAAGCCTTAGATAACTATAATCCATAATAAAAATTAAAATAAAATTTACAATTTGATTTCCATGTAAATTCCAAAATAAAATCACTAAATAATTGTAATTGCAAAAAAAAAATGGTAGACAAATTAGCAATTTGATTTGTATAAGAAATTTAATGAAAAATAGTTGAAATTCAAAGTAAAAATAATAGGAAATTTCAATTAAATTTCCATAAGAATTCCAAAGTAAAATAACTAAAATTTGGAAGAAAAATAAATTAAATTAGCAATTTTATTTGTATATGAATTACAAAATTAAATCCTAAATAATTATAATGCAAAAAAATTAAAGAAAAATAGCTATTATATTTCTACATAAATTTTGATAAAAATAATTGAAATTTGGAATAAAAAATATTATAAACTTTCAATTTGATTTTTATATGAATTCCAAAGTAAAATTCCTAAATAACTAAAATTAGAATAAATAAAATAAAATTAGCAATTTGATTTGTTTATGAACTCCAATAAAAATATGTAAAAATTTGGAATAAAAATAAAATTTATAACGAGGATAGCATAAATGGTGCCGGAGTAGAGCATGAAAGAGTGCAATGGCGTCAATCTATTTTGGAAGAAGATGTTGAATCATGGGGAAGCAAATTGTTGGGTTAGCGGCGTCGGAGATGAGGACAATATCATGTTGCTTACCTTAGTTGTTCGACGAGTACAATGTCGTGCTGCTTACCAGAGCCATTGAATAGAAAGACTAGAGTTGAAGGAGCCGAGGGCCACAATGACAAGTGGTGAGCATCAACATTGTTGAAGAAGTTAGTGGCCAAAGAAACTCGATGATGGGGAAGCCTTGATAGAGAGAAGATGAAATTTTGCGTTGAAGACAAGATATGGACGACATGGAGCCATCGGGTAGCTAGGAGTGTGCCATCGCTGGTGAGGGACAAGGTGTCACCGACGATAGTGACAAGATTCTCCATATCATTATACAATGACTAAAGTAGATATGTTGGTATTAGTGAAGATGGGAGATTACTGTGGTTAGTGAGAAAGCCACTACGTTGAGTTGGCCAATGTTGAAGAAGAGGAGCGACTAGCACAGAAGAAGCGGACATAGAGTACATATAGCATCATACATGTGTATATACATGTATGCATCCATACGAATAAAAGCATGATGTACAGAAGTATAGGAGCAAAGAGCTCAGAGTAGAGATGGTGCAACAACATGGAATAGGTGTTGACCTACAAGTGCACAGGACCATTGTAACACTTTCCCTTTAAGTATTCTAAGGTTCATTGAACCCGAAAAGAAGCAAAGGAAAGCTATTCTCTCTTAAATGCAACTATGACTGCCACTATTAATAATTGCAAAAGGGTAAAGTAAAAGGGAATTGTGGTAATTGAATAAAAGTAAATACAAGCATTAGATAAAAGACTCAAATATAATTCTAAAACTAGGCATCAGAGATTTCAGTTCAAGGTAGATTAGTAGGTAGCAATGTATGTCATAAGTTAGTAAGATCACATCATAATCCATGGTTTCGTAGGAGAGTTACCCTTATGCCGTCATTCCTCCGCCTGTGGGATTTCTGGCTCTATTGTACTCCTCTCGGCTTGATTGAACTAGCACTATTTAAGTATTAAGGTTGTATAATCAGCTCAATGCATTAGGTTTTGTGATAACTCAGATTCCTTTATTATACCAGCTCCTCATTGGTATCCGTGTCTGTCACCCTACAAGTTGCCGACTTATTGCTGCAACAAGTGATTATCCTACAGATCAGAACTATTGTTCTATCTCATGTTACCGGTACCTTAAATTAGACAACACGCATAAGCATAGCAAGTATAATCAACGATTTCGATGTAACCAAATGCTTTCATCATAATCAATTAAGGATTAATCGCATGACTACCATCCTACCTATCCATTACATCTTGTCCGCCTATATGAACTACTCACGCATGGATAACGGATTGAAAGGAAGAAATATCATTGAAACATAAAAAGAAAGACACTTCCCTCTTAGATTACCAAGAGTTGATACGATGAATTCGAGTCTCCAATCGATAATATGATGGATTACAAAGGACTCTCATACTATTATAGTTTAGATCAAAGAAATACAAAGTACAATCCTTTTTTTTCTCTCTCTCTCTGATCTAATATACTACTTTTCTAAAGACTATTTGACCTCCCCAACTCCTTCTGGCTCTGGTCCTTCTATAGAATAGATATGGTTCGATAAGATGGTGCTCCTAGAGATCGATACAGTCAGGTGATATGGTCACTAGTCACCATATCACTTCCCGTTTTCTTCTCTGGAGACGGTTCTCGCAACGCTCTAGACAATAAAGTTGTTCCAAATCATATCTTCTACACAGTGGTGTCCAGATATCATGGGATTTCCACTTGTAACCTGCGATATGCTCAAGAATACCATTCTCGCAATATATAGGTGAATCAATATTAATTAATGCAAGAAATGGTACAATTGTGACATGAATAGGACCAAATACTTAGGAAGTAATCCATGTGTTTGAGACGCATCAATAGGCTCGAGGCCACCGAAGAGAGCGTGATAGGTGTCCCTAGTAGAGAACGACGGTTTCTCTTGTATACATATTTGATGTCGCAACGGTTAACTTTAAGTAATATTTGGAGAAGTATAAGATAACTATGTGGTAGAATATTGCATTAGACGGGATAGCAGCTGGGAGAGATCAATCAAGAATTGGGTTTGCTATTGAAGGTTGAAGCAGAAAAGTTATGGGAGCGAAAAGAGATAGAAGACACACTATTCAGTGGAGCAGCCAATGTGTGAGGCAAGATAAGTTCAAGGTAGATCGCTCATGGTGCATCGTGTATGTGTGAGCAATATAGTCTAATACCATATAAACTAATAGGATAATTTTTCGCACACATGAATAATGTATTGCTTGAGATTAAATAAATGTATATGTGTATATATACATTTTGGGAAAAAAACTAATGGAGGTAGAATAGAGATATGCTGTTATATGATGGAGAGTGGTTAAGTTTCTTGTAATACCACAAAAAAAAAAGAAAAGGGGGCAGCTGGGCTAGGCCCAAGGCCTAGACGGCCCAGCCTATGCCGCCCCCCATATAAGGGGTCCAGGAGAGGGGGGAGGAGGCAAAATCAAAATTGCCTCCCCCTCGTGCCATCTCGTCACCGCCTACACCCCCATGCCTCTCGTGCGAACACTGTCGCTCCTCTCCCCCCGTGTGAATGCCATCCCTGCTCCTCTTCCCCCATCCTGCACGCCGCCGCCAGCGCTCCATGCCCCGTCCCGCACGTCGCCGCCTTCACCCCGCGCCCCTCCGTGCGAGCGTCGCCGCTGCCGCTCCTTCCTCGTGCGAGCGCCGCCGTCGCTGCTCCTCTTCCCTCGGGCAAGCGCCGCCACTCCTTTCCTCATGCACGTGCCGCCGCCACCGCTCCTCTTCCCCCTATAGTCGCCGCCGCCGTGAGAGGGAAGAAGCTGAGCTGGCCAATTGCGGCTGAGGGAACGAAAAGGAGAGGTCGGCCGTGAGGAGAGGAAGGGGAAGAAGAGGAGGAAGAAGGGGTTTCGGCCAGGTGAGGGCAGAGCCAGTCGAAAGGAAGAAGGAAGAAGCGGCCGGTGAGGGAAGAAAGAAAAGAGAGGAAGAAAAGAAGAAAGAAGAGGAAGAGGGAAGGAAAAGGGAAGAGAGGAGAAAAGAAAAAAAGTCTAATCCGCACTCGATTCATCAGATTCGGACAAGAAACAACATGTAGCACCCCGATCCAGTTGTTCGGGGTTAGGGTAACGCTTCGAAGACCTTTTCCTTGTTTATTTATTGATTCCTGTAGAAGTTGTTATGTTGACTCTTAGGGTTGCATCGTGTAGCCATTAAAGTGTCGTCTATTGGGCGGTGAATTGCTATTGTTGCCGTTGATCTTGTTAGATTCACGTAAAGAGAAGTAGTGTTGCCTATCAGAGGTACTGGGGTAGTAGTAGCACCTGGTGGTATCAATTAGTAGATGACAAGTTAAAGTAAGGTTAAATAGTGTAATTAGTAGAGAGAAAAATTAGTGATGAATTGAAATGGTTAATCCTTATTCAGGTGGAGGTTCGGGACCTGTGCTGTCCACAGACCACCCGCGGGATTGATCAGACAAGTGCATGATAGACGGTAAATTCGGATAGTGATTGTTATGAAATTGTTTTTGATACACTATCTACCATGCTAATATGAGTTGTTTATTTTTGTTGGCATAATGATGAATGTTGATATGTGGTCGAATAGTGGTTATTGGAATATGACATGTTGATCTGTTTAACTGGAGAAGCTGCATTGCATACATTTATGTCATAAAAATAGACGGCCTCTGTGGCATCTATGGTCTACTTTGTGTAGACCCTCCACGAGAGTGGAGAAAGACTTACTTCGGTAGGCACTCCACGGGAGTAGAGAACGACCTACTTCGGTAGACACTCCATGGGAGTGGAGGTTGAGGTCTCCGTATGAAAGAGGACGGGCTTGATGTCCCCACATGAAAGAGGGCGGGCTTGAGTGAGCATCGACAGATACTCACTCCGCTATACCGATATAAACTAAAGAAAGGAAAGACATATGCATGAGCATACACATTTGCATAGTGACAGAAAAGTATCAAAGGCGTAAGTGAGGGTTGATGGAAAATGAGAAAGAATGTGTGAAAATGAATGGAAACATCTGTATTAGGTACAGAATGTTATGCACATCTGTTACTGTTTTACTTTGTACTTGCTGAGCCTTCGGACTCACCCTTGCTTTGTTATTTTCTTTAGGGTGATTCGGATTGACGGCATACATAGAGTGGGAGTAGTCCTTTTGCACTATACATATGCAACAACCGCTTAGTCAAGCACTAAGCGTTTGTGTTTAATATCTTGTTTAGTCCTTTGAGGCTCGCTGTTGGAGTAACATACTTGCAGACCATATTGGTGGTTTCCATGGTTATGGATCCCATAGTCTGTTTACATTATGGTTATTTGCAATAAAAAGTAGTTGGTTTTTTCACAATTAATCTATGTTTGTTTTGTTGACTACCTCTTGTTGGTAGTCTTAAGAATGGAGGATGTGCTGCTAAGTCTTATAGCAGCATTAATCTGAAATGGTAAGAGTGTGGTGGTACCATTCTGGACCCTGGGGAGAGTCGGGGTGTTACATTTCTGAGAACCTCAATAACTTATTATGATCAATGATTTTCTTTCATCAAAACTCATATACATTAATTATGTTCTTTAAGTTGTATTTTCTTTCAAATTTTTGTTAAACTTTGAAACAAATTTAATGTGCAAATGCACGAGTCACCATTCTAGTTTTCTTTTAAAGGAAAAAGCAATTCTGTGCGAAAAAACTCTTAAAAAAGAAGAAGAAAGGGGCCGAGGCTCCAAGAAGAAGAGGGCACAAGAAGGGCAGAAGGCGGCGGGGCGCGGGAAGCAGCGAGAGGCGAAGGGAAGAGAAAAACTTTGGGAATCTTCTTGCCTGCCGGCGGCGCGAGATGGCTCACCGGCCGGCGTCGTGGGAGAAGGGCGGCGACGAGTACGACTACCTCTTCAAGGTGGTGCTGATCGGAGACTCCGGTGTGGGCAAGTCGAACCTGCTCTCCCGCTTCACCCGCAACAGCTTCTCCCTCGACTCTAAGTCCACCATCGGCGTCGAGTTCGCCACGCGCACCCTCCAGGTTCAACAACACCCTCACATCCCATCCCTTCGCCTGAGATGTCATTTGTTCCAATTCTTGGATGCGAGCTGCTTCTTGTTGCTACTTCCGGTTGAGATTGTTTTGTTTATTACAAATTGGAATTTCGAGTCTGATTGAAGTAGGCGTTTCGAGTCTGATGCGAGCTGCTTCTTGTTGCTACTTCCGGTTGCTTCTTGTTACAATGATTTTGTTATCCTACTTACCTTTAGTTCTTGACATTGATGACAGTAATGTTAGTTACACAAGTTGACTTTAGTTTTGTACAATTTTATTGAATTTGAAGATGTAATTTGCTTCTGTTGGTCTCAGATTTACTTGACCTAATTTTTCCTGGGAAGAATTGAATTTGTGTTGGAGCTGAATTCAATCACATGATGTGCAAAATAAATGTGATGCCCTACTTCTGCTGTATTTTGTTATTTAATAAAAGGACTGGCATTAATGTACTGTGATAGAAATCGCTACGGATAGTTCATCCACATTGATTCGGGGAACTGAATCATTTTCTTCTTCATGTGTACTAATTTACAGATTGTGAATTACTGTGTCTTGGCCAACTAGTAATTTGGTGGCGTGTCTTGGTCAACTAGTAATTTGGTGGCTGTGCCAACATTCCATTTGGCACTACTGAGGTTTCCATGGCACCAGCTTAATAACCCTCACTAGGTTGTACCTTGAGGTTTTTTCGGTGACCAAGTGATTGGTTCTGCACCATTTGTCCTTTGGTCTTGCCAGGCCTGTATGGCTACTCCAGGAGCAGGTTCTTCTCAAAGTTGTCCATTAGCATGCTGTCAAATCTAAGGTGTTGGATTGTAAGGGTCTTCTTACCCCAAAAGTTAGCCAACAAGGAGAGAGACTCTCTCAATTTTAAGTTAGGTTCCGTGCCCTTCTACAACCAATGTGAGACTATTCTAACAATCTCCCCCTTCATATGTTGGTGTCTCTCAGCCGTTGTCCATTAGCATGTTCTCAAATCTCAAGGCAAAACCTCTTGCCCCCAAGAACCACAGAAACTTTGTTGTACTGATACCTTGAAAATACTCAAGCTTCAAAAGGTAATGAACGGTAGGAAAATTTTCTGTAGTATGAAGTAGTGTGAGATTTCAGAAGAAAAATGTAGAGTGAGGGTACATAAGTGCTGGATCATTGGCGACCATCTTTAATTTGTTCGCATGGTTATTAACCCATCAGATGTTTGACAGTGTTCCTTCCTTGAACAGGCTTAATTATTTCTTTTCTTTTCTTTTTTTGCGAGGGAACAGGCTTAATTATTTCAATTCCCTGATCTTTCCCAAGTGCCATCTTGACCTCCACAAAGTCATCTGAAAATTACAAATGCCTCCCATAAGCAAGAGAATCACTAGCTGAGAGGTCAAAGTAGGACTAGCGGTGGCAGGTGACTTAAAGAACTGTAATATCCTGCTCCACACAATGGTCTAAAGCCTCAAATCGCATTGCCCCATGCAATTGGAACTAGCCTAATACACGGATGGCAGTAATATCCAAATAGATGCATCCGAGAAGTGTCCTTGCAGACCATCCCAACACTGGTAATTGGACAAAGGTGTTTGGCGATAGATGACTGAGCTTGACGGGTATAACACCAAGTAGTCTGTAACTGTAAACACCTCTAGGATCTATCTCCCCAGGCTCAGGGGTGATCCCCCTACTCGGCGTAGGTATCGATGGTTTTCAAGACAGTAGTTGAAGGCCTGAATGAATAATAATGCAAATGAAGTGACTAAGGTTAGGTAGAAATACTGACTCCTTTCTGAACAAACCGCAAGTTTGTTAATTGCGTCCTTCCACAGAAGAATTTGCTTGTTGTCATCAGATGATTAAATGCATTCCTTTCTGCAGCATTTTCCTTTTATCTTTTTTCCTTATGCTCATAAACCTTGCCTTGTGTGAGAACATGACCTTTTTCATTTCTGGACTTGTGGTAATGGAGAGGTAAGTCACAGAGCTTGATTTTTGTAATTCAGGTGGAGGGGAAGACTATAAAAGCCCAAATATGGGACACAGCTGGGCAGGAAAGGTACCGAGCGATAACAAGTGCTTACTACCGCGGAGCTGTAGGGGCATTGCTGGTCTATGATGTCACTAAGGTCACAACATTTGAGAATGTGAAACGGTGGCTTAATGAGCTCCGAGACCATGCTGATTCCAACATTGTTGTCATGCTCATTGGCAACAAGATCGACCTCAGGCATCTCCATTCGGTCACAGTCGAGGATGCATCTAGCTTTGCAGAGAGGGAAGGCCTGTTCTTTATCGAGACGTCTGCGCTTGACACAACAAATGTCGAGAAGGCTTTTCAGACGGTCCTTGCGGACATCTATCGAATCATCAGCAGGAAGGCCTTGTCATCCGAGGAGTTTGGATCAGGGTCTGGTAGTATCAAAGGAGGACAATCCATTCAGGTGTCCGCCGGAAGTTCCAGCAGTTTTACATCACGGTGCTGCTCGTCTTAGAGATATTCATCAGGATAATCTGAATGGCAATTCTTCAGATTATCCTCTTGTGTGTTCTGTACTTGACAAAATATGTTGACTCTGTGAAAAATAAATAATATGCACAGAAGAAAATCTTCTGTTGTACATAAGAACAGCAGAGTTTGGATGCTGACTATTTGACTCGGATAGCCGTGTTACACATGCAGTTGCTGTTGGAGGGAGTTGTATAATGTGCCAACTGAACACACACAAAAAATGTAGCGCCCCAGTTAAACCCAGTTGCTCTTACCCTCTAACTGGGTTTTCATGTAATTTCGAGTTGTAATTTTTATTGGGTTGACTATTGTACTTATACAGTTGACAAAAAAGAAATCACTTCACTACCATATCCCTCACTTTTGAGTAGAAGTTGGTGGATGCTTTGGATAAAAGGGTGGATTCTACGTTGTACTTGACTCGACTGTCCTCGGCGTCCGTGCATAAAAGGGCGGGGGTCATGCCCCTGCTTTCCGCATCCAGCAATCGTTGCCATTGTCGCTGCTTTGTTGAACTCCGTCGTCCGCCCAACCGCTGGTGAGCGTCACCGCCATTCAACTCTGTCACTCTACCTCGCCGTGCACAACCGCCATCTCTTAGTCGCCTACCGTCCTCGGCCGTTCGCCCCGCCATGCCCCGAGCCGCGTGTCACCAACGCCAACGCGCACCGCGTCGCGTGTCGCTTTGGATTCTCGATAGACCGAGTCTTTGTGAGCTGAGAAACTGACTCATGGGGCCCACCTATCAGTCAGCACTGTTCTATGAGCCCCTTGACCAGCCAGCCGAGTCAACATCCACGCAAGCTACCAGCTCAGCCCTAATCTGATGTGTCGCCACATATCCATTCACGTCAGCAAAACTGAGCCATCAGGTGCCACATCAGCAAGCCACGTCAGCATGCCACGTGTCAGACCATGTCAGCATGCCACGTTAGCCCTATCTGCCACCTGTCAGCCCAGTTAGCTACCACGTCTCTGCCACATTAGCATACCATGTGTTAGACCATGTCAGCATGCCATGTCAATCTTACCTGCCACTTGTCAGCCCAATCAACTGCCACGTCTCCGTCATGTCAATCAGTCGCAGTTCACTGTTTCGTAAGTTGAGTCCACCATAAACTAGATATTCTGTGCACCGAGTCTATAGCACAATAATCTTTTTTAATTTTTCTTTAGATTAGATTTTCTAAGAGCCCGTTCTTCTTCATCTTAGCTTCGACTGGCCTCATTCTTTTTTTAATTCATCTAAAATCGAGCTCTATCTTTTGGTTCTAATTTTGAAGTTTTTGGAGTTTATTTAAATTTTATTTGATTTTATTTTATGTCTCATTCACTTTCTCTCTCGTTAGATTGTGTCTTCGAAGGAGCAGAAGTACAATCAGAAGATCAAGAATTCATAACTGAGTAAGATCCAGGCAAGTATTGTCTTTTGATCATGTTGAACCTAGTTTTTAATCTATTATTTATTTATTTTATTTTAAAAGTAATGCATTGTTATTTTGTTACAAACCCTTGTACTTGATAGTTATTGTCCTAATTGTTTAAATCTCTCATTTAATAATTCGAATGCCATGATTCTATTATCATTATAGGATGAGAAGATTATTTAGTGATACCATACTAGTTGTCACATGGATTATATGACTAATTTTCTTAGCCATGCCCATTGTCTTGTTGGGTTTATCATCACATGTGATCAAATAATTAATCTGACCTAATGAGATATCGAATCATGGTTGATGCCACAGTTATAAAATTTATGTGCTATGATATTGGTGTGTTATTGATATTGGTTATACAAAATTGGTTTTCACTTAGACGAGTAATCATGTAGTACAGGGGGAAGTGTGAATTCACTTCGAGAGATGTGGAAGTCTCTCCTGGATAATGTCTAAGGACTTAACTTTGCGCGCTATTAATCTGAGCCTTATCGTGCAAACCACATGTCTAGTATGAGATAGACCTAGCTGATTAATTTTTTATATTTCAATTCTAATTTCGCCATTGAGTTGAAAATGATTACTGATTTTCATAAGATGCAAGAGGGGATAATTATGGACTAAGTGGTTAACCTACTTGATGGTGAAACTTTAGTGGGCAGAATTAGGTTGAGGTTGAACATTGCAAAGGCTTTGTTGTAATTTTCTTTAGCGCGGGGATGATCACATCATGTGGGTACAGTTGTACAACCTCTGTAGAATATAAAACTATTCGAATAATTATGTCCCCGGTTATGAACAATGCTCGGTGATTTCACACGAATGGTAGTTATTTCATAAAATATAGGTTACATAACTTTGGAAAGTGGACAGGCTGTTCACTGGTGATTTATTAAGTGGATAGATAGTTCACTTATGGTCTATTTAATTCCTTTGGTTATTGATTTATTATGATTTCTTTAAAGTTCGCTCTTAATATATTTATTGTATTTATTTTAAATTATTGATTTCTGTAAAATAACCTTTCAGCTATCTATTGGTAAGCTTTACATATTATATTATATTTTTGTTACAAACGACTTGCTGAGTACCAATGTACTCACAGCTTTATGCCTACTGTTGCTCAGATGAAGAAGAAGAAGAATCATATCAGCAAGAGGTACCAGAAGAAGGATACTTCGACAACTTCACGGATTAGAATTTCGTTTCCTAGTCGATTGCCTATAGGCATGTCGAATAGCTATTATGCTTATTTTTATTTTTCGCTGCTAGTATCTTAAGCCCTTCATGCTATTAATTGTAAGCTTGGCCATAAGGATATACTCTGATAATTATTAATATTTGAGTTCTTCCTTTACTTAATTATGCATATGGTCAATATTTCATTTATATTTATACTGTGGGCACTAGAGAGTTCGAATTTGCATATTTGAGTCTCGATAAAGGTGGTATCAGAGCCATATCGACTGTAAGACGAAGCCTTAGTTAGAGTGGTCGCCTTAGCCAAATTTTAAAATCTATTTTCTAAATCAAACCAACTAAATTGGATATTTAATAAACTCTCTATTCTCTTTCCTCTTTCTTAAGGTTCTTGCTCTCCACCTTATTCAAAAATTTATTTCTCCGAAATCCTTTAATTGACATCTTTCCTTTATAATACCTTAGATGTCTGAAGCTTCCTTCAGCTAGACTGGATAGCGAGGATTTCTCTAAGTTTTGTTGCGGAGTCTTAGATTGAAGAGGTCACCAGTCTACTTCACCAAGGATGGGAAGGCAATGGACCAACACATTGGATGCATCACCTAGCTATACTTCATCACAAGGATTGGCAATCAAGTTTTACACTATAGTTTCAAGTGTACCGGTGCTTGTGGAGAGTGGTCCGTGCAAGGAGCCGCGCATTAGGCCATCCAGCGTCTTTGCAAGCTGTACAAGATCAGTATGCTCAAGCTCATTCAGAAGTTTAAGGAGCAATATGTAGCTACTTCTAGTGTAGCAGAGTAGGAGGGAGCCATGGAGGGATCTCAACTGTAGTTGCCAGCACTTCTACCTTCGCCCACGTCACCGAGTCCAGAGGAGAGACGACACATAGCAGGCAACCGTCAGGACTATCTTTGGCACTTCATGCCAGCCGTAGCAGAAGAACAGTCGTCGCAAGTTTGCAACTCATAGTTGATCTACAGTGACTCAGAGGAAGAGTCAAGCGAGCTCTACTTAGCAGGACCCGAGTGAGAGCTCTTGAACTAGATCCTTATATAGTTTAGGAGGATGAGTAGAACGTTTTGGTTTTTATTTGCAATTGCTTTTGATATGAGCTGCAATCTTGCCCTTAAAAGCATTATATTGCAGTCGTAACAAAATCTTTATTTGAGTTATTTAATTGATTCTTTTGTTAGCCTCTTAGGTAAGTTTTTTGTTTAGTTTAGGTTTGCCATTAGGAACCCCCTAAGACGAGTCTACCTCTTATCTATACTTTTTCCTATCACCTTTTTAGCCTTATGAAGTCAGTTCTTAGCAATTATGCTTCCTTTCCAAGCAGTGAAAAGATGGTTGATACTTGGAACTCAACTGGTCGTAGTCAGATGAACCAAGGTCCAAGAAGCAGCACCGCAGATCCATCAACTCAGGAACCGCAAGCAACCCCAATGGGATTGGATCAAACCCTTAGTCAGTTCATGGTAGCCCAGATATAGTTGATGCACACTATGATGCAGAACATGAATGACATGATGAATCAGTAGAATCAAGAAGCAGTTGTACCTCAGCTAGCTAGACAACAATCTAAGTTTGCAGAGTTTATGAGGACAAGACCACCCACCGATTTCCGGTCTTTCGAGCCTTTGGAGGTCGATGATTGGATTCGTTCAGTGGAGAAAAAGCTGAACCTCGCTCAGTGTACTGATCGCGAGAAAGTGCTCTACGCAGCCCATTAGTTGGAGGGAGCTGCGACACAGTGGTGGAAGAACTACTGCACCGCTCATGAGGATTAAGACAACATCTCTTGGGTTGGGTTCACAACAGCATTTCGTCATGCCCATATCATGGATGGGGTGATCGAAATGAAGGATGAATTCTGTGAGTTGCAACAAAAGAACATGTCAGTGAGTGAGTATCTCAATAAATTTACTTAGCTAGCTCACTATGCTCTAGAGAATGTTGCCACCGATGATGCCCATCAGAAGAGGTTCAAGAAACGGCTGAACCCAGTGCTCAAATTTCAAGTGGTAGGAAAAGATTATGTCAGTTTTTAGAACATGGTGGATAAAGCAATACTTATTGAAGAAAATCACCGTGAACTATAAGAGTCCCGCAAGAGACGGATGATGTAATAAGGATCTCAACTGTATCAGTCCCAGAAAGCTCGTTTCAGCACATTCCAGTCAGTTTGTGTGCCACAGCAGTCAGGTTTCAGGACGCCATTCAGCGCCACGTCAGTTCACGTTCGGACCCCATCCCATTAGGTCGAGCAATCAGCAACAAAGGAATGTCAACCCTGCAGTATCCATCACTTGTTTCAAGTGTCATAAACCAGGACACTACACCAGTAAGTGCCCTTAGAGATAAGCCCCGATGACAGTTCATTTTAACATGAGAACTACACCAAATCGCACCCCTACTTTAGGACTAGGATGTGGAGCGTCCCAAGTGTCAGGTCAAATCAATCAAGTGCTCCAGTCAGTTGTGCGTGGTCAAGTGAACCATATCACCGCAGAGGAGGCCCAAGCATCGCCAGATATTGTGATCAGTAAGTTTCTAGTAAATTCAGTTCCTGCTACAGTTTTTTTTGATTCTGGAGCTTCGCAATCATTTATTTTATAGAGTTTTGTCTTAAAGTAACAGTTGAAAACTGTTGTTCTTGGATCTATCCTTTTGGTTTAATACCCGAGCTCTGAGTTGAGTATAAATCTAAGTTGTCCGAAAGTCAAGATAGCTATTCAAGAAGTGGAGTTCTCAGCCGATCTTATTGTGTTGGATATCCAATCTTTGAATATGATTTTGGGAATGGATTGGTTTAAGAAGCAATAAGCAATGTTAGATTATGGAAGAAAAGTCGTTACCTTGATCAATTCAGAAGGAAGAAAAGTGAAATTTGCAGCCAGCATAAGTCAACTAGAGAAGGTTATAGTTTGCCAGAGCAAAGGGATCATATTAAATGATATGCCAATTGTCAGGCAATATTATGATGTGTTTCCGAATGATCTCCCTACAATGTCACCTAATCGAGAGGTTGAATTTTTTATTGAGCTAGTACCTGGTACTTCACCGATATCCAAGAAACCGTATCGGATGCTCGCACCAGGCCACGCGTCTCACCCCCGGCCGCCCGATCTCGCGCCGCCGCCACCGCGCTCGAACCCGCCAACTCAGCTCTAACCACGTGGCACGCCACATCAGCCCTAATGCCACGTGGCATGCCATGTGTCCTGCCACGTCAGCAAAAACCCGGCCCCCGGAGCCACGTCAGCCGCCACGTCAGCAGGGTGACACGTGGCAGCACCAGCTGCTGCCACGTCAGCCCTAATCGGCCGCGTCAGCGCCGCCTCCCCGCTTGCACTATTTGGTGGACCGGCTTCACCGCGAACTCGTTCTCCCGTGAGCCGGGTTCACAGCACAGTGCCCTTTTTCGAATTTTCTGATTTAATTTAGGGTTTATTTTTCGAGAGCCCGTTCTCCTCCGTCTTAGCTCCGATTGACCCCGTTCTTTTTTCTAAATTAATCTAAAATCGAGCTCTAGTTTTTGTTTCTAGTTTCATGATTTTTGGAGTTCATTTGCTTATCATTTTATGTATTTTTCTTGTTACGATCGTTTTCTCTCTCGTTAGATTCCGATTCCGGAGGAGCAGGATCTACGCCCAAAGACCAAGAGTACCTCGCTGAGCATAACCAAGACAAGTTGTGTCCTTTGATCATGTTGTACCCAGTTTGTAATCTATTATTTAATTATTTTATTTTAAATTAAATTGCATCGCTATTTTTATTCAAACCTTTGTATTGGTAGTTGTTGCCCGATTGAATTCATCCCTCCTTGATAGCTTTGAACACCATGATACCCTTGTCACCATAGGTTGGGAAACATACTAGTGATGTTATGATATTTGTCACATGTGTTGGTACGATGGACTGCTTAGCTTTGCTTATAGTTCCGATTGGGTTTATCATCACATGTGAATTAACAATTTGACTTAATGAGATATGGAACTCTGGTTGGTGCCACGTTTATTAGAATTTGTGCCATGACGTTGGTGCGTCATCGGCAGTGGTTATACAAATCTGGTTTTGCACTCGGGCGAGTGATCGTGCAGTAAAGGGGGAAGTGTTGGAGCACTTCGAGGGATTAGGTAGTCTCACCCAGGTAGAATTAAGGACTTAACTTTGTGCGTCATTGATCTGAGTCTTACCGTGTGTAGGATCAAAGATGACCGACTAGAAGGGGGTGAATAGGAGGTTTTAAAATTCTTAACTAAATTAAACAATTAATGTCTAGATGATAACTAAGCAATCAATTAGGTGATGAGCAATTCTACACAATATCAAGATTCTAGGCAATTGACAATAAGCACTAATGAGCAAGATCAAATACTATAAAGAACAAGAGACAATCACAATGACACTTGATGTTTTTACCGTGGTATCGGAAACTTACCAGTTTCCACTAATCCACGTTGAGGTTAGCCCGAACTAATCGGACCGGCTCCACGAATTAAGCCGAAACATCTCGATCACTCTTGGTAGCTCTTCCTCCGCTCCGGAGATGGCGAACTCCACACCACTCACAAACTTGCCCGGGCTTCTTCACAAACTTCCTTGAAGAAATCACCGGTAATTGATCTTCCCGCCGTCTAGGTGCTGGCAAGCACCAAGAGAATAGACCTCGATTTCACTTGACGGCGCTCAAGTGCACAAAGGATCAACTAAAAACAATTGCACTTGAAAAAACTCTCCTCAAGCTCAAAATGAATGCTCAAGAGTGCAAAGAGAGTGGAGTGAATGCTCTAGGGTTCAAATGAGTTCAATAAACTTCAGCAACCTGCCGAAGTGCAGGTGGAGGGGTATTTATAGCCTCACCAACCAAAACTAGCCGTTGGATAAAATTAATCCTGAAAAATCAGGGAAATCGGTACTACCGCCGTTGAAAGTGCGGTACTACCAGCAGTAGGTCTTGGTACTACCGCTCATGGATGTCTGCGCGCATAAATCGGTGCTACCGATTTCTTTGCGGCTAAGTTCTTCTTGGGGATCTTTCTGGAAAAAATGTTCCGACGATCGGTACTACCGCACGGCTAAGTTCTTCTTGGGGATCTTTCTGGAAAAAACGTTCCGACGATCGGTACTACCGCAGTACCATGCAGTACTACCGCAGTGCGGTACTACCGCCATTCATAATCTGGTACTACCGATTTTTTGAGGTGAAGTCCCCAAGAGGATGCTCTTCTGGAAAAATCATTCCGACAATCGGTACTACCTCTGTATCATGCGGTACTACTGCAGTGCGGTACTACCGCCATTCATATTCTGGTACTACCGATTTTTTAGAGACTGAGTCCCCAAGGAGATGCTCTCTGGAAAAAACGTACCGCAAGTAAATCGGTACTACCGTCATGCGGTAGTACCGCAGTTTATATGCCGGTACTACCGCACTGCAGTAGTACCGCAGGAAGGTGCGGTGCTACCGATTTTCCTGAGAAAGCACAGTGAGTTTTCAAACACATTTTCAAATGCATGTATGATTTTAGATTGATCCAGTGTGCACCCAAACACGCTATCAAGCTACTTTCAATGATCCCTCTTAATAGTAAGACATCTAACCTATAATCCGGTCCTCCACATTTTCTCCTAAGACCGGTGAACCGAAAAGAGATCCTAAATTTTATGTACCTCAATCTTGATACTTCTTGAGCTTCAAATTTACTTTGTAGCTTGTTCTTCACTTTTTCACATATGAGACTTCAGCTATACAATCTCAACACACATGTTAGTCTCATATTCTTAATTTGTCATTAATTACCAAAACCCTAAATTAGGGGCTTAGATGCTTTCAATCTCCCCCTTTTTGGTAATTGATGACAACACCTTTACATTTTATAAGAGAAGAAAGATTTGAATATACTACTTGAATTTTTAATAAGTTGTATACTCAATGTTGTTGACTCAAGAAGGTAGAGTTTAATTTTTCATTTTAAATTGATGAATACAAGTGATTCAATTTCATTCTAGAGTCAAAAAAATGAAACACTCCCCCTACAAGTATGCAAGGATTTGCAAAAGAGAAGAAAGAGAGTGCGATAGAACATTTTTTCAAATCACTTAGCGTACACATTCAACAATCAAGATTAATGAGCTGAAATTTAGATAACATAAACAACGAAAGCATTTTGTTCATTACATCTCACAGAGTTCATCACACATAGAAAGAAATAAACATTCAAAGTATTATTACACCACATAAACTATAACAATAATAGCAAACGATAAAGATAAAGCTTGATTGATTGTCTCCTTCTCTTCTACCCTCATCCACTTACTTCTCCCCCTTTGGCATCAAGGACCAAAAAGATTATTCTTGAGGAGTGGGGTCTTGTGCGTGAGGAGACGGACCACGGCGAGGACGGGGGTTACGCACGTAGTGACGAGGCGCTACGATGTTCTCAAGAGAGGTCATCTGGTCGCCAAGAGTGGTAACATGTCCGGAAAGAGATGAGATGTCACCGGAGAGGGAAGAAAACTACTCGGTGAGAGAAGTTATTTTGCCGCTCATTGTGGCCATATTGTCAGTCATGGAGGTCATGTTGCCACTTAATCCCATGAGTGCAGAATAAAGCTGGGCCATAGAAATATCATCGCCTTGCAACCCTTGCTCCCCCTGAGGCTGAGAAGAGGAGGAAGCACCAGGATGCGCACTTGGACGAGGAGGCAACAGAATCTCTCTTGGCTTATATGCCTTATGCACTTCTCCTTTGCCACCTCTGAAGGGACCGATCTTGTGAATGATAAGTTTCATAATAAAGGGTGCATAATTAATCCTGCGAGGCCTATCATTCTTTGATTCGTCCATCCCACGAATCATCAAATCAACCACATTAAACAGTGTCCCTGAGGTAATGTAGTGGATCAAGTTCCAAACATGGCCTCTAACAGCATCATAGTTTCCACTTTTTGGCATGATGGTTTGATTGATGATCTTGTTAATTAAGCTGGAAACGGGCAGAAGATGATTAGCCTTGCCATGCACAAACCTCTGGCTTTGATCATAGAATTGTGAGCATTGGTGAAGGGCAATCGCTGGGCTGGCAAACACCTTTTCATATTGGCTGGAGAAAGTGGTTAGTGCTGCCTCAAAATCCGCCTTGTTTGAGCTCATGTACTGTTCTCCAGTCATCCATTCCATGTGCTCAAAGTTAGGGGAAATCCATAAGGTGGCATAAAATTGCCGTATCAACTCTTCGTTGTAGTCCGACTTGAGAGTCACAAGGTGATGTATTCCTGACTCTTGAAACATGCACCAAATGCCAACATACACAGGAATGCCATCTATATATTCCCAGTCAACATATTTATGATTGGCAAACTTAGTGTGGAGGAAGAATTCTTCATACACTTGTTCCTGAAATTGTGTATGGAATCTTGGATTTAAAGTATTCTTGGGGAGGAGAGACTGCCTTCGAGATCTGAGGATAGCATAATCATCACAATGCATGCTGCGAATGTCATCTCGTCGGTCACTAATAAGAGGACCCTGATCCTCATCATCACCATCTCCTTCATCTTCATCCCCTTCCTCAGCGACATCAGCGAGTTCGCTATTAGAGGAGTTTCCATAGCGGTCAGACTCGGTATCGGCACCATTGGGGGTTCCATCATCACTATCCTCCTGAGTCTGCTCTGGCTGCTCCTCATGTTCTAGCTCAGCAGGAGCAGGAACATGGGCAGGAGCGTGACGAGAGGAGCCTTGTCCTGCACTCCCGCTACTTGCATATGCTTTCCTCACCGGATTTCTGCTTTCGGCGACCTTTCTGACAGCATTCCGAGTCTTGGGAGCCATCTTGAGATAGACAAAGAAAGAGGGAGTCAAAGAGTGCTGAAGATTATGAAAAATTAGGTTGAAACTGAATGAAGACATGTTGCTGGAATTTTTTAGGGAAATCAGTAGTACCGCAGTACATAACGCGGTAGTACCGGGGTGCGGTAGTACCGTTGACCCTTGCGGTAGTGCCGCACTGCGGTAGTACCGGGGTCAGGAGCGGTAGTACCGCCCTGCGGTAGTACCGTGCTCTCGAGCGGTATTACCGATTTTCCTGAAATTTTCTAGGGTAAATTTATCTATGATTCCAAGTGATATTTTTGATGGATATGATCCAATAAAAAGGTGTAAAAACATCAAACATCACTAATCCTAGTAATTTGCCCAAGAATGTAGCATCAAAACATCCACATTTCAAATTTTAACCTACATTCATGAGAGGGTCCAAAAAGAGATGAAACTCCGGGATTGAGTCGAAATACCTCAAGGAATGGAGAAGGAGAACACTAGAGAGGCAGGAGCACGTCCAAGAACCACGAAAATCCCACCGGATTTGGAGATCGGAGAGGAGGATTTGGAGATCGGAGAGGAGGATTTGAGAGGGTTCTTGGGGATGATAGAGAGGAGAGAGGGAGCGGTTTTTGGAATGAAAGGGAGAAAAATCCGGAAGTAACCGACATCTTTAAGAAAAATCGGTAGTACCGCACTTACCCGCGTAGTACCGCACTCATAGTAGTACCACGCTCACATGCGAGTACCGCTCGTGAGTAATGCTGCAGTTGAATCTGCGGTAGTACCGATTTTTCTGGGACTTCCTGATTTTGAGGTTGAAAGAAGAATTTATGCAAATGATCCCTAGTTTTGCACTCAAATAAGAATCATTAAGGATCATTATGCATTTGAGAGCCTAATTGAAATTTAATAAAATAGTTTTTGACAACATACACAATTTTGGCAAAGATTTTTGAAAAAACAACACAAAAAATACCCAAATAACCAAAGTAGCACTTAAATACATGCAACAAGGGTTCAAGCAACATTTGAAAAGTCTAATACATTTAACTCATTTCTCAACTTGCAAAAACGGCTTTCATCTTATGGTATGGTAAAAATATTCGCTAATTGGTCTTCAGTTCTTATGTGGCTAATGTCAATATCCCCTTTACTAATGTGATGTCTCAAGAAATGATGTCTAATATCTATATGCATAGTTCTTGAGTGTTGAACTGGGTTATTGGCTATTTTCACCGCACTTTCATTGTCACATAAAAGAGGCATTTTATCAAATTTGATTCCATAATCCATTAATGTTTGCCTTAACCATAATAATTGTGCACAACAACTTCCGGCGCAAATATATTCGGCTTCGGCGGTTAAAAGAGCTACGGAGTTTTGTTTCTTTGAGAACCAAGATACTACTGATCTTCCTAACAATTGACAACTTCCAGAGGTGCTCTTTCTATTCACTTTGCAACCCGCATAATCAGAATCCGAATATCCAATTAAATTAAATTTTGCACCTTTTGGAAACCACAAGCTTATACTAGAGGAATATTTTAAATATCTTAGAATTCTCTTTACGGGCACTAAATGGCACTCTTTTGGAGATGCTTGTAACCTTGCACACATGCACACACTAAACATAATATCAGGCCTAGATGCGGTAAGATAAAGCAAACTACCAATCATTGATCTATAAAGCTTTAAATCTACCGACTTACCTCCTTCATTTAAGTCCAAATGCTCGTTGGTTGCCATGAGAGTCTTGATGGGTTTTGCATCCTCCATGTCAAACTTCTTGAGTAAGTCTCTTACATACTTGGTTTGGCTAATGTAGGTCCCATTTTTGAGTTGTTTGATTTGGAGTCCAAGGAAATAACTCAATTCTCCTATCATTGACATTTTGAACTTTCTAGACATCATATCACCGAATTCTTTGCAAAAGTCTTGATTAGTTGAACCAAATATGATATCATCAATATAAATTTGACAAACAAAGAATTCATTGTCGATAATTTTAGTAAATAATGTTGTATCAACCTTCCCGATTTTGAATCCTTTTAAGATTAGAAAATCTCGAAGACGCTCATACCATGCCCTAGGGGCTTGTTTAATTCCGTATAGCGCCTTTGAGAGTTTATAAATATAATTAGGATTATTAGGATCCTCAAATCCGGGAGGTTGCTCAACAAACACAAGTTCGGTTATTTTTCCATTTATAAATGCATTTTTGACATCCATTTGATAAAGTTTGATATCAAAGCATGATGCAAAAGTTAGTAAGATTTTAATTGACTCAAGTCTAGCTACGAGAGCAAAGGTTTCATCATAATCTAATCCCTCGACTTGAGTATAACCTTGAGCAACTAACCTTACTTTGTTTCTTACCACAATTCCATTTTCATCTTGTTTGTTGCGGAAGACCAATTTTGTACCAATTACATTTTGTTCCTCGGGCTTTTCCACCAAACTCCATACTTCATTTCTTGCGAAGTTGTTTAGCTCCTCATGCATAGCATTAACCCAATCGAGATCTTCTAAAGCATCATCTACCACCTTTGGTTCAATAGAGGAGACAAACGAGTAATGTTCGCAAAATGAAACCAATCTAGAGCGAGTATGAACACCCTTACCCACGTCACCCAATATTTGATCTATTGGATGATCCCTAGATAATGCATTGTGAATCCTTAACGGTTGAGGTTGTTCATCTTTTTCTTCATCTTGAACTTGAATAGTACTTGAGGTAGAAGAGGTGGGCGGTTGAACTTGAGTTGAAGAGGATGGATCATTTGTGTCCTCTTTTGGCTTGATACTCCCAATTTGCATATTTTCAATAGCCTTTCTTAGTTTCTCATCACCTACATTATCTAAATTTTCTTGCTCTTCTTGAGAGCCATTAGTCTCATCAAATTGAACATCACAAGATTCTACAATTATTCCGGTACTTTTATTGAAACTCTATATGCTTTGCTATTAGATGAATAACCTAAAAGAAAACCTTCATCACATCGACTTTGAAATTTTGAGAGCCGAACACCTTTTCTTAGGATAAAGCATTTGCATCCAAATACTCTAAAGTAAGAGATGTTTGGCCTCCTTCCCATGAGGAGTTCATAAGAAGTCTTTTTCAAGAGACGATGTAAATAAAGGCGATTTATGGCATGGCATGCGGTATTAATTGCTTCCGCCTAAAAGATGTCGGAAGTGTTATACTCGTCAAGCATTGTCCTAGCCATTTCAATTAATGTACGATTTTTCCCCTCTACAACTCCATTTTACTCCGGAGTGTAAGTTGAAGAAAATTCGTACTTTATTCCAAGTTCATCACAAAAATCCTCAATTTTTGCATTCTTGAACTCGGAACCATTGTCACTTCTAACTTTCTATATTTTAAAATCAAATTCATTTTGAGCCCTTTTTGCAAAACTTTTGAAAATTTCGGGGACATCACCCTTGTCATTTAGGAAGAAAACCCATATATATCGGGAATAATCATCCACAATGACCAAACAATAGTTGTTGCCCCCTAAGCTCTTGTAGGTTGTTGGCCCAAACAAATCCATATGTAAGAGCTCTAATGATTTAGATGTTGACATGATACTTTTAGATGGATGAGATTAGCCACTTGCTTTCCGGCTTGACAAGCGCTATAAAGCTTGTTTTTCTCAAACTTCACATCCTTCAAGCCAACAACTAAATCATTTTTGAAAAGCTTTTTGAGTTGAACCATGCCCACATGACCCAATCTTCTATGCCATAACCAACCCAAAGAGGTTTTAGCTAAAAGACAAGTTGTCAAACCCGAGTCATTTGAGCTAAAATCTACTAAATAAAGATTTCCAAAACGAAAACCTTTGAATACAATTTCATTATCATTTTCTTTTGAAATTGATACACCATCTTTTGAGAATGAGCAAATTAAGCCTAGATCACATAATTGAGCAATAGATAGCAAGTTGAAATTTAATGTTTCTACCAAGGAGACATTAAAAATGGAAAGATCATTGGAGATAGCAATTTACCCAATCCTATTACCTTTCCTTTGCTATTATCGCCAAAGATGATCTTCTCATTGCCCCAATTTTCAAATGTGGTGAACATCTTCCGGTCTCCGGTCATGTGTTGAGTGCACCCGCTATCTAGCACCCAATGTCGACCACCGGTCTTGTAGTTCACCTACAAAATAAAATCAATTTCTTTTAGGTACCCAAATTTATTTGGGTCCTTGGAGGTTAGTAACCAAGGCTTTGGGCACCCAAATAGCATTCTTTTTAGCGCTTAAAATTGAAGTGCCAATGAATTTTGCAATGATCTTCCCACTACAAGATTTCTTTAGCAAATAGCAAGAATCAAATAGATGAGTAAAAGCAGTTTTTATTTCTTGGTTTTCCTTACCAATTGGCGTCACAAACCTTGTGACCGGTTTTGAGGGTTTCTTACCTTTCTTGGGCACATTCCCAAGTCCCTCCTTGTTGAATGAGCATCTTTGTTCACACAACAATTTGTCAAGGGTGGCCTTACCCTTGAAGCATCTTTCCAAACTTTTATTTAATTGATTAACTTGATCTTTTAATTTGCAATTTTCAACAACAAGTTCTTCATCACATAAGTTAACAAAATTATTGATATTTGAACTACAAGACATGGTATTTAAATCATCACATGAGGTAGAAGTATTAATTTTAACATTTTCTAGGCTAGGCACATCATTTATAATATCACAAGTAATTCCAATGCTAGAAATAAATTTACTTGATGTTTCTTGGAGAAGTAAGGCATGAGATTCAATTAGCTCCTCATGTAACTCTTTAAGAGATTCATGCTCTTTCTTGAGCTCTTTGAATTTTGCCTTCTCTTTTCGAAGAAATTCATTCAAGTCAACTAGCATATCCATCAATTCATCATATGAAGGCTCATCATCCTCATCATCACAAAGTTTTACCTTTCCTCCCTTGGCCATGAGGCATGTGGGAGTGGAGAATAGTGATGGTGCATCTTTGATGGCTATGCCGACGAGTCCCTTCTTTTTGAAAGACTCTTCTTCATCGGAGTCGGAATCGAAATAATCTTTATCGGAGTTCCATTCTCCAATGTGAGCTTCATTCTTGCCATCCTTGTGAAGCCTTTTGAAGAGCTTCTTCTTTGGGTTGAATTCCTTCTTCTTGAATGACTTGCCCTTGTCGTCCTTCCTTGTGGGGTATTGAGAAACGATGTGCCCCTTCTCATTGCACTCATAGCAACGAATGTTGCTATAGCGCTTCTTGTTGTCAAAAGATCTCTCCTTCTTGCTTGATCCTTGTCCTCCACTTCGGTGTGGATATCTTCTCATGAACCTCTTCATTCTTCTCACAAGGAGAGCCATTTCCTCCTCGGACACATCTTCCTCATCCTCGGATTCTTCGCTTGATACCGCTTTGGCTTTGAAAGCGGTGACCTTCTTGCCCTTGGAGGAGGATTGCTCCAAAAGTTCCTCCTTGTTCTTTTTGTACAACTCATTGGTAATTAAATTACCCAATAGTTGCGTTGGCGTCATTTTTGGCAAATCGGGCGAGTTGAGGAAGAGGGTCACCAACATCTCATATTTTTCCGACAACACCCTAAGCATTTTTCTCACAATATTAAGATCGGTTAGTGACGTGCCGAGGCCCTTGAGCTCATTTACAATATTGTTCAAGCGAGAGTACATCTCATTGATACCCTCGTGTGGCAACATTGTAAATGTTTCATACTTGATCCTAAGCCGATGCAATTTGGCTTCTTTGACCGTGGATGTTCCCTCATGGATTTCCGAGATGGTTGTCCAAATAGCATGAGCGGTTTCTAGGTTGCCCACCCTATTGAACTCATCCACATTCAATGCTCCAAATATTGCATTCATTGTTTGGGCATCTAAATAAGAGTTACGATTATCTTGATCCGTGAGGTGTGATGGATCAAGTGGCATAACCTAACCCTCATTTACTATTTTTCATATGCTCGGGCTCATGGCTTTGAGATAAATTGACATTCTAATTTTTCAATAAGAATAATTTGTGTCATCAAATTATGGTGCCTTGCCCATTGCAAGGTCCTCGTTAGTCATCCTTTTCTCTCTAGACGGTTAAGTCTAATGAATGAGAGACCAAACTCTGATACCACTTGTAGGATCAAAGATGACCGACTAGAGGGGGATGAATAGAAGGTTTTAAAATTCTTAACTAAATTAAACAATTAATGTCTAGATGATAACTAAGCAATCAATTAGGTGATGAGCAATTATACACAATATCAAGATTCTAGGCAATTGACAATAAGCACTAATGAGCAAGATCAAATACTATAAAGAACAAGAGACAATCACAATGACACTTGATGTTTTTACCGTGGTATCGGAAACTTGCCGGTTTCCACTAATCCACGTTGAGATTAGTCCGAACTAATCGGACCGGCTCCACGAATTAAGCTGAAACACCTCGATCACTCTTCGTAGCTCTTCCTCCGCTCCAGAGATGGCGAACTCCACACCACTCACAAACTTGCCCGGGCTTCTTCACAAACTTCCTTGAAGAAATCACCGGCAATTGATCTTCCCGCCGTCTAGGTGCTGGCAAGCACCAAGAGAATAGACCTCGATTTCACTTGACGGCGCTCAAGTGCACAAAGGATCAACTAAAAACAAATGCACTTGAAAAAACTCTCCACAAGCTCAAAATGAATGCTCAAGAGTGCAAAGAGAGTGGAGTGAATCCTCTAGGGCTCAAATGAGTTCAATAAACTTTAGCAACCTGCCGAAGTGCAGGTGGAGGGGTATTTATAGCCTCACCAACCAAAACTAGCCGTTGGATAAAATTAATCCTGAAAAATCAGGGAAATCGGTACTACCGCCGTTGAAAGTGCGGTACTACCGCACTACAGTACTACCGCAGGTAGGTGCGGTACTACCGCACTGCAGATGTGCCGCCGTGCATAAATCGGTGCTACCGATTTCTTTGCGGCTAAGTTCTTCTTGGGGATCTTTCTGGAAAAACGTTCCGACGATCGGTACTACCGCAGTGCGGTACTACCGCCATTCATAATCCGGTTCTCCCGATTTTTTGAGGTGAAGTCCCCAAGAGGATGCTCTTCTGGAAAAATCATTCTGACAATTGGTACTACCTCTGTATCATCCGGTACTACCGCAGTGCGGTACTACCGCCATTCATATTCCGGTACTACCGATTTTTTAGAGACTGAGTCCCCAAGGAGATGCTCTCTGGAAAAAACGTACCGCAAGTAAATCGGTACTACCGTCATGCGGTAGTACCACAGTTTATATGCCAAGATTACCGCGATCATGGTAGTACCACAGAAGGTGCGGTGCTACCGATTTTCCTGAGAAAGCACAGTGAGTTTTCAAACACATTTTCAAATGCATGTATAATTCTAGATTGATCCAGTGTGCACCCAAACACGCTATCAAGCTACTTTCAATTATCCCTCTTAATAGTACGGCATCTAACCTATAATCCGGTCCTCCACCTTTTCTCCTAAGACCGGTGAACCGAAAAAAGATCCTAAATTTTATGTACATCAATCTTGATACTTCTTGAGCTTCAAATTTCTTTGTAGCTTGTTCTTCACTTTTGCTCAAATGAGACTTCAGCTATACATTCTCAACACACATGTTAATCCCATATTATTAATTTGTCATTAATTACCAAAACCCTAAATTAGGGGCCTAGATGCTTTCACCGTGCAAACCACATGTCTGGTATGGGACAGACCTGGCTGACTAATTTGGGATGTTTCAACTTTAATCTTGCCATTGAGATGAACATGGTTGCTGATTTCCATGTGGCGCAAGGGGGTGTGATGTGAAATCCTGGCGGGCGGATTAAGTTGTAACTGAATTTTGTAAAGGCCTTGTTGTGCAACCTCTGCAGAGTGTAAAACTATTCGAATAGCCACGTCCTCGGTCATGAACAATGCTCGGTGATTTCACACGAGGAGTAGTTATTTCTGAAAACTTGTGAATTGTGGTTAGATAGTGAATGGTTAATCCACTGTTGGTTTAGCTTATGGATGGGAGGTCCATAAGTGGTTGGTTTAGCTTGTAGATGGGATGTCCGCAAGTGGTTATGTCAATTCTTTTGATTATCATTTATTATCGTTTTATTTAAAGTTCGCTTTCAATATATTTACTGTATTTACCTTTAAATGTCTTTTATGCAAATTAACCTTTCTGCCATCCTTTGGTAAGCTTTGCATACTATATTGCATTCATTTGTTACAAATGACTTGCTGAGTACCAATATACTCACGGCTTTATGCCCAATGTTGCTCAGTTGAGGAAAAGGAGTATCACCAGCAGGAGGTTCAAGAAGGAGAGTACTTCGACGACTTCGCGGATTAGGCTTCGTTCTCCACTCGATAGTCTGTGGGCTTGTCGATTGGCCACTACGCCTTACTTCAGATTTCCGCTGCTAGTTTTTGTTAAGCCCTTCGGGCTAATCTATTGTAAGCTTGACCATAAGATCGTACCTTTTGAGATTTATTGAGATTTAAGCTTTTCTTTTATTTTATCGTGTATATGGTTGTGATGACATCTATATTTGACTATGTGCACTAGCATGATCCTGGGACTAGTGTAAAATTCACAGGGAGTCCGAATTTGCATATTCGGGTCTCGACATGGAGTGCAGCAAGTGAATACAAAAATGTACTCCACAAGTCTTGGAAAATATGCAATAGATGCAGGGTTTAACAAAGGAAGGTTATATGGTTCTTTTGCACAAAGCAGCATTTTATTTCCAGCCTAACTAATTATTTCAAAAGCAATTGTTGAACAAATTATTTTCAATAATTGAAACTAGTTAAGTAATTTGATGAAGATTCCAACCACCAACACTGATAGAATAGGCTATATCCGTCAAGGTTTCAATTCTATGGGTTCCAACCACCCGCACTGGATCCATCCACCATACCATAATCCCGAGAGTTCCATCCACTCCTGAGTTTTTTTCCAAAATGTTTTATTTTTAAAACCAGAAATAAAAGTCTACCATGTGAATGCATTCCTTGCCCGCCCTTGACCGTGAGCACAGCTATTCGAATAGTTTTTTTATGCTCTGTAGAGTTTATACAGTTTTACCCATAAGAGATAAATTATCTTAATAGTCAACACGCTTCCTTTGGCATGAGACCCAGATAAAATATCACAAAGTTTTAACTCACTTTAGTCTAGTTAGACACCACCCGCTGAGGTTTCACCGCTGAAGGGTTAAATCCACCACAGTCAGAAGCCCCCTCTTGCGCCATGTGAGTACTGTAAATCACTGTCCCTCATTGTGAGTAAACCAGTAAATCCCTGGGGCACCTATTTCCAAAGGTGGCATTTAAACTAAACTATCGTAAGTTATTCAGCTAGGTCGTACCCATTTAAACTTGTGGTTGTATGGAAATACTCAGTTTGGACAAACACAAGAGTCGGTCCTTAAATGACTAGGGTGAAATATACATAATTCAAGTTCTCGTGCAAAATTCGTACCAAACCAAACTTTCCATCCACCCTGGTCTAATTTCATTTTAAATTTATTTTATTTTAAAATAACAGTGGTAATATCTATTGCCACTAATTTAACAAACAGATAAATTCAAATCATTCATCAATAAATTTTTCCCTATACAAGTATTTTTAAAAAGAATAGCTAAACTAAGCATTTTCTAGTGTTCTAAATTCAACAAAAGTATTACTAACTCATTTATGAGTAAAAGGCTATCCTATGGTGACAAAGGTACAGGGCAAACAATTTCAATGGAGGGTATAGCAATTTCTGGGTATTTATCTAGCTTCTAAAATCAAAATTAATGTTTTATACAACATAGCCATGCAATTAAATTTAAATTAAGCATAAAATCATTTACAAATCTTAGGAACAAACTGGTCAAGGAGGCATGCCTTCTTGAAATATGCTGGGATCTTCCTGACGTTGCTCCTGAAAATCCTCGGAGAAATCTGACTCTACACGATAAGCGAGAAAAACAAATAAATAAAATAAAATAAAAACACAAAATTTGAAAATAAATATACTATATAAAAATTTGGAATTTTAGATGAATTTATAAATTTGAATCATTGGATTCGGAGTTCGGATGACGGAGAACGAGCGATTGGAAGATCAAACTGATTGGAAATTGCAGAAAAATACAAAACCGAGGGAATATTCTATGGAATCTTATTTTTGGCAGATTTTTAGATTTATTTGAGTGTATGACAAGTGGGGCCCGGTTGTCATTGGCCGAAAGTATCCAAAGATGACAACTAACAGTGGGAAAAAGAATTTGCATTTCTCAAGACTTGAACACAAGACCTCATAGTTGCAAACCTACAACTCTACCACTATGTTGTGCAATTACATGTGGTGGCTTCTCACAACTAAATAGATGAAGTAAGGTGCAGCGATGGGAAAAGAACTGTTGGAAAATAATCAAGCCTTTGCAGCTGACCGGACTCTGCACAAGTGTCGTCTGAAGTAGCTGAAGTTTCAGAACTGCAAGTGGAGCACTCGGTCAAATCATGGAAAGAGTCGAGTCTGAGATTTTTGAGTTGTGCAGATCAAGCTTGGAATAACATATTTCCAGGAAACTAGTTAGGGAGTTAGTTAGCTCCTAATTCTGTGTGATCGCGTGAGTTTTCTGAAGTTAAGCTTCAATTTTGTATTGCAGTTTTCCACTATTCATTGAAAGATAATAGAAATGAAACTCTGAAGTTCTGAATATTCAGTTGTGCGCAGAACTTAGCTCCTTTCTAACATTACCTGAGAGATACACAATATTTGTGAGAGATAGTTCAATCGGTAAGATTTAGTGCTTCCCAGGGTTCTACACCTTCAAGAACAGCCAAGCTCACGACCACCAGGGACAGCGAGCAGCTGCACAACTCCGGCGAAGCGGCCGACTAGGAATTCTACAAATACGTATATGCGTATAGGAGAAAAGAAGTTTGCATGGCCCATGCACGCAAGGGAGAATGGAGCATCTAGAGCAACAACCCGATCACTTATTGCTTAATAGAACTAGTAGAAAGTGAGGAGTTGGGCACACACAAATCATGCACTCTCCAGACGATCTGACATTTTTGGATTAAGAGCTAAAGAATAACACTACGAGAGAAAGAATGCAATGAAATGCTAAGAACTAACAAACTCTACAGACATGAGTGCAGTGAGACCAAAAACAAAGATCACCAATTTGAGATTTGCTTAGTATGCTTGCAGTGAGTGAAAGAAGGTGAAGCTCTCAGAACAAGAATTCGGGAAAGCACTCACCGGAGACGAGTACTTGCGAAGGAGGCTGGACGGCGGACACAGGCGATGCCTTGCGCGGCTTCAACCAAAGACGAAAGATTGCACGGGAGGAAGAAAAGGTTGGCAAGGGAAAAAGGAAGAGGGGACACGGTCACAAAGTTTTACTTTAAAGCTTGAGTGAAGAAAGGAAACTGACGGGAACTGAAGGAATCAATCGGTGTTGATTGCGGGCACTAAACTTGAAAACTGCCGAATACAAGGAGGACGTCCCTTGCTGCACGCCAATAATTTTTGTGTTCAGTGGTTTTGGTTTTCAATAGCCCTCATTAACTCTTGCTTTGCTCAAGTAAACAAATGAAGAGAGAGAGAAGCAGTTTAGTCACTGGAGAAGATAAACAGTGCGCAGCTTTAAGGAATAAAAGAAAGGATATGGGAAGGGTTCTCAAGAAAGAGGAAATACACGCTTGGTAGACACCTTTGGTTGGAATGTTAAGCGCGCTGGTTGTGGAGAAATCCTGGGATGGGTGACCTGATGGGAACACCTTTTTGCTTGTTTTTTTTCTTTTTCTTTTTTTGAAAAAGGGAGAAGTGCCAAGAATAATAGTTTGAACATAGAAAAATTAGAATGGATGACAAAATTTGCTTTCCTAGGCCATGTCGTGTTAACAAGGGGAGTTACAGTTGATCCTAAAAAAGTTAAAGATGTGCTTAATTGGAAGTCACCCTCGTCAGTGACGTAAATCAGAAGTTTTCTTGGAATGGTCGGTTTTTACTATCGCTTCATCGAGGGATTCTCTAGTGTAGCCAGGCCGCTTACACAGATGTTAAAGAAGGAAAAAAATTGTTCAGATGTCAGAGTGCGAAAAGAGTTTTCAAAAGCTAAAAGAGAGTTTAACTACAACTCAATGCTAGTATTGCCAGATATTAATAAGGATTTTGTGATCTATTAGTAGGTTATGCTTCACGTCAGTTAAGACCACATGAAGAAAATTAGCCCACGCATGATTTCGAGTTTGCAGTCGTAGTGTATGCTTTATAGATTTAGTGTCATTACCTCATGGGTAACCGTTGTGAGATTTACATGAATCACAAGAGTTTAAAGTATATTTTCACTCAAGCCAACCTTAATCTCAGACAAAGAAAATGGTTGGAATTAATAAAGAATCATAATATTGGAATACATTATCACCCAAGAAAGGCCAATGTGGTAGCAAACGCTTTGAGCAGAAATATTTATTGCAATACAGCGATGCTCAAGAAAAGTCAGTCAGTTTTACTTGAGAAATTTCAGAAGCTTAGCTTAGATTTGGTGGAGAAAGGATTCCTAGCCACAATGGAGTTGCTGCCAACTTTAGATGGTCAGATTTGTCAAACTCAGGCAAAGGATGAGAATATTCAGTGGATCAAGATTAATATGAGTATAGGTAAAGCAGCAAAATTTTCAGAGGATGACAAAGAAATCTTATGGTTTAAGGAGTGCCTGTGTGTGCCAAATAAAAAAGAGTTAAAAGAGTTGTTGCTTAGAGAAACTCACGAGTCATTGTACTTGATTCATCCAGGCAGCACCAAGATGTACCCGAATATCAAAGATAAATATTGATGGCCAAGCATGAAGCGTGAGATAGCAAAGTAAGTTACACTTTGTGATGTGTGCCAAAGAGTAAAAGCTGAGCATCAGAGACCAACGGGTTTGCTACAACTGTTGAGGATTCCTGAGTGGAAGTGGGAAGAAGATGGTATGGATTTTACTACAGGATTACCTAAGACCAAAGATAATTTTGATTCAATCTGGGTAATTGTGAATCGATTAACAAAGGTTGCTTATTTTATTCCAATCAAAACAACCTATGTACGAGATAAATTAGTAGAGTTATATATGTCAAGAATTATAAGTCCCCATAGAGTGCCTAAAAAGATAGTATCAGATCGTGGATCGTAGTTTCCTTCACAATTTTAGGAGAGTTTTCATGAAGTTATGGGTACCAATCTGAATTTTAGTACAGCTTATCATCCCCAGACCGATGGTCAGACTAAGCATATGAATTAGATTCTTGAGGATATGCCAAGAGCTTGTGTGTTAGATCATGGAACCATGTGGGATAGTTGTTTGCCTTTCGTAGAGTTCTCGTACAACAATAGTTACCAAGCCAGTTTGCAAATGTCACCATTTGAAGTTTGGTATGGTAAAAAAATGTAGAATCCCTCTTGATTGAAAAGAGACAGAGGTAGGACAAGTCTTTGGGCCAGATTGTTTAAAAGAAGTTGAGAAAAAGGTTTGACTAATCCAGGAGAGGTTAAGAACTACTCAAGCAAGACAGAAAAGCTATACGGATACTGATACTCATCATTGAGAGTTGAGCTTTGAGCTAGATGATTATGTGTATCTCAGGATTACACCATTCAAATGTGTCAAGATATTTTAGATGAAAGAAAAACACAGGATTACACCGTTCAAAGGTGTCAAGATAATTTAGATGAAAGAAAAGCTTGTACCAAGGTATGTGAGTCCGTTCAAGATATTAAAGCGCAGACGAGAAGTTGTTTATCAGTTGAAGCTGTCTATGTCCTTCAGTGGGATACATGACATCTTCCATGTGTCCTAGTTGAAGAAGTATGTGCGTGTGCCATAG
This sequence comes from Melocanna baccifera, assembly GCA_036346265.1. Classification (NCBI taxonomy): domain Eukaryota; kingdom Viridiplantae; phylum Streptophyta; class Magnoliopsida; order Poales; family Poaceae; genus Melocanna; species Melocanna baccifera. The sequence goes on from CM070696.1 coordinate 439,611, forward strand.
AAAGCAGTGCCAGTAGAAGCTGTTGATCTCCAGGAAGATCTGCCTTACAAGGAGCACCCAGTCAAAAGTTTAGAAGTGTCAAAGCGTGTGACCAAGAGCAAGGTTATCCAGTTTTGCAAAGTTAATTGGAGCAACCATTCCGAGAAGAAAGCCACCTGGGAGCACGATGAGGACCTAATAGCAGAGTTTCCGAATCTATTCTCTTATTGAGCTCAGATCTCAAGGTCAAGATCCCATTTAAGGGGAGAGGATTGTAACATCCTGATTTTCACTGTTATTTGAAGCATTTTAAAATAAAATTCACCATTTTGATTTTCTGGATTTAATACAAGTTTAAAATAAATTTTATCTAATTAAAGGGATTTAATATGAATAAAATAAATATTAAAATTTGCTAAAAAATATTTTATTTGGGTTCCTTGTGTCTCAAAGAATTTTCTATGAATTTTTTGAATTTATTTGCTATTTTGTAGAGCTTATTTTATTTTATTTGAATTTCTAAAAATAGAAAACCATCGAACAATAATGGGTCGGACCCACTACTGTTCACTCGGCTCGTTCATTTTCAACCGCTCGATCCTTCCTTTGACATGTGTCGGCCATCCGACCATGTTTTACCTTGACCACTAGATCCCGTTCCTTGCCACGCGTCAACCATCGGGAAGTTGGGCAGCGTTCATCTGTGCATTGTGCGACTGTCGTCTTATCCATGCTGAGCCATGTGTTGCCAATCCGTGGCCCCAATTACTATTCATCATCCTCACGATAGCGCCGTCGTGTTCATCTCGGATTCTACGATTTATTTGACCCAAACGTCCTTGGTGTCTATGCATAAAAGGGCAAGGTCGTGCCCTTGTTTTCTGCACCCAGCAGCCGTCGCCATTTTCGCTGCTTCGTCGAACTCCGCCATCACCGTTGTCATCGACACCATCTTCGTTCTTGTCGTCAGACGTTCCATCGTCCACCCAACCGTTGGTAAGCATCACCGCTCTTCATCTCCGTCACTCCACCTCACCGTGCGCAACCGCCGTCTCTCGGTCGCCTGCCATCCTCGGCCGTTTGCCCCGCCATGCCTCTTCGTGTGCCAAAGCGACATCCCGAGCCACATGTTGCCGATGCCAGCTAGCACCCGCGCTGTGCATCACTTCGGATTCTCCGTAGACCAAGTCTTCGTGAACCGAGAGACTAACTCATGGGACCCACCTGTCAATCAGCACTGTTCTATGAGCCCTATGAGCCAGCCAGCCGACTCAGCGTCCCCGCAAGCTACCAGCTCAACCCTAATCTGATGTGTCACCACGTATCCATCCATGTCACCTGCCACATCAGCAAAACCAAGCCATCAGGTGCCATGTCAGCATGCCACGTGTCAGGCCATGTCATCCCTACCTGCCACTTGTCAGCCCAGTCAGCTACCACATGTCTCCCACATCAGCCAGCCAGCCGAAGTTCACTGTTCCGTGAGTCGAGTCCACCATAGACTAGCTATACTGTGCACCGAGCCTATAGCACAGTAATCTTTTTAAATTTTTAATATTTTCCTTTAGATTAGATTTTCCAATAGCCCATTCTTCTTCATCCTAGCTATGATTGCCACCGTTCTTTTTTTCTAAATTTGTCTAAAATTGAGCTCTATTTTTTTATACTAATTTTAAAGTTTTTGGAATTTATTTGAATTTTATTTAATTTTATTTTATGCCTCGTTTGTTTTCTCTCTCGTTAAATCGTATCTTCGAAGGAGCGGAAGTACAACCAAAAGATCAATAACTCATAACTGAGCAAGGCCAAGGTAATTTGTGTCCTTTGATCATGTTAAACCTAATTTTTAATCTATTATTTATTAATTTTATTTTAAAAATAATACATTGTTATTTTATTACAAACTCTTGTACTTGGTAATTACTATCCTAATTGTTTAAATCTCTCATTTGATAATTAAAATACCATGATTCCATTGTCACCATAAGATGAGAAAATTATTTAGTGATACTATATTAGTTGCCACATGGGTTGTACAACTAATTTTCCTAGCCATGCTTACTGTCTTGTAAGGTTTATCATCACATGTGATCAAATAATTAATTTGACTTAATGAGATATCGAATCATGGTTGGTGCCACAGTTATAAAATTTATGTGCTATGACATTGGTGGGTTATTGGTGTTGATTATACAAAATTGATTTTCACTTAGGCGAGTGATCATGCAGTAAACGGGGAAGTGTAGATTCACTTCGAGGGATGTAGAAATCTTATCTGGATAATATCTAAGAATTTCACTTTGTGCGCTATTGATCTGAGCCTTACCGTGCAAACTACATGTCTAGTATGGGATAAACCTAGCTAATTAATTTGTGATATTTCAATTCCAATTTCACCATTGAGTTGAAAATGGTTGCTAATTTTCGTGAGGTGCAAGAGGGGACAATTATCGACTAAGTGGCTAACCTACTCGACGGTGAAACTTTAGCGGGCGGAATTAGGTTGAGATTGAATACTGTAAAGGCCTTGTTATGATTTCCTTTAGCATAGGGATGATTACATCATATGGGTACAGTTGTGCAATCTCTACATAGTGTAAAACTATTTAAATAGACATGTCGTCAGTTATAAAAAATGCTTAGTGATTTCACACGAAGGGTAATTATTTCATAAAACTTAGGTTGCATAACTTTGGAAAGTGGATAGGTAGTTCACTGGTGGTTTATTAAGTAGATGGTTAGTTCACTTATGGTCTATTTAGTTCCTTTGGTTATTTATTTTTATTGATTTCTTTAAAGTTTGCTTATAATCTATTTATTGTATTACTTTAAATTATTGATTTCTACAAAATGACAATTCAGCTATTTATTGGTAATGCTTGTATATTATATTGTATTTTTATTACAAAGGACTTGTTGAGTACCAATGTACTCACGACTTTATACCTTCTGTTGCTCAGTTGAAAAACAAGAGTCATATCAGCAGGAGCTACCAGAAGGAGGATACTTCGCTGAATTTGTAGATTAGGACTTTGCTTCCCAATCGATTGCCTGTAGGCATGTTGAATGGCTACTATACTTATTTCTGTTTTTCACTGGTAGTATCTTAAACCGTTTAGGCTATTAATTGTAAACTTGATCATAAGGTTGTACTATGGTAATTATTAATATTTGAGTCATTCCTTTACTTAATCATGTATATAGTCGATATTTCATCTATGTTTACACTGTGGCACTAGCGTGATTCTGAACTAGTGTAGTATACACAGAGAGTCTAGATTTGTATATTCCTGAATTTGTAATATTTTATGGTCTTTTGTTAACACTCAATTGTCCTTGGAACACTTGTATATAGTAGCATGCAATTACTCTTGGTACACTTTTTTGTTATGTTGTGATTCAGACTTTAGTAGAGCGATTGAGAGACAAGGTATCATGTTGACCTGAAAAAGATATCATGTTGCTCAAGTTGTTTTTTGTCTATTCCGTGATGATTCCATTCATGATTTAACGGTTCAGCATTACCTTTTATTAGCATTCAACACTACTGCAAAAAAGTTTATATTAGACGTCTCATCACAGACAGTTCATAAAAACCACCAGTATTAAATGAAATCACAGACGGTTCTTGGTAAAAACCATCTGTATAGTTATCACAGATGGTTCTTATTAAGAACCGTCTGTGATATTCCGGGAAATTACAGACGGTTCTTATTAAGAACCATCTGTGATATTAGCAATATCATAGACGGTTCTTAATAAGAAATGTTTGTGATAAATACAAATCATCTGTGATAACTTGATTTTCACAAATGGTTTGTATTACAAACCGTTTGTGATATGTTTTCCGCCTCACACATCTCAAAATTTTCATCATTTTTCGCTTTAATTCGAGTAGGATTCCGTTTTGACACACTTTCAGTAAAACAGGCATAACTTTTGCATATAGTATCTGTTTTCGACGTTGTTGTACTCGTTGAAAAGCTAACGACGAGCCCGATCCAAAAAAACGACCCGCTTGCACCAGTTGGTCTCGAAGACCCTCAAAATTGGCCATATTTAGCCTTAAATTTTTATCGCAAGTTTTTTATTTCTGTTTTTGCCAAAAAAATTTATCTTCCCTTCCAAATTTGGGGTTTGTCTCAACTGCAAAGTTGTAGATCTCGTCAAAACCTTTCAAATGAGTATATATAAGCCATACAGAACTTTGTTATTTCATATTTTGAGACTAGTTATTTGTATTATATCAGTATATATATAGCCAATATCACAGACGGTTCTTAATAAGAACTGTCTCTGATGCTTTTACAAACGGTTCTTATTAAGAACCGTCTGTGATAAATCTGAATGGTAGGTCCATCAATCCTCCCCAACCCAATTCCAGCCAATAAAAACGACCAACCCACACCACACAGATCATCCCACCTCTCCCTCCACTATAAATACTCACTTGAACCCATCCCCTACCCTTTATGCGCTCAAAATCTCTCCAAACTCCTCTTCCTCCTCGATTGACCTGATGGAAGCGAGTGCAAACAATTTGAAGGTCGTATACCAGATCAGCCAACTAGCACCTCCCTCCATTGTTTCTTTTAGTATTTGATTATGTAACTACGATGATTCTATTGCTACTTTGTGGCATTTAGGGCTGCCCAGGAGCTTACACTGAGGCAGCCGCCAAGAAGGTCTACTTGAGCTATTTTGTGGGGTTAGGGCTGCTAGGTTTGTAATGTAAATGGAAAGTAAATAAAATGTTCTCTGCTATATTTTTCTTGTGATATTGTAATGGTGAATTGTAATCTTGTGATGTTGTAATGGTGGATTGTAATGGAAATAAAATGTTCTATGCTATGTTTGATGTCGAATTTGCTTGTTTTTCAAAGGCATAGCTAACATTTCCTAAGGCTAACTGAAAAATAGAAAAAAATTTAGGTATAGAATGAACTATCATAAATGATTTTGTAGTATAAACCATCTGTGATTCACTATCACAGATGGTTCTAAACAAAAACCATCTGTTATACTCACACATCACAGACGGTTCTAGTTTAGAACCGTATGTGATACTCATCTATCACAGACGGTTCTAAACTAGAACCGTCTGTGATAGTATTTTTTACAGACGGTTTTAGTTACAAACCGTCTGTATTATATTTATTATAGACGGCTCACAAACCGTCTGTGATAACCTGCGATTATCACTGACCCATAAATTCAGACGGTTCAGAAAACCGTCTGTGATGACGTTTTTGAACCGTCTGTGATGCTGATTTCTATAGTAGTGCAAGGCATCAAGTAGATCGATTGATCACAGGCATATCAACTTTGATAGGCATGTACAGTTGAAAAAAAATCTTTGATTAGCATGTTAGATATAGTTAACTGCACACCATCATGTCAAGGTCCCATGCTAAACCTCCTGATTTATCGATCTTGAGAAATGTGAAAAAGAATACAGACTATCCTAAGTAGTAAATGTGTACAAATAGAAAGGAGTAAGATACAAATACAATTGAAGTGATACAACCAAGGATAGCATGGTGTTTTTGTGTTCAATCTTATATTTCAAGGTTTTTAGAGATAACCTACTAATCAAACGCTTTTCTATGACAGCTCCAAATTCTCAGTGGAGTGCATTCTTACAAAAGTAGAATTAGGAGCTAAAAAATCAGGACCCAGAGTTGTACCAAACACAACACAGCTTTACCTTAATTTGTGGTCATTTTCTGGTTTTTAGTTTTTCTTAATTATCTAATTTTGGTTTTTTATGTATTTTAGTTGGTTTATCACATATTTTGTTTTCCAAGTTTCTAAATTTGTTTTCCAAATTATATATATATATATAATTTTTTTATTTGAATTGTCCAAACAAACAAGTGGTGGGAGGGACCAACCCAATCCCTCCTTGGTTTGTTTCCCCAAGGCAAACAAGGCCTAAGAGAGAGAGAGGAGATAGGGAAGAGATGTGAAAAGAATGTGCTTTGCGATTTGTGCAAAGGGGTTTGATGGAGCGGTGTCCACCTATTCTGTCCAAATTGGCACCCACGGTATAGGGTTGTGTAGTTTTTCACTTTTTAAAGTTACTATTCAAATCTAAAATGTTATCAAGGAAATACAATCGTAGCTTACTTTACTATAGTGCAGACGTACGGCACAAAAAAATCAGACATTGAGACCGCCCACTGACCTTTCTTCCTCCCCAAACTAATCGGCTCATCAGCTCGTCTCGGCAAAAAATGTCGGTACACACCACAGCGGCCTTTCGCCCGAGCAACCTGCCGCGGCAAGGTGAGGCCTGGATCTAGCCTCGTCGAAAATTAAGATGAGGTAGTACGCGTCAATCCACCACCATCATCGCCTTTTGATTTTATATATGCAACAATCAACAATAACTAGTGCAATTTTGAGATTTGTGTAAAATATTTTGTTGCATACGGTGGTTAAAATTGTTGCACACATTGTCTAAGGAGGTTGCATTGAAAAGTTCATGGTTTTTTTTGTTGCACATATGTGTGATAAATGTTGCAAGAGTTGTCGTAAAATGGTTCAGTTGCTAGCCCTCGGATCGGACGAATTCTATGTTTTTATGTTTTGCTATGAGGCCAAGTAAGGGGTGCTTAACTTAGTTTTTTTTGTAGCTTATAGCTATTTTTTACTGTAGCTGACTTATTTTACATTGTATCTGCTAATAGCTTTTTTGGCATAATTAAATTTAAAAAAAATAAAAAGGAAAAAATAGGTTAGCCCGTCACGGATAATGTAAAGGAATATAGGAATAAGGCAAATAGCCAATGGAAGCTAAAAAGCCAGAAAAACCGAAAATTAAGGAATAATGAACTAGAAGTCAGAAACCAAAAGCTGAAGTCGAAACGAGCAAGGCCTTAGCAGTAGACGCACGTGTGATGTGTCTTTTTCATATAATAATATAAACTCTCTACCGCTCTATACACTTGAATAAACTTATATAATTGGTCAAATAAAGAAAGTACCATAACAAAATTGTTTCTTTTGGGCATGTTACTTGTGGTTTTTTTTTACTATAGTAACTAGCTTTTGTACGTTGCATCTTTTCAAAATGAGGTCTACAAATCTATTATAGTAGATATTATACTAAATTCAACTATATCAATCAAAATCGTATACGAATATCTCTCTTCGTACTCTCTCGCGTGAACAGTCAGCATTTAAAAACCATAAACCAAAAACCGTAAGTCACAGTTCAAAAAAAACCTACCCTAAAACATTTGGAATATAAAATACATTATATATTTATGGATAATATTATTAAAAAAATATATTTTATAAATTTGAACAGAAAGAGTGATGCACAATAAGTTTCTCCAAAATCACCGAACATCTTTTTTAAAAAAAAAATCATCAAACGTGACTGGCAATAACTAATAGTCAAACCAAACACCCTCGAGCCGGAAACATCAAAGAAACAGATCCAATAATCCAAATAGCGCACATCATACTCGAGATGCATATCGACAGCACATCATACTAGGATACGTGTATTCCATGTCCAGAACCGATCCAAATAGCGCACAGCCCAACGGAGTAATCTCATACATGAAACCTAATGAAATAGTAAACCGATCCAATAATCCAAATAGCGTACAGCCCCAAGAGGCCGTTGGGGCTCTTCTTTCTCGTCGCAAGTTAATAATAAAAGAGAAGACACTGACACGGCGGTGTGGAGCGATCTGACAGTTGACGAGGGGACGCCACACCGGTCCGGGCATGTCTGTCAGTCTTAAAGTATTTTTACTATCGATTATAAATAATTTTACTATTAATTATTGAGCGTAAGTATTTTTTATAGTCAGTTATAAATAATTTTATTCTTAGTCGTAAGTAATTTTACTATTAAGTCACTTATTCACGCTCAAAAAGTGTGGTAACTCTAATACAAATATTTACTATCAACCATAAACAATTATACTACACTAACATCGGTGGGTTCCTGTTTGTACAATGTGAGGCCATCCTGTCGTACCGAGGTGCCGATCCAAACATAATATATTTACTGTTTTATGTAATGTCATGACTGAATCGCGATGACAATACTGTGGCTCAGACCGGCCGGTGGCCCGGGCCCGGCTGTTTAGCCAGGTCGGTGGAACTGAACTGGTTTAGCGCTCGGCAGCAGCAGGGCAGACGCTTCTTTTTGGCCGCTCACCATGGCACATGTTATGTAGTGGAGCATTCGTGAATCCGTCGATGGGATGCGCCGGCCCATAATAATACTAGAACAATGCAATGAGCTGGCTCTAAATATATATTGCGATTTTATGCTGAGTAATATATATATATATATATATATATATATATATATATATATATATATATATATATATATATATATATGAAGTCTCTTTTCTACACCCGGGTGTAATTACATTCTATATCGTTTCTCACAACGTAGAGAGTATCTCACGTAACGGAGAGTATGTACGTATAGTATACGAGTATTTAAGATCATCTAGGTGGTATGAACACTTTTTCAGAGGTAGTATGTATATTTTTTAGACATACTTCTTTTTATGTGCGTATATGAAGGTATTTACAAAATACGCTAAAAACTATGGACTCTCTTGTAATTTTTTCATGTGGTTCACATTGAAATATCTTATAATTAGTATATGAGTATATCCAAAGTGATAAAGGAGTATTTCAAATTCGTTTAGATGGTATATTAGAAGTGGGTGTAATTACACCCGGGTGTAGAAAGCATTTTTCCTATATATATATATATATATATATATATATATATATGAAGTCTCTTTTCTACATCTGAGTGTAATTACACCCTATGTCGTATCTCATACCATAGGAAGTATCTTGCGTAACGGAGAGTATGTACGTATAGTGTACGAGTATTTAAGATCATCTAGGTGGTATGAACAATTTTTCAGAAGTAGTATGTAGATTTTTTTAGACATACTCCTTTTTATGTGCGTATACGAAAGTATTTACAAAATACGCTAAAAACTATGGACTCCCTTACAATTTTTTCATGTGATTCACATTGAAGTATCTTATAATTAGTATACGAGTATACCCAAAGTGATAAAGGAGTATGTCAAGTTCGTTTAGGTGGTATATTAGAGGTGGGTGTAATTACACCCAGGTGTAGAAAGTATTTTTCATATATATATATATATATATATATATATATATATATATATATAGGGAAGCCTCTTTTCTACACTTGGATATAATTACACCTATAGTATCTATCGTTTATTTATCTCGGGATACTACTAGATAATATGGGTTATTGGGTTGGGTTGGAGAGTTATACCGTCGCCCAAACCTCTTAACAGACCGCAAGCTTACCCGTTTAGCTTGCTGAAGATCTTCATGCAGTAATTATCAGTGATGCTGAAGATCTTCATGCTCCGTTTAGTCCACCGTCTCCTTTAGGAAAACTGCGTGCTTAGCGATGCTGCTCTGACGACTTGTGGTTTCGGGTCGGCTGTGCTGTGCAGAACAAGTACAACACGCTCCACGGCGGCGCGGTGGCGACCGTCGGGATGGCGTGCGCGCGCGCCGCTGCCGGGGATAAGGAGATGTTCCTCGGCGAGGTCAGCACCACGTACCTCTTAGCCGCCCGCTTCGATGTCATGGCATGATGAAGAGCTTGCTAACATAACCGGAATCAGAATTGGTGTGAGAAAGTTAGTTCTGAAACAGATATTCAAGCACTTAGCATAAGCTACAATTAATGAATCTACCTTGGAGATACAAAAAATGTTTTCATTTCTAAACGCAAAATGCGATACCAAATATCGCACGAAATGCACATGATATGCTGTTTCACCAACTTATTTAAAGTGTTTGAGCATAGTTAGTGGCATGTTTTTTCAACCAACAATGTAGGTCCTACAATATCTTTAAACCATTTTTGCTGCTTCCTCATGGAGCAGCTCCCTAGATGTTTGCATAAGCTCCCATGAAGCGTATGTTGCGTCGGAGGCATCCAGATACCTCGGATTGGCCCCGCTCAGCCATTCATCGCTGCGCCGGACGGTGGCGATTTTGACACTGTAGTTGCAGTACCTGCTACAGTAAAAAATTCTGTTTTGTTTGATTTTTTTTCTCATGTTTTTTTGCATCGTTCATTCTAGATTAGTGTGCCGTTTTTATTTTTAAATTTTTTAAAATTTAATTATACTCAATAAACCAACTCAGTTACAGTGTTTTTTCAGCTAGCTACAGTGTTTTTTCAGCAAAAGCCAAAAGTCATCGCTATTCCGATAACCCCTCCAAGATTAAGTGTTGTTTATTCTGTACCTATATCAGAGTTTCTATTGGAGTATATTGGGTTGGCCCAATTTTATTTCAATTAAATCTAATAAATCCCAAGGCAATCCCAAATGGGAAATCAAGAGGAGATTAACTCAACTTAAATGGGTGGAACCAAGTTACATCTGTTGAGAAGTTGAAAAGGGTGAAAGATGTGCTACACGTGAGTTGAATATGCATTCAGTGACTTTTCCGTTACTAGTAACTGATGCTTTGATGGTGGATGTTACTAGTGATTGATGGCACATAATGGTTTCCTCCCTTGTGCGATTCATACGTGAGCTATTCTCCATTGTTCCATAAAAGGCGCTGCTTTTCTGCTTCCCCGTCCTAGCTCCTACGCGCACAGGCGTTTGGGAGAGCAGGCCTTCGGAACCACGTCCAGCTGCGATATCTGCACGGATAGACGGGCGATCAGGTTTTTGGGAGCGCCAGCCGCGATCGCCGCTTCTCAGACACGACGTGATCGGCTATTTCCCGGTGGCATTCCAGTACACGGCAAGTACGACAAATTCCAGAAGGCCATTCGAGGGACTGCACTTCGTACCTCGTCCTGCACCAACTGAGATCGACTACATCGAACAGCTGTTCATGTCAACTGAGCAGAACGGCGCATCCGGTGCCTCTGGCACTGGCCCCGCCTCTGGGTATAACACTTTGTCTCTAATCTTTTCAGTACTGTTCTTAGAGATAGTTGCACTGTTCAGTGTTCTAAAAATGAGCAGTACTAGCATAATACTTGTCATGATCTTAATTGTTAATTTCTAGATTAAAATATGCCGTAATTTGCCAACTTTTCTAACAGTTTCTTCTGGAATCTATCTGTAGCCTAACTGATCTGCCATCAGTTGAGCTTGTTTCTAGTGTGGTCAACCATCAGCACTGTGTATATTTGGGTCATCTTTACGAGGAAATTGTTTTCATGCATTATTAATGGACAATTGACTCCTCGCTAAAACAAAATGAACAATTCACTGGTAAATAACCAATGATTTACTGAGAAGTGTTGCCAGAGCATAGCAACTAATAGGGAATATAGCCTTCATCATAGTCCTAGGAGTGCTTTCATCCACAAACAATCAAAGGGATCGATAGTTTTGATTTGAATCTTTTTCATTCACATCCTAAGTGCTTTTTGCTTATGAAAGATTTATATCTAATCTGAGAAATAGCTGTGAGAAAGCCTGAGATCTCTTGCAGGCTATTTTCACTAGTAATGTCTTCACCCACAGGATTTCTGCTGTACCTTCTTTGTGAAACTCCAATTCAATGGGGCCTTGAAAGATTGCATGTAGCTGTATTTATGTTTTAGGTTTAACGGACAGAATCAAGTGATTTCAGTTGTGGCCCCTTCAGCTTGACAGTAGGACTGGTATGAAATCAAAATTCAAGGCCAAATTATCTCAACTACTGACCCCGAAAAAATTCTAGCTGACTTATTTCGCATCCATTAATTGCAAATATGGCTACTGCCAATTGTTCCCCATTCAATAAACCCAAGAGGGATGTTACGTACCCAACTCGTTTCTTCACTATCTCCATCAAGCATCAACAATTTCCTCCACTATCTCCTTTTGACTGAGATCTCTAAGTTTCTTGCTGGATTTGGACGTACCATGTTTCTTTTTGAAGCATTAGAACTCCATTATCCCATACATATTTATCGTAGTGATAGACGAGGTCACGTGAGACATATAAGGAGATATTCCTTGGTATATACTTGTCACCGCTGGCGTGATGCTAGCTAATGAGAGTAGGATAGGTGTTAATAGAAATCTGAAACTGTGGAGGAAGATCTTAAAATTGAAAGGCTTTAGACTTAGTAGGATTAAAACTGACTATATGAGGTGTGATTTCAGCGGCGTCAAGGCAGATAATGGAGATGTTAGGTTGAGCAGACAAGTAGTGCTTAAGAATAACATATTTCGTTATTTGGGATCGATGCTACAGTGGGACGGTGAGATTGATGAAGACGTGAACCACAGGATAAGAGCGGGATTGGTAAAATGGTGCCAAACATCTGGTATCCTATGTAACAAAAAAGTTTCTCAAAAATTAAAGAATAAGTTCTATAGGATAGCTATCAGACCTACGATATTATATAGAGCAGAATGTTGGGTGACTAAAAGACAACATATATAGAATATGAGTGTAGCGAAGATAAGGATGTTGTGATGGATCTGTGGTCATACAAGGCGGGATCGTATCTGCAATGATGATATACGTGATAGGGTAGGTGTAGTACCAATTGAAGAGAAATTTGTCCAACACCACTTGAGATATTTTAGACATCTCCAACGGAAGTCTCTTACACCGGTACATAATAGGGTGGGTGTAGTACCAATTGAAGAGAAATTTGTCCAACACCTCTTGAGATATTTTAGACATCTCCAACGGAAGTCTCTTACACCGGTACGTAATGGAATTTTAAGATGTACTAAAAATGTAAGAAGAGGCAGAGGTCAAACAAGACTGACATGGGAGGAATCAGTTAAAAAAGATCTAAGAGATTGGAATGTATCCAAAGAATTAGTTTTGGATAGGATCGTATGTAAATTAGCGATTCACGTACCGAAACCATAAGAAAGTTTAGAGGTAGTATTTTAGGCTCTCGGCTCTGTTGACGGGTTGTACGACATAGGGTTTTAGTATTGTAGGTCTTCAAGGCTCTTGTTTCTTTGATCTTGAGAAGATTTCATTCTAATCTATTCTAATTTGTTTAAGATAAAAGACTTTGTTGTTATTATAGAACTCCACTGGCAAAATATCATGGCAACTCTGCTCTCTGCCAACGCGATATCTCAATTATTATACATCTAATAGAAACTATAAACTATACTAGACTAGGAATCTAGACACATGCAAGTTTTTGCCTCTTATTTTCAGAATTTTCAGCCCTGTCATAGTACAAGCGTACATTTATTCCTAATGCTTCTTAATCCTTATCTACGATGGTGCAGTCTGAAGTGGAAGTGGAAGCGCAGATACTAAGGGCAGATCATTCGTAGTTACTACAGTTGAGTCTGGGCTCAAGGACACCGAAGCTCTGCTACACACCTCGAGCCACCTTCTCTATCATGCCTGTTGCGAGCCTGTGGATAATCCTACGGTATGTGAACCGTGTGTTCTACTTACACGACCAGAGTTGTATCGTGTGTAATTTAGCTAGCAAAATAACATATATGTTGTTGCATTGATAAGATAAAAGCAAAGAGTAAATTGCACTTCACCACAGGTATTTGTATCTGTACCCTAGTTTCAGAAAACCACAAACTCGGCAATTTCCACTTAACATCAGTAATCCTCAGCCAAACAAGCTGTTCATTCTGTAGTAACGATTTTCAGTCAGGTGTGGCAAACTATGTACTGCTCTCTCTTCTTTTTTTTTTTGTCGATCTGTTGCTTTTCGTTGATCTGCAGATTTGAGGATTTGGGAGGGAGATATTCCGCTTATATACACGTAACATTTTACAAATCACTGCTTTTTCAGCACTTCCTACACGACGTACATGAGACTCCGCAATGCCAACGGATGGAGAGAGAGAATGTACATCGTACCCCTGAAAGAAACAACTGCGAGTCGCAGCCATCACCACCACCTACACCTCGTAATTACACCACCAGTAATCACCACTCGTTATGCGGTAGGACCGAAGAGCGCAGCTGGGACATGTCAGGCCTTGAGCAGAAGGTTCGTCGTGCGCTGCCTACACCTCCTCTCTCCCAAGGCTGCTCTTGATGATGTTGAACTTGCACAACGGACACGTCGCGTTTATGTGGAGCCACTTGTCTATGCAGGTGCAGTGGAAATGATGATTGCAGGGGAGTTCTCGCAGCTCCGCACCATCTTCATACGGGCATAGGCAGATACAGCACTCCTGCGTTTGACAAGTATAATGCTTGATTAGAACCTAGAATGACATTTTGTGGTTCGGCAGTTTGATCGTCCTCAAGATTGATTGGCAGCTCCTCCCTCCCCATCTTTCAAGTAGTTTTTGTGATATCCCAGGCCTTAAGGTCACTACTAGCTTCAGACAAAAGCAACATTTAGTGCGCCGTCTCAGCTGCGTGCGTGATGTACAGTTCATTGTTGCAGAGCTCAAGCTTAAACCCTTTTTATTTTCCTCCAGTGAAAACAAGTGAAACATTAGTGCACCCCATGGCCTGTTTAACCTAGCTTCTCAACTGGATTCACCAGTAACTCCAGACATGGCCGTTACTAAGCCTTCTTAAAGACCATAATGAAATGATAAAACCCCGTCAGCCTAAACTCTTTTGTGAGGACAAGGATCCTCCAAGAGTTCTCCAAGTTGGGAGAAGTCGGAGGGCAATTTCGAGTTGGATGTTATTAAGGGCAACAAAACTTCCAATAAAAAAATAAGCATCTTGTAAAAGAGGTCATCTTATGAATAGCCACAATAAAGCTAGCTTGAGGTTAGCTTCTACAGTTTCCTTTAGAAGATTAAACTAAACCAATGGGCCTCATTGGATAAACCCACAGAAAAGAACCTGTTACCTAAGTGTGTCGCAGTGGTAGACCAATAGTTTTAAAGTATATTACTCTTTCTGAGAAATGATAAAGGCCTTGGATGAACAAGATAATTCTTTTATCAAAGATAATAGACTTAAGCTGGACCAAAATAATTTCGAAGTTGAACATGGGTTCCCATGAGGAGTGGGGTGTCAGTGTAGCAAGTGGATAGCATACACACAGTAGTGCCAACTGGGCTTATGACTGGCATCACGTATACGCGTCGGACACGGACACAAGGAGAAGCACAAGTCGGTCATTAGGGGACCCTAGGCCCATAAGAGTTTCCCTCATTAGGTTTATTACCTTTTCTATCCATAAGCAATAGCATCTAGATGGATTTGTTAGGGAGGATAAATAGCCTCACCTGGGATTGAATAAAGCAAGCAGAGCAACTCTCGTTGCTAGGGCTTCCCACGAAATCTCCTTCCCTGGCCGCCAGGTTTCCCCTTGCCTCACGGCTCCCTCACGCCGGCAGGGGCTTAGGCCCCAGGCGCCTCGTCCACACCCCTACTTCCTCCGAAGCCGCCGCTTCCCCCTGAGCTCTACCAATTTGGTATCAGAGATGCCAGGCAAGGAGGGCGGCAAGCAGCCGAAGGGGACACCGCCGCCGCCGGCCGACCCAGTCGCCAAGGCGCTGGCCGAGCTCGCCCAACAGATGGCGACCATCTCCACGCGCCTGGAAGCCTTGGAGTCCCGGCCGCCAGCGCCCACCACCGCCGCCCCCACCGTCCTTTCCGCCGCCACCACCCTGCCGATCCCCATCCACCAGCTTCAGTTCCCCCACTCGCCGTCACCTATTCCCGCTGAGCCGCAGCTTCCGATGCGGCCGCCTTTCCCGTCCGGGCAGGCGATCGGCTCCGGCGGTGCTGGCACCGGCCTAGGCGCCCCCCGCTTCCACAAGCTCGATTTCCCCATCTACGACAGCAAGGAGGACCCTCTCAATTGGCTCAACCGGTGTGATCAATTTTCGTGGCCAGCGCACCATGGCTTCCGATCGAGTGTGGCTCGCCTCGTACCATCTCACGGGCGCCGCACAGACGTGGTACTACGCCTTGGAACAGGACGAAGGCATGCCCTCCTGGGAACGCTTCAAGGAGCTGTGTCATCTCCGCTTCGGGCCGCCACTCCGCGCCAATCGCCTGGCAGAGCTCGCACGGCTGCCGTTCCTCTCCACGGTCCAGGACTACCAAGAGCGCTTCAATGCGCTTCTCTGTCACGCGCAGCATCTATCACCAATCCAGAAGGTGGAGTTGTTCACCGGTGGCCTACCAGAGCACATCAAGATTGATGTCGAGCTTCGGGAACCACGGGATTTGCAGACGGCAATGCACCTTGCGCGGGCGTATGAGCGTCACGCCGAGACGACACCACCAAAGATCGCTCTCGCAGCGCCACCTCGCCCTTCGCCGCCACCGCCTTCTACCCACGCGCGGACTACGCTCCATCGCCGATGCGCTAGCACAGACGCCCGCCTTGATGCCGCCGGCACCACCTGCGGCAGCCGCATTGCCGGCCCCCTCCCGTCCGTTCCGCCGACTCTCCCGGTGAGTTGGCGGCCGCGCGCGGCCGAGCTTTGCTACAACTGCGATGAGCAGTACGTCCGCGGCCACAAGTGCCAGCGCCTGTTCTTCATTGAGGTGACCGATTATCTGGACAACGACACGGCCGAGGAGTCCGGCGGTGCATGGGAGAACGAGGCCGCGTCTGACTTGCCGGTGGTCTCCCTTCACGCGATCGCGGGCATTCGCATAGAGGACACCATGCACCTCCATGTCCACATCCACCGCCACCGGCTCTTGGCGTTGCTCGACTCCGGCTCCACCCACAATTTCATCAACACCGGCGTCCTGCGACATCTCCATTTGGTGATGTCGGACAGCGCTAATATGCGTGTTGCGGTGGCCAACGGCGACCAGGTCTCCTGCACGGGCGTGGCCCGCAACGTCGCCATAAGCATCGGGCCAGAGGACTTCTCCATCAACTGCTACAGCATCAACCTGGGCGGTTTCGACCTCGTCCTCGGTGTCGACTTTCTCCGCACCCTGGGGCCCATCCTGTGGGATTTCAAGGACCTCTGCATGGCGTTCTGGCGGGGCGACAGGCGGGTATTCTGGAAGGGCCTCGGGCCCCGCACCGACACCCTACAGCCGGCCCTTCACGCCATCACAGGAGCGCCGCCTCAACCTCTCTTGGACCGCCTCCTGCACCAATACACCCAAGTTTTTGAGGAACCCAGGGGGCTTCCACCGTCACGGCCCTACGATCACCGTATCCACTTACTGCCAGGCACCACGCCGGTGGCCGTCCGTCCCTACCGCTACCCACAGCTGCAGAAAGACGAGCTGGAATGCCAGTGTACCGCCATGATGGAGCAGGGCATCATCCGGCCGAGCACCTCACCATTCTCCGCGCCTGTGCTCTTGGTCAAGAAGGCGGACGACTCCTGGCGATTCTGCATCGACTACCGTGCGCTGAACGACAAGACATCCAAGGACAAATTTCCGATACCGGTGGTTGAGGAGCTCCTTGACGAGCTCCATGGCGCTCGGTACTTCACCAAGCTGGACCTCCGTTCCGGCTACCACCAGGTGCGCATGCATCCAGAGGACATCGAAAAGACGGCTTTCCGCACACACCACGGTCACTTCGAGTTCCTCGTCATGCCCTTCGGCCTGTCCAACGCGCCGGCAACATTCCAGGCCCTCATGAACGACGTCCTCCGGCCCTTCCTCCGTCGGTTCGTGCTCGTGTTTTTCGACGACATACTCATTTACAGCTCTTCGTGGTCCGAGCATTTGCAGCATGTTCGCCTCGTCTTCGACGCGCTTCGCGCCCACTCCTTACACCTTAAGCGCTCCAAGTGTTCTTTTGGGGCGCCTTCAGTCGCCTACCTTGGCCACGTCATCTCCGCCGACGGCGTCGCCATGGACAGCGACAAGGTGGCCGCCATCTCCTCCTGGCCGGTGCCCCGCTCGGCCCGGGGACTACGCGGCTTCCTGGGCCTCGCTGGGTACTACAGGAAGTTCATCCGGGACTTTGGCACCATCGCGGCACCACTGACGAAGCTCCTGCGCAAGGATGCCTTCACCGACGACGACGCGGCGGCAGATTCCGATCATCAAGCACGCCCTGACAACAGGACCGGTCCTGCAGATGCCCATTTTCGACCAGCTATTCATCGCCGATCGTGGCGCCTCGGCGCGGCTTTGGCGCTGTCCTCCACCAAGACACAGGACCCCTTGCGTTCTTCAGCAGACCGTTCACCGCTCGCCATCTCAAGCTGGCGGCCTACGAGCGGGAGCTTATCGGCCTCGTGCAAGCCGTTCGACACTGGCGTCCGTATCTCTGGGGACGGCGCTTCCTCATCCGCACCGACCACTTCAGCCTCAAGCTCCTACTGGACCAGCGCCTCTCGACGATTCCGCAACATCAGTGGATCAGCAAGCTGTTCGGTTTCGATTTCACAGTGGAATACCGTCCCGGGCGCCTCAACACGGTGGCGGACGCCCTTTCGCGCCGCGACTCGGAATCATCCACACTCCAGGCTATTTCGGGCACCTCATTCCACCTCTTCGACGAGATCCGAGCGGCGATGGCAACCGACGAGGAAGCAGGCCGCCTCCGCCAGCAGCTCCAAGACGGTGCCATTGGGGAGCCCTGGCGTACGGCCGACGGGCTCCTGCTCCACGGCTCACGCGTCTTTGTGCTGGCACAGCACGACTTACGCAACCAAGTGATCTCCTTGGCCCATGCGGCCAGCCACGAGGGTACCCAGAAGACACTCCAATGCCTGAGAGCGGACTTCTACATCCCCGGCGACAGGGTGCTTGTGCGGGACTACATGCGCTCCTGCCTCACCTGCCAGCGCAACAAGACGAAGACACTGCAGCCGGCAGGCCTCTTGCAGCCCCTCGACGTTCCGTCTCACGTGTGGGCGGACATCTCAATGGACTTTATCGAGGGTTTGCCGAAGGTACAGGGAAAGTCCGTGATCCTCACCGTCGTTGACCGCTTCTCCAAGTACGCTCACTTCATCGCGTTGGGCCACCCATACTCAGCCACATCCGTCGCCAGGGCCTTCTTTGATAACATCGTCCGCCTCCATGGTTTCCCCTCCTCCATTGTCAGTGACTGCGACCCGGTTTTCACCGGCCACATGTGGCGCGACCTCTTCAAGATGGCAGGTGTCAAACTCCGTATGAGCACGGCTTTTCATCCCCAGACAGACGGCCAGTCAGAGGTCGTAAACAAGGCAATAGCCATGTACCTACGCTGTGTCACGGGTGATCGGCCTCGCGCTTGGGTTGACTGGCTGCCATGGGCGGAGTATTGCTACAACACTTCGTTCCACACCACGCTCCGAACAACTCCGTTCCAGGTAGTCTACGCCCCGCCATCGCTACCATACACGCGCGCGCGCGCGCGAGCGAACACGGTGGACACGCTCCTGCGCAACCGTGATGACTTCCTCGCGGTGGTTCGCGAACGCCTCCTCCAAGCGCAGCAGTATGCCAAGCGTACTACGACAACCACCACCGCGATTTGGCATTTGCGGTTGGTGACTGGGTGTGGTTGCGTCTCCTCCACCGACCGACACACACGTTGGAGCCTCGCCCCAAGGGAAAGCTGGGTCCACGCTACGCGGGACCGTTCAAAATATTGGAGCGGATCGGGGAAGTGGCCTACCGTCTCCAGCTCCCGGAGGGTACCAGGCTCCATGATGTCTTCCATGTAGGGCTGCTTAAGCCTTTCCACGGCGATCCTCCATCCACGACACCTCCGGTGCCGCCTACGCACGACGGCCGTCTGCTACCTGCCCCGGAGCGCGTCTTGCAAGCCCAACTTCGTCGAGGTGTCTGGCATGTCTTGGTGCAGTAGCGCGGGATGTCCACCGACGACGCCACCTAGGAGCAGCTGCCGCACTTTCAGGAGATCTACCCCCATGTTCAGCTCGAGGACGAGCTGTTTGCGCAGGCAGGGAGAGATGTTATGACCGGCATCACGTATACGCGTCGGACACGGACACAAGGAGAAGCACAAGTCGGTCATTAGGGGGCCCTAGGCCCATAAGAGTTTCCCTCATTAGGTTTATTACCTTTTCTATCCATAAGCAATAGCATCTAGATGGATTTGTTAGGGAGGATAAATAGCCTCACCTGGGATTGAATAAAGCAAGCAGAGCAACTCTCGTTGCTAGGGCTTCCCACGAAATCTCCTTCCCTGGCCGCCAGGTTTCCCCTTGCCTCACGGCTCCCTCACACCGGCAGGGGCTTAGGCCCCAGGCGCCTCGTCCACACCCCTACTTCCTCCGAAGCCGCCGCTTCCCCCTGAGCTCTACCAACAAGGATCCTCCAAGAGTTCTCCAAGTTGGGAGAAGTCAGAGGGCAATTTCGAGTTGGATGTTATTAAGGGCAACAAAACTTCTAATAAAAAAATAAGCATCTTGTAAAAGAGGTCATCTTATGAATAGCCACAATAAAGCTAGCTTGAGGTTAGCTTCTACAGTTTCCTTTAGAAGATTAAACTAAACCAATGGGCCTCATTGGAAAAACCCACAGAAAAGAACCTGTTACCTAAGTGTGTCGCAGTGGTATACCAAAGTTTTAAAGTATATTACTCTTTCTGAGAAATGATAAAGGCCTTGGATGAACAAGATAATTCTTTTATCAAAGATAATAGACTTAAGCTGGACCAAAATAATTTCAAAGTTGAACATGGGTTCCCATGAGGAGTGGGGTGTCAGCGTAGCAAGTGGATAGCATACACGCAGTAGTGCCAACTGGGCTATTAGCCCACGCTCATGGCCAACATTGGTCTTGCAGATAGTGAGAAAACTACTCAGCCTGTCATGAGCTGATTCCAGCTGATTGTCACATGACCACATGCGCTGCATGACACCAACCACTTCTACTTACACCAAAACCAGGAGTTTGCCCATTGGGTTCAATTTTGGCATTTTATTTCAAAATACGTTTAGGAAGTATCTGAGGTTATATATGTCAGCTAGATCAGTAAAACTAGAAATTGGAAACTTTAAATTTCTGGCTCCATATTCTATCATATAAAGTAGCATTGCAAGAAGAAACTGAAAAGTCCAAATAAAAGAATAAAATGTTATGAGTAGACTGGGCATTTCCGAAAAGTATTGCCTTATCGGTCAGAAGTGGCATCAATGATGCTCCCAAGTTTCAATGATATATACAAACGAAGCAAGGAAAAAAGTGGTAGATGCGAAATTTCACAACTTCCCAGTTCCCACTTCTATGTATGAAATTGTCCCAACTAAAGTCTTTTGCAGGCATAGGAGAATTTTAATGTACATAAATAGCAAGGGTCATATAATGCAAAATCAGGCAGGACAGGAGTAGGTCTACCTAAAGCTACACCAAGGTAATGACGGATCCCAAACAGTGCCCAATGAAAAAGCATACGAGGAAATGAACTAAAAAACATTCTATTTCTAAAGTCCAACACAAAAACTCCTATGACTACCAAGGACTTTAGTAGGCTAGCAAGACAAATGGAAGTAAAAGGAAATGGTTTCTAAAACAGATCCGCTCCAAGGGAAGTCCTAATCATTTGCAAACATGGCCGAGATTTAACCACCATGTTGTATCTGGCAAAGTGTGTGCTAACAGTGTATTTAAAATGGTATTATATTTTATGAACAAAAGAATTAGACATCAAGCAATGTGAAATGTTGACATAATTACTCCCTCCAATCAAAAAAGGGTGACGCCCACCCAAAGGTGGTGTCTAAAATATGTAGTTTTGATATATGAAAATGATATATGAGTAAATTTTTCATAAAAAATACTTTAACAATATTACACTTTAAAACTTTTTTCGAATATGTGACGATAAAATTTAGTGGTCAAAGTGGCATCTTGTTGACCTTGGAAAGTAAAAAAAATGCCATACTTTAGTGAGTGGAGGGAGTACATGGTGACTTGACTGAAAATATCCTAAAATCCTTAATCAATTTAATGCTGAAAGGCAATTTCTAATACATTCCGAAGTGATTATCAATAGCTATGGAATGAAAATAATAATAGCATTATATCATCAAAGCTTCTGGAAAAAGTTGAAGACTTACAGCATCCTCAGCTGAAAGAATGTGTTCAACAGGAGTGTTGGTGCCACACTCAGTCATCACTCCACCCACAGGTGCTGCAATTCCAGCAACCAGCTTGTCTGCATCACCCATTGTCCGAAATTTGTATTTGGATAGGTTATTAATGTCCTCTTCGGATGCTCCTTCCTGCTAAATGTAAAACAAATAAACAGTCTCAGTACAATAAAAGTAATCTGATTATTTCTGGATGTATCACAGCACATAGTATTTTGTTAGATTAGTGTCAATGAAGGGGAGAGCGCTAATTCACTTCTTTCCTCACATCAAACTAAAATAATTCCCTCCTTTCCAACATCATCTTTAGCATGAACCAATTAAAAATTATGAGTGATAAGAAGTTGCAGTGTGAAAAGAAAAAAGCTACTATAAAAGAGTTCAACACGATGATGAATGATGATCACTGAATAAGTAACATATTAACAATGCCAGGTAATGCTTCCATTCAAAATTACTTATACTGCTAGGGGAAAAAGTTTTTCTTTCTTATGACATGGGTGGATCAATAGGAGGCAACAGACAAGGACGACAGTGGAGAACTGGAGACACTGTATGTCTGTATAATCCAAACAGGGCACTAGCCATTGCATTTAACAGAAACTATGGAAAAATGTATATAGAAGAAGACAAAACCCTGACTAAACCAAATACTCATCCAAATCTCATTACATATCATTATCAATAATATATCTCTCCTGCAAGAAGAACTGGCATACCTGATCAGTTACAGCATATAAGATAGCAATAATGCAAGGCAAGCAGCAACAGACAGCAATGCAAATCACACAAGCCAAGGCAACACAGAAGACCACAAAGAAAACATCAAATGCCAGAAAAACAATGGAGAGCCTGCAAAAGAAAGAGCAAGAAAAAACATCTTAGGCAACAAGCACTAATGCTAAGAAACATATATTCATTCACAGGTCACAGCTACCAGAGACATACCAGTAAAGTTGAGGAGCATCCTGGGATAAAGCTTGACCACCTGTAGACACCCAATAGAATCCAATGATCCACCATATGAAGGAAAACATCATGTTTGCAGACTCCAAGTGCTTCACAATACTGAACAAAAATGCATAAAACTATAAGTGTGATGATAAAAACAAGTAACCCTAAGCATTTAAGTAACTAGCTCGTAGTGGGAATTAGGGGAATGAAGAAATGACCACATGAAGAACATGGTAAAGATTAAAGATACCACTAACAGAAATCCAGAAATGGTAAAAATAGAAAGCAATACACATTTTAGCAAATAATTAATGGAAGTTTTTCATAGGAACCATTTACCTGATTCAATCATAGTTCCATATTTAACAAACTCAAACAGACTACTCGGCCTACAACTCCTATTTGGATTCGCGTAGTCCATTGTCATGGATGATAGTTTCATCTCCAATCAATTTCTCTTGCAGTGAATGGATTGCAATCATGTGTCATTGGCATGCAGCTGAACCTTGAAGAGTCAAAGGGGAAATTGAGCGCATAATTTATAATTCATAGCAACTTTGCCCATTGCATTCAATAGAACCAATCATATAAGAATGTTAAGGCTTGGCAGAGAAGTACCGTCATATCATCCCTAGAACTGGTTACAGAAATTGGGATTAATGTACTGGAAACTACTAAGCCACTTTCCTAGTTCAGTTGCAAGTCACTTGTGCTAGAATCGATGACTATCCACATGTTCCTTCAGGCGACAATGTTAAATGAACCAACACACTTTATGACTGATGATTTAATGCACCACAATCAGCCTTCCCCTTACCCCCATGAACAATTTCTAACCAGAGAGTAAGCCTCGCAAGTTCTCCAATATGGTAAAAACCTTATTCAAATAATGAATAGCCACAAATATGGCACATAACCCCCATCTAGTCCACAGTCCAAATGGACAGAAAACAGAATACCTTCTTGCCCATTCAATTCACCTAAATATCATCCATGCCCACAGATTCATTGTCTAGTTTGAGAATGCACCGGTATCAATTGACACACTCAATGTTTGCACTAGAAACACTACTAAAAACCTACAAAAATAGGCTTCGTTTGACTGCTGTGCTGCAGAGTATTTGAGTCACATGTAACATCGATTCGATTCCATGGTCACATGTACAGTATAATAAGGTGGTTCTATTAACTTATCTACTAAAATTTTGGAAGTATTTGGGCTTGAACTGAGCAAAACCCTCACCTGAGCTTGAAATCCCCATCACCCGCACCATCCTGCTCCGCCCCAGCTCCATTGTCGCGGTCCTGCCGGCGGCGCCTGTACTCGACGGCTACGCAGAGGACGTGGAGGAGGCACTGGAGCACGTACCCCGCGAGCCAGAACCGGAGCGGGACGGCGGGACGCTCGGAGAGGGAGGCGACGAGCACGGCGGCAGCGATGGCGACGAAGGCGAGGTTCCAGAGCACGTCGAGCACGACGACGGGCTTGGAGTAGGCCCAGTCAGTCCGGCGTTCCTCTAGGTGCTCGGCGGCCGTCTCGCGCACCGCCACCGACGGTTCCCGCATGATACGCTGGCTGCCCGTGCGGCGGAGGAACCGCATCGCGCCGCGGAGGCTCGGCAGCCGCCCGGGCGGGCCGCCGCCGTTGGGCGCGGCGCGGCCGTCGGGGGAGGGGAGGAGAGGCGAGGAGGGGGAGGAGTCGGCGGAGGCCATGGGGGAAGCGGAACCCTAGCACTGGGGTCTCTCTCTTCTTCCTCTGCGTTTTTCTCCCGTGTTGAGTTTGGCAGTTACGTACGGGTTTGTGGTGGCGGCTTGCGAGTTCGGGCCCGGCCCCACCGGATCGTACTTTGGCGGCCATCGTCCTGGCTCGCTGTGTGTCGGTCCGGTACAACTCGTCTATCTTTTATTTTTACTTTTTACTAGTATACTGTTTATACGCTGCAACGGAAAATCAAATAAAAGTGATGCATACTATCAAATATGATTTTAAATTGAATAATAAAAATATTCTAATATGTACCATTGCCAAACTGTTTTTCTATCAGATTAATCGCTGATAAAAATTCTTTCCGAAATCATTGCTAATAAAATAAGCTATATTCTTGCTTCCAGCTCCTAGGAACTCCAATTTTTATCCATTATCAAACATGCAAGTCATCATATTTGCACAGCTGAACATCAAAGATTCTTATTAATACAATTGTGCGATGCACTTAAATGAACATGAACATGCAAGCATGTGAAGTGCACATGTGTTGTAATGGAAACCCAAATTTTAGAATGTTCACATTTTGCCCCATGACTTTGTCGCTACTTATCTTCAAAATGTAAAATTAACATCATATTAATGCTACAACACGATATTGGTTGCTTGATACAATAGTACACTAACAGCTACCATTACCTTGTGAAAATACTGCTCAGATTTTTGAAACAACGCAAGGATAATGGGCATGTTTGCTTATGGCTGCGGCTGATGGCTTTTGGCTGCGGCTGATGGCTTTTTGGCTGTTTGCGACAGAGATTGCGGAAAGAGAGATACTCGCTTGTGATTTTTGATGGTACAGATATTAGTTTTTTAACGTGTACTACAATTAACTTGTAGATCTCATCTTTAAAAAATACTCCGTTTAAAAGTTAGTTACTGTAGCAAAAGTCAAAAGCGGCTTTTAGAAGCCGCAAAAAACAGGGCCAATATCGCTCCTTGTAATCACACACAAAAATGTACCTCAGAGATAGTTCACTCGAATAATCTAGATCTTTGTTTATCGTCATGATAAGTTGATGACTGCCCGGCAAATGTAATGTACATTACATTCTTTCAAGTTTCAAGAGAAAAGTAAAAGAAGGAAAACAAAAATGAGAAGAAACACTGGTTTCGGAACTCCCAGATTTGTGCCATGCAGTAAATATGATTTAGGTTATGGTTTCACCCTCCAAAAATGGCTCAAGTAAAATCTAATGCGTCGAGCTTGCTCAGAATGTCAGATACTATGAATGATGTCGTCGAAACCCAAGGCCCAAGGCTCAATCCCAATAGTAAATAGGATGCATCAACATCCATCTTTAGATGAATAAGATAGCAGTACTTGACTTGAGCATTGTCTTCATATGAATAAGATAGCAGGACTCGACTTTGAGCATTGCGGATTTGCAGCGGGGGGTCGACGAGACTTGCTATACAGACGAACAAAATAGAGACGAACCACACCACCATTCTTTATTTCTGCAAGCCCAATTATTCGACGTCGCAGCAAGCAAAGGTACAGTTCCGCATACAGAACACACCAAACTACCCGGTTCCCCAACTCTATCACCCAATTTTTGTACATAAAAGGACAGTCCAACCGATGCCTGTCTAGGGTACAAATTAGCTTAGCACAGTGCACGACGGAACAGACCAAAATTTCCTCAAGCAGTCTGTGACAGACATTCCACACGAGGGCTCACTTCTGCATGGATGGCCGAACCCAAGAGCCGAGGGAGAGAGGAAGAAGAAGACCAAGAACTTCACCTTTACTTATGCAGCCCTCCCTCTATCTTTGTCCTTTCTATCACAAGTATGTTTGTATGTGGTTCCCTACGCCCAGCGTTTCCTCCCTTTTTTTCTCCAAAAGTTTTTTTTAAAAGTTATGGCCTTTGCCTCCTATCACCTGGGAGCATGCCGTTGTGCAGGATGTGCACTACTTTGACTGGAAATTCCACGTGTGCTACGGTTGAAACATGGCCTCACTAGTGATTGCTATTAATCAATTGATTGGAGAATGCTTAAATCTGTATGCCTGCAGGCTAGACGTGGTGGTGCAAAGCATGTTGGGAAAGGTGCTCTTTGACTGCCATGTGGGCCACGCGTGTTATCTTTCTTCAAAAGAGGATTTAATTTTTGTATGCATGTAGTTGTGCACCATTTTTATTTTTTTGCTATCGCGTGCATTAATTAATTAACTAACTCTTTCTCTTTTTTTGGAAGTTAATCAACTGACTAATAATGCATGCCAATCATTTTATGCATACGTGCACACGACCGCGGCCGCCATGCACATTTTTTTTACGTGTCTGGTGCGGTAATATATCTCTTTTTATTTGTTTATTTATTTATTGTTTTTTTGAGCTATATAGACGTGCAAGACTTTGTATGGATGTGTGCACACATGACATTAAGTTCTTACTTAGCATGCATGCGTGTGTCAATTTGCTTTGTACGTTCAATCCATACAATGCTCACGTGTTAGCACCATAAACTAGAGTGCATGTGTGTTTGAACGTCATGATTTCATGATATTAATCATGCCCAATATTTAGGCATATCAACATCTTATTGCCGGTGGAATATTGATCGTTGAACGATTTTCTAGCCATATATGTCATGACGATTTTCATTTAACCTTTACTTGTCTTATATTGTAACATATTTTAGCTGTTAGCGTAACCTATTAATTTGCTAATTATTATTATTTTTAGATATATTTATTCATGTTTTAAGTTTACGACAAAATCGGTGTCATGTTATTATTTTTGTGTGTATGCCGTCCGGCTATATTAATTTATACAAGTAGCATTTGTTCTCCGAATGACCTAAGAATTAAACACGAGACTTTCATGTGCACCACAAATATGCCATAAAAATTTGCTACTCAAGTGTAATATGTAGCACACACAAAAAATCTTGGAAGGTGGACTTGTGCTTTGCGTACGTCATCCGGCTATATCATTCTATTCGAGTAAGCATATATTCTCCGAATGCTCTGAAATTTTTAAATAAGATTTTCACTTGCCTTGCAAACATGCCGTAAAAATTTGCCGCTCAAGTGCAATATGTAGCACACACAAAAATCTTGGAACGCGGACTTGTGCTTTGAGTACGTCATCCACCTATATCATCATATTCGAGTAAACATGTGTTAAATGAGTTGAAAATTTGATATAAGATTTTCACTTGCCCTGCAAACATGCTGTAAAAATTTGCCACTGGGGTTCAACATGTACTGTGCAGCAAAAATCCTAGAAGGTGGAGTTCTGATTTTGCGTAATAATTCAAGTGTAAAAAAAATTCAGGACAAAATCGGTGTAAACAGATGCCCCCTCGAGGTCCGGGTGTGGAAAATATTTGTTTTCAGATTTGGAGCTCGACATGTATCATATGTATTATTTCTTTTTTTTTACATTTTGGATACATCCAATGTATATATTCTAATACAGGCGTGCTCGAGCTATTGAGTTATACCAAATATATGCTAGGGATGTACACATACATGGGCCAAGCAAGCTTGCATGTGTTTGTTTTGGCCGTACACAAAATCTAATGTGCCAAACATATGCTAGGGATGTACATATACATGGGCCAAGCAAGCTTGCATGTGTTTCTTTTGGGCATATACAAACTCTAACGTACCGTCCCTCATGTCATTAGTGTTGCATGTGTTTATTTTGGCCTTATACAAACTCTAACGTACCGGTCCTCATGTCATTAGTGCTTAAATAACCAAAAGGTTGATCTGTAGGTGATTTGTTTGCGTCACGCTGTTTAACTAGCCGAACACTCACGTATCGGCCCTCATGCACGTGATTTACGGACTAACCGAACACTCACGTTATCAACCTTTGTTTTCATGGTCATATATTCCTCCTTTGATTTCTTCTTGCATCCTTTGGCTTCCATGGTCATCTACTCCTCCCTTTTGATTTCTTCCGGCGTCTAATATCTAGAGTCACCTTCTTCTTCACTTGGTATGTATGGTTATCACTTGGTGAATTCTGCCTTTTTTTACCGAGGCATCTTTTCAATAACAACTGAGTAATGACCCTTTCAGCTCTTTCTTTTGGAGGCAGCGGACACTGCACGGCGTCAACGAATTGGCATATTCTCTAATTGAATTTAGTGTGTCTGCTTCTCTCTAAAAGGTGAGATTTTCCATCTTCTCTACCCTTTTTTTATCAGATTGCATTATACTTCCGTAGACTGCATGATACATTATCTCGGCTCAAAAATATTTGTTTTCGGATCCGAAGCTCGACATGTATATATGTATCATGTGTATTGTTTTCTACATCCGACGTATGTATTTGGCTGCGGATGAACTCACGTGCATATACATCGACTATACAACCATGCATGTATTAGCTTTGGCTGTTAAACCACATACAATGTCAACACATTATTATTTAACTTGTTTTTTTCTGTCTTGGTACTTGTAAATCGTTGTTTAAGCACTAACACTAGAGAAAGTAGCAGCGGTGATTACATGATGCGAGGAGGGGTGGTCCGATCTTCACGACGTAGGATTATGTATAACTAACCCGTGCAACTTAGCAATTGATGCGACCAATCACCGTCTCTATACGACAACCTGCAGCACTCAAATTACTCAACTACACGCTACGACCTTCGTCTACTCACTATCATGGAGTAGACACGTTCAAGCAATCCCTAAAGATTCGCAAGAACAATAGAGTAGCAACTCAGAAATAACACCCAATCCCAATTAGTGGTGGAAATAGCTCACACACAAAGGAATAAGTGTTCTATTAAAACTCAACCATGAAACTTATACCTCCATACATGGGGGTGCCCCCCTATTTATAGGGTGAGATGACTTGGGGGCTAAGTAAGATATGAGGTAAGCGCTGACATCATGTTGTACGATCTTCTGTGGCTATACAATCTTCTGTGGCTATGATGACATATACGCTTACATCATATTCAGAATGATCTTCTGTAGCTACACGATCTTTTCTGGCATTGATGTCATATGTGCTTACATCACTTCATTTTGATCTTCTATGGCCACGCGATCTTTTGTGGCTATACTTTCCATATTACTAAAGCTTCTTTTTCTTTTGTTATCTTTTCCTCGAATATAAGAACACATAAAATAGAATCATTAGGTAGCAACAAATTCTCATGAGTACAAGAATAATCACTAATGAAAAGATTCACCTCTTGTCGTATTTGTTTTGCTTTAGCCCTTGTAATTGGTCCATTAGTTTCAACACTTGTAGTGTGTTTGCTAATGATGTCCCCATCATCCTCCCCTCTTGAAAAGAAGTCATCCTTGACTCTGTTTCTGGAAAACCAAAGAAAGGAGATAAGTCTGAAACATTAAAAGTAGAGCTTAGCCCATAGTCATCTCCTAGGAGTTTAATTTTATAGGCATTATCATTGATCTTCTTAAGCACCCTGAATGGGCCATCTCCTCTAGGTAACAGCTTGGATTTACGCTTTTCAGGAAAACACTCGTTGCGAAGATGCAACCAAACTAAGTCACCGGGTTCAAACAACATCTTTTTCTTGAGCTTATCCGCCTTTGTTGCATAATATTGTGCTTTCTTCTCAATTTCGTCCTTAGTTTTGGTATGGATTTTCTTGACATATTCAGCACGCTTGGATGCTTCTATATTAGCACATTCTTGATGTGGTAAAGGTATCAAGTCAAGTGGTGTGATGGGTTTGAATCCATACACCACCTCAAATAGACTAAATTGAGTAGTAGAGTGTACTGCTCTATTATATGCAAATTTCACATGAGGTAAACACTCTTCCAACTCTTTGATATTCTTCTTTATCATTGTCTGCACTAAGGTGGATAAAGTGCGGTTCACCATCTCTGTTTGGCCATCGGTTTGGTCCACAATATTTTTCAAAAATAACTAATGAACTTGACATCACGGTTAGAAACAATTATTCTTGGCACTCCATGAAGTCTCACGATTTTCCTGAAAAACAAATAGCTACATAGGAAGCATCATCGTTTTTATGATATGGTATAAAATATGCCATCTTTGAAAATCTATCAACTACCACAAATACTGAATCTCTCTCCCTCTTAGTTCTTAATAATCTTAGAACAAAATCCATACTAATGTCTTCCTAAGGTACTTTAGGTACTGGAAAAGGAGTATATAATCTATGAGGGTTTAATTTGGACTTAGCTTTGTGACATGTAATGCATCGTTGTATGAATCGTTCGATGTCTCTTCTCATTTTTGGCCAATAAAAATAGTCAACCAGTAGTATATAGGTTTTCTCCCTACCAACATGTCCCATTAATCCTCCTGCATGAGACTCTTGCAACAACAACAAACGGACTCGGGAACACATAGCTTGTTAGTATAAAATAAGAATCCATTATGCATATGGTATTTATCTCATCCTTTTTCATCTTTGCAACGAGAGTGTGATACTGAAAATTCTCTATCATTGGCATACATTTCTTTTGAACTTTCTAACCCAGGCACATTCACTTCTAATTGAGTTAAAAGTGCATGTTTGCGTGATAAAGCATTAGCAACGTCTTTTTCTTTCTTATGTTTAACATCATATAGGAAGGTTTTTATGAACTCTACCCATCTAGCATGCATACGATTCAATTTTGATTGCCCTTTTAAGTATTTTAATGCCTCATGATCATAATGTATAACAAATTCTTTGAGTCAAAGATAATGGTGCCATGTTTCAAGTACACGAACCAAAGCATATAATTTCTTATCATAATAGGATAGTTCAATTGTGTGCTTCCTAATTTCTCGCTAAAGTATGCAATTGGTTTTCCTTCTTGCATTAACACACCACCAATACCAACTCCACTAGCATCACATTCAGTTTCAAAAGTTTTGGTAAAATTGGGTAATGCAAATAATGGTGCTTCAGTCAAGCGCTTCTTTAGTCCGTGAAATAATTTTTCTTATGATTCACCCCATTGAAAAGGAACACCTTTCTTAGTTAATTCATTAAGTGAGTCAACAATAGTGCTAAAGTCCTTGACAAACCGTCGATATAATCTAGCTAATCTATGAAAACTTCTAACTT
Organism: Melocanna baccifera; assembly: GCA_036346265.1. Classification (NCBI taxonomy): domain Eukaryota; kingdom Viridiplantae; phylum Streptophyta; class Magnoliopsida; order Poales; family Poaceae; genus Melocanna; species Melocanna baccifera. The sequence goes on from CM070696.1 coordinate 471,324, forward strand.
GGCTAACATTTAGAGGAGTAGGCCAAATTTTAATTGCTTCAATTTTTAATTCATCTACCTCAACTCCTTGACTTGATACTACAAAGCTTAAAAATATAACCTTGTTGGTACAAATAGTGCACTTCTCAAAATTAGTATAAAGTTGTTCCTTTCTTAGCACTTCTAAGACTTGCCTTACATGTTCAACATGTTCTTCCATGGATTTGCTATATATGAGGATGTCATCAAAATATACAACAACAAATTTTTCAATAAATGCTCTTAGGACATGATTCATTAATCTTTACTATTATAAAAGAAGGAGTTGGTGGTTATTGTAGCGTCCTCCTTTTGTTTTTAGCCATTTGATTTGATCGGACCATCCTCGTCGCTCCCCACGCCCTCCCCCTCGCTCCCCACACCCCCCACGCCCGCCCTCTCGCTCCCCCCGCCTCCCCACGCCGAACGGAGCTTCCCTGTCCCCTTGTGGGTGTTCCCCTCCGTGTCCCCTCGATCTGGACCGTTCGGCGATTACGTGAGCGGTCCAGATCGAGGGGACACGGAGGGGAACACCCACAAGGGGACAGGCAAGCCATTTTCCCCCATGCCCTCCCCTCGCTCCCCACGCCCTCCCGCGCGCCGCCTCCTCCTCTCTCCCACCCCGCGCGCCTCCTCCTCCCCCCCCTCCGCTCCGCCGCCGCCTCCTCCCCCCACCCTGCGTCGCCGCCCTCTCTCCGCCCTCACCACCTCCGCCCCCCGCTCCGCCGCATCCTCCTCCCCGAACCGCCTCCTCCCAGCCCGCGCCGCCTCTGCCTCCTCCTCCATGGGTGCCTTCCTACCTCCACTCGGCGCCCACCCTATGCGCCTCCGGTCACCATCCTCGGATCCGGCCAGCCCGCCTTCGCCAGTCGGCCGCCGCCTCCTCCCCTCCCTCCCACCCCGCGCGCCACCTCCTCCTCCCCCCACCCCTCCGCTCCGTCGCCGCCTCCTCCCCCCACCCCGCGTTGCCGCCCTCCCTCCACCCTCACCACCTCCGCCCCCCCGCGCCGCCGCATCCTCCTCCCCGAACCGCCTCCTCCCAGCCCGCACTGCCGCCGCCTCCTCCTCCTCCCCACCCCACGCCGCCGCCTTCAACCGCCGAGAGTGTGACATGCCGGTGCACACGGCGAGCGAGCTGACGAGATGGCACGAGACAGCACAGCCGGTTCCTGCTCACCGGTGTGCGTGTCTCGTCGGTGCCGGTGGACTCCCCCGAGCTGCTACCGTCGCTTGCGCTCAGTGGTGAATCCAGGATGTTCCTTTTCTTACAATATTCCTATGAAACTCTTGTATTCGGTATCCTAATATTTGCTTTATGAGATATAGATTTCCAATAAAATGTGGTACTTCCACTAAAAAATTAAGTAGAACCAGATACTTCTCGATTAATTGGTGGCATTCAGTTTATGAAGGCTTAGTGAATCATAGTAAAGTCCCACAATACAAATGGTAAGCAATTGAACCACAAGTTGGGTTTCATTGATTAGATAATAAGAAGGGTGTTTGCATATAGTTATAGCAGATTGCATTCAAATCACATCATTATCTTGTGTTGTTGTTAATGTATTTGTTTTCGTCTGACAGGTTCGATTAATCAGGAGGACATCCACAAGTTCTTCCACACCAATGTTGACATATGAACAAATTCACTTGGGTAGGGGGCACTTCCAAATGGTCAGGTAATAGCAGTGAAGAGGCTCTCACATAGCTCACAACAAGGGATAGGAGAGTTGAAAAATGAGATAGTTTTGGTTGGGAAACTTCAACACAAGAATCTTGTGAGACTTGTGGGTGTTTGCTTGGAAAACCAGGAGAAGTTGCTTGTGTATGAATACATGCCCAATAGAAGTTTGGACACAATTCTTTTTGGTATGAATTTCTCTTTTTTCAGTACAAGTTGGTTGGTCTTCATTGCTCCAGTTGACATAAATTTTTTGTTTGGGTGACAGATCCAGTTAAAAGCAAGGTATTAGACTGGGAGAAGAGATTCAAGATCATAAATGAAATTACTCGAGGTTTACTATACCTGCATGAAGAATCTCAGTTGAAAATCATTCACCAGAATCTCGATTGAATATTTGGGGGGCACATTATCTATTAGCAAGGTACTAAATTTATTGTATTGTATATTTTAATTTGTTCTCTTCCTATTTACAAATGAATTTGATATTCCAATGGCAAAAAAATAGTATATGTATCTTTCGTATGTTTATATTGTGCTATAGCCTTAACAGTAGAGCTTCCCCTCTATTTTTATCCTGGATTCGCCACTACTTCTGTGGGTAGACATAAGTCTTGCAGTTTCACATAGACTTACAACATGGTTAACTCCATCAACAGATTATTGATTGTGTTTAGTTTTGAGTTTGTAGGAATAAGTGCCAGAACAGAACTCTCTGCATGGAGAAGCTTTCATTAGTTCTGCCTGAGATGTCACCATACGTACCTCGGCAATTTGATAGATGTGCTGTTGTCGAGAACTCCGGGGATCTTCTTAAAACTAAATTTGGGGATGAAATTGATTCTTATGATGTCGTCATTAGAGAAAACGATGCACCCATCCAGGTTTTGTAAGATTATGTCTGCTGCTCTTGTTTTTCCACTTGGACATGCCCTGACTTCTTCTATCTGCATTGCAGAACTACACGGAATATGTTGGTACAAAGAGTACATTTCGCCTTCTTAATAGAGGATCTGCAAAGGCACTAGATAAAGTTGTTGAGTTAGATGGTAAGTTTGCCAGCCATCTATTTTCCTATCAGTGTGATTCGGGTAACTTAGCTATCATATTTTAGAGAGTAGGGTGCCTTTGGTACATGTTCCATGTTTTCTTATCTACCTGTTGGAACTCTTGCTATGCAGGAACTTCCAATAACCAATCCAGTATACCTCATGCTAAGCACATCATTTCGTTCCTCTGCTAAAGGAACTGGGCTTAAAGCCCTTGAAACATGATGACGTAAGAAATAGTTGATATTTATTATTCAGTTTGAGATCATATTTGATAGTATGCATCACTTTTATTTGGTTTTCCGTTGCAACGCACGGGCACCGTACTAGTCTCATAAATGTACTAGGAATATTAGTCAAACCAAATGGCATAACTAACCATTCATACAGACCAAATTTTGTTTTAAATGCAGTTTTTCATTCATCTCTAAGTTTTATTTTTATTTGATGATATCCACTTTTTAAGTCAATTTTAGAGAATACAGTAGAGTCACTAAGTTCATCTAATATATCATCAAGTCTAGGGATGAGATGATGATATCTAATAGTTATATTATTAATGGCATGACAATCAACACATATTCTCCATGATCCATCTTTTTTAGGAACTAAAATGATCGGAACAGCACAAGGACTAAGTCTTTCACGTATATACCCTTTCTCAAGAAGTCCTTGTACTTGGCATTGAATTTCCTTTGCTTCTTCCGGATTGGTGCAGTAGGGTGGATGGTTGGGTAATGATCCACCAGAAATGAGATCAATTTGATGCTCAATAACTCTTATGGGAGGTAATCCTGTAAGGATTTCTTCAGGAAACACATCTTCGAATGCCTGCAAAACTTTGGAATGACACTAGGAAGAGAAACTTTGGAATGACACTAGGAAGAGTTGTTATGTCGTTAGTTGTAATCAAAGTGTCCTTATAAATGAGAATAATATAGATCAAATCAAGATTTTGTCCAAGTTCCTTTTTATTAATTTTGTTTGTGATCATGACTAACTTCTTTTCTTCATTTTTCCGTTTCAATTTTATCTTTTCACATATGAATCGTCTGTGATATTAAATCTTCACAGATGGTTTTTACCATGAATTGTCTATGATATTAAATCTTATTTTCACCACGAATCGTCTATGATATTAAATCTTCACAGATGGTTTTTACCGACGATAACAACACAGACGGTCTCTAAATTAAAACCTTCTGTGATAGTATACATCACAGACTGTTTTGTGAAACCGTTTGTGATATTGCATCTAGTTATAGGCTTTCTGTAGTAGTGTCTCCCTCTCTCTGTTGGTTTGTCTTACTTCGGTTGGCTTTGTGCCTTGGGCTTGCTCTCGGCCTTGGTAGAGAGAAGAAATGAGAATGTGGATAAAATAGCATTGGCTCTCTCTCTCTATGTTGGCTTGCTTAAGAAGGAGGGAGGCTGACTCTCACTCCCCCCTTGTGGCTTGGCCTTATCCCTTGCTCCCTCTTATCACTCGATTGGCTCTTGCTATTGTCGATCTTTCATTGGCTCTTGACAAGACATGAGGCCTGTTCTTTTTTTACTATGGCTTATGGTTTTTAGCTGAAATTTTTGAATTTTAACTTTTTGTAATAGATATTACGAAAAGAGAGATATTCGTTTGTGATTTTGGATAGTACAGATATTGGGCTTTTAACGTGTACTATAATTAACTTGTAGACCCTGTTTTGAAAAAAAATACTTCGTTTAAAAGTTAGGTACTATAGCAAAAACCAAAAATAGCTTCTAAAAGTAGCTCCAAACAGGCCCCATGAATGTGCTGTTGAGCTCCTATTGGCTGGATGAGGGATGGAGGGCCCCCCAGGTGATCATTTGCTTGTACTTGTTTGGGTTGGCTAAGGTTATGCACTCCTCAATTGTAACCCATGTGTAGCTACTGGGTATAGCATATAGTTGGCACGCATACATCTATACTTGTATGATAATACTGATGCGGCCTATTAACACAAAAGTAGAGTTGTTATTATATCTAAAGAAGGTTTGAACCTGTTTAAAATGCCATGTCTTCTTTGCGTGATCCCGTGTGACGTGTCTTTCATATTTATTTTGTAAGATCGATAAGCCTTATGTTTGGAACCGTGAAAGGCCGTAAACGACTTGCATTGAATAAAGTAAGGGAATATGAAATTAGAGATGTGTGTGCACAATGCATATCAGCGTGGAATGTAGCATGCAGTGTGCTCAACTATAGCTAGCTAGGTGTAAATGCTATATTTGGACGACGTTACTACACAGCAAGAAGAACTCGATCGTCCTGACACAACGTCCATCCCCCGAAGTCGTTGGCTCACCGTGCTCACATGTACTCCATGTACGTACCACGTGAGATAAGTATGAAGCTCCGCCACCACCTACTCCAGCACCACACGCACACTTCTTGCACCGTTCTATAAGCGCGCCATGGCAGCCGCTGGGTGGTTTGTAGCAGCTGCCGTCGCCGTCGCCCTGTCGTCCTGCGCCGCGACGGTGGCCGCGGCTGGCAGGCCCACCACGCTCGCGTCGGCCGGCGCGTCGTCGCTGGACTGCGGCACGTTGACGTCGCTGCTCGCGGGCTGCGCGGCGTTCGTCAGGCGCGGCGCCGCGGCGGGGCCCGTGCCGACGCCCGGCACGCAGTGCTGCGAGGGGGTGGCGGGCGTGTACGCCGTCGCCGTGGACTCGGCGGACAACTGGCGGTCCGTGTGCGGCTGCATGACGGGGCTAGTGAGGCAGTACAGGTCCAACGCGTCCGCCATTGCGCTGCTGCCCGGCCTCTGCGGCGTCCCCCTCGGGTTCACCACTCACGCCGTCACCTACTGCACAAGGTACGAAATGTTCGAGCTAGCTACCAGAGTAACTTTGGTGCTACTGATCGATTAATTTTTCTTGCAGCATCCCTTGACATGCGCAGCCATGGCCGCACGCAGGAGTCTAAGAGCGACCCGCTAACTCAGCTGTCATTTTTGTTCTCGGAGAACAGGCTATTAATTAGTTTGCTGTTGGTTTTCTCTTGAATCGATTATGTATGCTCCATTCGATTCTTGGATCGATGCATATGACTAATTTTGCCATAAAGCGTGATCTGCATCACACATGTAAGCTAGTCGATCTTTGTTGCTGCAAATTATAATGAATCATACTCTTCTGAGTTCAGAGTTGTTTTTCTTTCATACGTTATGCAAAAAAAAAAAAAAATCGAATAGCAGCTAAATCACGCGTCGACGTTATCTTCGTGGCCGTGATGTATGTCTCCAATCCTGTGATAGTGAGGCTTATTCTGAAGCTTCAATCCATGATCTCTCAAGGCCGTCTGACAAGGATACAATAATTCTCTATTTATTATGTTATTGTATTTTTTGAATATACCATTTAACTATAAGGGAGAAATTTCGTATAGTAGTCATAAGTCTTATTGCGACTAATTCGTGGCCGTGAGTTCTGCTACAGCTGCCTAGTCGTAAATTCTGCTACGGCTGCCTAGTCGTAAGTTATGCTACGACTACCTAGTTGTAAAATCCGCCGTGACTATTTCGTCGTAAGTTATGTTACGACTCCCTAATTATTCTCCAATGTTCGACTAACATATTCTCACAGCGGGTTTGTCTGACAAGACAGTTAGAACGTATGTTTATGTTTCATAATCGCATACGATCTTGCCCACGTCTCTATAACAACAACCATTCTATGGCGAACGGCTACCCACGTCTCTCTAACAATAACCACCCTCCAGAAGTTAACTTCCGAAGTGTCAAGGCGTTTTCTAACAAGAAACAATTCCCACCATTTCATTGCCAATATAAGGATTAATGTTGGAGAAGGATGGGGGAAGATCAGCTCTGGAAGAAATGCTAGATTTTCGTACTATCCACACTTGTAAACTTTTTCTCCGTAATAGTAACACATGATATAGAGATATTATTCTCTCAGGAGAAGGTCCGAACCTGTATAAAAAATTTTATGTCTTTACTCTGCATAATTATATGAGGGTCTTGAGAGTTTCCCCCCAAATACAAGAAATAATGCGTAAAATCGATATTAAACATCGACAATTTGCACTGTCTGTGGAGAAAGTTTCTTCTAAGGCTTTCGTAAATTCTTTGTTGGTAGATTCTCTTCCTTCTAATGCCATCATGGCCGCACGCAGGAGTCTAAGAGCCTAACCCAGCTGGCTATTAATTAGTTTGGTGTTGGTTTTCTCTTGAATCGATTATGTATGCTCCATTCAGTTCTTGGAATTATATTAGTGAACTGCATAATGCATGCTACGAGGCACTGGATCGATGCATATGACTAATTTTGCCATAAAGCGTGATCTGCATCACACATGTAAGCTAGTCGATCTTTGTTGCTGCAAATTATAATGAATCATACTCTTCTGAGTTCAGAGTTGTTTGTTTTTCATGCGTTATGCGAAAAAAAAAAGAAGAAGGATTCGAATAGCAGCTAAATCACACGTCGACGTTATCTTCATGGCCGTGATGTCTGTCTCCAATCCTGTGATAGTGAGGCTTATTCTGAAGCTTCAATCCATGATCTCTCAAGGCCGTCTGATAAGAATATAATAATACTCTATTTGTTATGTCGTCGTATTTTTTGAATATACCCCTTAACAATAAGGGAGAAATTTCGTAGAGTAATCATAAGTCTTATTACGATTACTCTGTAGTCATAAGTTATGCTACGACTGCCTAGTCGTGAATTCTGCTGCGACTACCTAATCGTGAGTTCTACTACGGCTAATAAGTCGTAAATTCTACTACAACTGCCTAGTCGTAAGTTATACTACAACTACCTAGTCGTAAGATCCGCCACGACTATTTTGTCGTAAGTTATGCCACGACTCTCTAATTATTCTCCTATATTTGACTAACCTATTCTCACAGCGGACTTGTCTGACAAGGCAGTTAGAACGTGCGATTATGTTCTATAACCGCATACGATCTCACCCACGTCTCTCTAACAAGAACCGTCCTACGACAAACGGTTGCCCACGTCTCTCTGACAATAACCACCCTCCAGCGGTTATCTCCCGAAGTGTCAATGTGTCTTCTGACAAGAAACAACTGCCACCACTTCATCGCCGATATAAGGGTTGATGTTGAAGAAAGATGAGAGGTGATCAGTTCTGGAAGGAGTGCTAGACTTTTCACACTGTCCACACTTGTAAATATTTCCCCAGTAATAGTAACATAGGGTGTAGGAATATTATTCTCTTAGGAAAAGACCTAAGCTTGTATAAAAATTTTTGTGTGTTTACTCTGCATGATCACACGAGGGTCTTAAGAGCTTTTTCTCGAATCTAAGAAATTATATGTAAGATCGATATGAAACATCGATAGTTGGCGCCATCCGTGGGGAAGGTTTCTTCCAAGGCTTTCGTAAATTCCTTGTTGACAGATTTACTTTCTTCTAATGCCATCATGGTATGAGAATGGAATGAGGAGAATTGGTTCGACTTGGTGAATTACGTAGATATCAATATGGAAGCCTGCTACGACCATGAGCAGGTCCTGCTTGATTCTGACGGTGAGGCTATCACTGGAAATCCGTCAGGAGATCCCGGAAACTCTACTACGGGAAAGGCTGAGAAGGGATCCAAATCCACCACAACAGTACGTCCATGGGAGAACTCGTTTCCCCATATGGCAAGAGTCAATCTGATGGCGAACAGGACTCACGACGCAACCGTGACTCTGCCCTAAGGAGTCCAAGTCCACAAGTGGTGACAACCTTCCCAATTTCAGCCAGTCCTAGAGTCTCAGATTCTGGGAAATGGGCATTACCTGTTGGTTGTGACACTCTGCTAGAATCTCTAGAGGATTTGCACTCTCAGGGTTAGTCTATCCCATCGCAAAGTGCTCATCCAGTCGGAGGTAATTATAAAAGTTTAAAAAGTACTGAAAATCAGGATATTATAAGTCATCGATCATCAAAGAGAATCTCACTTATAAGGAGCACCCTGTCAGAATTTTTGAAGTGTTTGAGTGTGTGACTAGGAATAAAGTCATTCGTTTCTATAAGATTCAGTGGAGCAATCACACCAAGGAAGAAGCTACCTGGGGTACGAGGAGCATCTCCGAGCAGAGTTTCCAAACCTATAACTTTAGTGAGCCCGAATTTCAGGGTCAATATTCTGTTTAAGGGGGAGACTTGCAACATCCTAGTTTTTAGAGTCTTTTTAAAGCTTTTAAAATAAAGTTAACAAATTAGATTTTTTTTGAAATAATAAAAGCTTAATTTGCATTTTTTGAAATTAAAAACATTTAATGTGATTAAAATAAACTTCAATTAATTCAAAATCTATTTTAGTTAGATTTCATGTGTTGTAAGCAATTTTTGTATTTTCTTGGATTTTTTTTGGAATTTTTGCTATTTATTTGAGCTCAAAATTATTTAACCTAATTTCTAAAATTAAGAAACTTTAGAAAATCCTTAAAAGCATTTGGGTCAAAATCCATGTCCCAACCCATCTTCTTTCACCCGCTCGCGTGGCCCAACCCACCATCTTGGCCTAGCCCAGCTCGTTGACCTAGCTCGCACCGCCTGATCCTTGCCAAGTGTTGCCCATCCGAGCGCTCTCTTGGGTCGTCATTGACATGCGGCCCTACTTATCAGATGAACAGTACCATCTATAGTTCATCTTCCTCGCTCGTGTCGTATTCGCCTGTGACTCATCTCGCCGTCTTGTCGTCTCTACCTCGATCTCTGAGCCATGTCTGTCTCGATGTCCGTGCCAGTTATGTATAAATAGCACACTCGTGCCCTCATTTTTACATCCCTGAGTTTCTCATCGTCCTCGTCTCGCACTGCCGCCACAACCGACATCTTCATTGAAGCTCCAAACCGGCGAGCTATTTGTCCTAGTTGAGGTTCTCGCCAGCGTTGTCTTTCGTACCACTTCATTTTCCTCCACCGTTTGTGTTCGCCACTGGTGAGCAACGTTGTTGCTACTGTCTCATCACCGGTGAGCCTCTCCACCGAGCATCGTCCTTCCTCCACCATTCGTCCTCACCATTGACCAAGCCGCCTCGCCTCACCTGTCGTGTGTCACCTCGGTTTCCCTGCATAGGTCTTCTAGTTCACATGTGACGCTTCGATCATCTCGCCACGCTGACGTCAGTGCTTGCATCACCCCAAGTCGCGTCATCACCTAAGAGCCTCTGTAAGGAAGGTTGGCATAAGTCTTAATGTATTCTGTTGTCCAAATGAGGAAAATGTATTAGTTTGCATGATACCTAGAAAGAATACACCTACTTGAGCTTAACTGTGTGGTCGCAGTTCACAAGAACAAGGCATTCTCTAGAAAAGCTCATGAGTAGATAAGGGAGCATGATCATATAACGCTCCATTTAGACGTGGTTCATTGGCAATCTAGTACTAGTTGAGATTTCAAGTGAAATCTGATTATAAAAAGCTATAAATTCAAGACATAGTCCGTTCATCAGCATTAACTGTAGACTCAGTAGCCATGTCTAGCCACGTAGATCCCATGTGCCAGTCCCTGTGTCGTAGACCCGGTGCACCGTAGACTTGTGAACCAAGCACGTGGACTTGGTCTAGAGACTAAGGCCTAACTGTCAATGACCGAGGCAAATTTTCTTTAGAAAAACAATTTGGCCGAAATCCAAAAACCTTACTAATGTCATAAATCCAATTTTCTTTAGGAAAATAAATCCAGAAAAGCCAAATAGTGTCATTTTTCCTTTTTCTTAGATTTAAACCTTTCGAGAGTCTGTTCTTCTCTGTCCGAACTTTGTTGACTTGATTCTTCTCCCTAAATTTATATATAATTGAGCTCTATCTTTGAGTTCTAGTTTTGTTTTTTTAGATTTTATTTAAATTTATTTATGTTTTGTTCACTTTCTCTCTTGTTAGATGAAAGAGGATTCTTTGATGCCTCTTGAAATAGGAATTCGTTTCTCAGTTGATTGCTTGTGGCATATCGAATAGCTACTATACTTATTTTTATTTCTCACTACTAGTTCTTATTAAGCTCTTGATGCTATTATTTGTAAGCTTGCTTATAAGATCTTTACTTTGATAACTAATAATATTTGAGTCTTTTTTAATTAATTGTGATTATGGTCGATATTTCATCAATGTTTCTACTATGTACACTGACGTGATCCACAGGGAGGTCCCGATTTGTATATTCGGGTCTCGACATGTGTTTATCTTGATTTTGAATTCCTTTAGCATTAATTGTTGCAGAAAAGAGTATACAGATCAAGTTAGGCTTGTTTTTTTTTTTTGGTAAAAAAATGTGCTCATCTTGGAGATTGTTATACAACCAAGAATTTACTAGGCTTTCCTTCTAACCAATACAATTCTCTATGGCAAGCAATCAAAGATGCTGCAACTCGAGCCACCATTGCAACTGTGCCCCCGCCGGCGTTGGAGCCCATCGTAGCCCGTTGAGAATCAATAATTTTTGATGCAAAGTTTTGAGTTTCCGTTACAAAGTGAAGAAACAAAAAAGGTTAGCAACAAGGAGAGGTGATCGCAGCAAGCACAAAAAACCAAGCAAAAGAGGTGCTCTAATTATTTTCCTCCACTGTTTCTTTCAGTTTTTTTCCTTACATGTTGATTCTATTGGACAATTTCTTGATCTTCTATACTTGTACACATCTATTCCTCTAATCATGCCTGGTTATTATAGCTACGTGGATGAATGCTTTATGTTACCTAAGGACCAAAATTGTTGTGTGAAATTTGAAGTCGTTTGCTTCCTACCTTGATCTTCTATCCATTGCTTCCTCTAATCATGTCTGGCTATTATAGCTACATACCCTTTGCAATCAAACGTCGGGTGTAGCACTTGAGTCATTCCTTGATCGGTTTCTATTCATGCAAAATGTTTGGAAGTGAATATTTGTCCCAACAAGGATGAACTGGTTTCACGAGTTATCATGTCATCTCTTGAACGACATAGCTTGAAATTATTTTAAAAATCCATTTCTCTAATAAGTTTAGGGGACTGTTCTTTTCGACTTCTAAAAGCATTTTTAACTTTTGCTACAGTACCTAACTTTTAAACAGAGTATTTTTTCAAGACGGGTTTACAAGTTAATTGTAGTACATATTAAAAACCCAACATCTGTACAATCCAAAATCGCAAGCGATTATCTCTCTATCCGTAATCTTTGTCATAAACAACTAAAATTTAAAAATTTCAATTAAACGTTATAAATCACAGCCATATCAAACAGATCTAGATTTATAATGTTTAAGTCGGTCACTCCCAACTCCCCTGGCCTTCAGCATACAAATAGTGGGCCAATTAACCAAGTGGGAGTGGGGTTTTGTATTGCCATCCTCCTGCTGCAAAGGAGCCCAGCTCGGAAGAGGTCAGGACTTTTGAGAGCTCCCTTGGGCGCTCTCCGCCTCACATTTCCTTTCCCGCACCCCATCTCCGCTCCCCCTCCGCATCACAAACCCCACCGGGAACGCCATGGCGATCTCCACGTGGAGCGCGCGCCTCCTCCTCCCGCCCTCCTCCTCCATCCCAAGCCCTAGCCCGCGCCTCCTCCCCTCCTCCCTCTCGCCTTCCCGCCGCCACGCCCTCCGCCCTCCCCGCGCCTACATCTCCGCGCCGGTGCCCGGGCCCGACGCCGCGTACCCCTCCCCCTCCCTCGACGCCGCTGCGGCGGCCGCGGACGTCGCCGCCGCGATCTCCTCCGATGGCGCCGTCACCTGGGCCGGCGTCTGGGCGCTCCTGTCGCGGCACAAGCTCCGCATGACGGTCTCCCTCGCCGCGCTCCTCGCGTGCACCACCTGCACCCTCTCCATGCCGCTCTTCTCAGGTATACATATGTGCGCCTCAGCCCTCATGTCCCCGGCGTTGATCCATGCTTGCCTGGTTCTGAAATGTGGAGGCTGGTTTGTGCGGCAGGGAGGTTCTTCGAGACCCTGATAGGGAGGGGGTCCGAGCCCCTGTGGAGGCTCCTGTCCAAAATCGCGGTGCTGTATACGCTGGAGCCCGTCTTTACCATCATATTTGTGATCAACATGACCGTGGTCTGGGAGAAGGTGATGGCGAGGCTGCGGAGCCAGATATTTCGAAGGATTCTGATACAAAAGGTATCTGCCTGCCTGGACAGAATGCTCTTGTTGCTGTGCTGATTATTGCAAGCGGAATAGTATGTATGACCATATAGACTGCGGATTTGCTGTATTGTTTCTATCTAGTTACCAAGCTTATATAAGAATGTTGGGTGTGCTTTTTAGTTATTTTCCAACGATTGCAGAAGCTATTTTTGCTATTTTTTATGCAACTGTTTTTATCACGTCCACAGAGCCGATTTAGTTTGTAGTTGTGCATGAATAGGAGGACTGCCCTTGTACCATTAATGTCTCAGTGGTGACAAATTTAACAACTGTGAAGTGGCTACTGATTTCTGTTCATATGCAAATATGTAGATTGTCCACCAGTTTTTTCAACTGTTTCTCATTCAACTTTTTAGTACCCATTGAGCATGACATTAGCCTTCATACGATGATGAAATGATTCATGTCATTACATTCGTAGGTTGCACCAGCACTTAGTATGGTTCTACTAGGGGGGCATCCTGTGTACTTGACAGGTGTTAACAGGTTATTTGAAAGCCTTTCCTTTGAGTCAACTATGCTTTAGGCATTGTACACAATGAAATCATAAGGACTAGAAACATGTTGTGTGCTAGTTAACACAGGTTTTGCTGATGTAATGTGATAATGGTTTACTAATTTCTTTCCCGCTTTTCTTTTTTGTAACACATACATTTATCCTACAAGGTTGTCATAAGAAGGCAATATCTCATAATCTTGGCCATTTTTGCATTTATCAAACAAATTTATATTAGTTCTCGTTATTTAAACTGGTAATAAATGATCCTCTTGTTTGGCATTTTGCAGATGGTATTTTTCGATCGTCACAAGGTACTGATCTACCAATTACCATACCACATTCGTAGTTACTTAGAGAAAGAACACTTCAATAGTAAACTATATGTTTCACACTCAATCAAAATCGGTGTACTATTACAACTACAGCAATAATGCTGTATATGTGAAGTTTGGTAAATGTCACTTGTTCCTATATTTCAGGTAACACGTAGAATCTTAACATGCGACTATTCTTCCATTATGAAGAAAGGGAATTAAAGTTAGGATGTGTCTGTGTGAATATTGCAGAACAGCACAAGTTTTATTTGAGATTGCTGAGCGAAATGGTGAATAGGGTTTATTTATTATGCATTTATGAATATAGTAAAAAAAGGAGATAAAATCATCTTGCTTCTTTGTGCTGACAAGTCCTAGTACAATGGCATTGGTTTAGCTTGGTCTGTCATAAAATTATATAGTGTATACTTCCATAGAAAAATATATTTGTCCGAAAATTATGTAAATCAATTGATGTGTTGATGGATATAGCCAAGTCTAATGTGTACTGACTTCTGAGTTATGACAAACTAGGTAGTATATGCCAATTAGCTATTTCATCTCCATCAAGCTAGAACATGATGTTATTTTCGGATGTGTGTTACTTAACTTTTGTGTGATTGTGTCAAGCATACACTCTTATTTCTATATATCTTCCCTGACAACATAGGAAAATGGTGTTGTATTCTTGTTATTGTCTCAATCAATTGGCAAGAATTGGTCTGCTTCATGTTTTTAGGCAAATATCTTACTATCATTTGATGGCAGGTTGGCGAGTTGACTGGTTTGTTGACATCTGATTTGGGTTCTTTGAAGAGTGTTGTAAGTGACAACATATCAAGAGATCGTGGGCTAAGGGCACTCTCTGAGGCAAGAAACTTTACATTATGAGAATGTAAGCTTGATACTGCTAAGTGCTTAGAGTTTGATTAGTACAATTACATAATCTCTGAGGGCTATAAGTAATTCTCTTAAAATACTAACTTCATTACAACCATTGTTGACCTGTTATTCCATTCACATCATATAGTTGATAGATTTCGTAATCACAATTACTTGCAGTTTGTTTCATGTCTGAGGGTCTTCTAAGCTTTTTTTTCCTGTTTTATTTTTCAGATCACCGGTACACTTTGTATACTTTTCACATTATCCACTGAGCTAGCTCCTGTTCTAGGGCTCCTAATGGTCTCTGTCTCCGTGCTAGTTGGTGAGTTTCTAAAGTCTGACTATGCCAACAAAATTTGTCGCTTACTTTTCATACTATATATGACATTTCTTTCAGATGACTAGAATGACTTTCATCATTCTGAAATTTTACAGCATGTTTTGAAAACAATCTGATATCCGTGGTAAATGTGAAGCAAGTTAGCTTTATCAGGACCTAATTGTGGAAGCTGATCCCTCATATCATATGCCTGTCTAGTTTGGTTTTGATACTCTGAAACGAACTTAAATTTAATCTTTGCATTTGATTTCTGATTTCTCTTAGAAGGTATTGGATGTCTTGAGGAACATTGGGTCCTATGCTAAAAATCTCACCCCTCTTCTGTGTTAAACTAATGCAAATAGCCAAATACCTATTCTGTTTAGGCATTGCATACATAGTTCTCCAGATCATGTTGATTTGGGAGCTTTTGTTTGAATTTTCCATAACGTCAATGGACTTTACGTAGAATTATTTGGTCCTGTAAGAAATTGATTTATTGGACTGACAGCCATGAGATGATACAGGATTTTTAAGTAAGAAACCATCCTTTTCTGTTGATGTTTTATTTACAATTATCTTGCCCTGCTGATATTTTATTTTTGCCAATTGTCATATATCATTGGCCCTTTTGTAGAAACTACCGAGATATTGCTTCTTGAGTCTTGAACAAGCTGGATTTAGTTATATAGGATTTTATACACCTCTATAGTTCTATTAAATAATTCTGCCCTCCAAATATTTTTTCCTATTTTGGTGAATGAACATATTGCCCTTCTAAAGAAATGCTCAGCTGAAGTGGTATTGGCAATTTTCATGGCATATCTTTGAAAAAACATTTACTTATCCTTTGACAAGCTAGTTTTTTTAATCAGCTCTTTTCAAGAGGTCAACTGTTCCCACTTTTAAATCGTACGGAATTGTCCAAGCACATATATCAGACTGTGCGTCAGAATCGTTTTCAGCCATTCGTACTGTGAGTTCCATTCTTTTGTCAGAGTTGCACATTTGCACCTTCCTTGAACTTCATATTTTTTGTTCTTTCATGTCAATGAAAATAATCTCCTCTCCTTCTAGATGCCTGTTAATCCTTATTTCTCTCAAAAATACATATGCAGGTTAGGTCTTTTGGTGGTGAAAAACGACAAATTTCTATGTTCGACAGTTTGGTAAGTCTTGTCAAGTGTGCACTTATCAGGCCATCCATTGGAATAATGACTTCCTCATTGTTCATTTCTCTAATGCTTAGCAACCATTGTGACTTTCTATTAATGGTTCTGATTAGGGGTGCATAATAAAGTAGATATTGCCTGTTTGTGTTTACGAACTGAAGATATTCCAAAATTTGCACATAAAACTCTATTAAAAAATTTAGCAAAGTAACCATCCTGCAGTTCAAGGATGGGATCTGAACTCGTAAACTTCCATTTTATCTAATTTGTGGGAAGCAATGCTTTGAAAAGCGGTAAGTGGTAAGCAAGCTGTCACCACACCTCTTAACACCCCACCTCTTAACACTAACAGCTATAAGTGGTTTGGGTATCTGTAAGAAACAGGATTATCTGGATAACCTTGTTAATCACATTGCATTGCATTTCAAAAGGAAACAAGGTAATATTCACAACTATTAAAAAATAATATTGACAATGTGTTTTTCAAAGAGATTAATAGAAGAGAAGAAAGGAACCAAATGATATTAGAAATATTTTTTCCCATTTATTCGGTTGACTTTGAGTGACTAACCGAGTGCTCTATAAGCAATAAGCAAAGATGCATCCGCTTACCACTTTAGCAGGTTCTTAAAACGTCCTGAGCAGTTGGTTTTTAGAATAGTGAAGGGAAGTAAATAGTATGATTTACTGATAAAATATTTTTCTTGTTAAGAGTACAGACAGCCTTTCTTAGCTTGTTAATTCAATTTTTTTGTTTGATAGGCGCTTGCTTTCCAAAATAGTGGCACAAAATTAGGAGTGCTGAAATCTGCCAATGAGTCATTGACTCGGGTGGTAGTTTATGTTTCCCTAATGGCGCTTTACGTTCTTGGTGGAAGCAAGGTCAATGCGGTAAGCCTCTGAATCATTTGCAATTATAAGATATTTGTTACATTGTTCGTACATGTAATCTCCATTTCTAAAGACTGCAACTGTGGTGTGCTGTTTAGTTCTGTCATAGAATAAGTTCCATGTCATCCTGTGAAGTATCCTTCAATTTTTACTTTTATAACATATTAACATGGGAGGACTATCCAGAACGAAAACGATGGGGCTATCACCACATGTATAATTATCTAGAAATCTTGTACTAAATAGTAATGTAGGCAAATCTTAGCATCAACAGTTCAACATGACCAATGGTGATGTACAATGATAAAGAAGTAGCAATCAAACTACTTGGCAAAATAAAGAGACCAACTAATTATAGTGAAGGAATGAAGGATAAAGGACCAAAATGAGGATAAAAGATGGTCGGCATCGGTAAAATACAACATCCAGGGGTCACTGGGCTAGGGCCTCCAGGGTCACTGGACTGTGGAAAAATTGAAATGGACATGATGGCCTGTGTACCCCCTGGCCCAACATGGATCCGCCCATGTGCGGTCAGCTGTTAGTTCTGTCATAGAATAAGTTCCATGTCATTCTGTGAAGCATCCTGTAGTTTTTACTTGTGTAACATGGAAGGACTAAGCTTTGGCAGAGGGGTTGCATACTTGGAAAGCTTAATAGATGCATGAAGCCATGAACAGTTCTTTAGCTTTAGAGGATGTAATCTTTGCACCCATGGTCAAACCCTGAGTATGTCTATCTAGTGTGGATTTATGCATAGATTTCTTGTTGCTTCTGGCCACTTCCACAGATATTGGGATGTCTCTAACTTCTCTCTATGCACAACGCTAGATCAGCTAAAGTATTGAAGCATAAAACGTAGCTACTGTTTGAATGGGTTCCCAGTAGTTCGGATAACTTTTTTGATACCACTGACAGCAAGGAAGCTGCAGCGTTAGACTTTAGGACAAATGCTTACAAGCTTCGCTTCATTTTTCCCTATAATTGATAAAAACGAATTCCCTCCACCTTTTAGGTTTAGCATGGATTATTATACAAATTACTCTCAATATTACATTATTGGTGTATATAATTTTACCAATTTCTATCAGAATCGATATGAGAAACTGATTCTCTTGAGTGCTTGGACAGCATGTAATCTTCTACCTCTGGAATTGAATCTGTATAAAAATCCTTAATTTGTCTTACTTTTAGAAACATATTTTTTGCCTATCCAAGGGCTACATGCATGCATGCAACAACTTAGTTTTACTTGTCAATATGGTATTTTAATACTTCATTTGTGTTATGAGTATCATTTGATACGATCACACTTGGACTGGCTGGTTGGAATCAGAAAAATATGATGACTATTTCAGGGAAAATTGTCTGTTGGAACTATGGCATCTTTTATTGGTTACACATTCACACTGACCTTTGCTGTAAGTAGCAAATCTTGCTTATTGAGAAGTTTTTTGTAGCTACATTTGTTGTTTATTGCATATTTAGTTATGTGACTGACTGACTGTACATGCATTTTAGGTTCAAGGAGCTGTTAATACTCTTGGTGATCTACGTGGAACATTTGCTTCTATAGAAAGAATAAATTCTATTCTGTCAACAAAGGACATTGATGACTCACTTGCATATGGTTTAGCCAAAGAACTTGACAGCAAAGAACTTGAAGATTCCAATGGCGGAGTACATGAAAATGGCACTGTTAACAAACATTACATGTCAGCACTGAAATCATCCAGCAGCTGTGGTAACCTAGCCTGGTCTGGTGACATTCATCTGGAAGGTCTGTTTGCCATTATTAATATTTATTTAATACATGCAGAAGTTCTCTTCAAGTTATTTAGATGCATATTCTATACATATTATATGTTACCATCTGTTATTTTCTTTTTTCTTTGTCGATATTATATGTCAGTGTGGAGCTTATTGTTTCTAAGACTAGTAAGGTGCTTGTGTGTTACAACGGAAAACCAAATAAAAGTGATGCATACTATCAAATATGATCTCAAACTGAATAATAAATATCAACTTTTTCTTACGTCATCATGTATCAAACAAAACATACATGTTCATACTCGTAAATAAATCAAGCATCATATTAGTAAAGTATGATAGAACAAGCACCACATACAACAATATGTACAGAAATGATAGTAAACAATATTTTTCCATAATATTCTTAATACATAAATAACTATCAGACTGTCTTGGAGAATAACAAACCAATTAATAAATATGACATCATGCCATAAACATTAACGGGAATTTTAAAATAAAACTGATGCACCATCCTTCTGGAAGACTTATCTTCATCTCTAACTTGTCAAGGAAAGAGAAAGCAAGTACACTATACAAAATGGAAAATAAATAGTTAAACATCATAAATCCATTGTATATTACATATAAAAGATACAAAAAGATTTAGTGAATTGCTTACATTATTTAATGTCCAAACATTCTGTCAAGTGTATCGTTCCTTACGTCAACGACATTCATGATAAAGTTTCTTACATTCAAATCATGGAGCACTACTTGGCGCAGTTCTTTTTGAAGGGAGCATTATTTAAATTATAAAAAACATACATACTTGCATATATTATTACTTGGTTTTTTTACCTTCAAGCTCTTGTAGCCTATCATCTTGTGGTTCAAATATAAAATTTGTACAATCCATTGTCATTAAGCAACCTTTTCAATAATGTATCAATTTGATGAGGAACAGGACTAAGATATAAGATGATGAAATATTCGTATTAGTTGCACACATACCATATCGACTATTCTTCTTCAGCATTGTCACAGCTAAAATATGGTTCTGTTGCCCCGCAAGTCTCCATTGTGTTAGATACCGCACAATAAGTCCATCCCAAACGCGCACAAATAAAAAGTTCTCACTGATGTACATAAAAAATGGACTCAATCAACAATATGCAATATAAATTATTTGCTTTCAAGAAAATAGAAGCATTCTATGCAACTTGACTGTCATCCATGAGGCATAATTCCCTCATTGGTATACGACGTGGGAAGCTGTTGATGTGCCGTATTGGGGACGACATGTACAACCAAACCGACCACATCTTACCAAAGTTGCATCAATTATAAGGATTATTCAAAGCAACAGCACAAAAGTATATCAAATAAGAGGCAGCATATGTGAAAAAAGTGGGGATCTTCCCAACAGTTGACTTGTTTGGTTTTAAATAAACATCTTCAAAATGTGTATATTGGATAGGGAGATCAGAAAATTTAAAGATATTGCTCAACTGCCAAACTGTAGTTCGGTATGTGAACTTTAATTCAAGCTCCTTTCCAAGGAAACGAAATTCGTCGGGATTCGGGTCAACGTTTACTGAGTGGACCTCATCCGAACTCTCTTCGGCAAGTAATCGGTCAAATCTATGAGATTGCCTGCCGAAGTAAAATACTTCCATTTTCATGCCCTAATAATAGAAATGCGAAAAGCATATAAGTCATTGCATGAAATAATATTGGGTTGAAAATTAAAAGAACATATGGTGTAATGAATATTAAAGTAAATATCGATACATACATTCTCATAAGCAACTATTAGCTGAAACATAGATCCAGTCATAAACTCTTGAATTGGAAATTTGTGCACTATGTGTACACGAAAGTTCCACTTGTAATGTATGCTGTTTGGGTCTAACTCATAAAAGTGGATGCATCTATAAAAGATAAATCATCAATGACATTATGTTCACATAGTGGAACTTTCATAGGTGCATCCACTTTCATGAGTTGGGCCCAGACAGCATACATTACAAGTGGAATTTTCGTGTACACATAGTGCACAAATTTTCAATTCAAGAGTTTATGACTGGATCTATACTTCAGCTAATAGTTGTTGATGAGAATATATGTATCGATATTTACTTTAATATTTATTATACCATATGTTCTTTTAATTTTCAACCCAATATTATTTCATGCAATGACTTGTATGCTTTTCGCATTTCTATTATTAGGGCATGAAAATGGAAGTATTTTGCTTCGGCAGGCAATCTCATAGATTTGACCGATTACTTGTCGAAGGGAGTTTGTATGAGGTCCACTCAGTAAACGTTGACCCGAATCCCGACGAATTTCGGTTCCTTCGAAAGGAGCTTGAATTAATGTTCACATACCGAACTACAGTTTGGCAGTTGAGCAATGTCATTAAATTTTCTAATCTTCCTATCCAATATACACACTTTGAAGATGTTTATTTAAAACCAAACAAGTCAATTGTTGGTAAGATCTCTACTTTTTCACATATGCTACCTCTTATTTGATATACTTTTGTGTTGTTGCTTTAAACAATCCTTACAATTGATACAACTTTGGTAAGATGTGGTCGGTTTGGTTGTACATGTCGGCCCCAATACGGCACATCAACAGCTTCCCACGTCGTATACCAATGAGGGAATTATGCCTCATGGATGATAGTCAAGTTGGATAGAATGCTTCTATTTTCTTGAAAGCAAATAATTTATATTGCATATTGTTGATTGAGTCCATTTTTTATGTACATCAGTGAGAACTTATTATTTGTGCGCGTTTGGGATGGACTTATTGTGCGTATCTAACACAATGGAGACTTGCGGGGCAACAAAACCATATTTTAGTTGTGATAATGCTGAAGAAGAATAGTCGATATGGTATGTGTGCAACTAATACGAATATTTCATCTTATATCTTATTCCTGTTTCTCATCAAATTGATACATTATTGAAAAGGTTGCTTAATGACAATGGATTGTACAAATTTTATATTTGAACCACAAGATAATAGGCTACAAGAGTTTGAAGGTAAAAAACCAAGTAAATAATGTATGCAAGTATGTATGTCTTTCATAATTTAAAAATTGCTCCATTCAAACAGAATTGCGCCAAGTAGTGCTGCATGATTTGAATGTAAAGAACTTTATCATGAATGCTGTTGACATAAGAAACGATACACTTGACAGAATGTTTGGACATTAAATAACGTAAGCAATTCACTAAATCTTTTCGTATCTTTTATATGTAATATACAATGGATTTATGATGTTTAACTATTTGTTTTCCATTTTGTAGAGTGTGCTTGCTTTCTCTTTCCTTGACAAGTTAGAGATGAAGATAAGTCTTCTAGAAGAATGGTGCATCAGTTTCATTTTAAAATTGCCATTAATGTTTATGGCATGATGTCCTATTTATCAATTGGTTTGTTATTCTGCAAGACAGTCTGACAGTTATTTATGTATTAAAAATACTATGAAAAAATATTGTTTATTATCATTTCTGTACATATTGTTGTGTGTGGTGTTTGTTCTATCATGCTTCACTAATATGATGTTTGATTTATTTACGAGTATGAACATGATTGTTTTGTTTGATACATGATGACGTAAGAAAAAGTTGATATTTATTATTCAGTTTGAGATCATATTTGATAGTATGCATCACTTTTATTTGGTTTTCCGTTGCAACGCACGGGCACCTTACTAGTTGTTTCTAAGATTAACTTTCATGTATGAATGCCTTGGTAACTTAGCTTGTGTTTTGTAATAAGCTCGTCATATTTTCCTCAAGTTCCACCTTTTTGTATAAAAGACAAAGTTTAAGAGAGAATATGTTTTCAGGTGAGATATTCATGAATAATTAAGTGCATAGTTATAAACTATGAAATTTCCTGTGTTTGACTTTAATGAGCAGTTCAATAATTTTCCTTTTGAGTGTGTTTCCCTAAATGTCCAAAATTTATTTTACTGGCAGCACAAAACCCATACTTCATTAATATATAACATTCCTGGACCGCTGGCATGGTTGGCATGCTACTGATGCTCATGTGTTTCTTGAAATGCCCAAAATTTTACTAGCAGCACAAACCCATACTATACCAATATATAACATCCTTGGACCTCTGGCATGCAACTGATGCTCATGTATTTCTGGCAGATGTCCACTTCTCTTACCCACTGAGATCTGATGTGGAGATCTTATATGGGCTTGATCTTACAATTGAGTGTGGAAAAGTCACAGCACTTGTAGGGCCTAGTGGTGCTGGGAAAAGCACAGTGGTGCAACTTCTAGCACGATATTATGAGGTACCATTATATATCTGTAGTAACACTACGATGGTTTTTCATAAATGCAGCAACATTTCAGTTTTGTTCCTTTCTTGCAGCCAACTCAAGGTCGCATCACTGTGGCAGGGGAGGACATTCGAGTATTTGATAAAAGAGAATGGTCCCGTATTGTATCCCTAGTGAATCAGGTATACTGATACCTATCTTTTCATACCACGTATCATCCAGCTACATCTACATAGTAGTTTGTAGTAGTATGCAAGTTTCTGTTTCTCCGGTTGAGTAGTATTCGAACAACTGGTTTTGAACAGAACATATTGTCCTGCGGTTATTAATTTTAATAAGTTTTTTGTATGAAAATTCAGGACCCTGTCCTGTTCTCGGTGTCTGTCGGAGAAAACATTGCTTATGGTCTCCCGGATGATGTCATCTCCAAGGATGAGATAATAAAAGCTGCTAAAGCTGCCAATGCTCATGAATTCATCATCTCTCTTCCACAGGTTTGGACATCTTTTCTCGTACATTTTGGCCTGTCATTGATTGGCACTAGTTTTAGTCCCTGACGCCCCAATGATATGCCAATAATCGAATTTTGTCATTTATTTGCAATTTAGGGCTATGACACTCTTGTTGGCGAACGTGGCAGCCTCCTAAGTGGGGGACAGAGACAGGTAATTTGCTATATAAATATGTACTCTGATAAAGGAATTACATCATTGTTGCGTTATTCTAACTACTGTACACTTATTTTGTTGCTTGCAGAGAATTGCAATTGCACGAGCTCTTCTGAAAAACGCTCCTATTCTAATACTTGATGAGGTATCTCTCTTACAAAAATTGATGTATTTGTACATCCCCCCAAGTCAACGAGGCCAATATTGGTAACTAGTTACTATTCAACTTGCCATGTTCTATCCTGCATAGTTTTCAAACATTGGATCTTAGATCGGGGGCACATTTTTTTTTTGTAATGGAAAAAGTGAGCCCTATGAAGCGACTTTGTACAACATATCTTAAGGCTGCGGTGATGCACTTTGCTCAGTTTTGTAATGAACTGATATTGAGCGAGCTCAGCTAGTTTTGGGTTAGCTGGGTTTTACACAATCACTGTTGAATAGGTCAGGCTGAGCATTACACATTAGCACTCTTCCATTAGTTGTGTGTTAGGATGACCAGACGATGATTAGCTTTGTATTCACTTGAGAAACTTGTGCTATTTACAGGCTACCAGTGCACTGGACGCAACTAGTGAACGGCTTGTGCAGGAAGCTCTCAATCACTTGATGAAGGGAAGGACTTCTCTGGTGATCGCCCACAGGTTGAGCACCGTGCAAAATGCACACCGAATTGCTGTTTGCTCAGATGGCAAGATAGCGGAAGTTGGGACACACGCCGAACTGGTTGCCAAGGGAGGCCATTATGCGTCGCTTGTTGGGACACAGAGGCTTGCATTCAAGTAAGACCTTGAAAACATATATTTTTTTTTACACACACGAGACGTGGTATTACGCTCGCGCCTTCTCTCATTTTACATCATTGTAGGTTATATATGTTGTAACCGATTTACGAAACTGTACATGAATTATGAAACACACGTAACAAAGGTGACAGTCAAAATAAAGGATGGATGGAACTTTACATCACTTTGTATTGCCGCCATCTATTTTGCTTTGTCATTACACCATACAACATATGGAATGCGATGGTTGCAGTCAAGGAAAACACAACCCTTGCTCCGACTTAGCGTGAGCTGGTTATCACTTGGAATCTTGGACTAGCTTCCTGTGTCTGCTAGTATTATCTTAGCCGTCCATTAGCATTGTAAATAATGGATGTTCTGGTCGCTATGCAATGCTCAGCCTAGCCAAGCATCCAAAAGACAAAAAGCCAACTTGGAGACCCCCACCATTTGGATGACCAGCATGAAATCAGGTTCGATAGACACTTGCCTCGCGATTTGGTCTTAAAGAATATATGGTGCCGATTTTGGGGGGCGAGAGAATCCTGGACGATCCTGGTTTTTGTTTTAAATTGTGATTTTCCAGATGCTGGGCTAGGGGATGAAGACCTTCCTGTAAACCCTCTCAACTTCCAACAAGACTTCCTGGGGCTGGCCATTCTACCCTCACCAGCTCATCACACACTTCTCTGGCCCCAGACCGAAAGGACCCTGGATTCTAGCTCTCAATCATAAGATAAGATTTCTGAGCGCACTTGGTTCTATTGTCTGTCTCAGGAAACCAAAAGGGATAGTTTTGAACACTCTTACATTAGAAATTTTGCCCCTAGATGTCTAGACAAATTCACTTATTCTCCCTCGAATGGTGCTTTTGGAGGACTGAATGTTCTCTTGGTGCTTTTGAACGACATCATGATCTTTAACAGTATCATCAGCAATCTGGGTCTAACGGAGTTGCCCCTCAAGGGTAGATCACACACCTGGAGCAACATGCAGGAAGACACCTAGCTTGTTGGAACAACTGGATTGGTTCTTCACAAAAAGAAAAACTAGTGGACCACTTCTTACCCACACACAGAGGTCCATGTCCTCTCAAAATATATTTCTGATCACACTCCCTGCGTAGTGCACATAGACACAGTCATCCCAATATCAACCCTTTTTGGGTTTGAGTCAGAACTCCTGGGATTTCTTGATGTTGTAGCCTCTACTGGAATTTGCCTGTGCAATCACCAATCAGTGCTTTCAAGCTCACGGTGGGCTTCAACAACCTTTGCATGGTCCTCAAGATCTAGAGTAAATCCATATCTCAGCTAACTCTACTCAACCAGAATTGTCGGACAGACAGTGATTCTCTTCATGGACAATTTGGAAGAGTAGCGAACCTTATATGCAGAAGAAAGGAACTTTTGGATCATAGCTAAGAATCGCTATTCAAGGCTTTTAAAATACCGACACATGTATTAGAAGAAACGCTACACCACTCGTTGGCAAAACTAGGAGGCGAAAATACCAAGTACTTTCACGCGATGGCAACTGAATGCCATAGATGAAACTCAATTCGCTCATTAATCATGGATGATGGAACTCTAAATCATTCCCATGAAGAAAAAGCGGTGGCCATCTGGAATGCATTCAAACAAAGGATGGGCACATCTTCCCAACCCACCATGCACTTCACTTTGAGTGAGCTAATGCCTGCCTTCAGCCATCTTCAAGAACTGGTGGCTGATTTTTCCCAAAAAGAGGTGGATGACACGGTTGATACTCTACCACGAGACAAAGCCCTAGGACCAGATGGGTTCAATGGAAGGTTCATTCACAAATGCTGGAATATAATTAGGCATGATTTCTATGCGCCGTGTCAAGACTTGTTCCACAGCATAGTTAACATCACAGGCATCAATGGATCTTACATCACTCTTATCCCCCAAGAAACCGAACCCTAAGACAGTAAATGATTACAAATCGATTTCTCTGCTCAACTCGGTACTGAAGCTTTTAATAAAGTTACTAGCAAACAGATTACATAGGGTAATTGTTAGTCTAGTCCCCAGAAATCAATATGGTTTCATAAAGACCAAGACAATCCAGGACTGCATAGCTTGGGCTTTTGAATGTATACATTAGTGTCAACAGAGCAAGAAGAATATCTTGGTTCTCAAGCTAGATTTTGAAAAAGATTTTGACACAATAGAGCATATGGCCATCTTGGCTATGTTGAGTGCAAAAGGATTCCTGAACAGGTGGATCTCTTGGATAACAGCCATCCTTTCCTCGAGCCACTCCGCTGTTCTGCTAAATGGGGTACCGGGAAACACATTCCAGTGCAAAAGGGGAGAAAGACAAGGTGACCCTCTCTCACCGCTCTTGTTTGTGCTAGGAGCTGACCTTTTGTAGTCAGTAATCAACGAGGCTGCTAGAAGAGGCCTGCTCAAGCATCCCATCCAATCCCACCATTAGGTCATGAAGACTTCCCGATGGTTTAGTATGTAGATGACATTCTGATAATTCTTCTGGCCTGTGCTAGACAACTTTGTTTAAGAGGACTACTTCAGACTTTCTCAATATCCATAGGGCTCAAAGCTAACCTTCACAAATCAACTATGATCCCCATTAATGTGCCTAGCGACAAAGCAGCCAATCTTGCAAGGGTGCTTGGATGCAAAGTCGGATCTATATCGTTTGCCGATTTAGGTCTTCCTGTAGGAACAACAAGACCAAAGGTAAAAGACTTCCTACCCATGGTGGATAGCAGGGGCGGAGCCAGGAATTGGATATGGGGGGTGCCGTCGCCAGTCTAGACTCTGCGGCTTCACGGCTCGATGCCCAGGCGACCGACGACGCGACGTCGTGACCATTGTGAGGCACGCGACCGCGACAGACCAAGCGACTAGCGCCCGCGGCCGCCTCAGCCTCCCCGGCTCCCCCTCCCGCATCCCCCCGCCCCCGCCCTCCCATCAACCCCCACATTCTCACAAGCACAGTCACAGAGCAAATGAGCCTAAAAAAATATCTCCAGGCTCAGTTTTCCATTCAATACAACGAATAAGACATATTTGAGTGTATAATATACTCACAGCCGTTAGCCGTGTGTCGAACCAGGGTCATCAATTGTTGCATCTCTGCTTTGGCTATTTGTTTTAAGTCTGGTTGGGGTGTAATTTCTGATTCTAGCCTGGAAACAAGAAGAACAAAACTGAGTTCATCATACTATGATATCAATCTCTAAGGCATGTAGACAGTGATAACTTACTTGGAGAAATAGCGATCTAGGTTGTGCCACTGAGGATCTTTGCAACGGTTACCAAATCTGATCACCTCTCGTGAAAATACTCTCAGCTCTTACCTGTGAAGGGGCAACCAAAATGTGATACTTCCATTTTATTTTGAAGCATGACCGAGCAACTACATATGCTAAACTATAACACAAATATCTAAATATCAATGCACAGGGCCTGTCAATGCATCTGTTGCAAACCTCTTGTCAGCTGCTGCAATCCTCATCAATTCATCCATATCGCTAGAGACTAAACACTGTACGCCTTCTGATCGGAGGATGGTCTCCTTCAAATATTTCAGGTTCTCTTTGGACAAAGAGTGCATGAGGCCCTGCTGGCCTTCGGTCGCAGCAGCGAAGCCTGCGGTGCATAGCCGCGGCGGCCGGCGGGGGATCTGGGGAGGAGGGAGGCGGGCCCGACGGCGGATCTAGCCTGGGGAGGACGGAGGAGTAGGGGCCGACGGGGAGGGCCGGGGGCGAGGGGGCGGCGGGGGGGGAGGGGGAGGAGGGAGGAGGGTGGGGCCGCGGGGGCCGGCGGGGAGAGGAGGAGGCGGCGGGGAGGGGAGGAGGCGCGGGGGGGGGAGGACAGGAGGGGAGGCGGGAGGGGCGGCGGGGAGAACGAGGGGGAGGAGGGCGGCGGCAGGGGTGGGGCGCAGATCTGCGTTGGGGAGGAGGGGGTCCGCCTGAGGTTGGGGGGTGCCAGGCCCCCCTGGCCCCCCTGTCTCCGCCCCTGGTGGATAGGGTAGAAAGAAGGCTCTCAAGCATGATGACATTTTTTATCCTACGGAGGCAGATTAACAATAATCAATGCAGTTCTATCCCTACAGCTGATCTATCACATGTGCATGCTTACGATGGCAAAAAAGGTGATAGACCATATTGATAGAGCGTAGTGCCACTACCTCTGGAGGGTATCCATAGATCTATAGACCTGTCTTAAATTCCAGATCTGTTCTCACAAGCTACTGCTTTGAGGAGGTAGGGCTTTGAGACAAGAGCTGCCGAGGAGGATATGTTGAATAAGGAGGTAGAATATATGTACTATCCATGCATTGATTGAGAATATGAAGATGTTTAAGAACCGAGTGCAGATCGAAGCACATTTGATTTGAAAGGGTTTCAAAAAGGGGTATGTACATTGGATCAGTCATGGTGAAAAGCAAATTACATAGGAAGGTAATAATAATAACATTGCCGATGAAGTCAATGATATACCACCGGATGATGTCGATTATGGTTCTGATTCAGATAAACTGGATCAGATGCTTAGCGATATAAAAGGGAACTATAATGAGGGAGTATGTTAAATTATGGGGCTTGATGAAGGATTTGGAGAAACCTTTGTTCGCGTGCTGCAAGTCAAAGTACACGAGGTTGTCAGCCGTGCTTGAATTGCTGAAATTAAAGGCAAGTAATGGTTATTCCGATAAGAGTTTCACGGTGCTGTTAGGTCTCTCAGCGGACATGTTTTCGGAGAGAAACGAGTTGCCCAAAATCACTTACAAAGCCAAGAAGGTTTTTTGTCTATTGGGAATAGAAGTAAAAAAGAATACATGCATGTACGAATGACTATACCCTCTACTATAAAGAGTATGCAAATATGCATGTATGTCCAGTGTGCAACGCATCCCAATATAAGTATAAGAATTAATCAGATGACGATGAGAGAATAGACGTGAAGAAAGGACTTCCTACTAAAGTGACATGGTATCTTCCTGTAAATCTCCATTTGAAGTGGTTTGTTGCAAACCTAAAGGAGGCAAAACTGCTGCGTTGGTACTCAGAGGAGTGTAAGAAGGATGAAATGCTAAGACACCGTACTGATTCTTCCCAGTGGAGAAACATCGATAGAAGGTTTGCATACTTCGGTACAGAACTAAGGAATATAAAGTTTGAATTGAGTATAGATAGAATGAATCTTTTATGTAACATGAGCAGCCGATATAGTATTTGGCCCATGACTCTCTATATCTACAACATTCGTCTTTGGTTGTATATGAAGCGAAAGTATATTTTGCTATCGATATTTACCCAAGGGGCAAAGCAACCTGAGAATGATATTGATGTGTACCTACCACCGTTGGTGGAAGATATAAAAATACTATGAAATGAAGGGGTACATGTATGAGATATATACAAACAAGAGAAATTCACTTTATGCTCCTTGTTGTTTTATATCATAAATGATTATCTTACCCTTGCTAAGTTGTTAGGCCAGAGTACAAAAGGGGCTAAAACTTGTACTCACTACTTAGAAGATACCGAGAGTATGTGGATGAAGTACTCATACAAAACCGTGTATATGTGTCACCGTAAGTTCCTTCGGAGGGCTCACCCGTACCGGAGGATGAAGAAACAGTTCGACGGAGAGAAGGAGGACAGTTCAGATCCAATGCATTTAAGCGAAAAAGAGGTATATAATATGGTTTAGAATTTAGATGTTGTGCTTAGAAAGGGACGTAAATCGAGGACTCGTATGAAGAACATTTAGAAGAAGAGATCAATATTTTGGGATTTAGTTTATTGGGAGCATCTAAAAGTTTACCACTGCATCAACATCATGCACGTAGAGAAGAATGTATGTGATAGCTCGATTGGTTTCTTGCTGAATATTTGTGAAGATGGTGTCAACACGTGGTTTGACTTAGTTGATATGGACATCATGTTAGAAAGGATATTGTTGTGGCTACAGACCAAACAGAGAGAGAGGTGTATGGTAGTGGAGAGTTAGGTGAGCAAATGTCCTTTTGGTCTTTCCCAAGGGCTCTGTATGATATATATATATGTTCCCTTATAAGGAGCGTCTTTACAATCGTAACCTTACACCGAGCCTCCGATCGAGGGCAACTACGTCCTTGCATATGGTTTATAACCTCTCAACAGGCTAGCTGGGTTTAGGTGGGGGTCACCCCTACAACAGGAGCCTCTCGTGGTGAAGGGCTTCACAAGCCGAAGCCATATTGCCGAGCCCTTTGGCCCCCTCCGTCCCCGCGGCCTGTGACGTTGTGTGATTGTGGGCGAAGATGATTTGACGTATGTAGATCCTCATGGCTCCGCGGAGTCGAAGCCGCGGGTCCGCAGTGGAGTCGATGTCGAAGTCGTGCGCTGGGTGGTCGCAGGCGGAGTCGTAGTTGCGCTACGGAGGCAGAGACCTCGTCGATGCGGGAGGAGCAGGCAGGCGCAGGAAGTTGGGACGTCGCACGTGCGTGAGCGACCACGTCGGTTCGACTCCCGCCGGTTGGGCGCTCGTGGGAGGCCGCGTCGGTTGAACTCCCGCCGGTTGCTCTTCCCGAAAACGGTTATATATGCTGTTGTAGCAGTGTAACAAAGTATTGCTGGGATGGCTTATCTCAAGAATATGCCTCTTCCGCTCACGAACATGCGGTAGGATTGGCGTCGGTTAAGGCGCTCTGTGCATGTTTGTGGACAGAAGAAGGTACATTCTTGGGCTAGCGGAAAGACTTGCGCCCCTCGCGCGAAGGGGGTGTACCGCTGGACTTCGGTCGGCAGGATAGCCTGGGGCCATCCAAGACGTCCTCCGAGCCTGGGGCCATCCCTTGCGTCCGCGAGCACGTGTCCGGTGGTTGGCTTTGCGGCGATCGGTGTGGGCGCCTTCCAGCTGACCTGCTGCGCATGCGCTCTCTGCAACCTAGCATCCATGGGAAGGTGTGGGACACATCAGGGTGCGAAAACGGTTGTGTTAAGAGTGAAGAGATATGATGTGCCGCGAGTGTCGGGTTGTCCCAAGCCACCGAAGCAGGAACGGTGCCTTCTGGCGCAGCGTGCCAATCTGCGCAGCGGCGCGCGCGAAGGCGGGGCGCGAGCTGGAGTTGTCTTGCGCAGTGCGGCGGCGCCGGTCTTGTTAGTGCGTCGGTTTCGATTGTAGCTGCATAAACTCGAAGCCGGGGTCCATTGGCGGAGTCGCATCTGGCCTGCGGGGGCGGAAACTTCGTCGACGCGGCAAAGTGAGCAGATGCAGCAAGTTGGGACGTCGCACGCGTATGAGCGGCCGCGCTGCTTCGACTTCCGCTGGTTGCGCTTCTCTGCACGTGGGCGACCGCTTCGCTTCGACGTTCGCAAGTTGCACTTCTCCACGAGCGGGCGACCGTGTCGCTTCGACTTCGGCCGGTTGGTTTCCCCATTCGGGGGCAGCTGTGTATATATATACGAGGAAGGCTGTAGCGCCTTCCGGGCGTAGCTGAGATGACTGTGACTTCGAAAATATGCATTCTTCAGTTCATAAACATGTAGAAGAATATTGCCATGTTGATGAACTGAAGGAGGCCTATTTTCGAGCGGAATATTCGGCTACCGCCGGCCGCAGCGCACCCGCAGGGGAAGGAGGCCGTTGCGCTTGTTGAGCTTTGCTTTGCGCCGGGTACGAGCGCACCAGCTGCACGATCATCCAGCTGACCGGCGCGTCCTGTGCACACTTTGGTGAGGACACCCTCATGACTGGCTGGCTTTGCGTCAACCGGCGTGGACTCCGCTGAATGGTCTGCTCTGTGAGCGCTCTCCGAAATGGGGGGCGTCTCCTGGCGTGCCGCTCCGGCGCATGGGTGCGCGTCAAAACCGGAGGTAGACCCGGGGCTGCCTTGCGGAGGCGAAGATGTCGTCGAAGGCGGAGCCGGGTTGTTTTGCATAGATTCCTAAGCGGACACGTGGCGGGACGCTATTGGCGTGCCGTGCGCTGTCAGGCCCCTTGGTGCGACCGCCGCTTGACCAGGCGTGGCGCGCATGGGTAGGTGTGCCACTATGGTGGCGATCGTGGGAAGGTGGGCGGTTCGCCTCCCAGCAGTTATGCTCACCGATGACGTGGGAGACACAGGGGTTTTAAATACCCTTTGCGTTACGCCACTTGCACTTTTGTCGCCTTGCCTTCTAGCTCTCGGTCAGACACCCCAATCTCCTGTCTTCCTTGCTGCTTCCTACGTCGCGGAGCTCTAGGAGGACGATGGCACACGACGGAGCGCGCGCCCAGCCGGCCGATGACAGCGCCATCTTCCGGCGGTCGTCGCCACTCGAGGTGGGGTACACACTCGAGGGGCGTGACTTCGCGCATGTGGACAAATGGTGGACGACGGCGGAGAGAGTAGGGGGTCCGTGCTCCCGTGTCCTGGGCTCGAAACTTGTGACGGAAGAGACGATTCGTGGCCTTCTACGCGAGGGGAAGCTGTCGGACCGCCGGGAGGTGCGACTGCTTGCGGTTGACGAGACCGAACCGCACCCCGAAACGTCGGAGGCGATCGTGTTCGTCGCGTACTTCGAGGCTGGGTTGCGCATTCCGGCCGCCGGACTTGTCGGGGACATCCTGCGGGCCTTTGGGCTTGAGCTGGCGCAGATAACGTCGAATGTGATAGCCCGTCTTGCCGTGTATAGCTGGGCGCTGCGCACGGAGACATGCTGGCTGACCGCATCACTGTTCGCGTTTCTCCACGATGTTCGGTGTGCGTCGGAGGATCAGGGGAACGGGGCGTTGCCCGGCTTCGGCAGCATCGACCTCGTCTTACGCCCGTAGTGCGAGAAGATTTTTCCAGCGGAGTCGAGTTAGGCAAAGTGGGAGCCTTACTGGATGAGGCAGTGGTTCTACCACCGTGTGGCGAGCGGTAGCGACCTTTAGTGTTTGGGGCGGCCGGTGACGGTTAACACCATGCCCAGCGCGCCAATAGATGATGAGGATGAGCGAATAGCGCGGAGGCTTGTGGGGATCACTGCCCGCTTCAATATGCGCGACCTCGTTGAGGAGTTCATCATGTATGGCGTGGCGCCACTTGCTGTGGAATGGCATGTTACCCTTGGGAAGCTTTGGCGCGACAACGTCCGCCCGTCCGTGTCTTCGCTGCCGAGACCCTCCAATCCGCGTAAGTTGCGCTGGAGCTTGCTTTCGTGTGCTATTCCTTGGGGCTGTTATTTTTACAACGTGCCCCTGTGTCCCTCGCAGGTGCTTCCCTGGAAGATGTGGAGCATGCGGTGGGTGCGTTCCTCGGACCGTACACGGCGAGGGAATACACGCAGCGCGTAGCTGCGACCGCGGAGGCAGGTCTGGGGCGGCTGAACTGCGTGTGCGAAGCCTTGGGCATTAGGGTGTCAGAGCGCGCTGTTCCAGCCCCAAGCCCACCTCGCCGCGATTCCGCGGGGGAGGCAGTACCAGTGGGCGCGGGTTCCGACTCGGCGGAGCATACCGACTTGGAGGCAGGCGCGGGTGCTGCTTCACCGCTAGCCGGTGTTGGGGCGGAGCCATCGCTCGCGGAGGATGCTGGGGCGGAGTTTGTTCCAGCGACGGTGGAACCTCCTTCTGCGACAGTTTCCAAGGTGGGGCCGCCTTCTTATTCCCCGAAGGCGAAGCGGCCTCGCACACAATCGCCCCTTCGCTCGTCGAGGGGGTTCGTTGTAGCGAGCCAGGTCGGAACCCTATGGGACTCCGACTCAGACACCGAGTGCCTCGGTGTCCCCACGGCCCCGATCAGGTCTGCAGCTGCCGGGGGCAAGGGCTTGGTGGAGCTAAGCTCCGACACAGAGGTTCCCCCACCTGGCGGGGTGGCTGGGGATACCGAGGTCCTTGCGGATTCAGGTGCGGCCAAAGGTAAACTTATATTTCTTGGTGTGACCCGCTATGCATTCGTAGGGCTGACCACCATGTCCCCTTGCAGCAACATGGTTCCCCAAACGCGGGCAGCCCTCAGAGCCCAAGGACGGTCGCTTGGAAGGGACATCCGGCGCCGCCGAGGCTATCGCCGCGGATGCTGTCCGTGGTCTAGCGGACTTTATCCCTTGAGCAGAGGTGCTGGCAGCGTGGCGGGGGGCCGTGGATAGCGCGGCCGTGAGCCTAGACCGTGATGCGCTGCAGATTTGCGGGCCGGGACTGCTTGAGAGAGTGCTAGAGGTCTCCGAACTGAGGGTAAGTGCCTGACCCTGAGCAGCACATGGCTTTTGGGAGGTGTACTGATTGCTTTATCGTGTAGACCTTTGCCCTTAGCCGGGCGCTGCAGGCGACCCATGTTCAGAAACGGGAGACCTTGGAGGACCGGCTGCGTGTCGCCGAAGGAGCCCTTCGCACGTCGGAGAAGGCGCATTCCGCTAAGGACGATCGCATGCGGCTCCTGGAAGCGGAACGCGCGGGGACCGTCTCATATGCCACGGAGCTTGTGGCATCGACTCGGCAGGCAGCAGTGGAGGAGCGAGATGGCCTGCTCCAGCAGGTTGCCGTGCTGGAGGAAGAGAACGGCCGCCTTGCTGCATCTCTGAGGGAGCGGGATCAGACGCTGGGTGCCGCCTCAGCGATGGCATGGGAGGCTATGCTGGCCCTAGAGGGTACCCTTGAAAACCTCGTTGCCGAGGTGCCGCCCCGCTCATTCAGACCCAAAGAGCTTTCACGAATACTTCAACGGATTGGGGAAGCGGCCAATCTTACTCAGGCCGCCGCGACGTCCTTTGGCAATCACCGCTCCTACGTGACTGCATGTCTGGCGTGTGCTCTTCTCTGACACTGGGGATGCCATCATGTTGACGAATTGGGCAACCCGCAGCTGGAGATGCCTGCAGGGGCCGGAGTGATGTCCGGTGCCGTGCACGCTGTTTGACCCGCTGTTCGGTTTTTCCACGAACGGATCTGGGAGTACATCGAGGAGGCCGCGGCGAAGGTAGAGCTGCGGCGGAATATGTACAGCGAGGGAAACCTTGACGAGTGGCTGGATGGAGTTGGCCGGCGCAACGATGACGGGCCGACGGCTCGAAGCAGGTGTGACCCCGGGTTCTTGTGCGCCGGTGTGTGTCGTAACCTATGTAATCCATGCTGCGAATGAAGTGAATATTGCTTGCCTTTTTTGACCCACCGCGCCATTTTATTCCGAGCAGCTGCCTGATGGGGACCTGCTGCTGATTTCTGACGCCGTGACCCAGCACCGTTTACGGCGCTAGTGGCGGGCCGAAGACTCGCTGAACTTCTGGGCGAATCGACCCTCGGCGGGTGAGGCTTCAGCGCGGAAGGTCGTCCAGGCGAAGTCGGACGAGTAGTGTTGGTGTGACGGGCTTTGAAAGTACTTTGTTGCAGCGTGGTAGATAATCCGGAATGTTCATCCCCGTCGTTGTTTTTGGGCGCGTTCGCTCTGTGCCTTTCTTGTGAAGTTTGTTGGCTAGTTGGGGTAGACGCTTGAGGTAGGCGCGGAGCTGGCGCCTAGTCGAGGTAGACGCGCGAGCGCTCCGTCCCCTACTCTTCGAAGTGGTGTCAGCGGAGCTGACGTCTAGTCGGTAGGCGGCGCTCTGTCCCTACCGCCGATGTGGTGGCGGCGGGCCGCGCCTAGTCGAGGTAGACGCGTGAGCGCTCCGTCCTCTACCCTTTGAAATAGTGGCAGCGGAGCTGGCGCCTAGTCGAGGTAGACGCGCGAGCGCTCCGTCCCCTACCCTTCGAAGTGGTGGCAGCGGAGCTGACGCCTAGTTGGAGTAGACGCGTGCACGCTCCATCCCATACCCTTCGAAGTGGTGGCAGCGGAGCTGGCGCCTATTCGAAGTAGACGCGCGAGCGCTCCGTCCCCTACCCTTCGAAGTGGTGGCAGCAGAGCTGGCGCCTAGTCGAGGTAGACACACGGCGCTCGGCCCCCTACCCTTCGAAGTAGTGGCAGCGGAGCTGGCGCCTAGTTGAGGTAGACACGCGAGCGCTCCGTCCCCTACCCTTTGAAGTGGTGGCAGCGGAGTTGGCGCCTAGTCGAGGTAGACGCGCGAGCGCTCCGTCCTCTACTGCTAGGCAGGATAAGGATAAGATAGGCTTGGGGAGTGACAGGGACCTAGCTCCGTAGGTCCTGTCCCCGGTGGTCGATGGGGGACCTCACGGGCGCTACTGTTTCGCTGCGGTCCCAGACACTGACGGGATAACTGAGGCGAGATCAACGGAGGTCTATACATGATGCTGTACGGCTGCGAGAGAGGTGTCCCTTGCCTATCGTCTGTTGCTTCGGGCCCCCCGAGATAGGGGGACACGTGGAGTGTAGTTGGCGGAGCCCTGTAACTAAAGTAAGGCAGCGCTGTTGCACCACATGGCCCTGGGGCAAGTGATGGGACTCTTTAAAAGGGGCGAGCGGCCAAATGAAGTGGCACTCGCTTTCGTAGACATCGCACCCCCGCAACTTCTCCTGTCGAAGTTGCCATCCCCAATGTGCCCCAGCTTCGCCTAGTAGCGCCAAGGGTTCCGGAGCACAGCTGTTGCCGCCTGGGCAGTCGTGGGGTCGGACATCCCGCCCATGTGGGGGGATGTGACGCCGCGATGTGTTTTCCTCTTGCCAGTTGCGATGCGTCGGCGGGCGTGAAGGTGATCGCATGTTGTGCCCAATCTGGCGGTGCATGTGCCGGGTACGCCGCCACGTGGTGTAGCCTCTGCACGTAGGCCTTGCGTTGTCGCTCCGAGGCGAACTCCAGGGAGGAGCCTCCGGAGATTGCATTGATGACCCTGTGCGGAGCGCCCTCAAGGGCATGGATCCGCAGGGGGCTCTCCTGGGGCTGTTGCACCTGGGTTTGCATCCGCCGGAGACCCTCCTGAGGCTGCGGCTCCTGATCCCAAATCCTTAAGGGGCCGTCCAGCGGCTACTGAACGTGTGCCACGACGGGTAGGCGCGCCTCGAGATCCTTGTCTTTGGCGACGCTTTGTCGAAGTGCCGCGATGGTGGTGCAGGAGTGGGTGTCATGATTGCCTTGGCCGTGCACCTCGCACCACTGTGGGCGGTGTTGGTCGCCATACTCTGCGCGGGCCCAACTGTCGCGGCCCCCGGCCTCGGCCTCGCCCCCAACCTCGTCGAGCCCTGGCCCCGTGGCTGGCGGGGGCGTTGTCTTCCGAGCCGCCCTCGATGTCGAAGACGTAACGGGCTCGCCGGGACGTCTGACGGCTGCGCTGAGGCTTGTCAGCCGGCGCGTCCTTGTGCTGGGAGGCGTCCTATGATGACTCCTGCCTACGCTTGCTCCGCGAGAAACTTACTTTCAACAGGTCAACGCTCTTCGCGACACCTTCCGTTGGATTAGCGTCGACCTCGTTGTCCTGACGCCGCCTCGCGTCTTCTTCTGCCCGGGCGTACTCCTCCATCTTATCGAAGAGTTTCGCCACTGTCTTGATTGGCTTCCGCGCGTTGTACTCGGCCAGCGGGCCTGGGCGAAGGCCCTGTACCGCTGCGTTGATGATTGTTATCTCGTTGACATCTTTGACCTGGCAGCGGACCTTCGTGAGGCGTTTGAAGTAGTCGCGGAGCCTTTCCGATGGTTTTTGCTTGATTGCGAGGAGCTGATCCGCGTCGATACGCTCGACGTAATTCCTCTGGAAGTTGTTGTAGAGGCGGTCGCGAACCTGCTCCTATGCGTAGATGGAGTTCGGCTCTATGGTGAAGAACCAAGAGAGCACCACTCCCTGCAACGCGAGCGGGAGCCCCTTCGCCTTGGTGGTGTCGTCGCCGCCCGCCGCCTCTATGGCGGTCTCGTACATGTGCACGAACTTCCGGGGGTCCGTGTCGCCCTTGTACGACGTGACGGAGCTGGGGAATTTAAAATCTTCCGGCCACGCCGCCTACTGCAGGCCCGCCGATAGCGGGGACTCTAGGTCCACGTGTCGCAGCGAAGCGCGACTGGATGTGGGGGCGTCCCGATGTCCACGTCTCTTGCATTCTCCGCACGGCCCCCGGAGATCCGCCAACTCCTGCTGGAGCGTGCCAAGGGCTGTCAGCAGGGCGTTCTCCACTGCGGGCGTAGATGGGGCAATGGGCGCATCCGGTCGCACGGTCGAGGTAGTCGCAACCACCGCTTGCGTCCTTGGGTTGTTCATCACGTCCACACGGTGGACTCCGGCGTCGACGGTAGGGCCCGTGTCGCCGGCGGGGCCGCTTGGCGCTCCCACCCTGGGTGTAGGGGCGGTGGTCGCGCCTTGGCGGGCGCCGGCGCCACCACTCCCGGTACCGTCAGGGTTGATTGTCGCACCAGCGGCTGGGTGGTGCATGACACGCACGGTGGGGTCGATGGTCGCATCAGCAATGGCGGGGTCGATGGTCGCATCAGCAGTGGCGGGGTCGATGGTAGCATCAACAGTGGCGGGGTCGATGGTCGCATCAGCAGTGGCGGGGTCGATGGTCGCGCGGTGAGCGCTGTCGTATTCGACCTCGACCGCCGATGCCGAAGCCCTGGTGTTGACGTGGGGCCTCGCCACGACCCCCTCCTTCTTCGCCGCCGACGGTGAAGCTTTTTTCGGTGCCATCCTTGAGATCTTGAGGTTTGCTCTCGTCGTCCTCACGGACGGCGCCAACTATTGTGGCTACAGACCAAACAGAGAGAGAGGTGTATGGTAGTGGAGAGTTAGGTGAGCAAATGTCCTCTTAGTCTTTCCCAAGGGCTCTGTATGATATATATATATGTTCTCTCGTAAGTAGCATCTTTACAATCGTAACCTTACACTGAGCCTCCGACCGAGGGCAACTTCGTCCTTGCATATGGTTTATAACCTCTCAACAGGCTAGCTGGGTTTAGGTGGGGGCCACCCCTACAATAGATATATTTGTAACAGAATCCGTTACATATTCTGATGGTTGCCGTCTGTTTAAATCTATTAGTTAGGTTCTATCTCTTGTACCGTGTATGTTTAGAAGTGCTAACTAAAGATAGAATGTTTAGATTCGGTTTAACAGCAAGGCAACCACAGATATGTATCCAATTGTAAAGCAACGCCAAGTGCTGTTCTTGGCCGAGATAAATACATTGGTGCGGCCTCCTACGGGAGGTGAGAACGCTTCCTCAAACTATTGATACTTTCTTCATGGTATCAAAGCCAATCCTCTAGATCTCATCTATGGCGAACGGAGCTTCTTCGTTTGCGACAGCCATGGCCTTGAGCCCGTCGCTAGGCCATCCTATCACGGAGAAGCTGATGAAGAGTAATCACATGCTCTGGAAAGCGCAAGTCCTCCCTACCGTGAGAGGTGCTCAACTCACCGGCTTCCTAGATGGAACCACGGTGGCACCTCCGGCGAAGATCATCATCAAGATTGGAGACAAGGCTGTAGAAGAATCGAACCCCAAGTTCGCCAAGTGGCTAGCCCTTGATCAGCAAGTTCTGGGCTACCTCTTCTCCACCCTATCAAGGGAAATCCTCACTCACGTTGCTGCAATGACGAGTGCAACGGAGGTATGGAAGGCGATAGAAGATATGTTCTCTTCGCAGACTCGAGCTCGTGCAATCAACACACGCATGGCCCTCTCCAGTAATCTGAAAGGGTCCATGTCAATGCCAGAATACTTCGGCAAGATGAAGTCTTATGGCGATGAGATGGCAGCAGCCGGCAAACCGATTGATGATGAAGAACTCGTTTCTTACATTCTCAACGGTCTGGATATTGATTACAACCCGGTTGTTACAACCGTTCTAGGCAGAAAAGAAGCAATCACGGTGAGCGAACTGTACGCACAACTGATTAGTTTTGAAAACTGAATGGATCTACTGCAGGGAAGCTCTCACAGTTCGGTGAATTCTGCCAAGCACGGGCACGGAACCTTCCATCGGAACCATGGTGGACGCAGTCGCGGAAATGGCCGAGATGGTCGTGGTGGCCGTGCTAGTCGTGGAATAGGCAGAAGCAGCTACGGAGGTTCAACCAGCAGCAGCGACAGTCGCCCACGCTGTCAAGTGTGCGATAAATCTGGCCACATCGCTCTAGATTGCTGGCACCGGTTTGATGAGGAGTACGTCTCTGAAAGAAGGACAGCTGCTGTCGCCACAAACTCATATGGTGTTGATACCAATTGGTACACAGATACCGGTGCAACAGATCACATTACTAGTGACCTTGACAAATTGGCTCTTCATGAAAAATACACTGGCATGGATCAGATCCACACTGCAAGTGGTGCAGGTATGGACATTAAACATATTGGTCATACTATTGTTCATACCCCACATCGTAATCTCTTACTCAATGACATTTTACATGTACCAAAAGCCAAGAAAAATCTTGTCTATGTTCATCATCTAGCTACTGACAATCAAGCCTTTCTTGAATTTCATCCAAACTTCTTTTTGATTAAGGATCAGGCAACGAAGAAAATTCTCCTTCGAGGAAGATGTGAAGGTGGTCTCTATCCGCTTAATTCTACCTCAGTTAAGCCAAATAAACAAGCTTACAGTGCCATCAAGCCGTCCCTGTCAAAGTGGGACAACAGGCTAGGACATCCAGCTTTACCGATTGTGCAACAAATCGTCAGTCAAAATAATCTTCCATGTTCCTTAGATTTAAATAAAAATACTATTTGTGATGCCTGTCAACAGGCAAAGAGTCATCAACTACCATATTCAAAGTTAACAAGTGTGTCGCATTTTCCTTTAGAATTAATTTTCTCTGATGTTTGGGGACCTGTGACTGAATCTGTTGGAAGAAATAAATATTATGTTAATTTCATTGATGACTTCAGTAAATTTACTTGGATATATCTTCTTAAACATAAATCCGAAGTTTTCCAAAAATTTAATGAGTTCCAAAATCTTGTAGAAAGGATGTTTGGCAAGAAAATTATCTCCATGCAAACCGATTGGGGCGGAGAATATGAAAAACTCAACTCCTTCTTTAGAAAAGTTGGTATCTCTCATCAGGTGTCATGTCCCTATGCTCATCAGCAAAATGGGTCTGCTGAAAGAAAACATCACCATATCGTAGAAGTTGGTTTAACCCTTCTTGCTCATGCCTCTATGCCACTAAAATTCTGGGATGAAGCCTTTCTTGCGGCAACATACCTAATCAATCGAACACCTAGTAAGGTAATTCAGTCCACACCCTTGGAACGTCTCTTCAAAATCAAACCAAACTACTCCTCTCTTCACATTTTTGGGTGTGCCTGCTGGCCAAATCTTCGTCCTTATAATAATCACAAACTTCAGTTTCGCTCCAAACAATGTGTCTTTCTTTGATATAGCACTATGCACAAAGGTTTCAAATGTCTTGACATTTCAACTGGCAGAGTTTATATTTCTCGAGACGTTGTTTTTTATGAAGAAGTTTTTCCCTTCTCAAAACTTCATCCCAATGCCGGA
The DNA here is from genome assembly GCA_036346265.1 of Melocanna baccifera. Taxonomy (NCBI): domain Eukaryota; kingdom Viridiplantae; phylum Streptophyta; class Magnoliopsida; order Poales; family Poaceae; genus Melocanna; species Melocanna baccifera. The sequence goes on from CM070696.1 coordinate 513,112, forward strand.
GCCAGACTTAGATATGAGATTCTCCTTCTTTCACCAGTCCTGTTAAATCCTATTGATCAAAGGGGAGAACACATAGGTGATCAATTTGTTAATGATTCCAATAATCCAACTAACCTTGTTGCAGAACAATTTTCAGAAAATACTGCAGGAGATATAGAGATTTCTGCCTCTGGAAATGCACACAACCGACGTGCATGACTCCGGACTGCATAGGGGTAATCTCGAGGAAAATTTATTCGTGACCGTGACCGGCCAGGCTGAGGCGGATGCATCTGTAGCTGCTGATGTGACCATAGCTGGTTCTCCCACGCCTGGCACTTTGGCAACTGCAGCATCAGAATCGGCATCAGGTCTTCCCGCGCATGATTTACCGAGTCTTTGTCTCGGAGGATCACCTCGCCGCCTCGGAAGGATCGCTGTGGCGATGAACTTCATACACCACCAGCATCGCCCGATAACAAGGTTCTGAGGTATTGCCAAACCAAAAATTTACACTGATGGAAGAATTAGGTATGGATTCTTATCTTCTACGGGTGAGCCCCAATGTCTACAAGAAGCTCTTAATAATAAGAATTGGAAGGATGCAATGGATGTAAAATACTCAGCATTAATGAAAAATAATACCTGGCATTTAGTACCTATAAAGCAAGGCATGAACATAATCGACTGCAAATGGGTCTATAAAATTAAAAGAAAGGCAGATGGATCAATAGATAGATATAAGGCTAGATTGGTTGCTAAAGGTTTTAAACAGAGATATGGTATTGACTATGAAGATACTTTCAGTTCTGTAGTCAAAGCAGCCACTGTTAGACTTGTCCTATCTATCGCCATCTCAAAAGGTTGGAGTCTTCGCCAATTAGATGTGCAGAATGCGTTTCTTCATGGTGTTCTAGAGGAAGATGTGTACATGAAACAACCACCTGGTTATGAGAATAAAGCACTGCAAAGTTATGTCTGTAAGTTGGATAAGTCTCTGTATGGGTTAAAACAAGCCCCACGGGCTTGGTACTCAACACTTAGTGAAAGTTTGTAGAATCTTGGATTTTACCCATCGAAAGCTGATACCTCCTTATTCTATTTCAGTAAGGGAGATATTACCATATTTATGCTTATATATGTAGATGATATAATTGTTGCAAGTTCTTCCACAGATGCAACAATGGGACTTCTACGAGCACTGCAAACTGAGTTTGCACTCAAGGATCTAGGTGACCTCCATTACTTCCTAGGAATTGAAGTAAGGAAGACACAAGAAGGTATCCTTCTGACACAGGAAAAATACACTTCAGATATACTCAAGAGGGTTAACATGACAAATTGCAAGCCTATGAATACACCTATGTCCACGTCTGAAAAATTATCTGCTCAAGGTGAACTACTTGGTCTTGAAGATTCTACAAGATATAGGAGTATTGTTGGCGCTTTACAACATTTAACGTTGACTAGACCAGATATTGCTTTCTCAGTAAATAAGGTCTGTCAATATTTACATTCTCCTACTGATCTACATTGGACAGCTGTCAAGAGAATCCTGAGATACTTAAAACACACTATGGGAATTGGACTACATATTAATATATCCATGTCAATGTTTGTTAGTGCTTTCTCAGATGCAGATTGGGCAGGCTGTTTTGATGACAGAAGATCAACCGGTGGATTTGTTGTATTCCTAGGAACAAATCTTGTGTCATGGAGTGCTCGAAAACAAGCAACAATCTCCAGGTCAAGTACTGAGGCAGAATATAAGTCACTAGCTAATGCTACGGCTGAGGTAATGTGGATTCAAACTCTCCTACGGTAAATTGGTGTCAAAAGTCCTCCTAATGCTAGATTATGGTGTTATAATATAGGGGCTACATACTTATCAGCAAATCCGATATTCCATGCACGAACCAAACATATTGAGGTGGACTATCATTTTGTACGAGAAAGAGTTAACAAAAAATTATTAGATATCAGATATGTCCCTACAGGCGATCAGGTTGCAGACGGATTCACCAAGCCACTTCCATTGAGACAACTCAAAGAATTCAAGCACAATCTCAACTTAAGAAAGTTGTGATTGAGGGGGGGGGGATGTTAGAAAGGATATATTTGTAACAGAATTCGTTACATATTCTGATAGTTGCTGTCTGTTTAAATCTATTAGTTAGGTTCTATCTCTTGTACCGTGTATGTTTAGAAGTGCTAACTAAAGATAGTTTAGATTCGGTTTAACAGCAAGGCAACCACAGATATGTATCCAATTGTAAAGCAATGCTAAGTGCTATTCTTGGCCGAGATAAATACATTGGTGCAGCCTCCTACGGGAGGTGACAATGCTTCCTCAAACTATTGATACTTCCTTCACTTCAGACATGAATTAGCACCGATAAAGATCGATAAAGGATGAATGTACTTCCCCCTGCTTATTACACTTTGTCTAAGACCGAGAAAACTGAACTGTGCTAGTACTTACATAGTGCAAAAGTTTTTTCTGGTTACTCTGCTAACATGAAGAAACTTGTTTCGATGAAAGATTTGAAGTTAATTGGTATGAAATCTTATGATTGTCATATGCTGATGACATAGATGCTTCCTCTTATAATTAGAAGTATTTTGCCGATCAAGGTTCGAGAGACAATTATGAGACTGTATTATTTCTTTAACACAATTTCTCAGAAGATCATTGATCCCGAAGGACTAGATGTTCTACAGGACGAGGTAGTGATGGCTCTATATCATCTTAAGATGAATTTCTCTCCGTTGTTTTTTGACATTATAGTCTATCTCATTATTCACATTGTGTGGGGGATAAAGATATGTGGGCTTGTGTTCCTACATAGCATGTACCCGTTCAAAAGGTTTATGAGAATTCTGAAGTCCTATGTACGGAATTGATCCCGATCAGATGGCAGCATCGCCAAAGGTTATGCAACTGAAAAGGTCATTGAGTTTTATGTCGATGACATGGCTCAGGTCAAGCCGATAGGTGTGCTTTGATTTTGCCAATGAGGGAAGGCTCGAGGGTATCAGGACCATTAGAAGGAAAGCAATAACTCCAAATATGGATGCGTATGGTCAAGCCTAGTTCATGGTCTTGCAACACATGACTGAAGTGTTCCCGTATATCTACCAGCACAAGGACGTGCTTCAGCAACATAATCTAGAGCAGTTAGATGTTTGGATCATGAGACAACACAATACAATAGTCAGTTCAACCAATAGTTGAAGGAGCGACTTGCTAGGAGCTCGTCAAGTGATATGCTGACATTGTTGGCAAAATGACCAATATTTACAGTTGTGATATGGCAAAAATACGATATAAATGGGTGCACATTATATACATAGGTTTATGATGTAAAAAGCACTAACTAGAACAACAGTGTCTGCATAGATGCGTTCAATACCGATAAGTTAAGGAGCTCCTACTATACGTTCATAGAGGAGATTTAGGAGCTCGACTATATGCTTTTCAAGATCCTCTTATTTCAGTGCCGTTAAATTCACCTTCCATAGGTGAAGGTCGAGTATGGTGTCAGTACCGTGGACCTCAAATATGTCAGATACAAAGGTGAACAATTCCTACTCGCTAACCAAATTGTTCAAATTTTCTATGTAGCCGACCAGGAAATAAGAAGTGCCACATAGTTCTTCATGAAAAAGAAGGATTGTCGGAGTTGAGAATGTAGTGGATGGAGAAGAATATAATCAATTTGACGAGTTGCTTCCTTTTAAAAATGGCATAAAGGTCGAGGAAGAAAAGCATAACGAAATTAGCTACATATACGTCGATCATCGTAAATGGCTAATTTTTAAATAAAATAAGCAATTGGAATGATGAATGAAATGTTTATATGTCATATGTTTTGTATTTAAATTTATGTATATGAGAATGTGTGATATATTTATGAATTTGCATTTATTTATATGAGAATGAGTCATATATGTGAATTTGCATTTATGTATACGAGAATATGTGATATATATGTGAATTTGCATTTATGTATACGAGAATGTGTGATATATATGTGAATTTGTATTATGTGTATGAGAATGTGTATATATATATATATATATATATATATATATATATATATATATATATATATATATATATATATATAGTAGGTGTGAAACCCAAACACAAGTGAGAGGGTCGACAGCAGCTGGCTTACGGGCCGTCGTCCACGGGAGAAATGACCGAAATGTCTCTTAGAGGATAGCTACCCTATAAGTACAAGTGAGGGATACAATCGTCCTTTGCGAGCGTAATTGCATTTATAGGTAACTGTTTGTGTCTTCCTGTAGAGTAGGACCGCTGTTAGATAAATGGAGTATTCTTCCAACACTAACCTCCTCGCCCTTGGCGTTTAGAAGGAGTGTCCAAATGGGTAGACTTAAAGTTGTCATATCTTCAATGCTAAGGTTGTCATTTAGCAAACTCCTGGTAAATCCGAACGGTAGTTGCGTCTTATCTCGTTATTGTGGCACCTTTTAGGCTGTTTTTTGGCTAGGCCGCTAAAACCAGCCCAGCCAGCCACCTGAGCGAAGGCACGTTGACCCATGGAGTCGGGTTGCTTTGGTGCCACGGCGGGCAATAGTCAATAGCAGGGATGCTGGGAGCTGGACGACGGGCGTCAGGGCGCTTGCGTGTGGGGCCTCCACGAGCAGAGACTCCGGAAGAAAGGGGCGTCGGGCATTGGAGGTTGGGCGCACATGGGGGCACCATGAGCAGAGGTTGACGGCAATGTAGACGCCCGAGATTTAAACACATTTTGACTTGATACCGCAGGAGGTATAAGGGCCGAGGAATACACGCGAGGGTATCCGTGACTTAACCAAAATTTTGGTTTGATGGGCATACGGACGCTCAAAACTTAGAAAAAATTTGCTTTAGATCACACGAGTACTCCGTGCGAGGGGCAAAGCTTGAGGGATCCACACGAGAGCATCCATGACTTAACCAATATTTTGGCTCAATGAGCATGCGGACACTTAAGACTTAACTAAAATTTTACTTCATATCACACATTGCCTCATGCGCGAGGCCCTCGCCTCTCGCGATTTCTAGAAGTTGGGAGGACAGAGACACTTGCAAGTTGCATATATTGTCCATATACAAAATTTTAGTGGTGAGATATTCATCAGTCAGATATAGAATTGTTGACCAGCAGTATTTGTTCAACAACAAGATCTTGACTTGTTTATTTGATGGTCACTTCAATTTTTAGTCCCAGTTTGTACTCAACTTTAGATGCAAGAGATAAAAAAAATCTAACCCCTGCTTAAAATCGTGCGCTACTAGCTAGTAGTAATTGCTTAATTTATTCCTTCATTGCTAGATATACATACGTACATATATACATGCATATTTTCCTACTTTGTACACGGAGATCTCACTTGCAAGTTATAGCTCGTGCAGATGTTGGAGAAATTAGGGATGAGAATCATTAGACACTACCATAGAAATGATCATCACAGATAATTCTAAACTATCATCACAAAAAGTGTTTTGAACCATCTAAATTTATACGTCAGTGATAACAAGTGGTTATTATAGATGGTTTCTAAACCGTCTATGGTAAGCCATATCACAGATAATTCGAATAAAGAATTATCTATGAAGGAGACTATCACAAATGGCTCAAACAAAAAACCGTCTATGATACTTACACATTACAGACGATTCAAACTACCAACCAACTATGATGGACGAGTATCACAGATGGTTGGTATATAAAACCGTCTGTGATACTTTACAGTTATAAAAAGTTGGTAGATAGAACTATTTGTGATGTGCGAGTATCACAAATTATTTTTTGTTCAAACCGTGTAACATCCTGTTTTTCTAAAGAATTTAAAACCCTGAATTTAAAAATGAATTTTTGGAATTTTTCTGGAATTAATCAAGCTTAAAATAAATTTTTGAAAATTAAAATGATTTAATACGATTAAAATAAATATTAACAGAAAATAAAAATATTTTATTTGAGTTCCTCAGGTCTCAAGGAATTTTCTGGTATTTTTGATGAATTTTTGAAATTTATCTGCTATTTTCTAGAGCTTTTTAGATTTTATTCGGAATTAAGAAAAAAATTCAGAAAAAACCTTTTCCTAAAACCCTCGGGCCGCTTCCCCACATGGCGTTCATCCACGTCCCGTCCTCGTGCCACACCCTCGCGCCCTAACCCTAGCGCCGCATCGCCCGAACTCTCACTCCTACGCCATCTGATCCCGCTCGACGCCACGCGCCGTCGATCCGGCCGTCCACGTGTCCCGACTGAGTCCCGCTCGTGTCCGCGCCGTCTCCTCCCGGGATTGCCTCGATTCGCGTGTTTTAAACCCCGCTGTCGCCTTGGTTCACATGCATCACCGATTGCCGCTCTCGGTTCATGCGCCTCACCCGCCGCCGCCGTCCTCACCTCGCGCCGTCGTCCCACTCCGCCGCTGACCCATGCTCCTCCATTCCCGCCAAGCGTCCTCGAAGCCGCCGGAGTCCCCGCCGCCGACGCCGCTGACCTCCCCGCGGGTGAGCGCTGCCGTCACCATCCCGCCTCCCTCCCCACCGTCACCAGTGAGGATCCCCGCCGTGCCCCTCTTCCTCTCGCCGGATGTCACCGCCACTCCCTCGCTCCGCCCCTCGGTCCGCGTGCCCGCCCCGTGCCGCGTCCGCCTGCACCCCGCCTCGCGCGCCGCACCACGACGCTTCGCGAATCGCGCTGCCACACGTCAGCCATCCAACGGCTGCCGCCTCGCATCGCAACCGTTGATCTAGATCTGGATCAACGGCTACGATCTTGCCACGCGTCACCTTCTTAGCCGTCCGATCCTCGCCGCCGATAGCCGCACCACCCGTGCCACGTCAGCCCTAGAAACGACGTGTCATGCCACGTCAGCCAAGTCTGACTCCCAGAAGCCACGTCAGCGATACGTTAGCCCAAGCCACGTGTCAGCACCGCATGCTGCCACGTCAGCCCTAGGCCGTCGCGTCAGCACCGCCGTCCACACGCACTATTCCGTGGACTGGGTCTACTGTGGACTTGCTTTTTTCACGCACCGGGTTCACAGCACAGTGCAATTTTTAATTTTTCAATATTTTCCTATAAGGTTGATTTTTCAAGAGCATGTTCTCCTCCATCCTAGCTCCGATTGACTCCGTTCTTTTTTCTAAATTCATCTAAAATCGAGCTCTAGCTTTTAGTTCTAGTTTCAAGGTTTTTGTAGTTCATTTGATTATTATTGTATGTGATTTTTTTATTTCAGTCGTTTTCTTTCTCGTTAGATTCCGATTCCGGAGGAGTAGGAGCGACGCCAGAAGACCCCGAGTACCTCGCTGAGTATAACCAAAATAAGTCATATCATTTGATCATGTTGAATCTAGTTTTTAATGTATTATTTAATTATTTTATTTTAAATTACCCTGCATCGCTATTTTATTACAAATCATTGTGCTTGGTAGTTATTATCCCATTGGATTAAACTCCTCCTTGATATTTTGAACACCATGATGTCATTATCACCATAGGTTGGGAAAATTAAATAGTGATGCTATGCTAGATATCACATGGGTTGTACGATTAGAATGCTTAGCCGGCTTAATTTACAAAAGGGTTCATCATCGCATGTGAATAATTAATTTGACGTAATAAAATATGAAACCATGGTTGGTGCCACAATTATTAAAATTTATGCCATGATATTGGTGTGTCATTGGCGTGGTTATACAAACTTGGTTTTCACTCGGGCAAGTGATCGTGCAGTAAAGTGGGAAGTGCAGGTTCACTTCGTAGGATGTGGTAGTCTCGCCCGGGGAGTATTAAGGACTTAACTTTGTACGTCATTGATCTAAACTTTATCGTGCAAATCACATGTCTAGTATGGGATAGACCTAGCTGATTAATTTGGGATATTTCAACTTTAATCTCGCCATTGTGATGAACGTAGTTGCTGCTTTCTATGTGGCGCAAGGGGGGTGTGATGCGAAACTCTAGCGGGTGGGATTAGGTTGGAATTGAATTTTGTAAAGGTCTTGTTGTGATTTCCTTAGACTATGGTTAATCGCATCATGTGGGTACAGTTGTGCAACATCTGCAGAGTGTAAAACTATTCGAATAGCCGCGTCTTCGGACATGGATAATGCTCGGTGATTTCACATGAGGGGTAGTGATTTCTTTTAAACTTGTGGTTTATGGTTGGTTAGTGAACAGGTAGTTCACTATTGGCTTAGCTTGTGGATGGGATGTCTACGAGTGGTTTACTTCAATTTCATTGATTATTTATTATTATTGTTTTCCATTAAAGTTCGCTTTCAATCTATTTATCATATTTATCTTGAAATGTCATTTATGCAAATTAACCTTTCAGCTCTCCTTTGGTAAGCCTTGCATATTATATTGCATTCATTTGTTACAAACGACTTGCTGAATACCAATGTACTCACGACTTTACACCATTGTTGCTCAGTTGAGGAGGAGTATTACCAGCAGGAGGTTTTAAAGGGAGAGTATTTCGACGACTTCACGGATTAGGACTTCGCTCCCCAGTCGATTGCCTGTGAGCATGTCGAATAGCAACTACGCTTTATTTTAGTTTCCGCTGCTAGATTTTAAGCCATTCGGGCTAGTGTTATTGTAAGTTTTGCCATAAGGTCGTACTTTTGATATTTATTGATATTTGAGGTCTTTCTTTATTTTAGCGTGTGTATGGTTGTGATCACATCTATGTTTGACTATGTGCACTAGCGTGATCCTGGACTAGTGCAGTTTACACAGAGAGTCCGAATTTGCATATTCGGGTCTCGACAAACCGTCTATGATAGTTCTTCACAAATAGTTTATATCACAAAATCATATGTGATAGTTCATTCTATACCTAGTTTTTTTTGCGGTTAGCATCAGAAAATGTTAGCTATGACATTTGAAAATAAGCAAATATTGCAGCAAACACAACAGCACATTCTATTTTCATTAAGATTAGAATATACCATTACAACATCACAAGAAAACGAGCAGGTTACCCATCTAACACAGCAAAAATATGGTAATAATACATCTCCTAATCCTACAAACATAAGTCTTAAACATGGCAAGAACATAGCTGATGCAGCGCACGCTAGATGTCCTTGACACCCATCGTCACTGGTGCTGACTTGAGTGTCGCCTTAGTAGCCAGCTGCTTTCGCGGTGCCTTACTGCCTGTAGACTTGCACGCCATCTACTTCGTAAGGGCCATCAGGATCGGGGTCGAGGAGGATGGTGAGGAGGCTAAAGAGATTTTGAGCGCGGTAGGGGATGGGTTTGGCTAAGTATTTATAGGAGAGGGAGAGGCAGAAGTGGGAAAATTTTTGGCGAAATGAGCGCGGGGACAGAGAGGTGGAGCTACGATCTGTGGGGTGAGAGTTGGTACGTTTCTATTGGCTGGGATTAGGTTAGGGAGGATTGACGGGCCCAGCAGCTTGTGAATTATTATGATATAGAGCAAAAAAAACAATACATATATAGGTGCAATATAAACAGCTAGTCTTAAAAGATAAAATAGTAAAGTTTTATATGGATTATATGCTCGTTTGAAAGGTGTCGATGAGATCTACCGTTTTGCAGTTGAGGCGAACCCCAAATTCTGAAGGAAAAATAAAAAATTTTGGCAAAAATAGAAAATAAAAACTTGTGACGCAAATTTGGGATTAAAGATAGCCAATTTTGAGGGTCTTATAAGGTGATTAGCATAAGCCAATCATTTTTTGGATTGGGCTCATCGTTAATTTTTCAACGAGTACAAGAACGTTGAAAACAAACACGATATGCAAAAATTATGCCTATTTTACTAAAGTTGTCTCGGAATGGAATTCTACTCGAACTCGAATTTGTCTCGATTTCAAATTGAAACTGCTATATCTTTCAATCTTGTGGGCCAAACTTGCTAATTTTTTTATGGATTGGGCATAAATTTGGCACGCTTTTCAATTTTAGGAAGGTATACACTCTTTCAGAAGTTCTACACATCAAAATTGGAAAAAAAACCACTATGATAATTATATATCACATATGGTTCTAGCCATCGCTAGTAATATAAATGGTTATGTTTGTAAAACCGTTTGTGATAATTATAACACAAATGATTTTAGGGAACCATGCATGATAAGACTTCTAGTATACAGTCTTTTTAGCAGTGACAGTAGCCAAATTGTGCGCCACAACTAGCAAGCTCTTGCAAAAAATTGTTTTCTGAGGAAGATATCCTTGGAATAATATATTAAACATTGTGACTACAGGTGTCATTACACTTTTGCCCCTTGTTATAGAAAAAAATACAAAATTGCCATTCTAAACACAAGGCTGAGCAACGGACACGTACACACATTCTAACAACAACCCATGCATGGACCGGGTCTAAAAAATTTTAGTAGCAACCAGTGTCTCTTAAGTCCATGTATGAATATTCTAGTCAAAACTCGGTGCACCCAGTGTGCGGTCGGATGAAGAATATAGAGGCCATATTTATTAATTTCTGGAAAGAAAACGCTTCTATGATTGATAGGGCTGTTCATTCGGTTTTTTCGGTTTGTACGGTTCGGTAAATACGGTTTAATCGGTAAATACGGTTTTAGTATTTCGGGAAATACGGTATTTTTTAGAATACGGTATGGTATCGGTAAATACCATTTTATTTCGGTACGGTATCGGTTAATACCAATTTTACCAAAGTTTACGCGAATTGCTAAACGTTAATCTCATTTCCAAACTCCAATTCTCCATTTTACAGTTCAAAATTCATAATATAGCAGCTAGGAGCAGACAGGCCGCATTCTCCACAAGTCCACCGTCCACGGACCGAGCTGGCGAGCTGTTGCCTCTTGTTCCGTTCCCGCGTTCTATCTCACTGCAACTCTGCAAGTCTGCTGCCAGCTACGCGCCTACGCGGGACCCACCCAGCCGAGCTACCGCAGGCGCGCAGGCGCAGCCCGCGCTCCTCACCTGCATGCGTTGCGTGCGCTTGGCCCGCTTGCACGTCCGCCCGCGTGCGCTTGCCGCTTGGCCGCTTGCGCTCGTCGCCTGCATGCGCGCGTCCGCCAGGCGCCAGCGGCCCACGTGCGCCTGCGCCCGCCCGCGGCCCGCGTAAGCTGCGCGTAGGCGCGACCGCGAGCGTACTGCGGTACTGGCCTACTTTTCGGTATTTTCGGTTTTTTCGGTTTTTCCTCGGTTTTTACCGAAAAAACCGAATCGTAAAAATACCTCTTTTCTTGCTACCGAACCGAATACCGAATACCGGTCAAACCGAGTTGACCGGTTCGGTTCGGTTTTTTCGGTACGGTTTTTTCGGTTCGGTAGAGAAGTGCACAGCCCTAATGATTGAGCAAAGCACTGAAGAACATATGGCATCGATGTACTGTACACTGCACAAGAAAACCCCCAAATCTTCTCTGCTATTTAAGCACGGCGCGAGAAGCTTATACGAGTGAGTAGTTCACCAGCTAGCTAGCTATAGCTATACGTAGTTACGTGTTTAGTCACCGACTGATTGCACCGATCGGTCATGGCTGCTGCCTGGGTAGTCAAGCAGAGCTCCCTCGTTGTGTTTCTGTGCCTCGTCTCTTCGGCCGTGCTAATGCTGCCCGGATCCTGGCAGTGGCTTTCGGCGTCGACCGGCCGGCACGCCGACGTCGCCCACCTGCACTTTTTCATGCACGACGTGCTCACCGGCCCGAACGCGACGGCGGTGGACGCCGTGAATGGCACGGGGCCGGTGTTCGAGGACGTGCCGCTGCGGTTCGGGCAGGTGGTGGTGATGGACGACGTGCTGACGGAGGACCCGAGCCCGGCGTCGAGGCCCGTGGGGCGCGCGCAGGGGTTCTACGTGTTCGCGTCCATGAGCGAGCCCGCTTTGCTCTTCTCTATGAACGTGCTGCTCACGGCGGGGCCGTACAGCGGCAGCACGGTGACCATCGCCGGGCGCGACCACATCACGCAGCCGCGGCGGGAGCTGTCGGTGGTCGGCGGCACGGGGGCGTTCAGGATGGCGACGGGGTACGTGCTCTGGAGGACGGCGAGCTGGCAGCTCCGCGAGAACGCCGTCCTCGAGCTCGACGTCTTCGTCCACATACGTCCGGCCGCCCGTGCATGCATGCATACGAACTGAACATACGTCGTCTCTACAAGACGTCCTTCTCCGTACGTACGAACTAGTAAATCGTTTGCTAGCTTCAATTGCTGTTGCAAAATAATTCGATGGCAATTGCCAGTTGCCGTCATCTCTCTTTCTTTAGGTATCCGTCGTATGTCGTAGGAGACTGCTTGCTACTAGTTGCTATTCCGTCTCTAGTTTGATTTGAATGTCGTCTTAATCTGGCAAATTTTTATGACGATTCAATCACCCGTGGTTGATCATGTTAGTGATATGTCCTGAGATAAACTTGGAGATGACTGTATCACTTCTATATTTATAATCTTTTAAATGATATGTTATTTTGTCATTTAAATAAATATTTTTCATATTAATCAGTAAGTTTATGATTTTTTTGTGGACTCTTTATGCATGTTTAGATGTCATTCTAAATTATTTCTGATCTTATATAATTATATAAGACAATTATGATTTATAGATCAACACATGCATTGACTGATGATCATATTTCACAGATAATGGATATGGAAATGTTAAATCAATAATCACTACTACAAAAAAAAACTATATTACAAACGGTTGAAAAACGTCATCACAGACGGTTTCGTGAGCCGTCTGAATTTATGAGTCAGTAATGATACGAGGTCAACACAGACAGCTTTCGAACCGTCTGTAATGTAAATATCACAAACGGTTTTTAAGTAAAAACCGTTTTGCGATAGTTGATTATCAAAGACGGTTTTTATTAAAAATAATCTGTGATATTTCTTTCTACCCCTCAATCTATTTCAGTTTATTAGCTAGCTTCAGGAAATGCTAGCCATGTCCTCTCAAACAAGTAGATCAACATGTACATGTATACATCCAATTCACATCTCAATTCAATTTACAAACAAAAACATCCATTTCGCAAATTAATTAATTGAAATGAAATAAAATATCTATTAACAAATACACAATTAAAATTAATGCAATCTTATCCTAAACGAAAAATCATTCTATGTTGTGGAACTCTCCATTTGATTTTATGACTCTAAACACAAAAAAGTATATGCACTCTCCTCGAATTCGTGCAAGATCGGCCTGTTACAACGCTGTTGTAGGGATGGACGCAGCCCGTCGATAGAATTATCAATGTGCGTACATATATAACTTGATAATTAAGTATGAAATAATTATGAAAAGATTGACAAACCTTAGGATTGGTGATCTTCGAGGAATCGAATAGTAGTTTCATATGGTGGCAAACGTACAATCTACACGTGTTGCCCAGCGGCTGCTGGTGGCACTGCAAAAAATAGAATGTGTTAATTCAAAAGATATTACTACCAAGTATTATATAGGATTAATATGTACTAGCGAATACCAAAAAAATTCGAACATGTCGCAGGGCGTTGGTCCCGTCTGTCGAGCCACGTGCCTCTGCAACGTACGTGACGAACGACCTACGTGATTTCGAAAAGGTAGCCTTAGTCATTCGAAGGGAAAGAAAGAGTACAATATAGTTATGTATAGAGAAAATGCACTTACCTAACGATTAATCGGCCGATAACTGTGTAGTCAGTTTTGTTCTTACTTAGGGAATCAAGGTATATTATCTTATTCTATTTTGGTATAATTACAATTAAAATCCAGTGGAACCCCTGATTGTAGGGCATAAGTACAAATTCCTTATTGCGATGAGCTAGAAGTGTTGTTGTAATATACCTCTCAACGAAGGATGCATCCTCATTGATAGTATCCATGGCGACTAAGCGTGGGTCTAGGAAATCAATTGATGATTTGGATAAACTAGCTTTAGTCATCATGTATATATATATACACACACACAAAAGCAACAAATTATATATGACATTTATCAGAATTACATGAACGGAGACTGTGATTGTACATACTTACAGCGTCCAGTATCGAACGAGTGAGACATCAAGAGCATTAAGCGTGAAAATATCAAATAAATCCTCAAAGGTCACCGTGAAGATACAATCATGAACTTCGTACTATAAATGATGTGGTCTGAATTTGACAATAATACTTGAGCGTCGTTCTCCCTGTGGCTTATTAGCCTATTCCATATACCAAGAGTGTAATTTCTAGCAACTAAGTCCTAGTGTTAGGAGGCACTATACCGGAACAATCATCGTCTCGCCTAGCACGAATTTACGGGCCAATGGTAGGTATGGGATATCATCATCGGTCTTCTTTAATTTGCCCCTACTACCTCGGCTGTAGGTCGACTTCATGAAAGTCGACTATAAAGGTAGCACTAGTGCAAGTTGCTTCACTGGGAATAGCACCCATGGACATGGCACCGGTGCAGGTACCGGTGGTGCAGATAGCCCCTGTGGAGATGGCATTAGTGCATGTAGCTTTGATTCGGATTACCTTTATGGACCTAGCACCGGTGAAGAAGCCTTCAGGCAGATGTCGCTTTTGGGCCACTGGATGAATGTTCCAATAGCTTGCCCTAGAGTCACAACCTCGTCGTTGGGGGGCTTCGGTAGCGGGACGACCTCAAAATTGGCATGCACACCATTCACATTCACTTTTTCCAAAGCCCGATGCTAAAAGTGCATCGTGCACCATGGCCCCGTGATCGGACGGATATACTTGGCCCCAAGCAGCGCACAAGGCAACGGAGGCATATCTCACTTGGAGCTTGCACTTCGTAGCCTACTACATAACGATACAAAATTAGTTACTCTAATAGGCCTATCAACAGATCGAGCACTCTAGAGATAATAATTATTACCAAGTTGTCGTTCACAGGAAATTTGGCCTGCTTTTTGTCGTAGGATTGGACGCGCAGCTACTCCGACGGTTGGGGAACTGGCTAGCACAGGAGCGGCGGCGGCGGCCTGCTGGTTTTCTGTGTATCTTCGCATCTCATCTCTGACATTATCAGTGAGCTCATCTCTAAGAGATGTCTTTATCCCCTCTCGTAGCCGTGCCTCACACTCGACTTTGGTTCTCTTTCTACTCCGATACAATTCGGAGTAATCTGTAAAACCATGTTTTCAAGGAACATAAAGATTAAGGCCTCTCGTACGACCTGGGTGCTCTTTGTTTCCTAAGACCGCGGAGAGTATATCTCTCTCCCTATTTGCCTGGAATGATTCTTGAAAAGATTCTACACTTAGTGTTTCCTACAAGAGTCCAAAATGTTATTTCACTTCCTACGAAGTTGTGGAGTAATTACAAGCTACGTAGTTCGATATATTACCAGGCGGTGGGACACTTCCTCGTCTGTAGGGTTTCGAAAGGAGATGTCCCCCCAACGATGTAGTATATGACCTCGCTCTTATCCAATTTCTAGCGCGCTCATCCGGGATTGTGTCAAATGGCGGGGCGGTGTCATCGCACGGTAGGGGATGTGTTTGAGTGAGAATTTATAGGGGAAGGATAGGCAGAAGTGGGAAAATTTTTGGCGAAATGAGCGCGGGGACAGAGAGGTGGAGCTACGATCTGTGGGGTGGGAGTTGGTAAGTTTGCATTGGCTGGGATTAGGTTGGGGAGAATTGACGGGCCCAACAGCCTTTGAATTATGATATAGAGCACAAAAACAATATCTATATCAGTGCAATGTAAACAGCTAGCCCTAAAAGATAAAATAGTAAAGTTTTATATGGATTATATGCTTATTTGAAAGGTTTCGATGAGATCTACAGTTTTGCAGTTGAGGCGAACCCCAAATTCTGAAGGAAAGATCGAAATTTTGACAAAAACAGAAATAAAAAACTTGTGATGCAAATTTGGGATTAGAGATGGCCGATTTTGGGGGTTTTAAAGGGTGACTGGCATAAGCCAATCATTTTTTGGATTGTTCTCGTCGTTAATTTTCCAACGAGTACAAGAACGTCGAAAACAAATACCGTATGCAAAAGTTATATCCATTTTACTAAAGTTGTCTCGGAACGGAATCCTACTCAGACTCGAATTTGTCTCGGGTTCAAATTGAAACTGCTATATCTTTTAATCTTGTGGGCCAAACTTGCTATATTTTTTGTAGATTGGGCATAAATTTGGCACGCTTTTCAATTTTGGGAAGGTAGACATTTTTTGAGAAGTTCTATATGTCAAATTTGGAGAAAAAAAAACAACAACTGTGATAATTATATATCACAAATGGTTCTAATCATCGCTAGCAATATAAATGATCACGTTTGTAAAATCGTTTGTGATAATTACAACACAAATGATTTTAGGAAACCATGCATGATAAGACTTCTAGTATACAGTCTTTTTAGCAGTGACAGTAACCAAATTGTGCGCCACAACCAGCAAGCTCTTGCAAAAGAAAATGTTTTCTGAGGAAGATATCCTTGGAATAATATATTAAACATTGTTGACTACAGGTGTCATTACACTTTTGCCCCTTGTTCTAGAAAAAATTGCAAAGCTGCCATTCTTAACACAAGGCTGAGCGACGGACACGTACACACTTTCTAACAACAACCCATGGGCGGAGCTGTGACACCGGGTCTAAAAATTTTTAGTAGCAACCAGTGTATTTAGTAACAAAGTTGCCATGTATGAATATTCGAATAACAACCGGATGGGTGCACCAGGTACTGTTAGTACCGACCGGGAAGAACAATGGACATGCTTTCTCTACGTGTGTTCAAAGAAGACTAAAGGATGCAGTGGTGTATGTATAGAGCTTGACAAATGGTGCTAAAGGTCACTACCCGACCGGGAAGAACAATGGACATGCTTTCTCTACGTGTGTTCAAAGAAGACTACAGGATGCAGTGGTGTATGTATAGAGCTTGCCAAAATTGTGGCGCCAAAGATAAATCGCCAGACACAACAAGCATACAGAGCTTGCCAAAATTGTGGCGCCAAAGATGGGGCAAATCAAAGGTCACAGCAACAAAAAAAAATGGTGCTTCGTTAGTAGCACTCATCAATTAGGTTTGCATTTAATTTCAACATATTGTGTTCTAGTAAAAGTGAGTTAATAGGGATAGAATAGTAACAAACATTCACCTGCAGCAACAGTCCACATATATATATACATCGTCGCCAGAACATGCGAGGTATCCACATGTTGCCAATTGGGTTGGTCAGTAACAAATGATGGTGTCGCCAACTCGGTGCACCCAGTGTGCGGTCGGTGCCATATTTTATTAATTTCTGGAAAGAAAACGCTTCTATGATTGAGCAAAGCACTGAAGAAGCACGGAGACGTTCGGATGGTTTTTGATTTTTGCTAAAATTTTACTGTAGTTGGCTGATTTTTTACTGTAACTGAGTTGGCTTTTTAGGCATAACTAAATATAAAAAAATGTAAAAATAAAAACAGCATGCTAACCTAGAGCAGACGATGCAAAGGAATACAGGAAAAAAATAAAACTTAAAAATACCAAAAAAAACAAAATGCCAAAAATGCTACCGTGCCTCAATCGTGTGCTACAGTGATAAAAATCGCCGAACACTGGCTTCAGAAGCTAAGTTGAGCGCACTATTGGCATCAATGTGTACACTGCACAAGGCCAGGCGGCGTCTCCAAGAAAACCCCCAAATCTTCTCTGCTATTTAAGCACGGCGCGAGAAGCTTATACGAGTAGTTCACCAGCTAGCTAGCTATAGCTATAGCTATACGTAGTTACGTGTTTAGTCACCGACTGATTGCACCGATCGGTCATGGCTGCTGCCTGGGTAGTCAAGCAGAGCTCCCTCGTTGTGTTTCTGTGCCTCGTCTCTTCGGCCGTGCTAATGCTGCCCGGATCCTGGCAGTGGCTTTCGGCGTCGACCGGCCGGCACGCCGACGTCGCCCACCTGCACTTTTTCATGCACGACGTGCTCACCGGCCCGAACGCGACGGCGGTGGACGCCGTGAATGGCACGGGGCCGGTGTTCGAGGACGTGCCGCTGCGGTTCGGGCAGGTGGTGGTGATGGACGACGTGCTGACGGAGGACCCGAGCCCGGCGTCGAGGCCCGTGGGGCGCGCGCAGGGGTTCTACGTGTTCGCGTCCATGAGCGAGCCCGCTTTGCTCCTCTCTATGAACGTGCTGCTCACGGCGGGGCCGTACAGCGGCAGCACGGTGACCATCGCCGGGCGCGACCACATCACGCAGCCGCGGCGGGAGCTGTCGGTGGTCGGCGGCACGGGGGCGTTCAGGATGGCGACGGGGTACGTGCTCTGGAGGACGGCGAGCTGGCAGCTCCGCGAGAACGCCGTCCTCGAGCTCGACGTCTTCGTCCACATACCTCCGGCCGCCCGTGCACGAATGCATGCGAGCATATGAACGTACGAGCTAGTAAATTGTTTGCTAGCTTCAGTTGCTGTTGCATAATAAGTTGCCGCGCATGTATCATGTAATCCTTAATTCGATGGCAATTGCCAGTTGCCGTCACATCTCTTTCTTTAGGACTCCGTCGTATGTCGTAGGAGACTTCGCGTGCTATTGGTTGCTATTCCGTCTCTAGTTTGATTTGAATGTCGCCCTAATTTGGCAAATTTTTATGATGATACAATCACCCATGGTCGATCATGTTAGTGATATGTCCTGAGACGAATTTAGATATAATTGTATCGCTTCTATGTTTATGATCTTTTAAATGATATGTTATTTTGTCATTTGAATAAATATCTTTCATATTAATCAGTAAGTATATGACTTTTTTGTGGAACTCTTTATGTATGTTTTGATGTTATTCTAAATTATCTCTGATCTTATATCATTATATAAGATAATTATGATTTATAGATCAACACATGCATTGACTGATGATCATATTTCACAGATCATGAATATGAGAATGTCAAATGAATAATCACTACTATAGAAAACCATATTACAAACGGTTGAAAAACGTCATCACAGACGGTTTCGTGAGCCGTCTGAATTTATGAGTCAGTAATGATACGAGGTCATCACAGACGGCTTTTGAACCGTCTGTGATGTAAATATCATAGACGGTTTTTAAGTAAAAACCGTCTGTGATAGTTGATTATCACAGACGGTTAAAAACCGTCTGTGATAGTTGATTATCACAGATGGTTTTGAACTAAAAACCGTCTCTGATATCTAAATATCGATATCAGAGATGGTTTTTAATTATAAATCGTCTGTGATAATCAACTATCATAGACAAATTTTAGTTAAAAATAGTCTATGATATTCCTTTCTACCTCTAAATCTATTTCTGTTATTGGTTAGCCTCAGGAAATACTAGCTATACTCTCTCGAATAATCAGATCAACATGTACATGTATACATCCAATTCACATCTCAATTTATTTCACAGACAAAAACATTGATTTCGCAAATTAATTAATTGAAATAAAATAAAATATCTATTAACAAATACACAATTACAATTATTGTCAATCTTGTCCTAAACAAAAAATCATTCTACATTGTGGAACTCTCCATCTGATTTTATGACTCTAGACACCAAAAAGTATGCGCACTCTCCTCGAATTCGTGCAAGATCGGTCAGTCGCAACGTAGCTGTAGAGATGGGCGCAGCCTGTCGATAGGAATATCAATGTGCATACATATATAACTTGATAATTAAGTATGAAATAATTACGAAAAGATTGACAAACCTTAGAATTGGTGATCATGGAGGAATCGAGCAGTAGTTTTATACGGTGGCAAACGTACAATCCACACGTTTTGCCCGGCGGCTGCTGGTGGCACTGCAAAAAATAGAATGTGTTAATTCAAGAGGCATTACTACCAAATGTTATATAAGATTAATTAATATGTATTAGTGAATATCAAAAAATTTTGAACATATCACAAGGCGTTGGCCCCTTCTGTCGAGCCACGTGCCTCTGCAACGTATATGGCGAACGACCTACATGATTCCAAAAAGCTAGTCTTAGTCGTTTAGAAGGAAAGAAATAGTACAATATAGTTATGTATAGAGAAAATGTACTTACCTACCGATTAATCGGTCGATAGCTATGTAGTCGGTTTTGTTCTTACTTAGGGAATAAGGTATATTGTCTTATTCCATTTTGGTATAATTACAATTAAAATCTAGTGGAACTCCTGATTGTAGGGCATAAGTATAAATTCCTTATTGCGGTGAGCCAGTAGTGCTGTTATAATGTACCTCCCGACGAAGGATGCATTCTCGTTGATAGTATCCATGGCTACCAAGCGTGGGTCCAGGAAACCAATTAGTGATTTGGATAATCTGGTTTCAGTCACCATGTATCTATATATACACACACAAAAGCAATAAATTATATATGACATTTATCAGTATTACATAAATGGAGACTGTGATTGTACACATTTACAGCGTCCAACATCGAATGAGTGAGGCGTCGAAAGCGTTGAGCGTGAAAAGATCATATAAATCCTCAAATGTCACCGCGAAGACACAATCATGAACTTCGTGCAGTAAATGATGTGGTCTAAATTTAACAATAATACCTGAGCATCGTTCTCCCTGTAGCTTATTGGCTTATTCCATATATCAAGAGTATAATTTCTGGCAACTAAGTCCTAGGGTTAGGAGGCGCTCTACCGGGATGATCATCGACTCGTCTAGCACGAATTTGCGGGCCAATGGCAGGTACAGGATATCATCATCGGTCTTCTTTGATTTGCCCCTGCTGCCACAACTGTAGGTCGACTTCATAAGAGTCGACTGTAAAGGTAGCACTGATGCAAGTTACTGAGATGGCACTAGTGTATGTAGCTCTGATTCGGATTGCCCTTGTGGACTTGGCACCGGTGAATAACCCTCCAGGTAGATGTCGCTTTTGGGCAACTGGATGAATGTTTTAATGGCTTGCCCTAGAGTCACGACCTCGTCGTTGGGGGGCTTCGGTAGCGGGATGACCTCGAAATTGGTATGCACATCATCCACATTCACTTTTTCAAAGCCTGACGCTAAAAGTGCACCGTGCATTATGGCCCCATGACCGGACGGATATACCTGGCCCCAAACAGCGCATAAGGCAACGAAGGTATATCTCACTTGGAGCTTGCACTTCGTAGCCTCCTACATAATGATACAAAATTAGCTACTCCAATAGGCCTATCAACAGATCGAACATTTCAGAGAAAATAATTATTGCCAGGATGTCGTCCACAGGATATATGGCCTCGCTTTTCATCGTAGGATTGGACGCGCAGCTACTCCGACGGTTGGGGGGCTGACTAGCACAGGAGCGGCGGTGGTGGCCTACCGGTTTTTCTATATATCTTCGCATATCATCTCTGACATAATCAGCGAGCTCCTCTCTAAGAGAAGCCTTGATCTCCTTTCATAGCCGTGCCTCACGCTCGATTTTGGTTCTCTTTCTACTCCGATACAATTCAGAGTCATCTGTGAAACCATCATTCCAAGAAACATAAAGACCAAAGCTTCTCATACGACCCGGGTGCTCCTTGTTTTCTAAGGCCGCGGAGAGTATATCTCTCTCCCTACTTTCCTGGAATGATCCTTGGGAAGATTCTACACTCAGCGCTTCCTACAAGAGCCCGACATGTCATTTCACTTCCTACGAAGTTGTGGAGTAATTACAAGCTACACAGTTCGATATCTTACCAGGCGGTGGGACACTTCCTCATCTGCAGGGTTTCGGAAGGAGATGTCCCCCAACGACGTGGTAGATGACCTTGCTCTAATCTAATTTCGAGCGCGCTTATCTGAGATCGTGGCAAAGAGTATACAAACATGCATATATGTCCGGTGTGCAACGTATTTCGATACAAGCGTAAGAATCAATTAGATGACGGCGAGTGAATAGAGGTGAAGAAAGGACCTCCTACTAATGTGGCACGGTATTTTCTTATAATTCCTCGTTTGAAATGGTTTTTTGCGAATCTGAAGGAGGCAAAACTACTGCGTTTGCACTCAGAGGAGCGCAAGAAGGATTGAATGCTAATACACCTTACTGATTCCGTCCAGTGGAGAAACAACAATAGGAGGTTTGCAGACTTTGGTGTAGAATCAAAGAATATAAGGTTTGGATTAAGTACAAATGGAATGAATCCTTTCAGTAATATGAGCAGCCGACATAGCACTTGGTTTGTGACTCTCTACATCTATAACCTTCCTCCTTGGTTGTGTATGAAGCAAAAGTATATTGTGCTATCGATACTTATCCAAGGGCCGAAACAACTTGAAAATGATATTGATGTGTACCTAGCACCGTTGATGGAAGATCTAAAAGTATTGTAGAATGAAGGGGTACAGGTATGGAATGTATACAAATGAGAGAGTTTCACTTTACACTTCTTGTTATTCTGCACTATAAATGATTATCCTGTCTTTGCTAACCTGTCTGGCTTGAGTACAAAAGGGGCCAAATCTTGTACTCACTGCTTAGATGGTACCGAGAGTGTGTAGCTGAAACACTCATATAAAACCGTGTACATGCATCACCGCAGGTTCCTTCAGAGGGCTCACCCATACTACAAAATGTAGAAATAATTTGATGGAGAGAAAGAGGATAATTCAACTTCCAGGCATTTAAGCGGAAAAGAGGTTTATAATATGGTTAAAGATTTAAATGTTGTTATCAGAAAGAGACGTAAATTGAGGACTCATTATAACATCTGAAAGAAGATATCAATATTTTAGGACTTATCTTATTGGGAGTACCTAGAGCTCCTACTATGGGTTCATAGAATAGATTTGAGAGCTCGACTACGTAGTTTTTAAGATCCCCTTATTTCAGTGTCGTTAGGTTTATCTCCCATAGGTGAAGGTCGATAAATACGGTGCCACTGCCGTGGACCTCAAACGTATCGGATACATAGACGGACTATTCATACTCGCTAATTAAGTTGTTCAAGTTTTCTATGTAACCGACCAGGCAAATAAGAAACGTTATGTAGTTCTTCATAAAAAAGGAGAATTATCGGAGTAGAAAATATAGTGAACTAGCAAGAATACAATCAATTTGACGAGTTACCTCTTTTCGAAAGTGGCATAAGTGTCGAGGAAGAACAACATGATGAAACTAGCTATATATGTGTCGATCATCATGATGGTGGTGCTATTTAGTAGCATTCCAGGATAATACAGCTAGAGGTGGTGTCGTTTAGTAGCATTATAGGGTAATGTGGTTCCTAGGGTGTTAAAAAATCAGCGTGCCTTGCGTACTCAAGGTAGAAATTGTATGCGTCTTCATATGTATCAAATCGTTGCGATAACTACGGTATCATGCAAGCCGGCATGATAGGGTCTTGAATGGTTTATAGCAGGTGGACACATGATCTTATGGTAATGTACAAGTGGTATTGCCAGTAACTTATATATATTCGAATAGTAACTTTAGACTTACACATGTGTGCATGACCTTGTCTGACTTGGAGTCACCATGTCGTTGGTAGCAATAGATGGTGGCAGCATCATAACTGACGTATGCATCAATGGATCTCGCCTTTCCTGCAGATTGTCGACTCTGCTATCATGTGCCATGGTGGGAGTACTCACCGTGATTGGAGTCGGGTCGATCACTGTGGATGATGCTATTACTTCCTGAGTCTTTTCTCCTGATGGCCCTTCTTTATCCTCATTCAACATCTCTTGTTACTCGGTTACCACCAGAGCACTTGCATCTTCGTCGGCCGCCACTTCTCCTGAAGCCATTCGTCATGTCAGTGGAAGTAACTCTATCTTTCTTAGGTGTGATCTTTCAAATTGGAAAGCTGGTTGGATCACAATGAGACATAATTAGTAGTTTTAACCGAAAGAAACACACCTCAGTCAACCCACGATACGGAATCCCGAAATTATGGGCATGAAAATCTGGACGGATCACAACGAAATTGCATCGTTGTATAGAGAATGGTAACTCCACTGGTAGTATATCATAATTTATTATTACACGAGTGATAACTTACTGTATATTTGAAGATACCTTTTCTGCCCGCCAGAAAGTTACTAACATTTGTTAGTGAAGTTACTGTCAATAGTTAGTTTAAATGGTGGCAGTAATGCAACACATTTTTGACAATAACTTTAGTCACAAATGCCAATAACCTTCTGTATACGGGAAGATACCTGTTTTGTCAGAGCCTTTTCTGCATGCCGGAAAGTTACTAGCGTTTGTTAGTGAAGTTACTTCCCAACACCCATACAGTTACTGTCAATAGTCTGTTTAAATGCTTGCAGTAATGCAATATGTTTTTGATAATAACTTACTTCAGAAATGCCAGTAACTTTCCGGCGCGCCGCAAAAAAATGTTAGACTACAATTAGAGGCAATAACTTAACAAGTAACTCGAAGAGGGCAAACTGATAACGTTTTGCAAATTGGGAAAAGTTCGGTTACTACCGATCCTATTACGCATAAATTGCAAATTGGCAAGCTATCTTCTGTCGCTTTGTCTGGTAGTAACTGGTGGTTGAAAGTGACTACGATTTTGTTATGCATGAGCCGCTAATGGAAGCCAGGTCGCGCTGGATAGCGCATTCGTGTGTGTGTGTATCAGGTGGGTTAGAAGAACCTGCGGCTATTTTTTTTTCTTAAAATTGTGTTAGTTAGATCTCGAAATGAATCTTTGGCTTTGATCATGCCATATCGACTTTCACCGAATTTGCTGGAAAGCTTAATTAAGCTCTTCAACAACCACTCGCTGTATCAATCAATCAAGAAGCAGCAAGCAAAGGAACAAGGCAAGCGCAAGTCAAGCACCAGCATCATATCCTCCATCCTAGTTAGTTGGTCGTTCGTTCGTCAATCATTCGTGCCAAGAATACTTTTTTCTTTCATGAACAGTAGCTCAACATCTACTATCTATTAAACCACGGCCACCTGCACCCTCCAAACTCGCAAGCTTCCCCCTCTCTCTCTCCCTCTCTCGCAATTAAACCGCGAGCTCCATCGATCGATCATGGCGGTGACCTCTCACGCTGCCGTCCTTGCGCTGCTCGTGCTCATGACCTGCACGCCGCTGGCCTTGCTGCAGGCGGCGGACACGCACCTCCATTTCTTCCTCCACGACGTGGCCACCGGAAGCAACCCGACGGCGGTACAGGTCATCAAGGGCCCCGCGGCGTCCGGCGGCGCCATCCCGGGCCTCAACTTCGGCGACACGACCGTGGTCGATGATGTCCTGACGGAGACCTCGTCCGCGACGTCGGCCTCCGTGGGCCGCGCGCAGGGGTTCTACATGTCGTCGTCGCAGTCGGGCGCCGTGCTGATGGTTTGCGTGAACCTGCTGCTCACCACCGGGGACTACAACGGCAGCACCATCGCCGTGATCGGGCGCGACGACATCATGGCGACGGTGCGCGAGCTCGCCGTGGTGGGCGGCACGGGCAAGTTCCGGATGGCGACGGGTTACGTGCTGTGGAAGACGGCGAGCATGAATGGGCCGGACGCCACCGTCGAGCTCGACGTCTACGCCACGACGCCCAACGGCACCATCGACGGCTCGTCGTCCTCGGGTGCGGCGCGAGCGGTGTACGGCCGGTGGGTCGAGGCGTGCGTCGTCGGCGTGTTTGTGGCGTTGGTTGGTGGCGTTTGGTGAGCCGCCGAGTCGGCCTGAGCTGATCATGCATTCTAGAAGAAGAATCAAGGCATCATTGGCAGGTAGGGTGGAGCCAGCCAATAATGCATCATGTTCTGGAATAACGCGCGGGAAAGTGAGACGCCCGTGTTTGGTGGCTTTCTTTCTTTCTACTCCACTCCATCCACTAGCTTGCGAGATGAATTCATTTTTGTACAGTCATTTTCTCGAACTCTCATGCGTGTTTGGAATAACATTGGTTTACGAGTTTTTTTTACTATAATTGGTATTTTTTTACTATATTTGAGTTGACTTATTTAGTATAATTAAATTTAAAAATTAAAAATATATTAATCTATCATGAACAATATAAAAAATACAGAAAAAACAAAAAACCTAAAATAAAAAATAGTTAAAAAACAAAAAAAAAGAACAGAGCCGCTGCCGCTGAGCGGGTTAATGTCACACATCAACACCACCGAGCGAGTACCATGCATGCCTTTCTTTAATTTTGCATTAATAACGAGCTAGGGTGCTAGGGCTGTAAAAAAAGCTCGAGGCTCGCGAACTACTCAAGCTTGGCTCGTTTTAGACTCGATTCGAACTCGGCTCGAGCTTCAAACGAGCCGAACTCGAGCCTGATCTCAAACTCGCGAGCTTTAGCGAGCCGAACTCGAATAATTCGCGAGCTTAAGTTTTTTTATTCATCCCCCCGTATCCCGCCGTGCGATCCCCCGTCAATCCGCGCACTCCCGCGCCCCCCGCCCAAATTGCCTCGCGCCCCCGCCCGAATGGCCTGAAAAAATCCCGCCCGGCGCCCGCTGCCCCGCTCGACCGACTCCTCGCGAGTCGCGCCCCCGTCTAGGCTCTCCTCGCGCCCCCCGCCCTCAGGCCTCGCGCCCCCCGCTCGCACTCTCTCGCGCTCCCCGTCCCTCTCCTCTCCCCATCCCCTCCTCGCGGCGGCGCGGCCCCCCCCGCGGCCCCGCCACCCCCGCACCCCGTCGGCCCGTCGCCCTCCGGCCCTCTCTCCTCTCCCCCCCGGCGCCGCCCCTCCTCGGCCCCGCCGCCGCCCCACGGCCCCACCCCGTCCCCTTCCTCTCCCCGCCGCCGCCCCGCCCCCTCCTCTCCCCGGCGCGCCCTCCTCCCCCCCGCCGCGCCTCCTCGGCCCCTCCGCGCGCCCCGTCCCTTCCTCTCCCCGCGCCGCCCCGTCCCCTCCTCTCCCCTCGGCGCCGCCTCCTCGCCCCGCCGCAGCCCCGGTCCCCTCCTCCCCGGCGCCCCTCCTCTCCCGGCCCGCGCGCCCTCGACCGGTCCACCGGCGCTCTCCCCCGCGCGCGCCCCTCCTCGACCGGCCCGCCGCGCGCTCTCGATCGCGCCCACGGCGCCTCTCCCTGCCGTCGGCGCCTCCTCGACCGGATGGCGGATCCGGCTCGCCACGGCTCCGCGCCTCGCCAAGAGCAGCAGTACTCCCGGTCCGTCCCCACTCCCCCCCCGAGCCTACACGAGCCTCTCGAGCTTGTCCGAGTCGAGCTCGAGCCCAGCTTGAAGCTCGACGGCAATCTCAAGCTCGCTCGAGCTCGGCTCGAGTTTCTACCGAGCTCGAGCCGAGCCAGGTCAAGCTCGCTCGAGCTCGGCTCGTTTACAGCCCTATAGGGTGCTGTTTACTACGGCAGCTCCCTGTGCCCGTTTCGGTTTATATAAGTCGATTTCTAACTTCTTAATTTCATTTTTTTCTGATTTTATTAGTTTTTGGTTTTATTATTTTTTATTTTTTATGTATTCATTTGTATTGTTTATAATGGGTTAATATGTTTTTCTATTTTTAAATTTTTTAAAATTTAACTACACCAAAAAACCATCAGCAACTACAATATAAAATAAGCCAGCTACAATACAAAATAAATCTGCTACAATATAAAAAACGTAAATTAACTTATAAAAACCCAACTAAGCGCCCTCTTCTTAATTGCTCCTTTAGATAACCTTTCCTCTTAGGTGGCGTTCAATTTAGTGTTGCCTTATAATTTTTTATTGTAGTTAGCTTATTTTTTACTATAACTGAGTTAGCTTATTTGATATAATTAAATTTAAAAAATAGAAAAAAACATGTTAACCCATCACGGATAATGTAAATGAATATAGGAAAAAAAGAAAACCAAAAAATCTAAAAAAATAGAAAAAAACAAATTACTCAATAATAAAAAAGCAAAAATCAGAAACAAAAATTAGCTTAAAAACCAAAATAAGCACTACCTTCCCTCCCTCCGTTTGCCCTTACTGAGGCATGTATAACTAGACAATCATTTGTTTTTATATAATATGATAAAAATGCCCTTGGCCCATTGATCATGACCGTACCCCCACCAAATGTGAAATGTGTGGGGAGGGAGGAAGGGGGAAATGAATGAGGGCAAAATAGGAAAGTGTGTATTGAGAATTATGGAGTGCCAAGTACTTGTGAATAAATAAAATAGTTAAAATTGATGAGAATGTGTGGTTGATCTTAACCAACGGTATATGGCCAGGATTAATTTTGTTCTTTTTTCGAGGAACAATGTCCAGAAAAATTTTATTTAGACGAACGCTGCCCAGAAATTTGGTGTGTATTTAGGTCAGGTACAACGGAGAGATAGGTACCGTTTTTATCATACCAACACAATAAAATCATCTGACGTGGACTATAATTAAGGAAGGGAGAGACACAAGCCGTCCTCTCGCGAAGAGACAGCCTGCGCTCGTGCTCCTAGGCGAAGAGACGGCGTTGCGAGCGTTGTACGAGTCGTCTTTTTTACAAGCTGTCTTTTTTGTTGTCTTTTTTGATGAGGTTGCAGACGATAAATAGATAGCCCATTATACAAATTGTCTTTTTTGTTGTCTATATATGATATGTATGTATATACAGACAGTAATTGTCTAAACTATTGTACGTACCCTTAGGTGCCTTAGTGTGTTCCCCAGGAGTTCTAGAAGTTGGGAGGACAGAGACACTTGCAAGTTGCATATATTGTCCGTAGCCGATGGAGGGGTTGGAGAAAATTTGCAAGTGAGAGAGAGAGAAACTAGCCAGTCAGATATAGAATCGTGTACCAGCTCTATTTATTCGACAACAAGATCTTGACTTGTTTATTTGATGGTCACCTCAATTTTTAGTCTCAGTTTGTACTCAACTTTAGATGCAAGAGTTAAAAAAAAAAGCCAACCCCAGCTAAAAATCGTGTGCTACTAGCTGGTGCTAATTGCTTAATTTATTCCCCCTTTATTACAGAGAAATATATAGAAAAAAATATCCTTACTCCTAAATGTAATTACATCCATCTCTAATATACCACCTAAACAAACTTAAAATACTCCTTCATCACTTTAGATATACTCGTATGCTAATTATAAGATACTCCAATATGAACCAAATAAACATATTACAAAGGAGTCTATAGTTTTTAACGTATTTTCTAAATATTTTTATATACACACATAAAATCGTGCGCTACTAGCTAGTACTAATTGCTTAATTTATTCCTCCTTTATTAGATAGATAGATATATATATATATATATATATATATATAGAAAAATATATTTTACTTCCAATGTAATTACATCCATCTTTAATATGCCACCTAAACAAACTTAAAATACTCATTTATCACCTTGGATATACTTGTATACTAATTATAAGATACTCCAATATGAACCGCATGAATAAATTGCAAAGGAGTTCATAGTTTTTAGCGTATTTTGTAAATACTTTTATATACACACATAAAACGGAGTATATCAAAAAAAAATATACATACCACTTAAATGATCTTAAATACTCGTATACTACAGTACATATCTGTCGGGACCCGGAACAACAACTCCGAGCCCCTCTGTGTAAATCGCACTATCCCAGGAAAAGCTAGTGCACACAGGTTTCACAGTAATGTATATCATGCAAAAATAACCACGAGATATTATTAAACGAAATTACGGCCTGAAGGCCAAGTCTTACAATAAGGCACTAGGCCAACAAAGTAAACAAAACAGCGGAAATAAAGTAAAGGTGGCAAGACACCCATCCGACCTCCCACAGCGAATGATCAGAAGACGATCCTACTACCAAGTAGTCCTCACCGTCGTGAGTCGCCTCAAGTCCGCAACAGATTTAGCAAGGTGAGTACAAAGTACTCCCAAGGTAAGCAAGTAAATGCTTACGCAAGTTACACCAGAAATATAATGATTTGATGCATGCATAAGGGATTTCAAAGGAAGCTTAATAGGGTAATGTGCGGAAAGCAATACTTGAATTTAAATACAATAACGTAAGTGCGAAAAGCTGAATTTAAATACAGTATATGAAACATTGTTTTTAACAAGTAATATCGTTAGTGTAGGCTCCAACCCACACTAACCTAACCACGGGAATCCACCCTGACCATTATCAAATCCAACGCTTGTTTGCCAAAACCAAGTTTTATGAAAATTCAAGTCTAATCTGTGAAGACTCTACTCAAGATGTCCATGACCGTGGACACGGCTATCCGATAGTTTGTTACTCTGCAGAGGTGTACAACTTTACCCACAAGACATTCCTCTCACTTGAGCCACGCGATCAACACACTGCCTTAGGTGTGCGGCGGAGAGTTCATGACAAGCCTGTTCCGATGATTCATAGCCAACATAATCACGCCGCCACTAAGGTTTCACCACAACTCGAATCCACGAGTTGGAGCCCCTCTGGTGCCATGTGAGACTTCCCACACCTACGCCGCTCACATTCAAATATAGCGAGACTATAGTTGGAACTTCACAAATTACTTAGCTGTGTCCGTCCCATACCGGACTTGTGGTAGTCGAAGTGACTTCAGTAAAATAATTCACGAAAACGGTCCTTAAGTTGATTTAGGCTCAACCACATACCCCGTACGATAATCAACGGTGTCACCAAACACGAGGCATACCTGCACCCACCACCTAACCATTAGCCTAAGTCCAAAACATGTTTTCTATTTTCATTTTTAAATAATTTCCGTAAAACCATCCTTGACTCACCGAAGTCAAGATATCGAATTTCAAAGTCCGTCATTTCATGTGAAAGATCGATCCCACCTAAAATTATACTAAGCCAGGTTAAGCATTTCTATAAAAATTTCTAGTCAATACTATGGTACTAACTAGTTTTCAGCTAGGGTGACAAGGTATATGAATTCAAGACTCAAATTGGCCATATACAAAGGATCATGGGTATATCTAAAATTCAAATCAAATTTGAATTACATTTGAATAAAGATAAGCATGCATATACAGTAAAACAATATAACTAATTTAAATTATTAGGTTCAACATGGTCAAAGGTGTAACTTGCCTTGATCGTAGTCCTGCTGCGATTCGTCGAATTCAAACTCTCCGGAATCATCAATATCTAACGAAAAATCTATTCATAGCAATTTCAAAACAAAAATTCAAATGGAAATCCAAATAACTTCCAAAAATTATCAAATAAATTGGGAGACATAATTCTGAATTTTTGGATGTGGGTCAATAATTTTTTTAAAAGTAATTGAGGCTTTTAAAAGGAGTTGAAAGTTTTAATTTAAATTTGAACCTTGGAATTACAAAATATATTCAAATCAAATTTAAATAAGTTTCAAATTTTCAAAATTATTCCAGAAATGGATAGATCATGATTTTAGAAAAATTTAGAAATTTGAATGGGTCAATTTGGAGTTAAAATGCAAAAGTTATAGCCTTCCAAAGTTTGAATTCAAAATAAAAGAAAAATGGTATTTTCTGGATTTATTTTTAAACCGAAAAGGATTTATGACGTCAGCACGAATTATTCTTCTAAAGGAAATTATAGATTATGACGTCAGCCCTAGGATTAATATATTCGGCGGAGGTCGACAGTGGGGCCCGGTGTCATGGACCGAGTCCATGGACCCGAGGAAGGGTGAGGTGGCGGCGGCGCGCGGGGAGCGGTGGCGCCGACGTGGCGCCACGAGGTCGCCGCGTGGTCGCCGCGTGGCGCCACGTCACGGCTTTATGCCGACGTGGCGCGCGCGAGGTGGCGGGGGCGTGCGGGTGGCGCTGGCGTGGCGCCGTCCGCCGCCACTGGCTGCCACGCCGCCGCCAACTCGGCCCGACGGCCGCGTGCTGCCGGCGGCGCGCGGCGCCGAGGCGATGGTCGCCGAGCTCGGTGGCGGCGGCGCCGCCGAGGGTACCAAAATGACGAGGAGCGCGCGAAGTGCGTCGGTACCTTGCGCGGAGGCCAAGGATGACTGGAGAGGGAAATCGGCGGAGAGGGGCGGCGGTCGGAGAAGACTTCACGGCGGCGGAGTAGCTCGGTGGTGCACGTGCCCGGGAAGGTGGTCGCCGGTGTTCGCCTGGGCACCAGCAAGGTCGGGAGGTGTTGGCGAGGCGAGGGGCTCGAGCCGCGGCGATTGCTCGCCGGAGTCGCTGAGCCGGCGGAGGGAAATCGGCGCGGGGCCCTCGGGGCGGATTATGCGCTCGGAGGCTCGGGAGTGGCGGTGTGGGTAGAGGGACCTCGGGGAGGCCCTTTTATAGCCTGGGAAGGGGTGTAACGGTCGCGCACAACTCGCCGGACTTGAAACGGCCGAGGGGGCTTAATGCGACGGCGAGTGGGGCTTTAATCGGGAGCTAATGCCCGCACGGATGCGCGGAGGGGAATTTGAATTTGCAGCGGCTCGGGGAATCAATTGGAAAGGAAACCGACGAATTGAACGCTTCGGTCTCGGCATTCATGGCGGTAGCGGGGCGGGGATCGCGCGAGGAAGAAGGAAACCGCGCGGGGAAGAAGGGTCTGACGAGTGGGGCCCACCGGTCAGCGAGAGAAAAAGAAAAGGAAAGGGCGAGGGGGACGGTCGGATGCTTGACGGGTGGCACGGGGGAGAGATCGGGACCGCTGACGCGATGCGAAGGGGTAAGTGAAGGGGGACGGCTGAGATCCGATCCGACAACGAAGGTTAGATCGGGGCCGAACGGTGCTTAAGTGGGAAGGGGCGGCCGAGATGAGATACGGCAACAGGGGACGGCTTGGATAACACCACGTGGCGGCAGGAGCGGAGAGGGGAGCGGTGAAGCGGTAAGTGGGTGCGGGCGGCGAGGATTAAACCCGGCGCGGGAGTGGACGGTCCGATGCGCGACACGCGTCGCACGCGGAGAGAGGGAAGGCGGGGAGAGGGTTTAAGTTAAATCGGACGGCTGAGAGGGAATCCGGCGGGCGGAGGGGACGCCGATGGTTGACACCTGGCGGCCCGGAGGGATTTTTGGGATTTTCTTTCTTTTTGATTTTCCAGAAATGCTATTAAGCTCTAGAAAACTCAGAAAAATACCAAATAAATTTTGAAAAATCCAGAAAAATTCAGAGAACTATCTGGAGCTATTCTAGACTTAATAAAAATATGTCCCACTCATTTTAACAAGTATAATTTGCAAAGGTATGATTTGATTTTGTAGGGAGGGTTTTAATTCCTTCTAAAATCCAGAAAAATTAATATAATCTCATTTTTGACTTAAGGAAGCTGAAATACATTTGTTTAAGCTTTTAGGAATGCAATAAATTTAATTTTGACTTTTACACAATAAAGTTTAAAATTTTTCTCAAATCAAGATTTTAACATAATTCCAGAAAATCCAATAAACTCCAGATTAAATTTTCAATAAAGGGACAAAATTTTGGGATGTTACAAACCTACCCCCCTTAAAGGAAATCTCGCCCTCGAGATTTGCACTGGCTAGCAAAAGAGATGGGGATGGCTGGTCTTTAAGTCTTCTTCTCGCTCCCAGGTGGCTTCGTCCTCGGTGTGGTTGCTCCACTGAACTTTGCAGAACCTGATGGTCTTCCTTCTGGTCTGACGTTCTGCTGTCTCGAGAATCTTGATCGGTTGCTCCTGATAGGTGAGGTCATCCTGGAGGTCCAAGGTCTCCAGTGCGGCTTGTTCTGTGGGCACTCGGAGGCACTTCTTTAACTGTGAGACATGAAAGACATCAGGCACCCTCGACATGCTTGGCGGCAAGTCTAACTGATATGCGACTGCACCTCTTCGGTCCAGAATCTTGAAAGGGCCCACATATCGCGGTGCAAGCTTTCCTCTAACTTGAAACCTTTTCACACCTCTGAGTGGGGATACTCTAAGATAGACGTAGTCCCCGACCTCGAAGGTCAGGTCTCGACGGCGGTTATCCGCGTAGCTCTTCTGTCGAGACTGGGCTATCTTTAGTCTGTCCCTGATCTTCTTCACTTGATCTTCTGCGTCTTGCAGCAGGTTTGGTCTCGTTTCTTGGGGTTCACCTTGCTGATCCCAAAGCAAGGGGGTTCTGCACTTTCGACCATACAAGGCTTCGAAGGGTGCCATCTGCAGGCTGGCTTGGTAGCTGTTATTGTACGAGAATTCCGCATAGGGCAGTGAACGGTCCCAAGCTGTTCCGAAATCCAGCGTACAAGCCCTTAGCATATCCTCGAGTATCGATTAACTCTTTCGTTTGACCGTCCGTCTGGGATGGTAAGCGATCAAACCGAGCTTACTACCCAACTCTTCGTGCGGCCTTTGCCAAAATCGAAGTAAACCGACTACCTCGATCGACACTATCTTCTTGGGTACGCCATACGGGCACACAATTCGAGACATGTACGCTTCAGCCAACTTGCTTCCGAATAAGTGGTCTTGACTGGTATGAAGTGAGCCACTTTAGTCAATCTGTCTATGATTACCCAAATTGAATCATAACCCGATTGTGTCCTTGGGAGTCCGGTTATGAAATCCATACCAATTTCTTCCCACTTCCATTCCGGAATCGGCAATGGTTGCAAGAGTCCCGCCGGCCTCGATGTTCAGCTTTGACTTCGTTGACGGTGTCGCAGTTTCAATGAACTCTGCGATTTCCTTTTCATACTAACCCACCAATATCTTTCCCTCGGATCTGGTACATCTTGGTACGACTGGTGGATTGAGTATGGGGTATCATGAGACTCTTTCGAATCGGGTTTTGATTTCCGATTATTCGGCACACGATGCGGTTCTCGAACCAAACCGTGCCATTTTCATCTTCGCTTTGAATCTGGTGCTTTGCCTCTTCTCATATTCTTCTTGATTTCTTGAATATCCTCGCCCACAATCTGAGCTTCCTTAATTTGATCGGGTAAGCGGGTCGCACTTCGGTGTGGTGAGGGTGCTTGGTCCCGTTGGGTTTAGACTTAGGCAGGCGACTCCTCTGAAGTCGGTCCGGTCTTCTTCGATATCACCATGTTTGCATAAGACTTCTGCTAAGGCATCGGCTACTACATTCGCTTTTCGGGGTGGTAATGTATACCGATGTCGTAGTCCTGATCAACTCCAACCATCTTCGCTGCCTCAGGTTGAGTTCTGCCTGGGTGAAGATATACTTCAAACTCTTATGGTCCGTGTATACTTCACAACGGTTACCAATAAGGTAGTGGCGCCAGATTTTTAAGGCGTGCACTACTGCGGCTAACTCCAAGTCATGAGTAGGATAATTGCACTCATGAGGCTTGAGTTGACGCGATGCATAGGCTACCACTTTGCCCTCTTGCATCAGAACACAGCCTAAGCCTAGGCGAGAGGCGTCACAGAAAACCTCGAAGCCTTTATGCACGTCTGGCAAGACGAGCACGGGTGCTGAGACTAGTCTCTTCTTAAGGGTCTGGAAACTCTGCTCGCAA
Organism: Melocanna baccifera; assembly: GCA_036346265.1. Classification (NCBI taxonomy): domain Eukaryota; kingdom Viridiplantae; phylum Streptophyta; class Magnoliopsida; order Poales; family Poaceae; genus Melocanna; species Melocanna baccifera. The sequence continues at coordinate 548,332 of CM070696.1, forward strand.
GCCTTCGTCCATTCGAACTTCTTTTCCTTTTTCAGCAATTGGGTCATTGGCTTGGCTGTCTCGGAGAATCCTGCTATGAACCGACGGTAATAACCCGCAAGTCCAAGAAAGCTCCTGACTTCTGTTACGGACTTTGGTGGCTTCCACTCCATTACTGCTTCCACCTTGGAAGGATCTACAGCGATTCCTTGGCAGTTACAATATGTCCGAGAAATGCAACCTCTTTTAGCCAGAATTCACACTTACTGAATTTGGCGAAAAGCTGATGTTCTCTAAGCTTTTCCAGAGTGATCCTGAGGTGCTGCTCGTGCTCTTCTTCATTCTTGGAGTAGATGAGGATGTCGTCGATGAAGATTACTACGAACTTGTCCAAGTATTTCATGAACACACTGTTCATCATGCTCATGAAGTAGGCTGGTGCATTGGTCAGTCCAAATGACATGACCGTGAACTCATAATGCCCATATCTGGTGGAGAAGGCAGTCTTAGGAATGTCTTCTTCACGAATCTTCAGCTGATGGTATCCTGATCGCAGATCAATCTTGGAGAAGATACCGTCTCCTTTCAACTGATCGAACAGGTCATCGATCCTGGGGAGAGGGTATTTATTCTTGATGGTGACGTCATTGAGTGCTCTGTAGTCCACACATAGCCTCAGACTCTCATCCTTCTTCTTGACGAATAGGACGGGTGCTCCCCAAGGCGATGAACTAGGTCGGATATACCCCTTGTCTTCTAACTCCTTGAGTTGATTCTTCAATTCCGCTAACTCATTAGCAGGCATCCGATATGGTCTCTTGGAAATCGGGGCGGTGCCTGGGACTAGGTCAATCACAAATTCGATCTCCCTATCCGGTGGCATCCCTGGCAGTTCCTCGGGAAAAACATCTGGGTACTCCCGTACGATCGGCACTTCCTCCAATACTTGGAGGTGGAAGAGGGCACATTCTTCTGCCTTCGGAATCTGGGGAGAGAAGATTACTTCCACGCCTTGGTCATTGGTGAGGGTGATGGATCTGGTAGCACAATCGATCCGACCTCGATTCTTGGCTAACCAGTTCATCCCGAGAATGACGTCTAATCCTTGTGATTCCAAAACCAAAAGATCGGCGAGGAATCGGGTCCCATCTATGAGCAATTCCACTTTGGGGCACAAGGTCCCTGCTCTCATTTCTGCTCCCGGGGAGTGAACTATCATAGGGTTGCTAAGGGTTACCCTGCCCAACCCATGCTTATCCACAAAAGTTTTTGACACAAAGGAATGCGATGCTCCGGAATCGAAAAGAACTGATGCTGGTACTGAATTGACAAGGAACATACCCAGCACGACATCTGGTGCAGCCTGGGCCTCTTCCGCTGTCACGTGGTTCACTCGCCCTTTGATGAAGGTCTGCGGCTTCTGCTGGCCCTGGTTCTGACTTCCAGAGGCTCCTGAAGTTGCTGCCGCTTGAATCTTCTTAGGGCATGCCTTGGCAAAGTGCCCTGGTTCCTTGCAGTAGTAGCAGGTCAATCCGTCAGACGGCGGACTGCTCTTCTGTGTCTGGCCACCGGTTGCTGAGTTGCGGTTGCTTGGGAACTGCTGGCGGTTGGCTTGAAACGGCGGGCGGCTGGTTGAGGACTTGAACCTGCTGGACTGGTTCTTGAAGTTGCTGCCCTGGGGTCTGAACTTGTTTGAGTGAGGAGGAGTACTGCGATTCTTGAAAGAACTTCCAGAGTTGTTCCTTTGATCCGCCATCCTTTTCTTCCGGGTCTCCATTTCCATGTGCTTGCCCTCCTGGCGGATGGCCTTACTGACTAGCTGGTGGAAGTCAGTATAGTCACCCGATATCAGTTGTACTGATATGTTGTCATTCAGGCCCTCCATGAACCTTTCTTGCTTGGCTTCGTCGGAAGCCACATCCTCTGCGCATAACGGGCGCTTGGTTAAACTTCATGACGTACTCATTGACATCGACTTCCTTGGCGCAGATCTGAACTCCTTCTTCTTCAATGCCATGGTGCCAGTGGGGATATGAGCTTTGCGAAAGCTTTGCTCGAACTCGATCCACGTCACCGTCTGCGGGTTGGCGTGTGAAGCGGTGAAAGTGTCCCACCATTGAGATGCGGGCCCGTTCGGTGATGGGAGGCGAACAGACTCGCTCCCGATCGGTGCAATGCGAATGTCCACTTCTTGCCAATCGACTGAGCGATCGTCGGCGTCCATCGGTTCAAAGATCGCGGCGAAGGTGGGTGGCTTGATCCTCGTGAACTCGAGAGACGATTGGGAGGCACTTGGGCAGGTTGATGATGAGCCTGAGGGTTGTTGATCGTCTGAGCTAAGAGCTGGATCAACTGGTTTGATTGGCCATCAAGCGTGCCCAATCTGGTCCTGCCACGAGGTGGTGGAATCGAGCGGTGGCTTCCTTGTGCTCCGGGTTGGCGTTGTCCATGTTGGGGTTTCTTCTTGTGTTCACCATCTATTGAGACTTTCAGATTTAGAGAGAGAACTAAAGGAAAGGTTCTAGTAACAATCCCACCAAAACAACACACAAGAGCAAGGAAAACCAGATAAGAGCCAAATAAAATTTTTATTTTATTATAATAGTCTTCGTGGCTGTTTACAAGGGTCTACACTCACGGATAGCGTTCTAAGACTCGGGTTGTCTACACACTAGCGCTGCGCTCGAGCCTCCTCGGAAAAGGTCCGAATCTGTGGAACTCGCATCTTACGCGGAGCTCGGCAAGTTCCTCTTCGCGTGCGCGAGCTTCTGGCATGCGGTGTGCGGCTCGTCCGTGGTGGTGCGTACATGTGATCCATGGACTTGGTGTACTCCACCAGCCGTATGAGGCGGGGGTTGCTCTCATACTCTGTAGACGAGAAGTCGCTGGCAGCCCACAAGGGAGTCTTCATGGGGAAGTAGCGGAAGTCGGTGCGCAGCAAGTCTCGAGCGTAGATGTTCCGCAGCTGGCGAATGGCCTCTCGGGCTGCATCCTGAACTCCATCGAAGAAGGTGGCTCGAGGTAGGGGTGCGTCGAACACGTAAATGGCTCCGTGTGCTCCGAAATCCTTGAAGATCTTCACTTCCACTCTCCAGCGTTCCTCGTCTCCATACATGCCAACGTATCCCTGGTAGAGGGGGTATGGGCGGAAGTTGAGTTCTTGCATGAGGTTGTACAGATCGTCGGCGAAGAGTCCGGCAAGGGTTCCGTGGGAGACGCGGGTGGGTTGCTCCATCTAAAATTTGGAAGGGGAGAGGAGTTAGTAATCGGTTTTGGTAAAGAGACTTGAGAAAAGGGAGAGATAATTTAAAAGCGCATTTCTTATTAAAATATATCCTTAAAGCTGGTCTCTTGCTAAGGTCACGTCTTAGAGTCATTGTTGCTCTGATACCATTTCTGTCGGGACCCGGAACAACAACTCCGAGCCCCTCTGTGTAAATCGCACTATCCCAGGAAAAGCTAGTGCACACAGGTTTCACAGTAATGTATATCATGCAAAAATAACCACGAGATATTATTAAACGAAATTACGGCCTGAAGGCCAAGTCTTACAATAAGGCACTAGGCCAACAAAGTAAACAAAACAGCGGAAATAAAGTAAAGGTGGCAAAGACAGCCCATCCGACCTCCCACAGCGAATGATCAGAAGACGATCCTACTCACCAAGTAGTCCTCACCGTCGTAGTCGCCCTCGAAGTCCGCAACAGATTTAGCAAGGTGAGTACGAAGTACTCCCAAGGTAAGCAAGTAAATGCTTACGCAAGTTACACCAGAAATATAATGATTTGATGCATGCATAAGGGATTTCAAAGGAAGCTTAATAGGGTAATGTGCGAAAGCAATACTTGAATTTAAATACAATAACGTAAGTGCGAAAAGCTGAATTTAAATACAAGATATGAAACATTGTTTTTAACAAGTAATATCGTTAGTGTAGGCTCCAACCCACACTAACCTAACCACGGAATCCACCCGACCATTACCAAATCCAACGCTTGTTTGCCAAAACCAAGTTTTATGAAAATTCAAGTCTAATCTGTGAAGACTCTACTCAAGATGTCCATGACCGTGGACACGGCTATCCGTGATAGTTTGTTACTCTGCAGAGGTGTACAACTTTACCCACAAGACATTCCTCTCACTTGAGCCACGCGATCAACACACCGCCTTAGGTGTGCGGCGAGAGTTCATGACAAGGCTGTTCAGATGATTCATAGCCAACATAATCACGCCGCCACTAAGGTTTCACCACAACTCGAATCCACGAGTTGGAGCCCCTCTCGTGCCATGTGAGACTTCCCACGCCTACGCCGCGCACATTCAAATATAGCGAGACTATAGTTGGAACTTCACAAATTACTTAGCTGTGTCCGTCCCATACCGGACTTGTGGTAGTCTGAAGTGACTTCATAAAATAATTCACAGAAACGGTCTTTAAGTTGATTTAGGCTCAACCACATACCCCCGTACACGATAATCAACCAGGTGTCACCAAACACGAGGCATACCGGTACCCACCACCTAACCATTAGCCTAAGTCCAAAACATGTTTTCTATTTTCATTTTTAAATAATTTCCGTAAAACCATCCTTGACTCACCGAAGTCAAGATATCGAATTTCAAAGTCCGTCATTTCATGTGAAAGATCGATCCCACCTAAAATTATACTAAGCCAGGCTAAGCATTTCTATAAAAATTTCTAGTCAATACTATGGTACTAACTAGTTTTCAGCTAGGGTGACAAGGTATATGAATTCAAGACTCAAATTGGCCATATACAAAGGATCATGGGTATATCTAAAATTCAAATCAAATTTGAATTACATTTGGATAAAGATAAGCATGCATATACAGTAAAACAATATAACTAATTTAAATTATTAGGTTCAACATGGTCAAAGGTGTAACTTGCCTTGATCGTAGTCCTGCTGCGATTCGTCGAATTCAAACTCTCCGGAATCGTCAATATCTAACGAAAAATCAATTCATAGCAATTTCAAAACAAAAATTCAAATGGAAATCCAAATAACTTCCAAAAATTATCAAATAAATTGGGAGACATAATTCTGAATTTTTGGATGTGGGTCAATAATTTTTTTAAAAGGAATTGAAGCTTTTAAAAGGAGTTGGAAGTTTTAATTTAAATTTGAACCTTGGAATTACAAAATATATTCAAATCAAATTTAAATAAGTTTCAAATTTTCAAAATTATTCCAGAAATGGATAGATCATGATTTTAGAAAAATTTAGAAATTTGAATGGGTCAATTTGGAGTTAAAATGCAAAAGTTATAGCCTTCCAAAGTTTGAATTCAAAATAAAAGAAAAATGGTATTTTCTGGATTTATTTTTAAACCGAAAAGGATTTATGACGTCAGCACGAATTATTCTTCTAAAGGAAATTATAGATTATGACGTCAGCCCTAGGATTAATATATTCGGGCGAGGTGGTCGACAGTGGGGCCCGGTGTCATGGACCGAGTCCATGGACCGAGGAAGGGTGAGGTGGCGGCGGGCGCGCGGAGCGGGGTGGCGCTGACGTGGCGCCACGAGGCTGCCGCGTGGTCGCCGCGTGGCGCGCCACGTCCACGGCTTTATGCCGACGTGGCGGCACGCGCGCGAGGTGGCGAGGGGGCGTGCGGGTGGCGCTGGCGTGGCGCCGATCTGGCCGCCACCTGGCTGCCACGCCGCTGCCAACTCGGCCCGACGGCTGACGTGGCCTGGCCGGCGGCGGCGGCGCTCGGGGCCCGATGGTCGCCGGAGCTCCGGTGAGCGGCGGCGCCGGCCGAGGGTACCAAAATGACGAGGAGAGCGCGGGGAGTGCGTCGGTACCTTGCGCGGAGGCCAAGGATGACTGGAGAGGGAAATCGGCGGAGAGGGGAGGCGGTCGGAGAAGACTTCACGGCGGCGGAGTAGCTCCGGTGGTGCACGTGCCCGGGAAGGTGGTCGCCGGTGTTCGCCTGGGCACCAGCAAGGTCGGGGAGGTGTTGGCGAGGGGCGAGGGGGCTCGAGCCGGCGGCGATTGCTTGCCGGAGTCGCTTGAGCCGGCGGAGGGAAATCGGCGCAGGGGGGGCCCTCGGGACTGGATTATGCGCTCTGGAGGCTCGGGGGGTGGCGGTGTGGGTAGAGGGACCTCGGGGAGGCCCTTTTATAGCCTGGGGAGGGGTGTAACGGTCGCGCACAACTCGCCGGACTTGAAACGGCCGAGGGGGCTTAATGCGACGGCGAGTGGGGCTTTAATCGGGGAGCTAATGCCTGGCACGGATGCGGCGGAGGGGGAATTTGAATTTGCAGGCGGCTCGGGGAATCAATTGGAAAGGAAACCGACGAATTGAACGCTTCGGTCTCGGCATTCATGGCGGTAGCGGGGCGGGGATCGCGCGAGGAAGAAGGAAACCGCGCGGGGAAGAAGGGTCTGACGAGTGGGGCCCACCGGTCAGCGAGAGAAAAAGAAAAGGAAAGGGCGAGGGGGACGGTCGGATGCTTGACGGGTGGCACGGGGGAGAGATCGGGACGGACGCGATGCGAAGGGGTAAGTGAAGGGGGACGGCTGAGATCCGATCCGACAACGAAGGTTAGATCGGGGCCGAACGGTGCTTAAGTGGGAAGGGGCGGCCGAGATGAGATACGGCAACAGGGGACGGCTTGGATAACACCACGTGGCGGCAGGAGCGGAGAGGGGAGCGGTGAAGCGGTAAGTGGGTGCGGGCGGCGAGGATTAAACCCGGCGCGGGAGTGGACGGTCCGATGCGCGACACGCGTCGCACGCGGAGAGAGGGAAGGCGGGGAGAGGGTTTAAGTTAAATCGGACGGCTGAGAGGGAATCCGGCGGGCGGAGGGGACGCCGATGGTTGACACCTGGCGGCCCGGAGGGATTTTTGGGATTTTCTTTCTTTTTGATTTTCCAGAAATGCTATTAAGCTCTAGAAAACTCAGAAAAATACCAAATAAATTTTGAAAAAATCCAGAAAAATTCTGGGAACTATCTGGAGCTATTCTAGACTTAATAAAAATATGTCCCACTCATTTTAACAAGTATAATTTGCAAAGGTACGATTTGATTTTGTAGGGAGGGTTTTAATTCCTTCTAAAATCCAGAAAAATTAATATAATCTCATTTTTGACTTAAGGAAGCTGAAATACATTGGTTTAAGCTTTTAGGAATGCAATAAATTTAATTTTGACTTTTACACAATAAAGTTTAAAATTTTTCTCAAATCAGGATTTTAACATAATTCCAGAAAATCCAATAAACTCCAGATTAAATTTTCAATAAAGGGACAAAATTTTGGGATGTTACAATATCCTCCGTTACGCGAGATACTTCCTAAATTATGAGATATGACATATAGTGTAATTACACCTATGTGTAGAAAAGAGGCTTTATATATATAGAGAGAGAGAGAAACTAGCAGCATAAGCGCGGCGCCACGCCATACTAGTTATCGTGTAGAACAAAGTAAAAGAGACTAAAATTCATAAGATGGGTTTTTCTTTTAAAAATGAGGACTCGTGCGTATTTTCAGAGAAAGCGAAGGGCTTTTTCTATATAAAAAGGACCCATGCGTAATTTGAAAGAAACCACGGGGTGTTATCCAGCAAAAGGAGGGGTCTCTATGAAAAAACCATACGTATTTTCAAAGAAAGCGAAGGTCTTTTTTGCATAAAAAGGACCCGTGCGTAATTTCAAAGAAACCAGTAAAAAGGACCCGTACGTAATTTCAAAAAAATCGCGTGGTGTTATCCAGAAAAAGGAGAGGCCTCCATGAAAAAACTAAGGTCCCGGACATAATTTTGGAGGAATGGAGGGGGTTTTCGCAAAAAGAGAGGTGGTAGGGGTTTTTTCGAAAGAACCAAGAGAGGTGGCTTTTTTGTAAAATCATCACATGGCATGGGTGCCCGCCCGGGAATCCCCCATCTTTGTTTTATGGACTATTAGGGGTAAGAATCATCAGAGTCACCAAATTGTGGGACACAACCAGCAAGCTATTTGCAAAAAAAAATTGTTTTCTAAGGTAGATATCCTTAGTATAATATATTAAACATTGTTAGTACAGGTATCATTACACTTTTTACCTTGTTCTAGCAACAATTACAAAGTTGCCATTCTTAACACAAGGCTGAGTAACGGACACGACACACTTTCTAACAACCTCCCAGGGGCGGAGCCATGGTGGCTATGACACCAGGTCTAAAAACTTTTAATAGCAACTAGTGTCTTTAGTCTATGTATCTCAAGGTATATCTATTGAAACTCTAACCGCTACATTTTAAAACCCTCTACGTTTACACTGGTGTTAGCACACCAATGAACCGTATTCTATCTCTAGACATGTGGACTTCGGTAGAGAAGCTATTGCGACTACAACGTTGATCGAGACAATCATGAGAAGGAGAAGGTTAGCTAGAAGACGATTGATTACTTCCACTTGAACCGACCACTTCAACTGTACTTTCGCTGCACTACGCGTTTAGTGGTAACGATCTATGATATCTTACTCGTATAACTTCCTAGTTTACACTACGCTGCACTGCCCTATTCTTTTTAGTTTATGATTTATGATGTCTCCCGAATAAACAAATGAGACGGCTTATCTGCCATCATTTCAAAATGGCTTATCGGGATAGTCTTTTCAAAGTGGCTTATAGGAGTGCAAATGGGTCGGGTTTTTCCCGACCGATCCGATACCAAATCCGGGTGGTAGCGAATTCGGTAAATCGGTTTGATATCCAGTCGGATTCGGATTCGGATTCGGATTCGGTAGCGAATTTGGTTTAGCTGCTATCCGACTGAATAGCGTCGGTATTCGATTATTCGGATACTATCTGAATATAATCCGAATACGTATCCGAACAGCACTGTTGCCAGCCCAGCCGGCCCATCACCCATGCGCCATCCGTGAGTCCATGACTCGTCCACCCAACTGGAACTCTCGATTCCTCCTCCCGAAGTGACTTCCTCGGTTCCTCCTCCCGGGCGCCCCCCGCTCTGCCGCCGCCGAAGACCAGCCGCTGCGCGTCGAGCCGCTCCCGTCCGCACGTCCGCGCAGATCGTTGCCTCCTTGGCCTCCGCGTTAATCTTCCGCTCCACAAAGGTGCCGCCGCGCGGACACTCGCTCCGTCTCTCAATCCGCCGTCGCCGCGCTGCTCGGATCTGCTGCTCGCTGATCTGAGATGGACGGGGAGGAGGAGAACGTCGTGCTGTTCCGCCGCACCAGCATGCGAACGCGCCGCATAGCCACGCGCATGGCTTCCGCCCTCGCTAGCTCCGACAACCGCGCCCAGGTACATGTTTAGGCGAAGAGGAGTTCTATTTTGGATCTTCACTGCTTATATGTGCCAAATATGTTGCGATGTGTATCAGCGTTTTAGTTTTGTTCATGGTCCTTTGTCAGAGAACCAAGAAAAGAGTTGTGAGGGGAAATTTACAGCCTTACTCACAGCTCCTTTTTTTCTTTTTGAGAATATTTTTGTCTGATTTTGTTGAGAGTTTTCAGTAGGAAAGGCTTTTGCCTTGTTTGTTATCCCGTAAGGCAGCTTAAACCAGCATTCTGATTTCTTGTCCAAACATATGTGATATGCCAAGCGATCAAAACTTATTAGCTTGGAATGAAAGCTCCATTTTGCTGTATAAAGTGCAAGGCACCTTTTATATACACTGTCATAATGTAGGTTTTGTTTTGTGCGTCTACTTTAAGCTCATGTTTCATTTATTTGACTGCCCTTCTATAGTTTACCCCTGTTTGGAGTGCCCAGGGGATTAATATGAAGAATTTGAGATGTTACCTCAGTGCTTCAATTTTTTTCATTTTGAGATTCTTTTTCTTCTTTATAGTTACAATCTTTCATTGTCTCTCCGACAAAACTATAATGGTCACCTTTAAGCATGATGACAAGTTACAGGAAAATTCAGAATGTGGTTTCCAGGTAATTACGAAATACTGGATGTTCCTTTATTTTCCTTACTTGACTGCTTAACTTTGTTCAGACAATTTGTTTCACGGTAAAATTTTGTTATATGTTTCTAGTCCTCAGTGCTGAAGTACTATGTAAATAGTTGAGAAATGGAGAAACAAACCCTGCCCCTATTGCTCTTGGGTCGAAGAAAGCAATACTATAATCGTCTGTATTATCCGCCAATATTATCCGTTTCCGAGCCAAATCCGTTATATATCCGTCCAACGGTATCGTATTCGAAACTCCGAATATTCTGAATTCGTATTCGTATCCGGTCTTACCGTATTCGATTCCGAATCCGGGAAAAAATATGGGTTAGGATATGGTTTAAGCAATATCCGTCCGAATCCGATCCGTTTGCACCCTTAGTGGCTTATCAGCAATCAGTACGTTCGCACAAACGCTCGTGCTAGGGCCAAAAGCCATCAGTTGCAGTAATAAAACATTAGTCACAGCTAAAAAGAACACACCCAATCGGTCGAACTAGCTTGTCCATTAAATAATTTTAACAAGTTGAAAGGAAAGGATCCCTTCCTAGCTACTTTGGGTGTAACATCCCAAATTCACAAAAAAAAAATGCCATACCAAGAACTTCAAAGTTCCAACCTTTTGCCAACTATGGCTAACGTTTCAATGCATAGCACCAAGTACACATCAAGTTTCGTAGTGGAACAAAAGGTGAACACATAACGCTGTAAGAGTTTTCTAACTTGTGATGGTGTGATGATCCCAAAATAACACACCATCAACCGTTTTCACAACAGCTTGTTCGCTTCGTCTGAGAGATTGGTTGGGGTACTCTGCCATTAGCTAGACAACAAATATTGGGTGCGAAAACAGTGTGGCACTGGCTGGTAGAAGACAAAACATTCAGCAAAAAACCATTTTCCGTTCGAAAAAACGGTCATAACCTTGTGACCTTCAGGGCATTCCCAATAGCTTGACGATCAATAGCGGAGTTCGGAATAGCGATAGCTTTTGATTTTTGCTGAAATTTCACTGTATCTGACTGATTTTTTACTGTAGCTGAGTTGGCTTATTGAACATAATTAAATTTAAAAAATGTAAAAATAAAAGTGGCATGCTAATCTCGAGCGGACGATGCAAAGGAATACGAGAAAAAAAAAACAAAACACAAAAATACTAAAAAAAACAAAAAAATTCACTAGAAGACAAAATCGTTACAATAACATTGAAGCTGATCGATCGCTCGACGCTGTCGCCCATCGCTCTTTTGAGCGGGGATATAACTTATTACTAGAGAGAGAATGGTTATGAGATACCACCCCCGATAGCTTGATACTGTAGCCTGTTATTAGAGTTTGCATTGAGATGAGAAAGAATGACTAGTTTGAACAGATATGGCCTCACTAATTTCTTGGTTTCTAAAAAGGCTTGATACTTGATGGGAGTGCCCTCGGAAAGCTAATGACACCTTTACTAAAATTTAATGCACAGCCAAAAGAGCAGGGCTACCGGTTGAATTTCCCAATCTAATTTATATGAGTAAGTCACAAGGAAGTTTACTTTGCCTAACTTCTGACCCAGAATTATAATGCATATCCGAAATTCGCACTAAATTTCTAGCCGAAACACACCAAGAGCTGAGAAGTCTCCGAAATTTCTGAGCATAAATGTTCGTGCACAGCCCAAATTCACACTGTACTGCTCATTTCAGCTTTTTTAACTTCTGTTTCTAGTTTCTGCTTTTTTCACTATTCAGTAATTTCATTTTTTTCTGTTTTTAGCTTCTGTTTTTTCTGTTTAACATGTTTTTTCTATTTTTAAATTTTTTTTAAAATTTAATTATGTTAAATAAATCAACTCAGTTACAATAAAAAATAAGTCAGCTATAGTAAAAAATCAGTCAAAAGCTATCGCTATTTCAAATGCCCCTAGATACAAAAATCAAACACAAAAGCAACTCAGGAAATGTGAAAATCAAACATAATGAACGCTGCTAATACCCCTCACTGTCTGTGCCCATGCCGCACTAAATCATCAGAGCTCTACGTAGATTAGAGGAGCGGGGTGGGTGGGTGGGTGGGTGGGTGTGGGTCTAGGGCTGTGCTGGGCTGGGCTGTGGTGGCGGAGCAGAGGAGCCGCCTCGGCCAGGGCAGGCCAGGAGAGGGCCGCCGCGATGGGGATTGTGCGTATCTCGTATGGTCTCAGAGTTAAATGGGCCGGCCCAGGATAATCTATTCCAGTGAATGTTCTCGTGCAAATCAGTAAAGCAATTAAGCTCTGTGCTGTTCCAGTGAATGAATTGAACAGCAGCGTCGTGTACAACTGATAATCTATCTGTCTACGCAGGTATGATTATAAATATAGTTGTAAACGGTGACTGATAATCTATGTATATTAATCACTAAAATTCATGTGAATTTTGAGCACTAAAATCTATGCATATAATCATACATTCACATGATCTCTATGATCTGCGTAGACAGATAGATTGTCAGTCACTGATCATACATTCACATGAATTTTAGTGATTAATATACATAGGTCGCAGATAGATTAATATAGACACATATATAAATATAATTATAAACGGTCACTGACACATTGGTCCGAGCGAATTGTTTGGTACTGCCCATACATATATGGCCCGAGGCCGCATGCATGTCATGTCAAGAACAGGATAAGCTCGAACGCGAACACATGACACAAGAGATCGATAGCTTTAGGGAATTTATGCTTGATGCATGCAAGAAAGCAAAAAAAAGTATACAACTTGATGCATGCAAGAAAGCAAAAGTATACTGCTTGCTAGTCCATCAGCTAGCTCATGAGGGAACTGCTCGCACTGCAGATTCTTGGCCACATATTCTGAATGAGACCGATCACTAAAATTCATGTGAATGTATGATCTGATTACGTGAGTGATTCAGATTGTTGAGCCGATTCTTTGGACTTCTTTTCTTCCTTGCAGCCACACATCTGAACTTGAACGCCGTTAGTTATAATTTCCCTGATTTGTCAGATTAAATTTTTATAGATGTAGATATCTTAGAGGTGTTGATGTGAAGCTTTAGCACTAGGACGATCCGTAACCTGTGACGGTCACAAGGAGCTGAAGGAGGAGACGTGCGGCTAGTACGACTACCACCGCATTAACATGCTATATCAACTCTACTTTCGCTACAAGTCTGCACGTCTAGTGGTAATCCCGTTCGTTATTTACGCGGTAAAATTTTTAAAATTATGCTTACATAGCCTACCAATAGTGTTACATATATACCACTCTTATCACCAAGGTCCAAATCGTGTTGTCCATTTTTATGTTTATATGGGTGTGTTCTGCTAGAAACCATATAAGATTGTGAGTTTATCTTCGATCTCTATATTTCTAGTCGTGTGCTAAGAGGACATACTCGTGCACGTGCGCGTACATATAGTGGTGGCATCTACCTTGTAATGGCAAGAAAGGAAAAGATATCCACGAGCTAGCTAGCATGTGAACCGACGGGCAGATGATGCGCCCATATATGCGTGCGGTTCAACTCCAGCTCGATCAATTCGCCATGGGAGACGAGTCCAAACCTAGCTAGCAAATTAAAAACGGCTGGACTAGATAATTTGTCCAACTCAGCATGGGCAACGAGTACAGATGAGCAGCCAGTGCAGCTTTGACCTCCATATCAATCGTTGACTTGCCAAAGCTGGTCTTGCAAGCCCCCGCATCTCCTCACCTCATAGCTAGCTGCACATACATATATACATACAGTACATGCACTGCCTCTAGCTAGCTAGTGGCAACGACACATCTCCTTAATTAGGTTTCTTCCATCGCTCCGATCGATCGACGATGGCCGGCGGGGCGATCGTGAACACGGCCGGGGGCAAGGACTACCCCGGCAAGCTCACCCTCTTCGTCTTCCTCACCTGCGTCGTCGCCGCCACCGGTGGGCTCATCTTCGGATACGACATCGGTATCTCAGGTACGTACGTACGTAAAATTAAGCTGCATCATCTGCAGCATATCAATTTGTAACACCGAAGTCGATCCATCCATCGAGATGCGTACATGAATATATACATGCAACTTCTTATGTATGTAATTTGCACATATATTAATTTGCAGGTGGCGTGACGACGAATGGCCCCTTCCTGCAGAAGTTCTTCCCGGAGGTGTACCGGAAGAAGCAGATGGCGAACAAGGACAACCAGTACTGCAGCTACGACAACCAGCTGCTTCAGACCTTCACCTCCTCCCTCTACCTCGCCGCCCTCGTCGCCTCCTTCTTCGCCGCCACCGTCACCCGCGTCCTCGGCCGCAAGTGGTCCATGTTCGGCGGCGGCCTCACCTTCCTCGTCGGCGCTGCCCTCAACGGCTCCGCAGAGAACGTCGCCATGCTCATCGTCGGCCGCATCCTCCTCGGCATCGGCGTCGGCTTCGCCAACCAGGTACGTACTGCCATATGAAATACAAGTCGATTAGACTCCATTATTTCGAACCGATCCTCTCGTAAACCAGCTTCTTAATCTTTTTTTCCAAGCCTGTCCTCGTCGTAATCAAAGTGAAATTATTTAAGCCCATGTGATGCACTCGATCCTATATATTGCACAACACCGAAGCTCAAGTAACAGTTGCGCTTAATTGAGTAACAGTTAATAGACAGTTATATTAACTGTCCGTTTAGTTCGACAGTTATATCAAGAACAACAATAGCAAAAAAAAAAAAAAAAGATCGAGCCTCTCACATCGACCGAGCCATCTGAAGGGCCCCACTACCACTAGAGGAGATGCTTAATTAATCCCCAAAGTCCAAGCTAGCCATACATGTTTACTTCCAAGAGGTCGATTGTTTTGTTTGTTTATCGCAGCTACCATCATTACGTTACTTGATTGTTCCCATGGCCATTTCCTCTCATCATGTTGCTTGTCCCTTGCTGTGATTTTGACTCTTTTAGCATATTACGGCCCTGCTCCAAACGACTCTCTGCTTCTGGAACTCATTGGTTCCTTAATTTTATCCTTTTTTTTGTATTTTTGTTTTTTTTTCTCTGCATTGTCCGTGATGATATAACTTTTTCTATTTTTTTAAATTTAATTACTGAAAGTTTTTATTGTAGCTACAGCGCTTTTTCAACCATAAATCACAAGTTACTTTGAGCACTACCCATATACACTAGTGCACAATCCACATGGTTCTCCAAATTAATTAGTGTTCGTAGGAAAGCAGACACTCACTCTCATCAGATACGTTTGGCGAAATTCCTGCAAGAATATAATCTTGTGCTCCAAACGGGACCATGTACACTCCAGTGCTGCTAGCATCTGTACATTTTGGCCTGCTAGCACCGTATAGTTCATATCTGGAACTGAATGTGTAGGCGGCAACGATGGGTTGCCGTTCGATGAGCAGCAGCAGCTAGCGTGCAAGCAGCCGATCCAAGCTAATTAAGGTTCACGTGGAAGCCGGCAGACCTTTTACTGAAAAGCAAGTGGCAGCCAGTACTGTTCACGTGAGTCTGATCATCATCCGGTAGATTAATTCGATCGCAACTAGGCACCATGAATCATCCATCCATCTTTGCTAGTCACGGGCTGTAAGTTTGAGTGCTAGTCGTCGTAGTTATCCATTGAGTTCACCGTCTTCTCATGCCCTGTCCTTGTTCTTTTTAGAAGGCTACGGGCCGATAGCTCTTGGCTACGACTGAAAGGTCTGATAAATAGTTCTAGCTAATACATGCTAAAACCAAAAACCGACCAAAAAACCCAAAAAAAGAGGACCGTACGATGACTACAGCATGCAGCTAGCTCTAGCGTAAAGGAGATAAGGAAGATGATATATGATCAAGTAGGAACCACGAAAAGAACGTCCTTGTACGTATGACATTTATCTTGTCGTCGCGTTTGCAGACTAGCCACAGTTCACAAAAGCGACGTCCACGCAAGTTGGAACTCCACAGTACATGACATCCGTTGCCCTCTTGATTCCTCCAGAGACCTGACTTGGATATGTGAGGAGGAAGAAAGGCTGAGAGAAAAACCAGCTGGCTAGAGAGAGATGCATGGGAAGAAAGAGACACAGATCGAAGAGAGAGAGAAACAAGTGAAAAGAATTTGATAAAAAAAAAGCAAGGAATATATGACGGCCACGACTTTTGCAACCTAGCTCTCTGTATATACTACTTATATCTAGCTAGATGCTCCAGTAAAATGGATCTCTCTAGTAAGAAAACAAAACAATAATACACTATATATATATATATATATATATATATATGTCTCTACACATTTATATATATCTCACTGATGCAGGCTCAGAAACTTAATTTACAAAGGGAAAATCCTATGGCTGTAATTAATTTGTAGAGCTCGGTCTCGCGGTCATTTTGGTCATGGACGTTGTGTCAGGACGATCGCTGTAATTAATCCGATGTCGTCGCGGTCTCGCTCTGTCATGTCCTTTTCTTTCTCGTGCGGTGAAACGTACAGTAACTGGCTAGCTATAGCGTCGTGCTAGCTCGTCCTAGCTTGCTTCTTGTACGTCTTACTGATCGATCGATGGACCTGGTGAAAAACAGCGGCATCACACGGCCGGTCGACTGACCTGCTAGCTACAAGAAATTAGACTGCAACTAACTATACACAACATGAAACAGGGCAGTAGCATTACCAGCAACTTCTGGTGTGATTTGTAGAGAATGATCGTGTCAGATTCATGCTAAGCAAGGTTGTCAGTATCATGATACGTTCTACCGGTGTTCCTGTATAATTTCTGCGTTAAAAATTATGATAAAAAATTTGTTTTTGTTCGTACGTACGCATGCAGTCTGTGCCGGTGTACCTGTCGGAGATGGCGCCGGCGCGCCTCCGTGGCATGCTCAACATCGGTTTCCAGCTGATGATCACGATCGGCATCCTGGCGGCGGAGCTCATCAACTACGGCACCAGCAAGATCGAGGCCGGGTGGGGGTGGCGCGTCAGCCTTGCGCTCGCGGCGGTGCCGGCGGCGATCATCACGCTGGGTGCGCTGTTCCTCCCCGACACGCCCAACTCCCTGATCGACCGCGGGCACCCGGAGGAGGCGCGGAGCATGCTCCGGCGCATCCGCGGCACGGACGACATCGGCGAGGAGTACGCGGACCTGGTGGCGGCGAGCGAGGAGTCGAAGCTGGTGCGGCACCCGTGGCGCAACATCCTGAAGCGCAAGTACCGCGCGCAGCTGACCATGGCCGTCTTCATCCCCTTCTTCCAGCAGCTCACCGGCATCAACGTCATCATGTTCTACGCGCCCGTGCTCTTCAACACCCTCGGCTTCAAGAGCGACGCCTCCCTCATGTCCTCCGTCATCACCGGCCTCGTCAACGTCTTCGCCACCCTCGTCTCCATCTTCACAGTCGACAGGTTCGGCCGCCGCAAGCTCTTCCTCCAGGGCGGCGCGCAGATGATCGTGTGTCAGATCGTGGTCGGGACGCTGATCGCCATCAAGTTCGGGACGAGCGGGATCGGCGAGATCCCCAAGGGGTACGCGGCGGTGGTGGTGCTCTTCATCTGCGTCTACGTCGCCGGCTTCGCGTGGTCGTGGGGGCCGCTGGGGTGGCTGGTGCCGAGCGAGATCTTCCCGCTCGAGATCCGGCCGGCGGGGCAGAGCATCAACGTCTCCGTCAACATGCTCTTCACCTTCGCCATCGCGCAGGCATTCCTCACCATGCTCTGCCACATGAAGTTCGGCCTCTTCTACTTCTTCGCCGGCTGGGTCGTCATCATGACCATCTTCATCGCGCTCTTCCTCCCGGAGACCAAGAACGTGCCCATCGAGGAGATGGTGCTCGTCTGGAAGGGGCACTGGTTCTGGGGCCGATTCATCGGTGACTCCGACGTCCACGTCGGCGGCAACCACGCTGGCCTCCAGATGGCCAACGACGACAAGGGCGGCGACGCCTAATCGACTAGCGTCCAACTATGCTATGCTATGCTGTGCTGTGCTTCTCCTTCGCTTTGTTGGTGCCTAGTTAATTGTTAGCTGCTAGTTTGCCTAGTCGCTCGTGTATTTGTGTGTTTGTCTCGCCAAATTCTTGCACAAGATGTACCACTGTCAATTATCATATATATCATACATGGAAGAATCAGCGTTTCATTCCTGAAAATTACGATGCTTCGATTAGCTGAAAATTCTTGCAGCATGACCCTTTCTGAATGGGCAAGTGATCCGAAAGCACAGATTTTTCCTATGTTGGATAGTGTAGTATATAACCCGTACGAAGAGCAGTGTCGTACCTCAATGCTAACAACAGTAATAAAACGATATCTGAACCTGAATTCAAGTAGATGCATCCTTAATTTAGACATCCGGACCCCAGAATCATACCTAAAGAAAAGGTGCAACTTTAACAACTTTCCGGTTTCAGCTTGCAGCAAGAACCAGATGCTACTCGTCTCTGGATAAACATACTGAACTGGATGTTACCAATTCAATTCCCAAAGGAATTTGTTCCACATCAAAGCTTATGCCCTGCGACAACGCGAAGGATTTATTCAAAAGTGCTGATACTTGATACAATCCCCATATGTCTTCAAATGGACTCAACAATATAAGAATGAAATATACGATATGAAGGCGCTGCTCAGCATATTGTTTGAGCTTTATTCACAAAAATAAACAGGAAACTTGGAACCTCCTTGTCCCATTGCTTTGCAGACCTTGACAGCCTAGATAGCCGTGCTTGAATGATCTCACTGCGACTTTCCCTCCATCTGAGTTTGCTTCAGCAGATCCCTGGCACCGGCATATTCCATCGGTCTAGAACCCAGCAATGGCATTGGCATGTTTCTGTCTCTTGAATTCTTCAGCAAAAAGCCCGAGGCATATCCAGAACGAGCATGCCGTGAACTCTGCGACTTGTGTGAAGATGTGCCAGCCACAAGCCTGGAAGATTTGCGATCCGATCTAACACCTCGATCAGAATGATGGGAAGAAGAGATTATGCGGGTATGACGGTCAGAGACCTCCTTTGAGCCAGTCGCCCTTACAGGCTGCTTGTTGTAGACAGCAAGGCTTGGCAACAGACCTAGCAGGTACTTCTTCAGGTGCTCGTCTCCAACATTCTTCTGTGCTGGGTTGCCGTCTAGGTTGATGGCTTCCAGAGAATTGTAGTTCGCAGCCAGCTGGCCAAGGCCCTTGGATGTAGAAATCTTGTTGTGGCGCAAGTCCAGAACCTTTAGCTTCAGAAGACGGTGAAGACCATCTACCTCACTAATCTTGTTACCAGCCAGATATAATTCCTTCAAAGAAGAACAGGAGGCCAAACCTAACAAATGCTCCACAACATATGTCAATGAACTTGAAGGCAAAACTTCTTCAAATTTTCAATTGTATGCATATATAAACCATAAGTACAATGCACTTTATTGCAAAGAAATGCAGAATTTCGCTTTCAATATTCATGCATTGGGTTTTTTTAATCCAAATCATTCAACATAGTGACGACTGCGGAGCATAATGAACTCTCATCAGAGCCCGCTAATGGAGAAAAAGACAAAAATCATTTATCTAGACAGGCTAGACTCCCCCTCTACCATTTATGAACAGAAATTGATGTATGGTTTCCCCCTCTAGCATTGTAGGAACGGAAATTGATCATACGGTAAAGATATAAATTAAAACAAAGCATATAAAATAAGGAGAAAGTAAAAGATGTTAATATTAATACCGTGGCCGATTTTAGATATCCTATTATAGCTGATGTCCAGCAAGCGCAAGCGTGTTAATTCTCTAAGGCCTTCGATTATTGAGATATTATTCTTTGACAGGCTTAACATGTGAAGACCTTTCGGAAGAGCTCCTGCAGTTATTTGCACTGTGCAGAAAGACCCCAATGTTAGAGAATTTTATGGTATCATCTTCCTAAAACAAATGAGAAGCATGGCATTAATTACGAATCTTCTGAATTATGGAAGAAAAATCTCACCAACTGAGTTCCCCGATAAGTTCAGTAGGCGTAGGCCTGAGAATGCGCTCAGCCTCGGGATCGCAACCAAACCAAGGTTGGCCAATTGTGCAGATGAAGAAGCAGGAGTTAATTTTGAAATATAAGTGTAAGCAATCTCCATGCCAAGGGGACTTTTAGCATCAGGCCGCACAGCAGGAACACCAGTCGCTGGCTCAATATGTTTTGTCAATGCAGAATTTGAACTTTCTCCTTGCTCCTCCACAATGGTGTCATTGTCAATATCAATTTGACTGATCCAGTCCTCGATCCTTTTAATGCTATAAGTTCTAGGAGTGAGCTCATTTGGGTCCTCATCAAAATGCCGGTTGCCATTAATTGCACTTTCATTGTGTTCAGCTTCTTCACTAATATCCTTTGAATCGGACATGTTCTTTAAATCAGGCAGGTCAATGACAAGTGATTCATGGTAGAGAGCACTATCTCTGTTCCACAACTTCTCTTCTCTCTCTTGATCTATAGCTTCATTGACGCCACCATCATTGCCAGAATGGTGACAACCATCCCCCGAATCAGCACAGAAAGGGGCAACTGGATTAACTGAATGGTCACCACTAATATATTTGCCATCCCAGTATTCATGACTTAGCATCCCATCCCTGACAAAATTTAGTTCTACACTAGCAGTGGACCGTTGACCCCCTTCAGCAGCATCAGGGCGACCTACTGAAGCATTCTCCTCATAGTTTAATGCTTTATAGACATTTGGAGAAGAAGGTCCAACACAATGTACATCCAAATTTGATTTAGAGTGATGCATTTCATCACCACTCAGGTAGTCAACCTTCTCATCATCCATTGAACATAAATCCTCGAAAGATCTGCACCGAGGCCCTGGTATCTCAGAATCAACAGAACCTTCTAGTTCAATACTAGAATTATTCTGAAATACAGCAGATTGTGATCTTGGAAAGTTGTTTTGGGCATAAGACATGTGATGCCTGTCAGAGTGACCAGCATGGTGACCTGAATGTTCATAAATATCATGACTGATCAGGTCAGATGAGGCATCAAAAGTATTCTCAATGTTCTTGCTGCACAACTTAGCAGATTGTCCAACAGCTGTATTGCTCTTGAAACTAGAGCAATGGCATTTGTGATCACGGTCTACAATATCGCATTCAGTGCCTTCACTACAATGATGGTCACAATCCTTTTGAAGCATGTTTCCAAGAGACTGGCTCTGATGGTCACAATCCTTTTGAAGCATGTTTCCAAGAGACTGGCTCTTCTTTAGGTGACCAATCACCTCACCATTGTCAGAGCAAGCATATCTATTCAAATCCTCACATCTCCAGCATTCTTGATGAGTCCTCAGATCTCCAGCATTCTTGATGAGACGGTGGGCTAGTATCATACTGCCAACTGACAGCTGAACGATTATTTCATCTGTCATCTGGTTTTGAATTGCTTATCCAGTTGTGGACTTCACTGTCAGATCTCGAGAATCCTACTGTGAAGCAGCGAGCATGGTTTCGTCTGACAGCAGAAAACCCTCCTAAAAGTAAACAAGAAAAGAAAGGAATAGTTGGAGCCAAATTTGTTGAAACGCACTAATCAATCCAACAGTTTCTTCAAGGGAATACAATGGGGGGAACCAACCGAAATGCAATAGGTACTTTTCCATACCTTTGATCTTTGTTGTGTGGCAGAGGATGAAAAGCAGAAAAACCTAACCATAAGTCAGCTCTGATGTCACTGTCAGCTGAGCTTACACCAGATTAATGTAATCACGAGCACACCACAAACAGAGTCGATCCAATCACATTGCTAAATCACAGGACAATCTTAGAAGAGAGCTCAGCAAATGTGTTACATCTCAGCTACTGTTGGAAATTAACCATAATCAACAAAAAGACCATCCAATGCTCGGCGTAATCTCCAGATGTACGATGGGCTTATTCCCAAAGGCAAGGATAAGTTGATTGCAGAATTGTTGCAAACCCACACCCACCTCGAGGTGCGAGACGTGTATGACCCCTTGATATCTGCCAGACTTGAAGAAGGATTTAGGAACTAGACAAGTTGAAAAGGATGCATATGGTCGGAAAAATCCTGTAAAAAGTAAAACGTATGACTATGAGTGATCGGGCAAACACGATCCGAAACATGTAAAATCTTGTGACATTTGGTTTTCCCATGCCAAGCATATATAGCAAAAATCCAAATCGTTTGCAGTTTCTTTTGTGTCAAAATGTGGTGGTCATGAACTGTAAATGTACTCAATTACTAAGGAAAAGCATTCCCTAATGACCAGAAACGCAACAGTAACCATAGCCAACATTTAACTGAAAAATAGAAACCAGAGGAGTACAAATCTATTGAATTACACGCAAAAAAGAATACCAAAGCACATCCATCCAGTGCTAAGTTGCCAGCCCAGATTATCCCCTCCCTTGCAAGTTGCAACAAGGACAAGATCCAGATCAGAAGGGCTCTCATTCTTACCGATCCCATACCTGGACCCAACCACAATTATTGAGATTTGATCATGGCATTCGCACTCTCTCTCTCTCTCTCTCTCTCTCTCTCTCTCTCTCTCTCTCTCTCTCTCGTGAGTGAGTGAGTGAGCATGGCATTCGCACTTTTGCCAGTTCCACACAGATGGGCCAAGCGATGCCCCTCGGGGACATCGACCTCACATGCGGTGGGGCGCATATCCCCGTCATGACCACAACTAGCCATTTGCACGAGAGAGACAGATCTCCTTACATTGAATTGCATTGCACAGCCGTAAAGAACACACCTTTTTCGATAATCATCATCTTTATTGCGCAAATAAAACAACTTTCCATTCTATGTTGAGAGCAGGCATTTTTTTTAATCTCTGGAATTGAATCAAGAGGGACAACGCAGCTAGCTTCCACCGCAACACGAATAGAATTCTGCCCCCACGCAATTGATAAATCTGCGTCTAATACAACCCATCGCTTTTGGGTGAAGATCACAGCACCATGTTCTTGCTTCGTCGAGACCAAATCTAAGAAACAGAAATCCGCAACCAAAACTAAATACGGGCCAACGAACCAATAACAGCGCAAATCTAGCATCTAATCAAACAGAAATCTCTAATAACAGCACCGATCCTCAAAGAGGAGAATCTCTCGAAGAGAAAAATGCCCATCATAATCCACGAGAGAAGAGGAGCAAGGAAACCGTGTGTTACCTTCCCCTCCCCGCGGCTCTCCCCTCTGCCCCGTCCAAGAAGGCTCGTCTCGGCTCCAGCTCGTGTGCAGTGGACGGCGATGCTTGACATGCTCGGATTGGATCTGCGCGCCTACGAACTTCCCGTGGAGTTGTACTCGATTTTTTTAGAGAAGTTGTACTCTGATTGGAGACACGTTTCAGGGGAAGGAATCCGGAAAGATGAGTTTTTTTCTTTCTTTTTTCTGGTGAGAAAACGAGGATTCGAGGAGGGTGGGTGCTGTGGTAGCGCCGCGCTGGTGGGGCAATCGCAAGCTAGCTGCTATTTATTATTGTGATGTGAGGTGGTTGAGGACGGCAAGGCAAGGTTGGACTGAGAGGAGGCTGCAACTCTCTACTAGCATCTTGCGTGTTTCAGGAACCAGGATTGCCTTCTCTGTTTCTTTACTTTTTTTTTTCTTTCTGTAAGACTTGGGGTTTGGTGGTGTAAGCTGAAGAAGAGGATCGTGCATTGCCGTCTTTGGCCTCCTCCCACGGCCAGAGAGCGTGCGAGGGAAGGTGGCGTGATCGGGGACCGCACGAGGAGAGGAGGCACGGTCAGGGTATGCATGAGAATGGTGGTATAGCCAAGCTATGCGCGAGGGAGAGGTGGCGCAATACGGAGCCACACGAGAAGGTGGCGTGGTACAGGGCGATGTGCCATCGAAGCAGCACGACGATAAGCGCAGGACGACAAAGCTGGCAAAGATGGGATGACAACGCCGGCAAAGGGGACGCCGTCGTCGGAGGAGAGATGAGCTGCCGCGCCGATAAAGAGAAGCCGCCGCCACCTCCCCCTCACGCACATCCCGACCACGCCACTCCCTCGCGCGCATCCTAGCCACATCATATCCCCTCGCGCGGTCCCCGACCGCACCACCTCCCCTCGCGCGTTCTTTGGCCATAGGAGAAGGCCAAAGACGGCAATACACGTGGGAGAGGGCCAAATACGGCATTTCCATGCGCTAGGGCCAAAATGGCCGAGAATTCGGAGAAGAGAAGCACCTACCTTCGTTGTTCAAGGCACCCAAACTTGTATGAGTAACCGTCCGTGCCATTCGTTGACCATTGAAAAGTCTATCATCCACCTCTTACCTGTGTGATTCCTCTACCTTTAGCAAACTAGCTAGTTTGTGTGGCTACACTCGTGACTTCTCACTTACATTTGTGTTGATGTTCATCCCCTACCACAAAGAGCATCCACTATCATATATACTAGGAAGATATTGCACACTACGTTACGCCGGTTAAAGCAATGAAGTTTGGGAATGAATAAGGCATCAAATAGTTTGAGAATCACATGTAACATAGATAACAAATCGACAACAAATATATAATTGAATCACATATGAATTTTACCCGTGGAAGGAGTCGGCGAGCGCTGAGAGCCTTCACGTAAATCATTCAGCGTGATGTGTAGATCCTATTTAAAGGAAAATAAGCAGTCAATTCAGGCTTTCACACCTTAACACAGTTCAATACATCAAATAATTACCTAGGAGCAAATTGATTTAGGAACATAGATAAGCAGCAATTGTTTGGCTTCTCCTTGATCCATCCTCTTCTTTTTTACATTGCAACTACTTTCATATTTATTACAAAACTGTAAGCAAAACTGAGAAAAGAACATATAGTATATAACCAATTCAGAAAAAGAGGAATTTCCCAAGGCACACCATGCATAAGTTCATCTTTTGTTTGGCTTGGCATCATAGTTGATATCAAAACCATAAATCTTCTTTCCTGTGCAAGAACAAATGTAATTCATGGTTTCTCAATGGCCTGAATAGAGTTACATAACTTTATTCAATGTAATTGGAGCTAAACTCTTCACCAGTAAAAAGAGGTCAATAAAATAGTTTCCTATGCATCTCTTTTATCATTCAAGAACTGAGCAATAGATTACTAGCCGTAGAAATGAATAAATCCTAAACCCTAAACTATAGTTCCATACGTTCGGATATGCAAAATGTACTTAAAGAAAAGAACACCCCAAATATGGTAGAAGAAAGCATGGTATGATTTAGCTGTTTTGGAGCAATCACTGTTAACAAATAGACATAAGGCAATGGATATGTTGAATCTTAGATATCATGACAAATAAGTAAGCATAGGCAAATAACAACTACAAAATGATCTAAGTCTTCGTCGATTTATCAATGAACAACACGAAAATAGGTAACATCCTGAAACTAATGGCCTTGTAATTAATGGAAAGAATAGCCTAAATATGGTATAAGAAAGCATGGCATGTTGTAGCTGTCCTGGAGCAATCGCTGTTAACAAATAGACATATTTATATAGAGATTGTGATGGTCATATCCTGCATGAAGCATACATGATTCATTATCAGTATAAGCGCATACACACATAATTTTACATGCTAAACACAACATATGTCGAGACCCGAATATGCAAACTCGGTCTCTCTGTGTAAACTGCACTAGTCCAGGATCACGCTAGTGCACACAGTCAAACATATATGCCATCATAGTCATACACACGACAATAATAAGGAAAAACTAGAATATCGATAAAATATCAAGGTACGACCTTATGGCCAAGCTTACAATATCTCTAGCCGGAAGGGCTTAACAAAATAGCAGCGGAAATCCAAAATAAAGCGTAGCGACCAATCGACAAGCCACAGGCTATCGAGTGGAGAACGAAGCCTAATCCGTGAAGTCGTCATAGTACTCCCCTTCTGGCACCTCCTGCTGATAGTACTCCTCTCCCTCAACTGAGCAACATAGGCGTAAAGCCGTGAGTACATTGGTACTCAGCAAGTCGTTTGTAACAATAAATGCAATATAACATGCAAGGCTTACCAAAGGAAGGCTGAAAGGTTAATTTGCATAAAGACATTTATTGATGAAATATATTAAATAACTTGAAAGCGAAAGTTAACTGAAAACAGTAATAATAGATAATCAAAGGGATAAACATGAACCACTTGTGAACACCAATTCACAAGTTTAAACCAACAGTGAACTACCTGTCCACTCCCAACATAAACCACCAGGTTATAAATAAAACACTAACCCTCGTGTGAAATCCCCGAGCACTGTCCACGTCCGAGGACACGGCTATTCGAATAGTTTTACACTCTGCAGAGGTTGCACAACTGTACCCACACGATGTGATTAGCCTAGGCCTAAGGAAATCACAACAAGGCCTTTACAATGCTCTACCTCAATACAATCCTGCCCGCTAGGGTTTCATCACACCCCCTTGCGCCACATGGAAATCGGCAACCATGTTCATCACAATGGCGAATCGAATTGAAATATTACAAATTAATCAGCCAGTCCATCCCATAATAGACATGTGGTTTGCGATTAAGCTCGAGATCAATGGCGCACAAAGTTAAGTCCTTAACATTACCCGGCGAGACTACCACATCCCCAAAGTACAAGCGTACTTCCCCTTTCTTGCGATCACTCGCCCGAGTGCAAAACCAATTTGTATAACCAAGCCAACGTCACACCAATGCGTGGCACAAATTTTAATACACGTGGCACCAACCACGGTTCCATATATCATTAAGTCAAATTAATAATTTAATATGCGATGAGACCAAGCGTAGATATAAACTAGCTAAGCAATCTAATCGTACCAACCCATGTGATAAATAAACTAGCATCACTAATAAATTTCCCAACCTATGGTGACAAAGGCATCATGGTAATTCAAAGCGTCAAGGAGGTGTAAAAGCAATTGGGACAATATCTACACGCACAGCGGTTTGAATAAAAATAGCAATGCAATGTAATTTAAAGCAAAAATAATTAAATAATAGTTTGTAAAACTGGGTTCAACATGATCAAGGGACACGACTTGCCTTCGTTATGCTCAGCGGGGTACTCCTGGTCTTCTGGCGCGAAACCTGCTCCTCCGGAATCCGAATCTAACGAGAGAGAAAACAACCGGAAACAAAGAAACACATAAAATGACAAGCAAAAGAACTCAAAAATTCACAAAAACAGAACCAACAGCTAGAGCTCGATTTTAGATGAATTTAGAAAAAAAAACGGGGTCAATCGGAGCTAGGACGGAGGAGAACGGGCTCCCGGAAAATTAATTCAAAATTAATTCGGAAAAAATGAAAAAACTCTTGTCTTTGTGAACCGGTTCACCGAATTCGAGTTCACCGTGGACCCGGTCCACGTAATAGCTGCATGGGGCGGCGGGTGACGGCGGGGGCGCCGGCGTGGCGGCGGCATATCTTGCCACGTGGCGCGTCTTGGCGTGGCGGTGGCGTGGCTGCCACGTGGCTCGAGGGCGGCTAGGGCCGGCGTGGCGCCGGCGTGGCATGCCACGTGTCGTGCCACGTGGCCTAGGGCTGGCGTGGCACGCGCCGGTGCTGCCACGTGGCTAGGGCTGGCCGGCGGCGCGGCGGCGGCGGCGGCAGTATCCGGCAGCGGGAGGCGGACACGCGGCGGTCGAGCCCTCGGCTCGAGATCGAAGCGGCGGCGAGATCGCGCGGCGGCGCGGCGACAGGCGGATCGGCGGCGCGTGGCGGCTCGCCGCGCGCGTCGTCGCGCGCGGCGCGCGGCGCGGGCGAAGCGCGAGATCGCAGCCAGCGGGCGGCGCGTGGCGGGCGCGGAGGTGGATCGGCGGCGCGTGGCGGCGCGCGCGCGAGGCGACGGTCGCGGCGCGCGGCGCAGCCGCCGAGGCGCGGCGAGGCGAGCGCGCGGCGCGAGCGGCAGGCGACGCGCGACGCGGCGGCGCGAGGCTCACCGGCGGCGGCGGCTCTCGCCCGGCGACCTCGGCGACGCGGCGGGTGCGAGGCGGCGGGGCGGCGGCGAGAGTTTCGGCGACGCACGCGAACCGAGGATGAACGCGAGTTTTATCACGTGAACCGAGGCAATCCCGATCGATTCTGACGCACGGCGAACGCGGATTAGGTTAGACGGCTGGGATTGGGCCACGCGCGGGATCGGACGGCCGGGATGGTTAGGAGTTAGGGTTTCTGCGGCGCGGGGTGAGCAGTGGGATCGCGCGCGCGACGCGGCGCCGAGGCGAGGCGAGGCGCGGGCGCTGCTGTGCCGCCAGCGTCAGTATGCGATCTTGTGACAGCGTGGCGCGCGCGAGATCGAGCGGCGGCGGCGGGTCTGCGCGGAAAAGGTCTGTGTGGCGTGCGCGGCGGGATGGGTGACGCGTGGAGGAGAGAGGAAGATCGGGCGGCGGAGGTTATTTCCTTTTCTTTTCTTTTTCCAGAAATTCAAATAAACTTCTAAAAGCTCTAGAAAATAGCAAATAAATCCGAAAAATTCACCAAAAATACCAGAAAATTCCTTGTGACACAAGGAACACAAATAAAATATTTTCAACTTATGTTAATGTTTATTTTAATCACATTAAATCATTTAAAACTTTAGAAATTCATTTGAAGCTTCAATTAATTTCAGAAAATTCCAGAAAATTCATTTTTGAAATCCAGGCTTTAAAAATCTCAGAAAAACAGGATGTTACAAACCTTACCCCCTTAAACGAGATCTCGACCCCGAGATCTGGGCCAACTAAGAGAATAGGTTCGGAAACTCTGCTCTGAGATCCTCCTCGCGCTCCCAGGTGGCTTCCTCCTCGAATGGTTGCTCCACCAACTTTGCAAAACGGACCGCTTTATTCCGGTGACTCGCTCGACACTTCCAAGATTTTGGTGGGTGCTCTTTGTATGACAGATCCTCCTGCAGTCAACGGCCTCAACGGCACAACCTCCTCAGTGCGCGCGAGCACTTCTTGGTGGGACACATGAAAGGCGTCATGTACCCCATCAAAGATGCGAGTAGCTCAAGCGATAAGCAACCTCTCCCTGCGTTTGAGAATCTGAGCGGACCCACATATCTCGGTGCAAGCTTCCCTTTTAGTGAAATCTCTTCACACCTTTGAATGGTGTGATCCTCGATACACAAAGTCATCGGCTCAAAACTCGACTCCCGCGTCAGTATCTGCGCATAGCTTTTACATGCGGCACAGGCGACTTTCAACCTTTCTGAATCAAGCGGACCTTATCCTCGGCTTCTTTCAAACAATCGGGCCAAAACTCGACCTTCCCCGTCTCTTTCCAATTGAGAGGGTCTGCATTTCTGCCATACAATGCCTCAAGCGGTGACATCTCGCAAAGCGGCACGATAAGCGTTGTTGTATGAGAACTCGCAAAGGAAACAATCGTCCCACTTAGACCCATGATCAAGCACACAAGCTCTCAACATGTCCTCGAATCTGATTAACTCGCTCTGTCGACCATCCATGCGGGGGTGATATCTTTATCTTGAAATTCGGTGAGTTCCCATAGCCTTATGGAAACTACCCCAAAGCCGAGAGGTGAATCTGCGATCCACGATCGACACAATCTTCTTGGGCACACCATGCAAACTGACTATCCTGGACATATATAGCTCTGCCAATTTGTCACCACTGTAAGTCGTCTTAACTGGAATGAAATGAGCAACCTTGGTCAAACGGTCCACAATGACCCAAGTTGAATCATGACCCTCTTTGGTTTTAGGCAAACCGACTATAAAGTCCATACCAATTTCTTCCCACTTCCACTCAGGGACTTTTAATGGTCAGAGCAAACTGCGCAGTCTCTCGGTGCTCTGCCTTTACTCTCTGACAAACATCGCAAAGGGCTACATACTCAGCAATCTCACGCTTCATGTTTGGCCACCAATACTTATCCTTAATGTCCTGGTACATCTTGGTACTGCCTGGATGAATCGAATATAGTGACTCATGAGCCTCTTTTAAGAACACATCCTTTAGTTTTTGATTGTTGGGCACACACAAACGCTGCTTGAACCACAAGGTTCCCTGGTCATCCCCTGAAAATCCTGACTCTTTACCTTCCCTTAAATTCTTTCTGATCCGCTGAAATGCCTCATCATCCGATCGAGCACAGTGAATCGACCGCCCAAAGTAGGTTTGCATCTCCATAGCGCCAAAATCTGCTCAACCAACTCAAGGTTAAGCTTCTGAAATTCCTCATGCAAAGCTGGCTGACTCTCTCGAACCATCACTGAATTGCAGTATACCTTTCCTGCTCAAGGCGTCTGCAACAACATTAGCCTTCCCGGGATGATAATGTATGCCCACATATAATCCTTTATCAGTTCTAACCACCTCCTCTGCTCGAGGTTAAGCTCGGACTGGGTAAAGATGTATTTGGACTCTTATGATCCGTGTAAACCTCACATCATTACCCATCGGATAATGGCGCCAAATCTTTAAAGCATGCACTACGTGCCAACTCTAAATCATGGGTAGGGTAGTTCTCCTCATGCGGTCTCAACTGGCGTGAGGCATAGGCTACCACTCTCTTGTCTTGCATCAAGACACAACCCAAACCTTTGCGTGAAGCATCGCAAAATATCTCAAAATCCTTGTTAATATCAGGCAACACAAGCACTGGGGCTGTGGTCAAACTCTCCTTAAGTTTACAAAACTTTTCTCGCACTCTGGCGTCCAAGTGAATTTCTTTTCCTTTTGAGCAAGCGTGTGAGGGTGCAGCCACACCGGAAAATCCTCAATAAAGCGGCGGTAGTATCTGCCATACCAGAAAACTCGACTGGTAATCTGAAGTGGGTATTGCCAATCCAAAACATCACTTACTTTCCACGGGTCAGCTGCGACTCCTTCTGCTGTCAACACATGCCCTAGAAAGCGACTTTCTTCATCAAAACTCACATTTGCTGAACTTTGCATACAACTGATTATCTCTTAATTTCTGCAATGCCAACCTCAGTGCTCTCTGATGCTCCTCCTCGATCTTGGAATATATCAATATGTCGTCAATGAACACAACGACAAACTTGTCCAAATACTCCATAAACACCTTATTCATCGGATACATGAAATATCTTTGGAGCATTAGTCAAACCAAATGACATCACTTTGTGAACTCGTATAGACCATAACGAGTCGAGAAGGTCGTCTTGGGTATGTCCTCCTTACGTATCCTCATCGATGATATCGATCTCAAATCAATCTTGGAGAATACTCCTGCTCCCTTAAGCTGGTCAAGCAGTCATCGATCACAGGCGGAGGGTATTTATTCTTGACGGTGACCTCATTAAGTGCTCTGTAGTCCACACACATCTGCGGCTACCATCCTTTTCTTGACGAACAACACGGCGCTCCCCACGGGGGCGAACTCGATCGATGTAACCCTTATCCAACGGCTCCCGAATTTGCTTCTTCAACTCGCCAAATCATTGGCGGGCATCCGATAGGGTCTCTTGGAAATCGGAGCGGTACACGCACAAGCTCAATCGAAACTCAACCTCCCTCTCTGGTGGCATACGGAAGATCATGCGAAACACGTCGGGTACTCTCCGACAACCGTACACCTCCAACCGGATTACCTTACTCGGCAAATCATGGTAGCTCTGGTGGCACTCAGCGGCTGCGAATCGCACCTTAACTCCATCTGAATTGGTTAAGGTCAACGCTCTGCTCCACAGTCTAACACTACTGCTGCTTCGGCCAATCCATTCCCAAGATTACATCTAGGACGTGCATATCCAACAAAATCAGTCGGCTCTGAACTCAACTCCTGAATGGTTATCCTAACTCTGGACAACCTAGGTTGGACCTCAACTTCGGATCCGGGATTGGATTAAAAGAACAGATCCAAGTGCAACAGATTTTCAATTGTTGCTTTAAAGCAAAACTTCGAGAAACAAGCGAATGCGAAGCTCGAGAATCAAATAAAGCGGTGGCGAGGCCAGATATGCGAAACGTCATCGATCACGCGTCTGCGCTGCTGTGCATCCTCTGCGGTGGCGTGGTTCACGACCTCTCACCACCGGCGTCTGCGGCCTGTCTGGCCGGGTGCTCCTCGTCTGCTCCCGGGGTAGGGGTACGGCCGGTGTGGCTCCCAAGTCAAAGCGAATCGGTGTCGGGTGCGCCTCGAGGGCACTTGCTAGCATAGTGTCCCACTTCATGACACTTGAAGCAAGTGATGGGCGCTGCTGGATTATTACTCTTCTGCTGCTTTGCTGCTGTCCACTGGAACCACTAGGGCGCCGTCTGGATCAAATCGCGCGGAGTGCAGTGGGTCGAAACCACGAAGGCTAGCTGCTGCTGCTTCTTCTTTGTGGCGCTCGTGCGGGTGGTAGGAACCAAAACGAGGCCTCGAGGCGGTGTGGCCGTGATCCTGCTGGATCAACCTCCTCTTGCGAGACTCCTCGAGCTCGCGGCGACTCTCCTCGATGAGTATGGCCTTATCCACCAACTGCTGGAAACTGGTATAGTCGTTACCTACGACTTGCACCTTCAAAGCTGGGTTCAAGCCCTTCTTGAACCTCTTACGCGAGCTGCATGCATCGCTACATCCTCAGCGCGTGAGCGAGCCAAGTGAGTGAATTTATTGAGGTATTCACTCACCGAGTTTCCTCTGCTGGAACTCCGAAACTCATCCTTCTTCATCTCAACCACTCCCTCCATGACATGAGCGGTGTGGAAAGCCTTTGCGAATTCCTTCCGGTGATATTGTGCTGATCCTCATGGGCGGCACGATGGTTCTCCACCACTCTGCTGCTGGTCCCTCAGGCGATGTCTTGCATCTGACACCTTCTCCTGTCGGTGCAGGCCAAGTTGATTTCTTCTCAATGAAACGGACCCGATCGTCGGCCTCAAAACTCGATGAGCCCGGAGAAAGCAGCGGTCTCGTCCTCATAAACTCTGCATAGCCGGTCTGCGGCGATGTCTTTGGCGGTGGTGCGGCTCTGGTGCTTGTCGCCGCATCATAGTCTGCATTCCACGCATCATGGTGCATCATCGTATGCGGGCCATCAAGAATCGGCGAGGCGGGGTCCAAGGCAGTGGCACCGGGCTGCGCACCTTTGTTCTCTGGGTCCTGGTTCCCCTGGTTGCGGCTGGAGGAGTTCCTGGTGTCAACCATCTTGCTCTGAAAAGAAAACAACTGCTGACTGACCAAAGGTGAAAGACGAGAGGGAAAAGCATAGATAAGAGGTAAATGCGTCTAAGGGGGTTCTGCTTAATGGAGATCTAACTAAACAAACACTTAGCCAAGAGGCTAACTAAGAAACTGAACACAAATAAACTCCAATAAAAGATTTGACATGATCGCAATATAATGCTTTTAGGGCAATATTTGCAGCTCACATCACACTCAACTGCAAATAAAATCCAACGTGTCTACTCGCACTATCTACTCTGAAGGCTCCCACTCGGGTCCTGA
The DNA here is from genome assembly GCA_036346265.1 of Melocanna baccifera. Classification (NCBI taxonomy): domain Eukaryota; kingdom Viridiplantae; phylum Streptophyta; class Magnoliopsida; order Poales; family Poaceae; genus Melocanna; species Melocanna baccifera. Next base: position 581,620 of record CM070696.1, read on the forward strand.
CAAATAGGGTACACTGCTATCGTCCTCAGAATCGCTGTAGACAACCCACGAGTTGCGGATCGGCGCGCTCGCTCGATGGCCGGAGTGAACCGACTAAGGTAGGCGCGACGATCTCGGTGATCTGACGTCTCTCCTCTGGACTCGGCGGTGTAAGCGACGGTAGAAATCTGAGCGGCTGCGGCGGGGCTCCTCCCAGGCAGCTCTGGTAATCTCGGGGTGGCTCCGTACTGCTCCTTGAACTTCCGGACGAGTCTGGCCATGTTGATCTTGTATAGCTTGCAAAGTCGACGGATGGCTTTGTGCGCAACTCCTGTCTTGACATCTCCCACCGCACGGTGTTCTTGAAAGCGTGATGTAGCACCGCTTGCCAACTCGGGTGGTGAAGTATAGCCTGGAGATGCTCCCGATGCGTTGACCTTTTTGCTTCTCATCCTTGGTGAGGTAGACGGGCAATCTCTTAAATCCGAGGCACCGCAACAAAACGCGTAGAAGTGACCTCCATCCTCCTGTCGGGCTGTAAGAAGCTTGGGACATCTAATGCATTTATAAAGGAAAGATCAGTTTATAACTTTAGGAAAACAAATTTTTCAGGAGTTGGGGCGAGAGATAAGAATCCTTAAGAATGAGGTAAGAAGATAGAGATATTACTAAATATCAGGTTTAGTTGGTTTGATTTAGAAAATAAATTTTTGGGTCACGACCAATTTAACTAGGGCTTTGTCCTACAGTCGATATGGCTCTGATACCATCTCTGTCGAGACCCGAATATGCAAACTCGGTCTCTCTGTGTAAACTGCACTAGTCCAGGATCACGCTAGTGCACACAGTCAAACATAGATGCCATCATAGTCATACACACGACAATAATAAGGAAAAACTAGAATATCGATAAAATATCAAGGTACGACCTTATGGCCAAGCTTACAATATCTCTAGCCGGAAGGGCTTAACAAAATAGCGGCGAAATCCAAAATAAAGCGTAGCGACCAATCGACAAACCACGGACTATCGAGTGGAGAACGAAGCCTAATCCGTGAAGTCGTCATAGTACTCCCCTTACGGCACCTCCTGGCGATAGTACTCCTCTCCTCAATCGAGCAACATAGGCGTAAAGCGTGAGTACATTAATACTCGGCAAGTCGTTTGTAACAATAAATGCAATATAACATGCAAGGCTTACCAAAGGAAGGCTGAAAGGTTAATTTGCATAAAGGCATTTATTGATGAAATATATTAAATAACTTGAAAGCGAAAGTTAGCGAAAGCGAGTAATAATAGATAATCAAAGGGATAAACATGAACCACTTGTGAACACCAATTCACAAGTTTAAACCAACAGTGAACTACCTGTCCACTCCCAACATAAACCACCAAGTTATAAATGAAACACTAACCCTCGTGTGAAATCCCCGAGCACTGTCCATGTCAGGGGCGCGCTATTCGAATAGTTTTACACTCTGCAGAGGTTGCACAACTGTACCCACACGATGTGATTAGCCTAGGCCTAAGGAAATCACAACAAGGCCTTTACAATGCTCTACCTCAATACAATCCTGCCCGCTAGGGTTTCGCATCACACCCCCCCTTGCGCCACATGGAAATCAGCAACCATGTTCATCACAATGGCAGAATCGAATTGAAATATTACAAATTAATCAGCCAGGTCCATCCCATAATAGACATGTGGTTTGCACAATTAAGCTCAGATCAATGGCGCACAAAGTTAAGTCCTTAACATTACCCGGGCGAGACTACCACATCCCCCAAAGTACAACTGTACTTCCCCCTTTACTGCACGATCACTCGCCCGAGTGCAAAACCAATTTGTATAACCAAGCCAACGTCACACCAATGCCGTGGCACAAATTTTAATACACGTGGCACCAACCACAGTTCCATATATCATTAAGTCAAATTAATAATTTAATATGCGCGATGAGACCAAACGTAGATATAAACTAGCTAAGCAATCTAATCGTACCAACCCATGTGATAAATAAACTAGCATCACTAATAAATTTTCCAACCTATGGTGACAAAGGCATCATGGTAATTCAAAGCGTCAAGGAGGTGTAAAAGCAATTGGGACAATATCTACCTGTGCAACGGTTTGAATAAAAATAGCAATGCAATGTAATTTAAAGCAAAAATAATTAAATAATAGTTTGTAAAACTGGGTTCAACATGATCAAGGGACACGACTTGCCTTCGTTATGCTCAGCGGGGTACTCCTGGTCTTCTGGCGCGAAACCTGCTCCTCCGGAATCCGAATCTAACGAGAGAGAAAACGACCGGAAACAAAGAAACACATAAAATGACAAGCAAAAGAACTCAAAAATTCACAAAAACAGAACCAACAGCTAGAGCTCGATTTTAGATGAATTTAGAAAAAAACGGGTCAATCGGAGCTAGGACGGAGGAGAACGGGCTCCCGGAAAATTAATTCAAAATTAATTCGGGAAAAATGAAAAAGGCTCTTGTCTTTGTGAACCCGGTTCACCGAATTCCGAGTTCACCGTGGACCCGGTCCACGTAACGATGCACGGGGCGGCGGGACGCGGCGGGGCACGCCGGCGTGGCGGCGGCATATCTTGCCACGTGGCGCGTCTTGGCGTGGCGGTGGCGTGGGCGCCCACGTGGCTCGGGGGCGGCTAGGGCGGCGTGGCGGGCGTGGCATGCCGCGTGTCGTGCCACGTGGCCTAGGGCTGGCGTGGCACGCGCTGGTGCTGCCACGTGGCTAGGCCGAGCCGGGCGCGCGGCGCGGCGGCGGCGGCAGTATCCGACGGCGGGGAGGCGGACACGCGGCGGTCGAGCCCTCGGCTCGGTCGAGCAGCAGCGAGATCGCGCGGCGCGGCGCGGCGACAGGCGGATCGGCGGCGCGTGGCGGCTCGCAGCGCTTAGCGTCGCCGCGCGCGCGCGGCGAGCGCGGATCGCAGCGGCGGGCGGCGCGTGGTAGCGCGCGAGGTGGATCGGCGACGCAGCGTGGCGCGGCGCGCGGGCGACGGGTCGCGGCGCGCGCGGCGCAGCGCGCGAGCGCGCGGCGCAGGCGAGGGCGGCGCGGCGGCGCGACGCGGCGACGCGGCGAATCGGGCGCGGGAGCTCATCGGCGGCGGCGCGCGCGCGGCTCGCTCCGGCGACCTCGGGCGGCGGCGGCGGGTGCGAGGCGGCGCGGCGGCGCGCGAGTTTTCGGCGGCGGACACGCGAACCGAGGGATGAGCGCGAGTTTTATCACGTGAACCGAGGCAATCCCGATCGGTTCTGCACGCGGGCGAACGCGGATTAGGTTAGACGGCCGGGATTGGGCCACGGCGGGATCGGACGGTGGGATGGTTAGGGTTAGGGTTTCTGCGGCGCGGGTGAGCAGCTGGGATCGCGCGCGCGCCGATCGGGCGCCGAGGCGAGCGCGGGCGGGCGCCGTGCCGCCAGCGCCAGCAGCGATCTTGCGACAGCGTGGCGCGAGCGGATCCGGCGGCGGCGGCGAGTGTGCGCGAAAAGGGTACGACGGCGGCGCGGGCGGCGGGATGGGTGACGCGTGGGGGAGAGAGGAAGATTGGGCGGCGGAGGTTATTTCCTTTTCTTTTCTTTTTCCAGAAATTCAAATAAACTTCTAAAAGCTCTAGAAAATAGCAAATAAATCCGGAAAATTCACCAAAAATACCAGAAAATTCCTTGTGACACAAGGAACACAAATAAAATATTTTCAACTTATGTTAATGTTTATTTTAATCACATTAAATCATTTAAAACTTTAGAAATTCATTTGAAGCTTCAATTAATTTCAGAAAATTCCAGGAAATTCATTTTTGAAATCCAGGCTTTAAAAATCTCAGAAAAACAGGATGTTACAACATATCACAATACAATGCAATCCTAGGCAGCAAGACCGATTAACCGCATGTACCATGCCTCTCCAAGAACGATAAATAGGTACAACTGAGAAGGAGAGCGAACTTGAATGACAGCGAACTTGAATGACACTCACTGGTATTAGAAGCAAACAATCACCCCTATCTCTATCATAGCAATCCACCACAACAGGGATTCAAGGTAGAAATCAATGTTGCTAGCAGGACAACGATCACCTAAACAATATAATGTAGGTAAACAACAACTTGAACTAAGCAATTGAATGCAAAAGTGTCTTCTTATCAAATTACCTGCTCCTACTAGGCCTGCAGCAACCGTCAGCACAAAGGATTCCCAATCATCTCTATGAACTAGTTGCTCAAAGAGTACAGGGGTTACTCCCATTTCTGAAACCAATGACAGTGACAACAAAATAACTTAGTGGAAGCACTAGAGAATGTCATATGACTCAGATATTAAATAGCAAAAAAGGCTCAACATATTGAGGCAAGATTAAAATGAAAACTCCTGTAGTAGCAAGCAATCTACACAAGTACAAACCACCTAGTCTATCAAGAACTTCAATTGCTTGATTAGTTGTGTATCCTTCATTTGCATCCAAAATAAATGAGCAACCTGGATGGACAAGCAGTATGGCCTTCAGAACTTCTATATCTAAGTTCAAGTTTTTCCCTACTTTGAGCTTTAGGGTTTCAATTGGGGTCACAATTAGAATATAAATTCAGAAATAGATGAAACTAACAATTTTGATAAAGGTAGTCCTAAGCTTTCTGGAATCACTTCTATATCTTGAAGTTTATAGTCCACAAGGGTTTAGGATAATCGTTGATTCAAAATTGTAGAAAACCGGAGGAATATCATACTTCAATATCATATAGTTATTTTTTTTTGTAACAACATTAGCCACATAATTAATAGATAAATGACAAGTAAGCAGTCTAGGGTAGGATCACCAGTAGGAGTAAGAGGGAAGAGAAAGGGAATTTAGAACTTAGCTTGCGGGTGTAGAGAGAGGGGGTTTGAGATGCCGACCTAGAGAAGGTGGTGTCAGCATGGCCCTAGTCATTGTCGAAGCCGAAGGGCGGCGTTAGCACAGCTGTGACGTAGGCATTGGAGGAGACAGCGCCGACACAGCCACGAAGTCTTGGGGGCCATACCAGCTCCATGTAAAGGCCGCGAGGACCGGGAGGGTGGTTGGCATTGGCAAAGCCGAGGCGGCGGCGTTGCTCAGTCATCACTCAGTCGAAGGAGGGAGGCCGACGGCAGTGGAGATCACTGACACTGTAAATAGACTCTAGCGGTGCTTTGGACGTTGGTGGCGCGAGTGAGTGAGGGGAATAGGAAGGAGAAACCAGACGAAGTAGGGGGGAGTAGAAGGAGATGGCCGACGGCGATAGGGGCCACCAGACGAAGTAGATCAGCGTCGGCGGTGGCACCTAGTGAAGGGAAAGGGAGAGAGATGGAGTAGGACAGGGGACCAACAGTGGCCAAAGGCGAGGGGACACGGGATCTACCAGTAATGGAGAATTTGGCAAGTCAGCCACCAGATTTGGTGGACCTAGGTGGCCATGGAGAGGGGAGTCAGAGGAGGTGGTTGGTGATGTGCATCATATTGCTATTATTTTTTTATTATTATTCTGTTACAAGTAGTATAAATTGAGCATAAAATAATTGATTTTATATATGTTTGCCTCCTATTTAGACTGTTTACAGGGTTTCGCTTATTTAATTGCAGATCGGCGCGGAGAGACGCAAAAATATACAGAAGATCGGTTAATGAAAAGGAGCTAGGGTTGAGAATCAGGAGAAAGCCAAGGACTAAAACGAAAAATATCTATGAACCCTAAAGTTTCCTACTACTCCTAAACCGCGATATAAAAACACCACCTTCATCTCAGGGTGCGCCGCAATACCCAGCGGGAGACCCGCTTCTCCTTCTCCACCATCTGTTGCTGTTTAGTACTGAAAACTGCTGCAGTTTGCTGTTTGGCTGCTGTTTTGGTGCTGAAAACTGCTGCAGTTTGCTGTTTGGCTGCTGTTTAGTGCTGAAAACTGCTGCAGTTTGCTGTTTGGCTGCTGTTTAGTGCTGAAAACTGCTGCAGTGTGCTGATTTGCTGCTGTTTGTGTGTTGCTGAAACGAAAAATAGCCGCTGTTTTGTGCTTCCAAACTGCTGTTTTCGGCTGGACTGCTGTGCATGCTGACTGCTGAAGTTGCTGCCTTGTGTGCTCGGATTTGCTGCTCCTGCTGTGAACTGATGGAGATGATGCATTTGCTGTTTTAAGTTGTGGCTCTTCTTCCCCTACACATCAACTGCTCTGCTACCCTGCTGCTACCACTACAACATCTTCAACAACTTCATCTAATATTATTTTCAGTTGCATCATCTCAGAACTCATGCTTACTACTATTGATGTTTTGCTTGTGCTAGTACTTATCAATCTGTGATTTGTGAGTGGTACTTTAATGGACATTGTTATTAAGCAGTACTTCAATATTTCTTATACTAGTGTTGAACAATTCTGAATGTTTATCATGGACTTTGTTATGTGGTCGAATGATTGCAAGGATTTTATATTGAGCAATGCTATGAGTATGATTAGATGACTGCATGGATTTATTTTAGTGGAAATGCTATGACCCAAAATGTCTATTTAGAGCCTGCTGCTGTCTGGTTTATATTCATGATGTTACTTTATGGTCCAGTAGTTTAATCATTGCACATTGGATTTGTTTGCTCGTTTGGATTAGTTCTTTCTGTTAGATTTAAATTTTAGCATGCAGTCCTGTTTTAGCTCTTTTATTAAAACAAAAATACCAAAAATATTAGTTTAGCTTTACTGTTTTATGCCTTCGTTTATGTTAGATTTATTTTTCGTAATTGCTTTGTTCAGTTGCTCGCTAGGAAGGTTAGTTGTAGTTTAGTCGTAGTTTAGCTCTCGTTGTCGTCTCGCTTCTTTCCCGATCTTCCCTCTCTCTCTCTGCTTCTTCTCCTCTCCTTTCTACTCTTCCCTCTCTTCTCGCTATTCGTCTTCCTTAGCCCCCCTCTTGCTTCTTTCTAACCTTACCTCCTCTTTTCTTCTCTCTTTACCTGTCCAGTTCCTCGTCTTCGCCTCTCCTTCCCCCTTCTTGCTTCTCCTCGCCTTTTCTTCTCCTTCAGTTCCTTCCAAGCTGCTTCTCTCCCTCCTGCCATTTCAGTCGTTCTTTTCTCCCTCGCTTCCTTTGTCCCTGTAGTATCTCTAGGATTTTCATTTTCCTTATCATTTCCTCCGTTCATGCGACTTAGCTTTGGTTTGGTGTTATGTCGCCAGTAGTCTAGTCCTTGTGGAGAACACGACATCTCGCTGCTATCTTAGCGGCAACCCGTTTACTTGCGGGTGTGCAGTTTTGCACAATCAAGAAATTGGCGCCGTTGCCAGGGATTAGATATTGGTGATCGCATTAAATCATAGACTAAGTCATTTCTTTAGTTTTCTTCCTCCTTCACTCTTTGATCGTTGTTAGGCTACAGACTAGGTCGTTGTTTGTTTTCTTTTGCTTGTTTTGTGTTTGTGCTGACCTGTCTTTCATATCATTATTGTTCATATTTGTGATATATTGTTAATCCCTAACCCTTTCCCTAGTTACTTCTCTCTTTCGCGATTTTTCGTATCCATTCTCGCAGGTTCATTGAAATTGGTACTTATTGAGGCTATGGCTTACTATTCTGATTCTCGTGGTTTTATGAACACCCCTACTTATGATATTCTTCAAGAACAGGTAAATCTATTGTCTCGTCAATTAGAATGCTATGCTTTAGAGCGAGGAGTTGTGTTAGATAGCGGGCACGATCAATACAGTTCTTTATCAGGCGCCCGTTATCCAGTTGTTCCTATATGTTAGACTTGTGATTTTCAGGGCCATTCACCCGCTGAGTGCCAGCGTGGTTATTTGTCCACTCCAGAGTGTTACGGGATGAGCTTCACTCAGCCGAGTGGGCCATACCCTGACACTTATTACCCTGGATGGCCTGAGCACTCTAGTCTGTCATATGGAAACAACAACCCTGATATCTCATCATTTTCTTCTAGTACACCATTGCAGGGTTTTATGTACGGAGATCAGGATAATTCTTATTGGTCACACCAGCACTATCCTGTACCTCAGCATCCACCTCCTACCCTTCAATCTGATCAATTGTCCAGGATAGAGGAGATGTTGGTATCATATATTACTAGGGAGGAAACTGAGTTTGGTGATGCATTGAGCACATCGATGTCAGAAGTGGAAGATCATAAAATTCACTCCAGCCATTGAGTAGTTGCTTGGACAGTCATGCCACATCACAGTCTTCATTTAGTGTCACTGAGACTCTCCCGATCCCCTTTGAGGTACCTCACTTTGATGATAATCCTTCTATTGATGGACCCGAGCTAGAGTTAGTCACTTCTGATGCCATGGACTTACCATATATGGACTCTGATACTTGTATTGATGAGCACAAGCTTGAGACTCAGAGATTTGATGTGGTAGACTCTCACTGCTTTGACCTCTATCCTGTTCTTCTTGAGACCGATATGGAGAGATTCGCCTTTGAGGATGTGGGTCACTTAGATGATAATTGGATCTTTGTGCCTGAGATGGAGATATTCATTCTTGATGATGAGGGGGCTGCTTTCGATGTCGATAAGGAGCATATTTTTATTGATCCACCACTAGCTACTACCTTCGTCGACATCGCCCCTCTGGAGGTTTCTACTATCGCACGCTCTACTTCACCTACACTTCAGGTAGTATGGAAACTCTTCCTCGACCACCACAGGTTTGATTTCCTTGGCTCTAACGAGGCATACTCTATTATTGATTATGCTCATCTCACTTATAGTCCTCATGATGTACTTTATCGATATGCCTACGTGATTGGATATTCTATTGATGATTTAGAGGGTATCGACCCTATCACACATACTTGCCATATCTTTGAGGTTGTTTGCAGGGTTACGCTTGTGTACCATCGACTACAAGCGGACATGGTTCGAGTCGATGTTCCTTGGGATCCAGGTGGATTTTGAGGCATGCTGTTTCACTAAGGAGGGCAGATTTGAAGAGCAAGTCAATCCTGACCTTGACCCTCCTCTGTCTTTTGAGCCTCCATGATGATCATTTGGTGGTCAAGCTAAAGACCTTAAACAAGCGCTTCTCAGGAGGCAACCTGAGCATTTTACTGTTTTCTTTAGTTTTCTCTTTTTCAGGTATATGTTAAATTATCATCCAAGCATGACAGGAGGTTCTTGGGGTGATGTGGAACTACTCTATTTATCTTTTGCACCCGGTGAGCTGTTTCTAACCCCTAAATGTCTACTGTTGTGGCTATAGACCAAACAGAGAGAGAAAGGTATGGTAGTGGAGAGTTAGGTGAGCAAATGTCCTCTTGGTCTTTCCCAAGGGCTCAACATGATATATATATATATATATGTGTGTGTGTGTGTGTGTGTTCTCGTAAGGAGCGTCTTTACAATCGTAACCTTACACCGAGCCTCCGACCGAGGGCAACTACGTCCTTGCATATGGTTTATAACCTTCTCAACAGGCTAGCTGGGTTTAGGTGGGGGCCACCCCTACGACAGGAGCCTCTCATGGTGAAGGGCTTCACAAGCCGAAGCCATGTTGCCGAGCCCTTTGGCCCCCTCCGTCCCTGCGGCCTGTGACGTCGTGTGATTGTGGGCGAGTGTGATTTGGCGCATGTAGCTCCTCGTGGCTCCGCGGAATCGAAGCCAGGGGTCTGCAGCGGAGTCGATGTCGAAGTCTTGCGCTGGGTGGTCGCAGGCGGGGTCGCAATTGCGCTGCGGAGGCAGAGACCTCGTCGATGCGGGAGGAGCAGGCAGGCGCGGGAGGTTGGGATACCGCATGCGCGTGAGCGACCGTGTCGGTTTGACTCCCGTGGGTTGGACGCGCTTGGTCGGCCGCGACGGTTGGCCTTCCGCCGATTGCGCTTCCCGAGAATGGCTTATTTCTAAGATATCCTCCAAGCCTGGGGTGTGCTGAGGCATTACGCCCCGAGGTGATGGTGGCCGGGGCGCCGCGTGCAGTCGGACGACCGCAAGTGCGCGCGCCTTTCTGGTGGCCGGCCTCGCATCGGTTGGTGCAGACTCCTTCCGACTGACCTGCTGTGCCAGCGCGTTCTGCAACCTAGCATCCATGGAAAGGCATGGGACACATTAGGATGCGAAAACGGTTGTGTTAAGAGTGAAGAGATATGATGTGCAGCAAGCGCCGGGGTTGTCCCGAGCCACCGGAGCAGAAGGGGCACCTTCTGGCGCGGCATGCCGGCACGTGGCTGCGTGTTGAAGTGCCAGAGCCGAAGGCGGACCCAGGGTTGCCCCGTGGGGGCGAAGGTCTCGTCGAGGGCGTAGCCAGAGTCGTTCCGCTGAGGCGAAGGCTTCGCGGAAGGCAGAGATGGGGTTGTTGTGCGCAGATTTTCGGGCATACGCGCAGTGGAGTGCTATTGGTGCGTCAGTCTCGATTGTATCTGCACAAACTCGGAGCTGGGGTCCATAGGCGGAGTCGTAGCTGGCCTGCGAGGGCGGAGGCTTCGTCGACGCAGGCAAAGTGCGCAGATGCGGCAAGTTGGGATGTCGCACGCGTACAAGCGGCCGCGTCGCTTCGACTTCCACCGGTTGCGCCTGTTCGCACGTGGGCGACCGCGTCGCTTCGATATCCACTGGTTGCGCTTCTCCGCGCGTGGGCGACCGCGTTGCTTCGACTTCGGTCGGTTGGTTTCCCCATACGGGGGGCAGCTGTGTATATATATACGAGGAAGGCTGTAGAGCCTTCTATCTTGATTTCGAAAATATGCTTTCTTTAGTTCATGAACCTGCAGAAGAATATTGCCATGTTGATGAACTGAAGGGGGCCTATTTTCGAGCAGAATATTCGGCGACTACCAGGCGCGGCGCGGCTTCGGGGGAAGGAGTGGCTTTGCGTCGATCGGCACGGACTCCGCTGAATGGTCTGCTCCGTGAGCGCCTTCTGAAACGGGGGGCGGCTCCTGGCGTGCCGCTCTGGCGCACGGGTGCATGTTGGAGCCAAAGGTAGACCCGGGGCTGCCCTGCGGAGGCGGAGGTGTCGTCGAAGGCGGAGCCGGGTTGTGTTGCATAGATTCCCGAGCGAACGCGTGGTGTGGTGCTATTGGCGCGTCGTGCACTGTCAGGCCCTTTGGTGCGACCGTCGGTTGACCGGGCCTGGCGCGCATGAGTAGGCGTGCCACAACGGTCGCGATCATGGGAAGGTGGGCGGTTCGCCTCCCAGCAGTTATGCTCACCGATGGCATGGGAGACACAGGGGGTTTAAATACCCTTTGCGTTACGCCACTTGTACTTTCGTCGCCTTGCCTTCTAGCTCCCGGTCACACGCCCCAGTCGCCTATCTTCCTTGCTGCCTCCTACGTCGCGGAGCTCTAGGAGGGCGATGGCACACGACGGAGCGCGCGCCCAGCCGGCCGATGACAGTGCTGTCTTCCGGCAGCCGTTGCCGCTCGAGGTGGGGTACACACTCGAGGGGCACGACTCCGCGCATGTGGACAGATGGTGGACGGTGGCGGAGAGAGCAGGGGGTCCGTTCTCCCGCGTCCTGGGCTCGACGCTGGTGACGGAAGAGACGATTCGCGGTCTTCTGCACGAAGGGAAGCTATCGGACCGCCGGGATGCGACTGCCCGCGAGCGACGAGGCTAAACCGCACCCCGAAACGTTGGAGGTGATCATGTTTGTCGCCTACTTCGAGGCTGGGTTGTGCATTCCGGCCGCCAGACTTGTCGGGGATGTCCTGCGGGCCTTTGGGCTTGAGCTGGCGTAGATATCGCTGAATGTGATAGCCCGTCTTGCCGTGTACAGCTGGGCGCTGCGCACGGAGGCATGCTGGCCGACCGTGTCACTGTTCGCGTTTCTCCACGATGTCCAGTGTGCATCGGAGGATCAGGGGGACAGGGTGTTGCCCGGCTTCAGCAGCGTCGACCTCATCTTGCGCCCGCAGTGCGAGAAGATTTTTCCCGCGGAGTCGAGTCGGGCGGAGTGGGAGCTGAACTGGATGAGGCAGTGGTTCTACCATCGCGTGGCGAGCGGTAGCGGCCTTGAGTGTTCGGGGCGGCCGGTGGCGGTTAACACCACACCCGGCGCGCCAATAGATGATGAGGATGAGCGAATAGCGCGGAGGCCTGTGGGGATCACCGCCCGCTTCAATATGCGCGACCTCGCTGAGGAGTTCATCATGTATGGCATGGCGCCGCTTGCCGCCGAGTGGCGTGTTACTCCTGGGAAGCTTCGGTGTGACAACGTCCGCCCGTCCGTGTCTTCGCTGCCAAGACCCTCCGGTCCGCGTAAGTTGCGCTGGAGCTTGCTTTCGTGTGCTACTCCTTGGGGCTGTTGTTTTTACAACGTGCCCCCGTGTCCCTCGCAGGTGCTTCCCTGGAAGACATGCAGCGTGCGGTGGGCGCGTTCCTCGGACCGTACACGGCCAGGGAACACACGCTGCGCGTAGCTGTGATTGCGGAGGCAGGTCTGGGGCGGCTGAACCGCATGTGTGAAGCCTTTGGCATTAGGGTGCCAGAGCGCGCTGTTCCAGCCCCAAGCCCACCTCTCCGCGGTTCCGCGGGGGAGGGAGTACCAACGGGCGCGGTGTTGGGACCCGGAACAACAACTCCGAGCCCCTCTGTGTAAATCGCACTATCCCAGGAAAAGCTAGTGCACCCAGGTTTAACAGCAATGTATATCATGCAAAAATAACCACGAAATATTATTAAACGAAAATACAGCCTTAAGGCCAAGTCTTACAATAAGGGCACAAGGCCAACAGAATAAACAAAAGCAGCGGAAAGATAGTAAAGGTGGCGGCCACGACCATCCGACCTCCACGAGCGAATGATCGTAAGGCGCGTCCTACTCATTGAAGTAGTCCTCACCGTCGTAGTCGCCCTCGAAGTCCGGCAGCAGATTTAGCAAGGTGAGTCTGAATACTCCCAAGGTAAGCAAGTAAATGCTTACGCAAGTTACACCAGGAATTATAACAGAGTTGATGCATGCATAAGGGATTTCAAAGGAAAGCTTAATAGGGCAATGTGCGGAAAGCAATACTTGGATGTAAATACAATAACGTAATTACGAAAAGCTGAATTTAATTACAGTATACGAACATTGTTTTTAACAAGTATTATCGTTAGTGTAGGCTCCAACCCACACTAACCTATCCACGGGAATCCACCCGGACCAGAACCAAGACTGCCATTTGTTTGCTCAAAAACCAAGTTTATAAAATCCAAGTCTAATCTGTGATGACTTTACTCAGCATGTCCCTGACCGTGGACACGGCTATCTAGATAGGTTTTTAACTCTGCAGAGGTGTACAACTTTACCCACAAGACATTCCCTCTTACTTGAGCCACGCGATAAACACACTACCTTAGGTGTGCGGCGGAGAGTTCATGACAAGGCTGTTCCGATGATCCATCGCCAAAATAATCACGCCGCCACTAAGGTTTCACCACAACTCGAATCCACGAGTTGGAGCCCCCTCGGTGCCATGTGAGACTTCCCACGACCTCGCGCGCTCACATTCACCTATAGCGAGATTATGTTTGGAACTTCACAAATTACTTAGCGAGTCCGTCCCATACCGGACTTGTGGTAGTCTGAAGTGACCGTAAAATGAATCACAGAAACGGTCCTTATGTTGGTTTAGGCCCAACCACAATTCCCCCGTGCACGATAATCAACCAGGTGTCACCAAACACGAGGCATACCGGCACCCACCACCTAACCATTAGCCTAAGTCCAAATCATAAGTTTCTATTTTCATTTTTAAACAATTTTCATAAACCATCCTTGACTCATCGAAGTCAAGCCTTTATTTTTATATCGTCATTCCATGTGAAACATTTGATCCCACCTAAAGTTATACTAAGCCGGCTAAGCATTTCTACAAAATTTCTAGTTAATACTATGGTACTAACTAGTTTTTAGCTAGGGTGACAAGGTATATGAATTCGGGATTTCAAATGGGCTATAATCAAAGGATCATGGGTATATCTAACATTTAAACTGAATTTAAATTAATTTTGGATAGAAGTACGCATGCATATACAGTAAAACAACATAAATAAATTTGAAATATTAGGTTCAACATGGTCAAAGGTGTAACTTGCCTTGCTCGAAGCCTTGCGGGGAATCGTCGAACTCAGCGTCTCCGGAATCGTCGAAATCTAACGTAAAGAGCAATTTCAAAGAAAGTTCAAAACAAAATTCAAATGAAATCCAAATAACTTCCAAAAATTATAAAATAAACTGGGAGACAGAATTTTGAATTTTGGATGTGGACCAACAATTCTTGGAAAGGAATTGAGGCTTTTAAAGGAAATTGGGAATTTTAATTTAAATTTAAATCTTGGGATTACAAAATATATTCAAACAAAATTTAAATAAATTTCAAAATTTCAAAATTATTCCAGAAATGGGTAGATCATGATTTTAGAAAAATTTAGAAATTTGAATGGGTCAATTTGGAGTTAAAATGCAAAAGTTATAGCCTTCCAAAGTTTAAATTCAAAATAAAAGAAAAAAGGTATTTTCTGGATTTATTTTTAAACTGAAAAGGATTTATGACGTCAGCACGAATTATTTTTCTAAAGGAAATTACAGATTATGACGTCAGCCCTAGGATTAATATATTCGGCGGGTCGACAGTGGGGCCCGGTGTCGTGGACCGAGTCCATGGACCGAGTGGTGGGTGAGGTGGCAGGCGGGCGCTCGGGGGCGAGGGTGGCGCTGGCGTGGCACCACGTGGCTGCCACTTGGCACCACGTGGCTGCCTCGTGGCTGCCACGCCACGGCAACGTGCCGACGTGGCGGCGCGCGCGATGGCGCGGGCGCTCGGGTGGCGGGCGTGGCGCCCGGTGGCGGCCACGCCGCGCCACCTCACTCGGCGGCGGACGGGCGGGCGGCCGGCGGTGGCGCACGGGGACCGATGGTCGCCGGCGCTCCGGTGAGCGGCGGCGCTGGCCGGTGGTACCAAAGTGAAGAGGGGGATGCGGGGAGCACTCGGGTACCTTCTGCGGCGCTCGGGGATGACTGGAACGGAAGATCGGCGGAGAGGGGCGGCGGTCGGAGGAGGGTTCACGGCGGCGGAGAGGTTCCGGCGACGCAGCAGCTCGGGGGAGAGGTCGTCGGTGTTCGCCTGGGCACCAGCAAGGTCGGGGAGGCACCAGCAAGGAGCGGGGAAGCTCGAGGTGGCGGCGATTGCTCGCCGGAGTTGCTGATGGCCGGCGAGGAGAAACAAACGCAGGGGGGCTCCGAAGCTCAATTTCGCAAATTGGAGGCACGAGGGGTGGCGGTATGGGCAGAGGGATCTCGGGGAAGCCCTTTTATAGGCGGAGAGAGGTGGTAACCGTTGCACGAAACTCGCCGGATTCGGGAGATTAACGCGACGGTGAAAGAGGGCGTAATTGGGGGAATTTATGTCTGCAACGGACGCGGTGGAGGATCAATTGCAATCTGCAATCAGCGCGGGGTAATAAATGGGAAGGAAACCGAAGCTTTAAAAGCTTCGGTTTTGGTATTCATGGCGGCAGCGGGGCGGGGATCGCGCGGAGAAGAAAGGAAAGCGGTAGGGACGACGGATCTGACGTGTGGGTCCCACCAGCCAGCGAGAGAAAGGAAAAGGAAAGGACGAGGGCGACGGTCGGATGAGCGGCACGTGGCAAGGGGGAGGGGCGCGGGCTGTTGGATCCGAGCGAACCAGTAAGTGGGAGGGGAAGGCCACGATTCAATCCGGTAATGGGGGGAACATCTGGGCCGCTGGGTCTTGGGCGGGATTAAGTGATTGCGGACGGGCGGGATGTAATCCGACAACGGCGAACGACCCCGATCGAACCACGTGGCGGCAGGAGCGGAGAGGGGAGCGGTGAAGCGGTAAGTTGGTGCGGGCGGCGAGGATTAAATACGGTGCGGGAGTGGACGGTCCGATGCACGACACGCATCACACGCGGAGAGAGGGAAGGCGGAATGAGGGTTTAAGTCAGATCGGACGGCTGAGGGGGAATCCGGCGGCGCGGGGCGGCCCGATGGGCGACACTTGTCAGCCTGAGGAGGGTTTTAGGATTTTTCTTTCTTTTTGATTTTCCAGAAATGCTATTAAGCTTTAGAAAACTCAGAAAAATACCAAATAAACTTTAAAAATTCCAGAAAAATTCAGAGAACTATCTGGAACTATTTGGGACTTAATAAAAATATTTTCCACCCAATTTGATAAGTATATTTTGAAAAAGCACAGTTTGACTTAAAAGGGAAGTTTTTAATTCTTCATAAAATTCTGAAAATTAATATAATTACAGATTTGACTTTAGGAAAGTAAAATACATTTGTTTGACTTTCATGAAATGCTTGTAAATTTACTTTGGCTTTCACAATCAAAGTTTTTAGTTTTTTTTTTTCTCAGAATAGGTTTTCAATAAAATCCAGGAAAATCCAATAAATGCTTTATTAAAGGAAAAGAATTTTGGGATGTTACACGCGGGTTCTAACTCGGCGGAGCATGCCGACTTGGAGGCAGGCGCGGGTGCTGCTTCGCCGCCAGCTAACGTTGGGGCGGAGCAGTTGCTCGCGGAGGATGCTGGGGTGGAGTCCGTTCCCGCGACGGTCGAACCTCCTCCTGCGGCGGTTTCCGAGGTGGGGCCACCCTCTTGTTCTCCGAAGGTGAAGCGACCCCGCACACAATCGCCCATTCGCTCGTCGAGGGGGTTCGTTGTAGCGAGTAAGGTCGGAACCCTATGGGACTCCGACTCAGACACCGAGTGCCTCGGTGACCGCACGGCCCCGATCAGGTTTGCGGCTGTCGGGGGCGAGGGCTTGGCGGAGGCAAGCTTCGACACAGAGGTTCCCTCACCTGGCGGGGTGGCCGGGGATGCCGAGATCCTTGCGGATTCAGGTGGGGCTGAAGGTAAACCTACATTTCTTGGTGTGACCCACTACGCGCTCGCAGGGCTGACCACCATGTCCCCTTGCAGCAACATGGTTCTCCGAACGCGGGCGGCCCTCGGAGCACGAGGGCGTTCGCTTGGAGGGGCATCGGGCACCGCCGAGGCTATCGCCACAGATGCCGCCCGACGTCTAGCGGACTTCATCCCTCGAGCAGAGGTGCTGGCCGCGTGGCGGGGGGCCGCAGATAGCGCGACCGCGAGCCTAGACCGTGATGCGCTACAGATTGGCGGGCGGGATCGCTTGAGGGAGGCTTTGAGGTCTCGGAACCGAGGGTAAGTGCGACGACTCGAGCAAAGACACGGCCCTTGGCAGGTGCACTGATTGCTTTATCGCGTAGACCTTCGCCCTTAGCCGGGCGCTGTGGGTGGCCCATGTCTGGGAAGGGGAGGCCATGGAGGACCGACTGCGCGTCGCCGAAGGTGCTCTTCACGCGTTGGAGGTGGCGCATGCCTCCAAGGACGACCGTATTCGGCGTCTGGAAGTGGAGCACGCGGGGGCCGTCTCCTATGCCGAGGAGCTTGTGGCGGTGGCTTGACGGGCGGCCGTGGAGGAGCGGGGTGGCCTGCTTCGGCAGATCGCTGCGCTGGAGGAAGAGAAGGGCCGCCTTGTTGCGTCTCTGAGGGAGCGGGACGCGTCGGCGATGACCTAGGAGGCTATGCTGGCACTGGAGGGCACCCTTGAAAACCTTGTTGCCGAGGTGCCAGCCCGCTCATTCGAACCCGAAGAGCTTTCACGGACACTTCGACGGATTGGGGAGGCGGCCGATGTCGCTCAGGCCGCCGCAACGTCCTTTGGCAATCATTGCTCCTACGTGACCGCATGTCTGGCGTGTGCTCTTCTCCAGCACCAGGGCTACCGTTATGTTGACGAATTGGGCGACCCACAGCTGGAGATGCCTGCTGGGGCCAGAGTGATGTCCGGTGCCATGCGCGCTGTGCGGGCCGCCGTTCGGTTTTTCCATGAACGAATCTGGGAGTACATCGGGGAGGCCGCAGCGAAGGTGGAGTTGCGGCAGAACATGTACGGCGAGGGGAACCTTGGAGAGTGGCTGGATGGAGTTAACCGGCGTGATGAGGATGGTGCCGGCAGCTCTAGGCAGGTGTGACTCCGAGGTTCTTGTGCAGCAGCGTGTGTTGTAACCTATGTACTCCATGCTGCGACTGAGGTGAAGATTGTTGTCCTTCTTTGACCAACCGCGCCATTTTGTTCCTAGCAGCTGCCCGATAGGGACTAGCTGCTGGTTTCTGACATCGTGACCTAACGCCGTTTACGGCGCTGGTGGCGGGTCGAAGACTCGCTGAACTTCTGGGCGAATCGGCCCTCGACGGGTGAGGCTTCGGCGCGGGAGGCCGTCCAGGCGAAGCCGGACGAGTAGCGTTGGCTTGGTGGGCTTTGTAATCACTTTGTAGCGGCGCGATAGATATGCCGGAGCGATCGTCCCCACCATCGTTTTTGGGCACATCTCCTGTGTGCTTTTCTTGCGAAGTTTGTTGGCTAGTTGGGGTAGACGCTCGAGGTAGGCACGAGGCTGGCGCCCAGGCGAAATAGACGCGTGAACGCTCGGTCCCCATGCCCCCCCCGAGATGGTGGCAGCGGAGCTGGAGCCTAGTCGAGGTAGACGCGCGAGCGCTCCGTTCCCTACCCTTCAAAGTAGTGGCAGCGGGGCTGGCGCTTGGTCGAAGTGGACGCTCGAGCGCTCCGTCCCCTACCCTTCGAAGTGGTGGCAGCGGAGCTGACGCGTAGTCAAAGTAGACGCTCGAGCGCTCCGTCCCATACCCTTCGAAGTGGTGGCAGCGGAGCTGACGCATAGTCGAAGTAGACGCTCGAGCGCTCCGACTCCTACCCTTCGAAGTGGTGGCAGCGGAGGTAGCGCCTAGTCGAAGTAGACGCTCGAGCGTTCCATCACCTACCCTTCGAAGTGGTGGCAGCGGAGCTGGAGCTTAGTCGAAGTAGACGCTCGAGCGCTCCATCCCCTACCCTTCGAAGTGGTGGCAGCGGAGCTGTCGCTTGTTCGAAGTAGACGCTCGAGCGCTCCGTCCCCTATTGCTGGGCGGGATAAGGATGAAGTAGGCCTGAGGAATGACAGAACCCTAGCTCCATAGGCTCCATCCCCGGCAGTCGATAGGGGCCTCACGGGCGCAACTGTTGCCCCGCAGTTCTAGACACTAATGGGATAGCTGAGGCGGGATCGACGGGGCTCTGCATATATGGCTTTACAGCTACGAGGGAAGTGTCCCTCGCCCATCGTCGAGCGCTCGAATCCCCCCCGGGATAGGGGGACACGTGGAGTGTAGTTGGCAGAGCCCTGTACCTGAAGTGCGGCGGCACTATTGCACCACATGCCCCTGAAGCAGGCGATGGGACTCGTGAGGCATAATTTCCGCGGTCTTGCTTCCGGGGCTCTTTAAAAGGGGCGAGCGGCCAAGCGAAGCTACACTCGCCTTCCCAGACATCACGCCCCTGCCACTACCCCTAGCGAACTCGCCGTCCTTAGTGTGCCTCAACTTCTTCGTGCTTGCTGGCCGACGCTGGTAGCGCCGAGGGTTCCGGAGCGCGGCTGATGCCGCCGGGACGCCCGCGGGGTAAGACATCCCGCCCATACGAGGTGGGTGCGACGCCACGATGTATGTTCCCCTCGCTGGCTCGCCGAAGGGCCGCGCCTAGTGCAGGGTGGTGGGAAATTCACTTGTACTTCATCAAGGCAGCTCCTAACTTTGGTAGTAGACTTCTACGTCGCGTCAGCGAGGTCGCGTCCCGCCGTGCTATCCCGCACAGGCGCCTGTCCTCTCCCCCACTCTCCTTCCCTAGCTGTGGGGCGCTTGGGATGAGGGGGGAAGGGGGCCTGCACGGGCACTCCCATTCCTTCGGCTTGGCTGGTAATGGAGGTTTGATATCGAGCTCGTGTCGCCTTATTGGGGCGATGCTGCGTCACGAGCTCGAACGTCCACGGTCCTGGGCGTTTGCTAGGCCACCTCCCCGTGTCGGGAGCCCGCGCCCGTGTGGGCGCCTTCGACAAGCACGTTTGCGTCATCCTCCCTTCTGCAGAGGCGCAGGCCGCTTCCACGGCGTCGCCGTCCAACTCGTCTGGCGAGAAGCTGGCATCGAGCTATGGCGCGGAGGGGGTGTAACAGCTCTGGGGGTAGACTTCCACGAGTGCGTTTGGTTTCTCGGGCTATTGAGCTCATGCGCCCCGCCCCTGGACTCGCGGCCGACCATCCATGCGGTGTGCGCGGTTTGCTGAAAGCGCGGGAAGCCTCTGGTGCCCGTGCGCCGTTGTATGTAGGCTCCAGCGAGTGCGTGGGAATACCATTCACGTCTTATTGATACTCCGGAGAGTACGCGCGGTGATAACACCAGCGCGTGCGCGGAACTCCGCGTCTTGTTTATACTCAGTAGAGTGCGCAGGGAAATCATCCGCGTCTTTGTTTGTACTCCGGAGAATGAGTGGGACTATCAACCACGGCTTAATTAAGCTCCGGAGGGTACGCCAACGCGCGCACGGGATATCCGTGTCTTGTTTAGACTCAGTAGAGTGCGCAGAGAAAACATCCGCGTCTTTATTTGTACTCCGAAGAATGCGTGGGACTATGAACCATGGCTTATTTAAGCTCCGGAGGGTACGCCAACGCGCGCGCGGGACATCCGCGTCTTGTTTATACTCAGTAGAGTGCGCAGGGAAGACATCCGCGTCTTATTTATACTCCATAGAGTGCGCGCGGAGGCGTCCCCCCGCTGCGTCTTATTTATACTCCGTAGAGCGTGTGGAGGCGGACCTCAACGCTACATCTTATTTATACTCCATAGAGTGCGTGCGGAGGCGGATCTCGATGCTACGTCTTATTTATACTCCGTAGAGTGCGTGCGGAGGCGGACCTCGACGCTACGTCTTATTTATACTCCGTAGAGTGCGTGCGAAGGCGGGCCTCCGTGGAGTGCGTGTGCGGAGGCGGGTCTCCGTGGAGTGCGTGAGAACATCGACCACATCTTTATACTTCGGAGAGTACGCATGGTAGTGACACCGACGCGTGCGCGGAACTCCGCGTCTTATTTATACTCAGTAGAGTGCGCAGGGAAAACGTACGCGTCTTTTTTATACTCCGGGGAGTGCGTACGGAGGCAAGCCTCCGCACGTTTTTGGTGGGGAGCAGGAATAGCTTTGCAAACGGCGAACTTTATTAAATTCTCGTTTGTGCGGGTGAGCGAGTACAAAAGGTCGGGGACTAACCATTAGACTCATTGTCGTGACGGCGAGGTGGGGAGCCTCTGGTGCGTGGGCTGCCGTAGTGCGTGTACGAGCGCACCTGACCTAGGGGCCTCGCTGGACTCCCGGGTACGGGCTTCGGGCACCATGCTCCATGTGCCAAGCCATATGCTGGTCGCCGAGGACGGTGATGATACCTCGCAGGTTCGGAAGCTTCACACATAGGAAGCCATGGTGTGGTACTGCCCTAGAAGAATTGAGGGTCGGTCTCCCCAAAATGGCGTTGTAGTGGTACTGGATATTGACGACATCAAAGGTGGTGTCCCTGCTTGCCACGTTGTCGTCCTAGCCGAAGGAGACCTGTAAACATATCTGGCCCAGCGCCAGCAACGGCCGACCTCCGAAGCCCTGCAGCGG
The DNA here is from genome assembly GCA_036346265.1 of Melocanna baccifera. NCBI lineage: Eukaryota > Viridiplantae > Streptophyta > Magnoliopsida > Poales > Poaceae > Melocanna > Melocanna baccifera. Next base: position 603,105 of record CM070696.1, read on the forward strand.
AATTCTTGAGGGGCCTAGGCGGCTTCGAGGGATCGCCATTTGGTCAAAGGCCTATGCGAACAACACATTCGCGGAGCTTTCCCCATCCACCAGGACACGCCGGACATCGCACTCGACAATCACGACCTGAATGACTAGGGGGTCTTGATGGGGGAACTCCACGCCTTCGGCCTCGGCGGGCGTGAAGGTGATCGCATGTTACGCCCAATCTGGCAGTGCATGTGTTGGGTACGCCGCCACGTGGTGCAGCCTCCGCATGTAGGCCTTGCGCTGTCGCTCCGAAGCGAACTCCAGAGAGGAGCCTCCGGAGATCACGTTGATGACCCTACGCTGAGCACCCTCAAGGGCGTGGATCTGCAGGGGGCCCTCCTGGGGCTGCTGCACCTGAGGTTGTGTTCGGCGGAGACCCTCTTGAGTCTATAGCTCCTGATCCCGTATCTGTAGGGGGCCGTCCAGGGGCTGCCGGACATGCGCCACGACTGGTGGTCGCGCTTCGAGATCCCTATCTCTGGCGACGCTTTGTCGAAGCACCGCGATGGTGGTGCAGGAGCGGGTGTCATGATTGCCTTGACCGTGCACCTCGCACCACTATGGGCGGTGTTGGTCATCGTACTCCACGCGGGCCCAACCCTTGCGGCCTCGGCCTCGACCGCGACCCCGGTGAGCCCTAGCCCCGCGACCGGCAGGGGCGTTGTCTTCCGCGCCGCCCTCAATGTCGAAGACGTAGCGGGCTCTCCGGGACGCCTGACGGTAGCGCTGAGGCTTGTCGACCACCACGTCCTTGTGCTGGGAGGCGTCTTTCGACGGCTCTTGCCTACACTTGCCCCGCGAGGAACTTTCTTTCAACGGGTCGGCGCTCTTCACCGCACCTTCCGCTGGGTTGGTGGTGGCATTGTTGTCCTGACGCCGCCTCGCGTCTTCCTCCGCTCGAGCGTACTCCTCCATCTTATCGAAGAGCTTCACCACTGTCTTGATTGGCTTACGCGCGTTGTACTCGGCCAGCGGCCCCGGGCGAAGACCCTGTACCGCTGCGTTGATGATTGCTGTCTCGTTGACGTTTTTGACCTAGCAGCGGACCTTCGCAAAGCGTTTGAAGTACTCGCGGAGCCTTTTCGATGGTTTTTGCTTGATTGCGAAGAGCTGATCGGCGTCGACACGCTCGACGTAGTTCCCCTGGAAGTTGTTGTAGAGGCGGTCGCAAACCTGCTCCCATGCGTAAATGGAGTTCAGCTCTATGGTGAAAAACCAAGAGAGCGCCACTCCCTGCAACGCGAGCGGGAGCCCCTTCGCCTTGGTGGTATCGTCTCCGCCTGCCGCCTCAATGGTAGTCTCGTACACGTACACGAACTCTCGGGGATCCGTGTCGCCCTTGTACGATGTGACAGAGCTGGGGAATTTAAAATCCTCCGGCCACGCTGCCTGCTGTAGGCCTGCCGATAGTGGGGATTCCAGGTCCACGCGTCGCAACGAAACGCGGCTGGATGTGGGGGCGTCGTGGCTATCCGCCCGCTCGGGCGTGGGCTCCGACGCAACCATCGGCGGGGCCTGTTGGCTCCGAGCCTCTTGCATCCTCCGCATGGTCCCCCGGAGATCCACTAACTCCTCCTGGAGCGTGCCAAGGGCCGCCAGCAGGGCGTTCTCCATTGCGGGCGTAGATGAGGCAACGGGCGCATCCAATCGCACTGCCGGGGTAGCCGTAACCACCGCTTGTGTTCTTGGGCTGCTCATCACATCAACACGGTGAACTCCGGCGTCGACGGCGGGGCCCCTGTCACCAGCGAGGCCGCTTGGTGCTCCCGCACCGGGTGTCGGGGCTACCGCTCCCTAGCACCCGGCCGGTATCGTCGGGGTTGACCGTCGCACCGGTGGCGGCGTGGGGTATGACGCGCAGGGTGGGGTCGGTCGTCGCGTCGGTGGCGGCGGGGTCGGTGGTCGCGTCGGTGGTGGCGAGATCGATGGTCGTGCGATGAGCGTCGTCATTTTCACCCCCGATCGCCGATGCCGAAGCCCTGGTGTTGACACGGGGTCTCGCACGACCCCCTCCTTCTTCTTCACCGCCGATGATGAAGTTTTCTTCGGTGCCATCCTTCTTGAGATCTTGAGGCTTGCTCTTGTCCTCCCCACGGACGCCAACTGTTGTGGCTACAGACCAAACAGAGGGAGAGAGGTATGGTAGTGGAGAGTTAGGTGAGCAAATGTCTTCTTGGTCTTTCCCAAGGGCTCAACATGATATATATATGTGTGTGTTCTCGTAAGGAGCGTCTTTACAATCGTAACCTTACACCGAGCCTCCGACCGAGGGCAACTACGTCTTTGCATATGGTTTATAACCTTCTCAACAGGCTAGCTGGGTTTAGGTGGGGGCCACCCCTACGACATCTACTCTTTGGTTAATGTTTGATTCAAGCTTGGGGGAAAGACCTAGTTGTATATGGATGATTCTTTAGCATGTGGATAATAAAGTTGAACCTTTTTTGTGTATGAATGAATCTGTAGCATGTGGTTAGAAAAGTAGATGGATGTGTAGTGATGATTCATGGCCAATCTTATGCGTCAATGCTATGATTTTGTTGATGTTATGTCACTTTCAAATCATTAGTATGTGCTGCCATATTATTCTTATTGTACATTTTGGGCACTTGGGATCAATGTCTATGGCCATTCTATAATGAGTACATTGAAAATTACTTAATAGAGCCAAATTGAGAATTGAATCGTGATGATTATCCTTGATTGCTTAGAAATATTGTGATCCTATAGCATTTAACTCATTTGCAAGTTACACATGCATCTCTACCATCTGAGGATTGAATTGATTCTAGTTATCACCTCTTGAATGGTCATATCTTAGAATTCATGCTTTGGCATATTACTTTATTTTAGATATTGATACTTTGCTTGAATGAAAAAGTTTGTGAAAGGGGTAATCCTATCTTGAGCCAATAAGTTGGTTGAGTTATCTAGGTATCCATGTCTCGGGACACGTGTTACTTAGCATTAACGAAATCCGGTTAACGATGCTTAATCTTAAAGAAAAAAAGAAAAAGAGAAATTTTACTTCAATGTGTGAGTGTGTTGAATAAGTGACTATGTCACATTGGTTCGCAAACGTTTGAATAAGTGGCATTTTGCCCACATGAAGTCTGAGTGTGTGAATAAACGGTAATTTTGCCCAAGAGTTCGAATAAGTGGCATTTGTGCCTAGTGTGTGTTCAAAATTTACAAAGAAATATATATATATATATATATATATATATATTTTTTTGCGGAGTATCATGGCTCAAGTGTGGACTTTTTCATAAACATCATGTAAGTATTAGTCTCAAATAGTAAAGGTCCTAGCATGACTCTTTGATATGCTCATTCTTGATGTTATGCCTAGTCTTGATGCCTTTTCAAATTTGGTTTGGATTCATGTGATCACTTTGTGCAATTCAACACTTATGTGTAACTTGATTTGGTCAAGAACTATAGTATCACTTTGATATCTTTGCTAGAACATTTGTTCTAATCTTGGATAGTTCTCAAATCTCGAATTAGACAATCCCATGTTGAATGATGAGTGCTTATTGACTTGCTTTATGCATTTACTTAAGATCTTTAAAGCTTGATTTCTTTTAGTTGTCTGGATTCGAATTCATCATATTATTTGCTTGAGGATAATCAAATGTTTAAGCTTGGGGGTATGATGTGCATCATATTGCTATTATTTTTTATCATTAACCTGCTGCGAGTAGTATAAATTGGGCACAAAATAATTGATTTTATATATGTTTGCCTCCTATTTGGACTGTTTACAGGGTTTCGCTTATTTAATTGCAGGTCGGCACGGAGAGGCGTAAAAATATACAGAAGATCGGTTAATAGAAAGGAGTTAGGGTTGAAAATCAGAAAAAAATCATAAACTAAAATAAAAAATATCCATGGACCGTATGGTTTCCATCCTCCTCCTGATCCCAACCTCACTGCTGCGCCGCACTTCTTCTTCTCCCAGGCCATCTCCTTCTCATCCTGCGCCCTCTCCTCAGCCCCTCCATTCCCCATTCCAGTCACCTTCCTCCCTTCTCTATTCCTCCTCCCGCGCCTCCCTCTCTCATTTGCTTCCACATCCAGCCGAAACCACCCCATTGCCCTTCCATCCACACACCAGACTCCACCTTTCCCCATTCCCCATTGCTCCACTCCACAGCACCATAGCCCCAAAACCACTACAGCCGCCACCCTCATTCTATTCCTCCACCTGCGCCTCTCCCCTTCCTTCCCCCTGCAGCATCTTCCTTGATGGCAGTACATCTCCAACCTTCCAAGCCGCCACCTTGTGCCCTCTGATTTCCTCCCCCTGCTGATTCTTGCCGAGAGCCCCCCTGCTGCTTGCTGCTACTGCCGTGATATATTTGCTACCGAATACTGCTGCTGTGGATTGGTGGCCAATCTGCTGCAGTTTGCTGCTTGTTTGGATTTGATTTTCTCTGCCGTGAGCTGCTGTTCTGAACTGCAGTTTGCTGCCTGCTGTCTGTGCTGTGTTGCCGACCAGATCTGTCCCTGCCGTGGGTTGCTAGCTGCTGGACTGCTTTCGGCTGCTGATCTGCTGAACCGAACCTGCTGCTGTGTTCTTGCTGTGCTGTGTTTGTTGCTGCTGCAGTATGCTGTCCTTGCTGCGTGTGCTGTAGATTTACTGCTGATTTGTTTCGGCTGCTGTGATAATTCCTGCTGAAATCCTCTGCAGTGCTGCTGATCTGTTGCTGTTTAGTACTGAAAACTGCTGCAGTTTGCTGTTTGGCTGCTGTTTTGGTGCTGAAAACTGCTGCAGTTTGCTGTTTGGCTGCTGTTTAGTGCTGAAAACTGCTGCAGTTTGCTGTTTGGCTGCTGTTTAGTGCTGAAAACTGCTGCAGTGTGCTGATTTGCTGCTGTTTGTGTGTTGCTGAAACGAAAAATAGCCGCTGTTTTGTGCTTCCAAACTGCTGTTTTCGGCTGGACTGCTGTGCATGCTGACTGCTGAAGTTGCTGCCTTGTGTGCTCGGATTTGCTGCTCCTGCTGTGAACTGATGGAGATGATGCATTTGCTGTTTTAAGTTGTGGCTCTTCTTCCCCTACACATCAACTGCTCTGCTACCCTGCTGCTACCACTACAACATCTTCAACAACTTCATCTAATATTATTTTCGGTTGCATCATCTCAGAACTCATGCTTACTACTATTGATGTTTTGCTTGTGCTAGTACTTATCCAATCTGTGATTTGTGAGTGGTACTTTAATGGACATTGTTATTAAGCAGTACTTCAATATTTCTTATACTAGTGTTGAACAATTCTGAATGTTTATCATGGACTTTGTTATGTGGTCGAATGATTGCAAGGATTTTATATTGAGCAATGCTATGAGTATGATTAGATGACTGCATGGATTTATTTTAGTGGAAATGCTATGACCCAAAATGTCTATTTAGAGCCTGCTGCTGTCTGGTTTATATTCATGATGTTACTTTATGGTCCAGTAGTTTAATCATTGCACATTGGATTTGTTTGCTCGTTTGGATTAGTTCTTTCTGTTAGATTTAAATTTTAGCATGCAGTCCTGTTTTAGCTCTTTTATTAAAACAAAAATACCAAAAATATTAGTTTAGCTTTACTGTTTTATGCCTTCGTTTATGTTAGATTTATTTTCCGTAATTGCTTTGTTCAGTTGCTCGCTAGGAAGGTTAGTTGTAGTTTAGCTCTCGTTGTCTTCTCGCTTCTTTCCCGATCTTCCCTCTCTCTCTCTGCTTCTTCTCCTCTCCTTTCTGCTCTTCCCTCTCTTCTCGTCATTCGTCTTCCTTAGCCCCCCTCTTACTTCTTTCTAACCTTACCTCCTCTTTTCTTCTCTCTTCACCTGTCCAGTTCCTCGTCTTCGCCTCTCCTTCCCCCTTCTTGCTTCTCCTCGTCTTTTCTTCTCCTTCAGTTCCTTCCAAGCTGCTTCTCTCCCTCCTGCCATTTCAGTCGTTCTTTTCTCCCTCGCTCCCTCTGTCCCTGTAGTATCTCTAGGATTTTCATTTTCCTTATCATTTCCTCCGTTCGTGTGACTTAGCTTTGGTTTGGTGTTATGTCGTCAGTAGTCTAGTCCCTGTGCAGCGCATCTTTTGCTGGTTTTCTCGGCTTTGGACCTCGTGAAGAAATAGTTTCCTCATGAAGAAACCATTTCCTTATCTCTCCTCTTTAATTACTATACCATGTTATCAAAATGTTTACGTGGCAAGTCTAATTAATGTAAAAAACTATAGCATTGGGACTATCCTTAAGGGTAGTCCTAATGCTGTAGTTTCTTACATTAATTAGGTTTACCACATAAATATTTTGATGACGTGGCATAGTAATTAAAGAGGAGAGATAAGGAAACCGTTTCTTCATGAAGAAACTGTTTCGGCGCGTCATCCAAGGCGAGGAAACCAGCGAGAGATGTGCTGCAGCGAACCTGGTTTCTTATCATAGTGTCTTAGAAGAAACAACCAATGCATGTGCAGGAAAAGGGATGAAAGGATTGGTCACGATTCGATCTGATCCCATACGAAGAAACGATGGATTGGAACTGTAGTTTATATCATAGTGTCTTAGAAGAATAGAAACTAGTCATAATTTCAAGCATTGGGACTGCCCTAACCCACTTTTACTAGAACACAATATGTTGAAATTAAATGCAAACCTAATTGATGAATGCTACTAACGAAACACCATTTTTTTTTTGCTGTGACCTTTAGCACCATTTGGCAAGCTCTATACATACACCACTGCATCCTTTAGTCTTCTTTGAACACACGTAGAGAAAGCATGTCCATTGTTCTTCCCAGTCGAGCAGTGCTAATACTAGTACTAGCTAGTTCGTGCTTTGAGTAGTTGAACGGTGGTCATGCTTTGAGTATAGCAACGAGTGAGTTAATGTAATTAAGATGAGTATGTATGCAGTTGGAGTAATTAGGGGTATAATTGGACAAATGACCCTGAAAATTCCCCAATGATTTGTTTTTTTGGACTACAGTCAAAAGACCAAAATGACTTCTTTTCTTGAACTGGAGGGAGTATTCCATCCTAAACATAGCAATATTCTCTAAAAAAATGAGGGCAAAGCTAGGATTTGATCCTAAGACCTAGCTCACCTAAGCGATGACCTTTGCTGTGGGCTAGACGGGGTATTCGGTTTACACGTAGGCTTTTCATTATATTTATACTATTCAAGTTCAAACTTCACGAAATTTATTGACCGATTCAAATTTTTACCGGAACGCAGCGCTAATTCCAATAACCACCGAAATTTCGAAGATAAGATTTTCCTGGTTGTGCTTAGAGAAGTGAAAGAAGTAGCACAGAAAGAATGCTGTAGAGAAGAGAGAAATTGTTCGATTCATCGATGGACTTTTGATTTGGTTATATATATTCTGAATGTACTTTTCGTCATGGTATACCTTGCTTGCGGAGAGGTACATCGGTACAGGTCGAAATTAAATATGGTATACCTTGCTTGTTCCTACATTTATGCAAAGTTACTCGACCAAAGTGCCAACAGTGACACATTTCAGTGTAAGATGCAGGAGTAGACGCATAATCATGACACGCACCTGAAGAAAGTAGTCTTGAAATCTGTAGCTTGTCCAATCCTAAAGTATCGCGAGCGTATGTACATGTAGCATCTTGCTTTGCTCGTCGAGTGAGCAAGCATCTTAGCATCCATGCATGCGTTCCTGCTTGTCCGTCACCCTGCCTGCAGAAGATTGGTGTGTGCTCGAGTTTGCTCAGCTTCAGCTATAAAGCAGGCTGATCGATCAGCAGCAGCATGCATCCATACAAGACAAGCAGCAGCCAAATTAGCAAGCAAGCAAGCTATCCGGCCGGCCTGCCTTGAGAGAGTAACAAGCTAGGGTTTCCGGCCGGCATGGCGCAGCAAAGCAGCAGCAGCGACGAGCTGCAGTCTCGGATGGAGAAGCTAGTGGAGGCCTTCCACGAGGTGGCGGACCGTGATGAGCTGCTTCACAGGGCGGAGCTGACTCACATCTTCAGCATCCTCGGCAGGACCATCAAGGACAAGCAGCTCATCTCGCAGCTTCCCCAGAGCGAGAAGGGCAAGCTGGCTGAGCTGCTGCCCAAGATCGACGACGTGTTGCAGCAATGCAGGGCAGCCAAGCCCAAGCAGCCGCCTGCCAAGACCAAGAAGAAGATGCCGTCGGTGAGCGACTGCAACCCTTTCAAGTCCAGGTCGTCGTCGCCGCCCCATGATCAAGGCAAGCAGCAAGGAGATGATGGCCAAGGCGCCGCCTCACTCTCGGTCTCGGTGGAGGAGGTGAAGCAGCTAACCACAGCCATTCTCGGCGATGCTCCTCCTCCCCCTAATGCAGCTGAGGGGACGGAGGAGGAGGTGGTGTACTACGAGTGGACGACGAGCTACGTTGACGAGAGCAGGATATACGGCTGGGAGGAGAAGGCGGATGAGGTGGTCGACGCCCTCGTCGGCCCCCGTCCCCAGGCCGATCAGGCAGACAAGAAAGACGACGCGTCGGCGGCGGAGGCGAACAACAAGGACGCCAGCAAGGTCGAGACGCCGGCGGAGACCGAGGAGCTGTTGTTCAGGGCGGCGGGCATCGTGGGGATCCACGGCAGCGGCAAGACGGCGCTGGCGCAGAAGGTGTTCGTGCACGACAGGATCAAGGACGCCTTCCCGCTCAGGCTCTGGGTCTGCGTCGGACCGCCGGGCTCCGACTCCGACAAGGACAGGGCCGCCCTCCTCTACAGGATGCTCGACAACCTCGGCCTCGACACCTACAAGGTCGAGGAGATCGTCGACAGCTCCGACGCCGTCAACAAGTCCAGCGACAAGGACAAGGACAAATCCAAGATTGGTACGTACGCGCGTCCGTTGATCGATCGATCGCTTGTTTGATTCTTATAATTAGTGAGCAGTGATCAAGATGCATGCATGCACGCAATATATATATACGTTCTTTGTAGGTGTGCTGCTGTTCATCCTGCACGTGACGCTGTACAAGACGGGGTACCTCATCGTGTTCGACGACATCAGGGCGTACGACGGCAAGGACGGGTGGTACAGCAACCTGAACCTGAAGCCGCCCAAGGAAGGCGAGTGGTTCGACCGCCTCGCCTACGGCCTGCCCAAGGCCAAGAAGAGCGCCGTGCTCGTCACCTGCCGCAGGGAAGACGACGCCAGGATCATGGTGCGCACCGGCAGCGTCTTCCGCCCGCCCGAGCTCGGCGTCACCGAAGGATGGAAGCTGTTCGAGCGGGAGTACAATGAAGCCAAGAAAAAAGGAGGAGGAGGCACCGCCAGCAGCAGCAGCGACGGCAAGGAAGATGACAAGCTCTACAAGGTGCTGGAAGAGATGCAGAAGGAGATAGTGGGCAAGTGCCTAGGCCTGCCGGTGGCCATCGTCGAGGCGGCCAAGGGCTTCGCCAAGCTCGAGTCCTTGCCTGACGATCCAAAATCGGAAGCTAAACCTGCAGCGGAGACTGTGATCACTAGCAATACCGAACCAGCTGCTCAGCGTGAGGCTCCCCAGGACGATCAATCTGGTTAATCAGTGACTCGCGTCGTATTAATTACAATCAAGTGTGCTAGCTGCCTCCATTATATGTATGTTCTTCCAATATCATTGCCATTTGAGTGTACCAATCGATCCCAGCATTTTCTTGTCATTAATTTACTCCGGCAGTCCGTAGTATCATGCCATTTCTGTTCACATCGGCAGGTACATGTTCCTTGTGAAACTCCACCTTAAGGTTCACTTTTTATGTGGCTTTCAACATTCAGTAATTTGCTTTTTTCTGTTATTGTTGTTATGCAGAATATTGTATATATAGTGGGAAACTGGGATACAGATAGCCTTTTTATTTGCAAAAAAAAAGGTCAAATTCTGAGCCCTTGGATTGCCTTGGGATGTGTGCCACCAAAAACTAATATCTCACCATTATACTCCCCCTCCCTTTAGCTGCCGCTGCCCTCACCCCTCCCGCTCAACTAGGGTTTTGGTTACCGGCTGGCAGTGGCGGAACCAGGATTTGGTTACGTTCCGGGCTGAACTCTAACAACCTAAAACTAATGCCAATTTGTACCCATACCACGATATAACAAAAGTATATCATAATTGGCTAATTGCATTATTGATATGAAACTTGAGTTCAATACTAAACAAATAAACATAAAACATAATAAGAAAAATATGGCATGATAACAAAATATAAAAAATGTAACATAATAAAGATATAATTTGAATACCTAAATTACGAAGATTTGCTCTCTATCATATCCTGTCATTTCTTCATTGATAGTTGGATATGAACCAGAACCCGTAAAGACAATATATGAGAATAAATCAAACATGTGTACAAATAAATACAAACAACACGAAGTTTACATATATAAGAAGCTAACTTACCACTAGCATGAGATAATTGTGGTGTTTCGTTGGAATGTGTTTCTATTGAAAAATAAGATGACAATGTCTTCGTCCGCTTCATTTCAAGAGCTAGAGTACAAGAATAACTAGGATCAATCAATCATCACATTTCAATATATTAGCTAATAGCTATAATCAATCAAGCGTCATATTTTAGTATTTCAGCTAGGATCAATCAAGCGTCACATTTCAGTATTTCACATCATTTATCAATTACCATTTTACATTTCACATCACCATTTTGCAACAATATCATCAATATTTCAATTCAGCTAGAACCATTTTACATTTTTAGTTACAGATGTTAAGTTTACAACAATGATGAAACCAGCCAGCTTTTTGCTCTTTGCAAAAGCAAGTTCCACCTATCATCCCGTGGTCCTGCTCTGCCCAAACCCAACTACTCCCGGAACACCCATAGCAAAAACAGAAAGGCTATACAAATCAATTGATACACACTATTTTTCTGATCTACAAACATTTCAGATTAACTTTCTCATTCTTCAAGACTGCAAATGATCAGATCACAACATATGATCAGAATATCAGATCATCCATCATACAAAACACAACATATGACTCAAGAGTAGTGAGTACCAAGCCTATCCAAACACAAGATTCATACAAAACAGTGAAACACAACATATGATCAGATCATCGATGCTCTGTTTGCAAATATAATCAGATCATCTGTTTTCTCCACATAAATATTCATAAATCATAACCAGGATTCCATGTAATACTTGACTGCAAATGACGCATTTTGGTATGTGCCAAACACAGTCATTTTTACCTACAATTACCAGGAGCCAAGTGGGAGGGGGGCGACGAGGGAGGATCTGGCCTGGGGAGGACGAGGGGGCGGGCCCGGCGGGGGATTTGGGGACGAGGGAGTCGAGGGGGGTGGCGGGCCGGCGGCCGACGGGGGAGGGGGAGGAGGGGGGCGGCGGGGCCAAGGGGGTGAGGCCGGGAGGGGGAGGAGGCGGCGGCGGGGGGAGGGGGCGGCAGGGGGAGAGGGAGGGGGAGGACTGAGGGGGGCGGCGATATGCACATGTCTTGTACTTTTCCGTTAAATATCTTATTCAACTGGAAAGAATTATTAAGCCGCATGAAATATGGCCAGGTGAACTCATTTCAAACTATACTTAATGTTGTTATTCATAAGGATGAAATACTACATCATGTTATTACTTGGTGTATTCTTAGGTTTGTCAATGGCAAAACAATAAAGATGCAAAAGGAAGCGGATAACCACATTATATGCCAAAGACATGAAGGAACAAAGCCCACGCAGATGGAGCCAACAAAAACGAAGCATATGTGGCTGGTTGGAACCCATGTGGAAGGGGGAAAGAAAGCCCATGTGGCGGGAGAGTATAAGGACGGAGCCCAAGAACTTAGAGCACAAGTTTTGGACACTATTTTGAAGCCCAACTCAGACTTCCCACGTGCTCAATCCAAATCCAACTCGGATTCAACTCAGAATTCAATTCGGACTCGGTTCGGGACAGCCTGTCAGGTAGTTACTAAAAAGGTCATAACTTTCACAAACGGAGTCCGATTCAGGCGTTCTTGTACTTGTTGGAAAGATATTTTCAAGGGCTACGCAATGGATCTGGCCCCAGCATCAAATTCATCACGGATCAAAAGTTATGACTGAAATAATATGACGGCTGTAAAATCTAGTTTCCTTTTTTAAGAGTTCGTATCTAAAACCATATAGGGTTGAGTTGTACTAGGTTTGGGGGACTCTATGCACGTCCCAAGAGGCTATATAAGCCCTGTATTGGCATCCTTAGAAGGGGACGAAGTTTTATGCATCAGATTGAAACATAGCTATTGCTTGTTCTTTCAACACCAGAGTTGATGCGAGGACTTTGAGAGAGAATTAGGCGATTCATTGTTCGTTCTGCAACTCAAGGTCAAGCCGTCGTTCCATTGGGAATTGGGGACTTGGCGTTCGTCGCTTGTGGTCGCGCGACGACAACTATCCGGTGTGTTTTGGGCGTTTTCCGAAGAGTTGAGGGTTCGTGCATGGGCACGAGTGTTCAGCTAGCGACATCGTCTACTTTACATCAACTATCCACGGTTCCTCACTGAGAAGATCGGGACCCATCCCCGTATCATATGGTATCAGATTCTAGGTTTACTCGGTGAGAACTTCTTTACCCGTAGTTAGATTCGTTTTTCTGTCCTATCTTCCATTAAACTGAAAATTGCAATACCAAAAACCGTAGTTTAATCTGTTTAGTTCTTGTGCGTTTTGTTAAGTTTTCGTCCATTAGAGTTTTGTTTTCGTGCTGATCCGTGTGTTTCCTTCGCGTAGCTTGATCTTTGTGTCCACATAAACCCTACAAAATTGTTGATTAAATTCCTCAATTAGCAACAAAAAAAGAGTAAATTACATTTACTTTTGAATCCTAAATTCCTTGATGTCCACATTGCTCTCAAGAGATCAATCCAAATTCTCTTTGGGGGAGAGTTTGAGATAGTATTCACTTCCTTCAAAACCGAAAGTTTGCTGCGGTTTGGCTTCAAAGAAACAAATCACTACTTGTGCCAAACCCTACCTGACCGAAAAGAAAGAATTGCTACAGTTGAGCTTCACTTATATCTTTTTATCAATTTGAGACTAGCTTTTGATATTGTTGTTAGGGCTGTTCTTGAGTATTATTTACACTTGCTGAATTCTTGAATTTGTGCAAAGGGAAGACAACACTAGTTTGGCCAAAAAAAAAGAAAAGAAAAGGAAAAGAAAAGAAAAAAAAGCCTGAAAGTTTCCTGCGATTTGATCAAGAAACAGTGAAAATAGAAAGTGTTGGCCGAAACTCTGTGAAAAAAAAATACCCTAGTTCATATTTTCAGCTTGTGCACTTATTCTCATAGAGCAATCTTGTGCCCTTACATTCATAACTATTGCAATTGGCTAGCGTCTCTCCTTGTACTTAGTGCAAAACGACCTACTTATTCATCTCAATTTCAGATTGCCTCTTTCTAGCTCATTTCCTTTGTTTGCATTAAGTCCCATTTATCGTTGCGTGTGCGTTCATACACTTCTCTTTAACCAATTGGATCAGCACATAGGCAAATACTCTAGCTTGGATCATTACTTGGCTTTACAATATCTTGAATATCAGATTGCATAGGTTATACAGATACCTGTCCAAGCTCCACCTACACCTGTTTGTGTACTCCCTTGCTCTTGGTTACGCTCATACATTACCGGGTTGAGGTCGTTCGCTGTCCCAAGTGTCGATTTGACGTCCTTGATTCACTTTGGAACGGTAAACTTGCCTTGTTTTCAGGACAGTAAGTTGCAAGCATAGAGAGAGCTTTTGTTTTACTAACCCAGATGTAACCTCGTTTCTTGTTTGAGAGTTGTTTCCATGTCAGGTCTCGAGGAGGATCCACCTAATCCGGAGGCGCCGGTTACGTGGACCGAGTACACTCGATTGCGCGAGATGCTACAACAACAACTTCTTGATGGTAACACTAGTGTGCGCAATGAGCTCAGGAAAGTTAACACAGGATTGAACCACCTCGGGAAGGAGGTTCAAGAATTGCATACGACTATCAATAATAACTTTCTGGAGCTGCGTGCCATGTTCGCACACCACAATCTACATGGGGGAGCACCTGCTAATGACACAAGTGTGCACGGTCCTCCAAAACTACATATAGCTCCCGAGATACACCACAACCCATGTGAGGAAGAGAGCCGTATAGCCAAATTGAGTGAGAGTGATAAAAAGAGTGAATTGTGTGATTCCACCATATGTGAGGTTGAGAGCATCCAAATTGAGAGTGTTAGAGGGACACCAAATGAAAAGCGAGAAGAAGAAGATAGACAAAGGGAGGATGAATCTGAAACTAACATATTAATATCTACTTCTAGTGTTGTTTCTCATATTGTGCAGGTTGACATTAAAGATGAAGAATTGAACATTCAATAACCGCCACCTTTGGAGGCAAATGAGGAGGAGATAACCACAAGACGGGATGAAGTACCTGCTGTCCCATGGGTGCATCCTTATAATTTTAAACCCCCAACACCTACATCATCTGAGGAGGACGATAAAGGTAACAATAGTGGTGCTGAATTTAATTATGCAAAGGTGAGTAATTGTGAGAAGTCATATGATCAACCGAACACTCCATGTTCCGAAATTTCAATGCTTAATTTACATAATGTGGAATTGATTACTTACAAAGAAGTTCTTACTAGAATATCTGCTAATGATTCTTTATGCTATATCATGTTTAACACTCCTAGAGAGCTATCTAGTGTGATTAATAAGGTTGCTGAAATTTCATGTTCAAAATCACTAGTTAGTACCCATGCCTACACGTATAAGTTCAATTTGATTGGAGATTATGGTGTAGATGACAAATTTTATGTTCATAGAATTTGCATTACATATGATAAGCTTACTGACTTAAAATTACATATTGTGGATAAACAATCTTTTGCGCCATGTTATGATCATGATGAGATAAATTTATACAATAGTACGTACTGCATAGAAAGATTTCACAAATCTAGTTGTTCGATTCTTGATGTACAATCATGTAAAAATAATCAGAGTAGCGTAGCTGAAGCATGGAAAACACTCAAAATTTTCTTTCCCATATCTACACATTTAAATCTGATTTTGTTCATTAAGGATCTGTCCATATCCTTGGAAAAGTCGAGGACGACTTTCTTTTATGGGAGGGAGAATGATGTGAAAAACAATAATGCAATGCATACATCTTTTAGTCGTTGCAATATTCAACGGTTTGTGCAAAATAGTGAGAATGTCACAACAATTGACTCTTATATATACCAGGCATATGTGTTATTCTTTTCATTTACTACACCTCCAAAAGTTTATGATGATATAAGCCGAAGAAATATTGACGACGAATATATATACCATGCATACATGTTGTATTCTTTGTTTAGCACATTTTCAGGCTATCAAAAGCCGAGGACGGCTTTTCTTGAAGAAGGGGAGGATGATGCGGATATGCACGTGTCTTGTACTTTTCCGTTAAATATCTTATTCAACTGGAAAGAATTATTGAGCCGCATGAAATATGGCCAGGTGAACTCATTTCAAACTATACTTAATGTTGTTATTCATAAGGATGAAATACTACATCGTGTTATTACTTGGTGTATTCTTAGGTTTGTCAATGGCAAAACAATAAAGATGCAAAAGGAAGCGGATAACCACATTATATGCCAAAGACATGAAGGAACAAAGCCCACGCAGATGGAGCCAACAAAAACGAAGCACATGTGGCTGGTTGGAACCCATGTGGAAGGGGGAAAGAAAGCCCATGTGGCGGGAGAGTATAAGGACGGAGCCCAAGAACTTAGAGCACAAGTTTTGGACACTATTTTGAAGCCCAACTCAGACTTCCCACGTGCTCAATCCAAATCCAACTCGGATTCAACTCAGAATTCAATTCGGACTCGGTTCGGGACAGCCTGTCAGGCAGTTACTAAAAAGGTCATAACTTTCACAAACGGAGTCCGATTCAGGCATTCTTGTACTTGTTGGAAAGATATTTTCAAGGGCTACGCAATGGATCTGGCCCCAGCATCAAATTCATCACGGATCAAAAGTTATGACCGAAACAATATAATAGCTGTAAAATCTAGTTTCCTTTTTTAAGAGTTCGTATCTAAAACCATATAGGGTTGAGTTGTACTAGGTTTGGGGGACTCTATGCACGTCCCAAGAGGCTATATAAGCCCTGTATTGGCATCCTTAGAAGGGGACGAAATTTTATGCATCAGATTGAAACATAGCTATTGCTTGTTCTTTCAACACCAGAGTTCATGCGAGGACTTTGAGAGAGAATTAGGCGATTCATTGTTCGTTCTGCAACTCAAGGTCAAGCCGTCGTTCCATTGGGAATTGGGGACTTGGCGTTCGTCGCTTGTGGTCGCGCGACGACAACTATCCGGTGTGTTTTGGGCGTTTTCCAAAGAGTTGAGGGTTCATGCATGGGCACGAGTGTTCAGCTAGCGACATCGTCTACTTCACATCAACTATCCACGGTTCCTCACTGAGAAGATCGGGACCCATCCCCGTATCAGAGGGGGCGGCGGGGGGAGGGGCCGAGGGGGAGGGCGGCGGTGGTGGAGGGAGGGGGAGGCCAAGAGGGGGAGGGGGAAGAGGGGCGGCGGGGTGGGGGGAGGCCAGGAGGGGGAAGGGCGGCGGGGGGAGAGGGAGGAGGGCGGCGCGGGGAGAGCGAGGGGGAGGAGGGAGGCGCGGGGCGATCTGCGGAGGGGAGTGAGGAGTGGAGGGGGCGGACGGATCTGAGCGGAAGGGAGTTAGGGAGTGGAAGGGAGTCAGGGAGTGGAGGGTGGGCCGTGATGGACCGCGAGTGCTGGAGCCGCGGGCGCTGGACGGGCTGGAGGTTTTTGTACCCGGGCTGAATACTAATAATAGTACCCAGGCTGAGCTAAAAATACTTGGGCTATACACTGCATATTTTTTCACGCCCCGGCCTAAAGCCCACCTTGCTAGGGGCCCAATTCCGCCCCTGCCGGCTGGTAACCAAAAATCTAGATGCGGGGCGGTATATTTCTTAACCTGCTAAATTTTTTGGATATTTTTTAATTCAAAAAATGTTGGTCGAGCTTTCGGAGATTTTACTGAACGCTTGGCATGTAACCAAATTTGAATTCAAATTTTATTTAAAAATCTCGGCCAAGATTTTCCTGAATTTTCGGGTTATCGCCGGTAAAATGAAATCTCAGTGAACTCTTGTATTTTTCCCGAACAGGTGACCAAAACCTTGTGCCCAACTCATCACCTTGCAAGCATGCTATTGCCGGAGCCACATGCTCCCTTCCCACCTCTGCCCCAGAATCCACCTACCACACGCCCTTGGTCTCCCTGATCCCCATAGTCTTCATCGCTAGAGTCATCAACTGTCCCCCATCGCTCCTAAACCTTACTTGACTCTCACCGCTAGGGCGCGAAGCAAGAAAATTATCATGCGAGGGCCAATAAGTAATAAACACGTCATGGGAGGAGCCAAGTAATAACTTGTTTTACATGGCAAAATGGTGTATACATATGGGTTGCACCCATAGCAGGCTCAAGCACATGCTTGTCCCTTAATTTTGCCCTTGCTCACTAACCCCGAAGTGTCTTAGATGACGTTTGTACTAGTTTTTACTGATGGTTTTTAGTTCTATCTTATAGCTTTTTGCTGAAAATGAATACTAATAACCGAAAGAATAGGCTTTTAGGAGGGGACAAGCGGTGGAAAACGTGAGGGAGATATGCGTGCACGTGACAGAAACTAGAGTAGTGGGGTGCACGATGCACCCGTGACCCCTACTGTCTCTGAAGTGAGATGGTAGCGAGACGAGTGGAAAAGTCACTTCGAAAAGCTAGGTATTTACATTAATCTTTAATTTTTCTATGCAGAAATTAAAAATAAAAATCAATATGAATATGACCTAAAGGTGAGGAGGTCTATGGGATTTTATCTGCCAGGCATGCGTACAAATAGGTTGCCGCCGTGCCGTCCGCCAACCCATTGGAATCTATGGTTTGGTGCCTAATAATGAACTCTAGAAATCCTCACTAGAGCGCAAATCTTGAGGTACCAATGCAGGTGGTGGTCACGAACTCCCACACATGCATTGTTGTGGTGCTATGGTTCGAATGGCGCTATGAGCCAAGATCGACGCACGGCGCCACAAGGCAAAAGTACTGAAACTCTCTGCTCAAACTTAGTTTCAAAATCTTAAACTTATTGATCCAAACTTTCTAGAAATCTTATAAAAGTTTTTAGAAATACATGGAACTCATTGAAACCTGAAACTTTTTGAATGTTTTTGTGAAAATAGCTTCTTGAAACATCGCAAACTTCTTCCTAGTCGCCTTCTATTTCCAATCACAAGAGTTGTATAACTCTGTTTTCAAATACAAACATACATTGCATTAAAACAGTCTTAAGTCATAAAACCGCATCACCAACATCAAATCACAACAGAACAATTAGAGAAATTAAAACAGCTTACATAAATCGCAAGAGAGAGCAATACGCCGCCGCCGAGAGATGGATGGATCGGATACGGCGGCGATACTTGCACGCAAGCATCTCGGTACTAGTGCATGCATGCGACACAACAGGTGCATGCACGGCTTGCTACCGGTCATGGACGATGAGCTTGGCCTTGGCGTCTCCTCGTGGATCTCGTACATGTCGCCGAGCCCCATGTGCACCATGAAGAACCACACCATGGTGATGAGCTCACCGCCGCGGCGAGCCGCCGCGACGCGCGCGTGCTCCCGGCACTTGCCCGCCGCGCACGCCGGCATCTTCGCCCACACGCGGGCCACCACCTCCCACATCAAAGCATCGCCCGGCTCCCGAGCACCTTGGCTAGATGACGACGCCGAACAAAGACCGACTTGCTCGTCGCCTTTCACCTCCGATGGCTTCTTGGAGGTGTTGACGCCGCAAGATCCTCCGGCATCCTCGTGGTCGTTCCCACACGCCGCCGACTCAAGAACCGCCGCGCTCCACGCAGTGTCCCGTGAGCGGAGCAGCCGATGCCCGCCGCCGCGACAAAGATCTCCGGCTGCTTGATGAGCAAGTAGAGCATGTACTCGGACAGGGTCTTGCCGATCAGCTTATTCTTGTTCTCCTCTGAAGTCTCGGGGCCTTGGAGGCGGAGATGCTCAGGGCCGGGGAGGGGGAGGGGGAGACGGCACTGTTAGGTATGTGATCTCAGGCCAAATGGCCGAGACGAGAAAGAGAGAGGTGGGGAAACCCACGTCCCTGAAAATCAGCGTCCTGATCGGGGGTGCCTTCTAAATTTGGTTACGGTCCCCCGTTGCGCAGCGCAATATATAAAGGGGGCTTCTGGCTTCTCACGGGCGACACGACCCCGTTCCGTGAGAACCCAAAAAGTCCGTACAACCCTAAAGAGACCCGATCTCCTACTGTGCGCTGCTAGCAACGGGAAGGCCGTCGCCGCCTCCGCAGGACCTCGCGCGGCGACAACCCTCTGCACCGACTCTTCCTCACGCCTGCATCACGCAGGCACGGGTCTTCGCTCATGGCGTTCATCGGCGACCATAAGTCTCTCGATCCCCCTCCTCTCTAGGTGTTCTAGCGAAGACTAGCAGATCACGACACATGCATAAGGATTAAACCCACATTTGGTACCAGAGCAACTGCTAGCTCTTCCTAGAACTCTAGATTTTTTTTCGGTTTAGAAATTAGAAGGAGGGGAATTCGATTTCTTTGCAAATCATGAAGGATCCCCAAATCAAATCACCATGTTTAGATCGGTAAAACACACACAAAAAAAGGGGGACTTACTGGCCGCCGCCAGGCTTTGGGGCCGGCCGCCGCTGCTGCGCCTCAGGCGCCCGCGCTGGCCCACCCTCCTTGCGCACTTGGCTGTCGCCTGCTGGTTCTTGGCTGGCCTGCTGGCCCTGCACCACTACCTGGCTGCACGCCCCCCCACGCGAGCACCGCCGCTGGCTGGTGTTGCAAAGACGCCCGATGCCGCACCCTCCACTGCCACATGACGGCCACCTGGCTTGCCGCGCCCCGCGCTACTGGTTTCATTTGAATTTTGGTTTGAATTGATTCTTTCGTTAGATATTGACGATTCCGGAGAGTTTGAATTCGACGAATCGCAGCAGGACTTCGATCAAGGCAAGTTGCACCTTTGACCATATTGAACCCAGTATTTTAAATATATGTATGTTGTTTCATCAGATATGCATGCGTATTTCTACTCAAATTAATTTAAAAATCCAATTTAAATGTTAGATATACCCATAATCCTTTGATTATAGCCCATTTGAAATTCTAAATCATACACCTTGTCACCCTAGCTGAAAACTAGTTAGTACCATAGTATTGACTAGAAAATTTTTGTAGAAATGCTTAGCCTGGCTTAGTATAACTGTAGGTGGGATGAACCTTTCACATGAAATGTCAGTTTGAAAATGAGACTTGACTTCGGAGAGTCAAGGGTGGTTTTACAGAAATTATTTAAAAATGAAAATAGAAAATATGTTTTGGACTTAGGCTAATGGTTAGGTGGTGGGTGCCAGATGCCTCGTGTTTGGTGACACCTGTTGATTATCGTGCACGGGATATGTGGTTGAGCCTAAATCAACTTAAGGACCGTTTCGTGAATTATTTTACGGTCACTTCACTACCACAAGTCCGTTATGGGACGGACTGCTAAGTAATTTGTGAAGTTCCAATAATAGTTTCGCTATAGGTGAATGTGAGCGCGCGTAGGTCGTGGGAAGTCTCACATGGCACCGAGAGGGGGCTCCAACTCGTGGATTCAAGTTGTGGTGAAACCTTAGTGGCGGCGTGATTATGTTGGCTATGAATCATCTGAATGCCTTGTCATGAACTCTCGCCGCACACCTAAGGCAAGGTGTTGATCGCGTGGCTCAAGTGAGAGGGAATGTCTTGTGGGTAAAGCTGTACACCTCTGCAGAGTAACAAACTATCTGGATAGCCGTGTCCACGGTCATGGACATGCTGAGTAGAGTCTTCACAGATTAGACTTGAACTTTCATAAAACTTGGTTTTGGCAAAACAAACGTTGGATTTGGTAATGGTCCGGGTGGATTCCCGTGGATAGGTTAGTGTGGGTTGGAGCCTACACTAACGGTATTACTTGTTAAAAACAATGTTTCATATACTGTATGAAAATTCAGCTTTTCGTATTTACGTTATTATATTTAAATTCAAGTATTGCTTTCCGCACATTGCCCTATTAAGCTTTCCTTTGAAATCCATTATGCATGCATCAACTCTGTTATAATTCCTGGTGTAACTTGCGTAAGCATTTACTTGCTTACCTTGGGAGTACTTCTGTACTCATCTTGCTAAATCTGTTGCCAGACTTCGACGGCGACTACGACGGTGAGGACTACTTCAGCGAGTAGGACGCGTCTTACAGTCATTCGCCTGTGGAGGCTGGATGGGCTGTGCTGCCACCTTTACTATCTTTCCGCTGTTTTTGTTTATTTTGTTGGCCTTGTGCCCTTATTGTAAGACTTGGCCTTAAGGCTGTATTTTCGTTTAATAATATCTCGTGGTTATTTTTGCATGATATACATTGCTGTTAAACCTGTGTGCACTAGCTTTTCCTAGGATAGTGCGATTTACACAGAGGGGCTCGGAGTTGTTGTTCCGGGTCCCGACAGCAGTCCACCGCAGAGGCCGAGTATGTTGCTGCCGCCAGTTGCTGCAGCCAGATACTTTGGATGGCTTCGACCCTACGGGACTTTGGGTTAGTTATAGAAAGTGTTCCACTCTTTTGTGATAACACTTCTGCTATTAACATTGCTAAGAACCCAGTGCAGCACTCTCGGACCAAGCATATTGATATCCGATATCACTTCCTTAGAGACCATGTGGAGAAGGGAGATATAGTGCTTCAGTTTGTGGAGAGTGACCGCCAGTTGGCTGATATCTTTACCAAGCCTTTGGATAGCTCTAGGTTTTCAGCCTTACGGGGAGAGCTTGGGGTGGTTTGTCCTTATGAACTGTAGTGAGGGGGAGCTTTGTGCTTTACTGTTTTATCTTGTATATTATGCTGTTGCTCCTTACTATTGCATTGCATTTGGGTGCATTCGGGTTAGTCTTTCTAGCATAGATTAGAGTGTTTCTCGTGTCTAGATGGTCAGACTTCTTCCTCTCATCTTGTGGTTCTAGGATGCTTTGTTAGCTGTTTCTCTTCTCACTAGGTTGAGCTTACTCACTTCTTATAGGTTCTAGCAAGGGTTGGGCCACCCTTGGGTAGACAGGGAACATGTTTGCTCCTTAGTGTGTTAGTTGGGCAGTTGATAGTCCTAGTGTCATATGGGGTAGATGAGAGTCAGTCAGAGCCATAGTATTCTCTTTATCTTGTCTATGCTTTAAGGATCATTGCTTTTAATTCTTTGCCAGCTTCTCGTTTTATAGCTTTGGCTCAGAGGGAGTTCATTTGGGAACTTCTGGAGCTTAATATTGATATAACTCAACTTGAACTAAAAAGTGCTTCACATGTTGAGGGGGAGCTGGATTTTCTGCATTTCATTGTAATATAACTACATGGAGCCTTGACTATTATCCATAGTTGACATGATTACAATGCATTACATCTTGCCATGATTATGCTTAATTGCTAGATTTATCATTGCTTCATATGTGTCGTCAAGCCTTTGCCATTGATAAGTTAATTAACTTTGCACAACTTGAACTAAGACATGTCATGTTAGCTTTTCAGGTTAGTCTGTCTTTAGTTATCCTCTTATGATTCACGCCATGTCAAATAGGCTAAGTTGAGTCTTGAATCTTTAATTGAGCTTTAGTTTGAACTATGCTAGTTTCGTGATGAAACATGAGTGAGTACAATTATTTAAGAAAGCAAAAGATCTCTTTTATGTGCGAAAGAACTGATCTCACCAATTATTTCTCATGAGACTGCTTGCCATTGCACTAGGCATGAACTCAGGGGGAGTTTTGGATGACCAAGATCATCTCCTTAAGCTTCTCGCTTGGAATGGTCGCATAAGGCTTGAGATCTAGCACATCACCAAAATTATGAGTTTCAAATGAAAACATGTGATTTGTGCTAAATTTGCTTAATTGCCAAAAGAATTAAGTACTTGTGCAAATGATTCATTCTTGAACTTATAGCACTCTAAATCGACTCAATTCTAGCTTCTTGGTTCCACTTAGATTATTGACATGGCTTGCATCATCTTTGGATACCTCCAGTTAGACTATACTCTTGTGTGGCTTGACATGCCTAGAAATTCATCTAATCTTCATATTATTACTTACGTGGCTTGGCTTGATTATGCATATCTTGTCATGATATTGATAGCCTTCATATACGTTATGGCTTGTGTAATACTCAAATAGTCATTTTGGATAATCTTCATGGCTCTAATTGCTTATCATTGCATAACATTCAACCACACCATGCTATATTCTCTCTTTTGTATCTTGATGATTCTATTGCCAAAAAGGGGGAGAATTTTGGAGCAAAAGTCATCAATTTTATTTTGGGAGTTTTGGGAGCGTTTGAGGAAAACGTGCTCTTTCTTTTGCTCCTTGCGTCAACATGGTCATTAGCATCAATTTCTTCTCTTGGACCATGTATGACTTTCAAACAAACTCAACTTATGCTTTTTCTGTGTTTGTCAATATACTCATCAAGGGGGAGATTAAGAGACCATGTGGAGATGTCCCCATGTTTGTGATGAGTAATTGACGGTCGGTTTAGTGAGTTTGAGTTTGTTTCGGGTATTCGAGGGTAGAGTACCTTTACTTGTGCCTTTATTGATTATACTGTTTCGTGCGGTGTTATGTGACGGTTTGCTTGTCTGTGTGACTGCAGGACTTCGGAGCTAGGTCATGGTGAGGCGAGGAGGACCGGGACTAGGCACAGGAGGTGTCGAGGTCTAGACGGTCAAAGATGCCGAAGATGATCAAGGCTGCTGAGGTGGTTGCGAGCCGGGAGTCGAGGAACCGGAACTGCCCGTGACGGACACGACGAGCGATGACGAGCGGACCGGAACTAGACTCAGGGAGGAATCGAGGTCCAGACGGTCAGGATTCCGGGTGCGGTCGTGCGTCGACAGGAAGCTTCCAGGAAAGTACGGCAGGGGTATTTTGGTAAAATGCGTGAGGCGGCAAAATGGAAGCGAATTCGGCGGGAGATAACGGGTTTGAGACCCATTAGTGAATGGCATAAGAGATATTAGGGTTTGGAGTGAAATTGTGATTTTCCCTCCATAGTCCTAATGGGTTTGACTTCTGCCTAGAATGGATAGGAGGCATGGAGTGGATGCTTGCTGACATTTCTTGATTTGCCCTATGAGGAGAGGGGCAAGGTGCTGCTTCTTTTGTCTCCGTGGCCCGTAAAAATAAGTGGGGCAAGCTCCTGTGTGTAAAGAGCAGGAGAGTTAGTTCCAGTGGTCTGTGTCAAGTGTGTGCTTGAGCTAGTGCTTCGGTGGGTTTGTGAACCAAGCTAGGAGCAGAGCTTGTTTTTCCCCTGTGTCTTGTGGGTGCTCCGTGAGTGAGGATTGTCCACTCAAGCATGTAGTGAACCAGGGTAGTGAGATGAGAGAGTAGTAAAATCAGTAAATGTAATCTTTTCTCTTGCTTTAATGTCCATGTGTATCGGGACTCCTCGGTAATCATTCCACTTCATGTAAGCACTCATGGTATTGAATCATTATGAGAAGGAAAGTTTTTGAGCTGCATTTATTTTCATGATGTATTTATGTTCTGTGTTCTCCATGATTTCTTGGTCAGTGAATTTATTTCTTGAGCTTGTGGCTGCAAATCTTTTCTCTGAGCTGGGATTCTCCTCATAGCACCCTTGGCTAGATAATTCCCGAGAGAAAATGTTTGAATCGAAGTATTTCTCCTGGTTGCTCTTTTGCAGGTTGTCTCCATTTTGCATTTCTAGGATTTGATGACAGGGGATGCTTGAAATCTTGGTTTCACTGAGGAGTGGTTGCTTTTGAGATATGATTTTCAGTTGTGAGACCCTTGCTAAGCTAACAGCTAAAGATCATGAGCAAATATTGTGAGAAGAATGAGTAATTTGAAATTTGCACTCTCTCTCTGCTCATTTTCAAATTTCAGCTAAACTCTTGAACTCTTATTCACTTGTTGAAATCTTGTGTTAACTGAAGTCTTGATGTTATGTAGCTTAAAGTCCAGATCTCTTGGCTTAAAGACATCGAGCAATCGCTTGCTAATTTCTTGGTTTCTCAGCCCTTGTTCAGTTTTTACTGTTCAGGTTTTTCAGGTAGTCAGTTCGGCCAGCAGAAAATCCTTTATGCAGTCGGCTCCTTCTCAATTCCTTTCGGTTGCTGCTGCAGTGTGCTGTTTTAGTGAACCTTTTTAGGTGCAGTTTAGTAATCTCTGTGTCGCTGGATTATTAGCTGCTGTCGGGAGTGATCTGAATTTCATTCGGCCAATAGTGTCTCTCTGCAGTTTTCGGTTTCCCTGTTGGTTCGGCTAGCAGCAGCAGGAACTCCTTTTCGGCCAGGTCTGCATTTATTTTCTGCACCTTTTGTTGGTCTCGGTTGACAACAGTCTTCACTGTGTAGCAGGTTTTAGTCTCGGTCAGCAATTTGCAGACGTTGTGTTCGGTCAGGTATGCAGCTGCTTCAAGTTTCTTTTATGCCAAACAGATTTAGGTTCAGTTTTCTGGTGAAAGAAAACCGTTGTTTTTACCGTCTGAATTTCTGAAAACCTGGTTCGGCTGTGAGGTAAACTGCAGTCCCTGCTATTCGACTGCAGCAGGCAATTTCATTCTCCTCTCACTGTAGTTCTGTTGTAGTGGCCGACTGCATAGTGCTATCTAAATCTAATGACTTTCTCTCGGCTAGCAGTTCAGCTAAGAACCAAAGCTTGGTCCATCTCTTGTGGTTAAATTGGTTATGTAATAGCAATCAGTTCTTGCTGAAATTTCAGGTTGTTTTGTTCCTGCTATTGTTGCGGCTGCAGAATCCTATTCGTGTGCTTTGAGCAGTCTTTTAAAGTGCGATTTGAGCTTTAGTGTCTCACTCTCGGACTTGACTTTTGGTCATTGTGTGCAGCTTGAAAATTTCTTTGTCCCAGTTGATGAGATCCTTCGATAAACAGTGCTCTTCTTACTTCATAGCTGTTGTAGCTATTGGAGAAGAAAATGGTATGAATACTTGGGGCGATTTGTAAAAGCACCATTCACCCCCCCCCTCTGTTGCCATTTTCGATCCTACAATTGGTATCAGAGCCGGTTAGCTCTTCTTGATAGATCCTTAACCGGTCTGTGAGCTATGGCAACGGATAAGTATTCCACCAAGCCCCCGATCTTCGATGGGATCGACTATCCCTTCTGGAAGAGTCGGATGGAGTCCTACATTCAGGCTCAGGACTATGCGGTTTGGCGAAAAGTTAAAATTCACTTTGCTGTTCCTGCCGATGAAGACATCAATGTGAATAACATGACTGATGTTGAGGCGAATGCTAAGGCAAGAAACATTATCATCCAAGGTTTGAGCCGAAACGAGTTTGATCGCATTTCGCATCTTTCATCGGCCTTCGATATTTGGACGACTCTCAATGCATACCATGAGGGCACGACCCAAATTAAGACGGTTCGACAGGACCAGTTCAAGCGAGATTACAACAAGTTTGAAATGCTCGCTGGAGAGTCCCTGGATGAGTGCTTTGCGCGTTTTCACAAGATTCTGAGCAACCTCCGAGCGGTCGGTCTCACATACCCCGACTCGGATCACGCTCGACAGATGCTTGCTGCACTTGATTTTCGTGTTTGGGAAATGAAGGTGACTACCATCAAGGACACCACGGACCTCTCGACTTTGACTCTTGATGCGCTGTACTCGCGTCTCAAGACTCACGAGATTGACATTGTCTCTCGAAAGTCGAAGTCACAGTCGATGGCCCTAGTCACCGATCCTAGTTTGGCTTTTGGTTCTTCTGCTGATCTGTTGTGTGGTTTCTCCCTTGCTACTCTCTGTGACGTAACTGATGATCAGTTAGAGCAGCTCGAGGATGAGCAGCTGGCCCTCCTAGCTCGGAAGTTTTCCCATGCTTACAAGAGGAGGAGGGACAGAAAGAGGGGAGGACCTGTGATTTGCTTCGAGTGTGGTGGCCCCAACCACATTCGGGCAAACTGCCCCAAGCTGGAGAAGGGCAAGAACAACTACGGCGGTTCGGGCAAGAACGACTACACCGACAAGAACCGCAACAAGAAGCCTCCAGCTCCTACACAAGGCAAGAAGAAGTTCTGCAACTTTGGCAAAGCCAAGAAGCTCTTCCACCGCGTCCTCACCGCCTTCGACGACCTCGACCTCAGCGAGGTGGAAGGATGGAGCGACGACGACGGGACGGGTGACCAAGAGCTCAAGGATGGCGGTGACGACTTCTCCGGCATGTGCTTCATGGCCCTCGAGGGCGAACTGAACGACAGCGAGCTTTACTCCAACGCCGACGAGGTATACCCCACCTACGACCAACTCAATCATGCTTTTCTTAAACTAGGTGGTTTTCATGCTAGAGCTAGGGCTGGGTGTACTGAGTTAGAGAAGGAAGTAGATAGATTATCACTAGAGATTATTGCTCTTACATCTGGTCCTTCCTGTGATGAGTGTGATACATGTTGTGCTCTGTTGGGTGATATGGAGAAATTAAGGACCTCGCATGATAGTTTATCCTCTGAGCTTGATATTGTTAAGGTGGAGAATGCTAGTCTACTTGCCGAATTAGAACTGAGTAGGATGGCTGTTACCCTATTGACTACTGATGAGACTACTTCTCCCACCTCATGTGAGGTTGAGGACATTGCTGCTAGAGGACCTTATGCCATGCTTCTGGATTTGCCCGAGTCATGTGAAACCTGCAATAATTTAAAGATGAACCTAAAATGGGCAGATCATAAAATTGCTGAACTGCAAGCTTCACTACTTGAGCCAATTGCTTCTTGTCTGAACTGTCCTAAATTAACTGCTGAACTTAAATCTGTCTCAAAACAGTTTCAAGAAATGATTGACCGTAACAACAAGTTCGCTAAGTATGCAACTAAGGCCCCAGTTAGCTCACCATGCAATAGTTGTGAAAAACTAAAACTTGAACTCGTTGCTTTGGATGAAAAATGTGTGAAGCTAACTAAGGACCTTCTAGAAAAGCAACCATCTGCTTGTGATGTGTGTGCTGGGGTTGAGGAGAAGCCCAAGGGTAAGGTAGAGACGACTAGCGACGTGAACCAAATTGCTAGCAGTAGGACTGTCCCTTCTGAGTCGGCTGTGCGTGCACATGCCATTCGTTCCTCTGCTATTGGTTCTTCTTCTACTCCCTTACCTTCTGCTGTCTCTTCTTCCCCCTGTTCTTCTTGCATCTCTCTCTTTCGGGAGTGTCAGTATCTTATGAACACTCTTGAGAGGTTTGTTGGAGGCAAGAAGAAGCTCAATCTTATTCTAGACCAATCTAAGATCTGCAGATTTAATCAGGGTCTAGGATATGATTTCTATGAGGACATGAGGAAGCATCCACCTGCCGTGCTCAGACCCATAGCACCAGGTGTGATCGAGACTGAGCCCAGGACCGAGAAAGTCCAATTTAAGTCAGCGGGCTATGTCCAGGAGATCTCTGACAGCAAGGTGGTTTCACCTATCACTTCTACCTCTCAGAAGGTGAAGTATCACTGCACCTTCTGTCAGAAGGATGGACACACAGTCGATCGATGCTTCAGGCGCGCCAAGATTGCGCGTAGAGACCGTGCAGTAGCACTTAGGCGTATTCAGGGTCAGCACCAGACCCTGAGTGCACCTAGGACCAGCACGAGGTCTAGGATTACTGCTGTTGATGGGTTTGGGCAGCATCGAGGACTTGGTTTTTCTGAGTTTTCTGTTTTTCGCCCTCATGCTGCTCCCGGTGATGACTTTCGCCGTTCGAGGGTAGTTCGTTTCCCCATCGAGATGGCTATCCGCGGCGTGATCGTGTGTTCTTTGGTGCTCGACTCGCTCCTCGTAGCGATCGAACCCAATAACGCCTTCAGTGCGCTAGTAGACCTTCTGGCTCTTTGAGCGATAGAGAGCGTAGGGTAGCTAGAGGTCAGTCGTGTGTGGCTACTTCCTCTGCTCGGCGTGTGACTCAGTATTGGGTGCCAAAATCTCTTTTGATTTATCCCAGTACTGAGCCTTTACTCTCTGTTTGACTCAGGTTCGCTGGGTTGGGAAGAGAGAGGTTTAGCTTGTGGACTCCGATTGTTCTCGTCATATAACCGGAGACTCTCGTTGGTTCTCTTCCCTAGCCCGTGCTCCAGGTGATGAGACGATCACCTTTGGAGATGCTTCGTCTGGGCGCGTCATCGCAAAAGGTACAGTGCATGTTAATGATTCATTCATTTTAAGAGATGTTGCCTTAGTGAGTAAGCGGCGACAATTTGCTTTCGCCTCGACTTACGATGACGGTTTGAGGTGAGCTTCAAGAAAACAATTGCAAAATTCTTGATTCTTCTGGGAGTCCGGTTTATGGATTTCGTTATGGGAGGATCTTTCGTGCTGATTTTGCTGAGTCTTCTGGTGATCCTCTCAGGTGTTTAGTTGCTTCTGAGTCCCGTGACCTTACCTTCTGGCATAGGAGACTTGGTCATATTGGATTTGACCATTTGACTCGAGTTAGCGGCCACGATCTCATTCGTGGTCTGCCGAAACTCAAGATGGTCAAAGATTTTGTTTGCACTCCTTGCCGGCACGGCAAGATGGTTGCCGCTTCTCATCCTCCGGTCACAGTGACTATGACCGATGCACCAGGACAGCTGCTCCACATGGACACAGTTGGACCAGCTCGAGTGCAGTCAGCAGGAGGGAAGTGGTATGTTCTTGTCGTGGTTGATGACTTCTCGAGGTACTTTTGTGTGTTTTTCTTAGCCTCGAAGGATGAGACATTTACACATTTTCGAGGTCTCTTTCGTAGGATTTCTGTTGAGCTTCCGGGTGCCTTACGAGCGATCCGCAGTGACAATGGCACGGAGTTCAAGAATTCCTACTTTAAGAGTTTCGTGATGAGACAGTGTAGAGCACCGCTCTCTTCTCCATACGTCCCTCAAAGAAAATGGCGTTGTGGAGAGGAAGAACCGTACCTTGGTCGAGATGGCCAGGACGATGCTTGATGAGTACTCTACACCGAGGAAGTTTTGGGCTGAGGCGATAGCCACCGCGTGCCATGTTTCAAATCGAGTTTTTCTCAGGGCACACTTGCATCGCACCTCTTATGAGTTGAGATATGGGCGAAAGCCCAGTATATCTCATTTTCGCGTGTTTGGTTGCAAGTGTTTTATTCTGAAGTCTGGAAACCTAGATAAGTTCGAGTCATGATCTTGTGATGGGATCTTTCTAGGTTACTCGACTTCTTCGCGGGCTTATAGGGTCTGGAACTGCGAGTCTAGTAAATTGGTAGAAACCTGTGAGGTCAGTCCGGGGACTAGGCCCGATATCTCAGGTTCTGTAGAGCAGTCCGAGACCATATTTGTGGATGATCAGGAGGATGGAGATGATGGTTGTCTACCTGATTCAGTTCCTCCTCCCCTGAGGTGCCTGCCTCTACCATCTCACCTCAAGGAGATCAGCCCATGCCTTCCGCTTCTTCTGGAGCTAGTGGCTCTGTTCCTACCTCGTTAGCTCGTGAGGTAGAGGCCACTTCTCCTTCTTCTCATCAAGGACCTCCTCGTAAAGTCCGAGAACATCATCCTTCAGAGCAGATAATTGGAGATCTTTTTGAGCGTGTCACACGCTCAAAATCTGGCACTTCTCTTTTCTGTCTCCATTCTGCCTTCGTTGCCTCTTTCGAGCCCAAGGATGTTGATCATGCTCTTTCTGACGAGTCTTGGGTCAATGCCATGCATGAGGAGTTGGAGAACTTTGAGAGAAACAAGGTCTGGTCGCTTGTTGAGCCTTCTCGAGGTCACAATGTTATTGGGACTAAGTGGGTGTTCAAAAACAAGCAGAGTGAGGATGGCGTAGTCATTCGAAACAAGGCTAGGCCCAGTAGCTCGGGGTTCTCCCGTGTTGAGGGTCTAGATTTTGAGGAGACTTTTGCCCCTGTTGCTAGACTTGAGGCCATTAGAATCCTGCTTGCTTTCGCAGCTTCTAAGGGTTTCAAGCTTTACCAGATGGATGTCAAGAGTGCCTTCCTCAATGGGTTTATTGAGGAAGAAGTCTATGTTAGACAACCTCCAGGTTTCGAGAACCCCAGATACCCAAACCATGTCTACAAGCTTTCCAAAGCCTTGTATGGACTTAAGCAGGCCCCTAGAGCTTGGTATAAGAGGCTTAAGTCTTATCTGTTGAGTCATGGATTTGAGATGGTTAAGGTGGACAAGACCTTGTTCATTCGCAGGCATGGCAATGACCTTTTACTCGTCCAGATTTATGTGGATGATATCATCTTTGGTGGCTCTTCTCATACTCTTATTTCTCAGTTCTCCGATGTCATGAGCTCAGAGTTTGAGATGAGCATGATGGGCGAGTTGAGTTTCTTCCTTGGCTTTCAGATCAAGCAGACTCGGGAGGGTACCTTCTTGCATCAGGGTAAGTACACTCGTGACCTCCTGAAACGCTTTGATATGAGTGATGGCAAGCCAGTGTCCACTCCGACGGCTTCTTCAGCTTCACTCGACCCAGATGAGGACGGCGAGCCAGTTGATCAGAAGGAGTATCGCAGCATGATTGGCTCCCTTTTGTACCTCACTGCCTCGAGACCAGACATACACTTCTCCGTGTGTCTGTGTGCTCGATTTCAGGCTTCTTCTCGCGTATCTCACCGCCAGGCGGTGAAGCGCATTCTTCGGTACCTTCGAGCTACCATTGACTATGGTATCTGGTACTCTTCCTCATCCTGTCTTTTCCTCAGAGCCTACTCGGACGCAGACTTTGCTGACTATAGGATAGATAGGAAGAGCACTTCTGGCACCTGCCAATTCATTGGCACTTCTCTCGTTTCTTGGTCTTCTAGGAAGTAGTCCGGTGTTGCGCAGTTGTAACATCCCAAAATTTTGTTCCTTTATTGAAAATCAAATCTAGAATTTATTGGATTTTCTGGAGTTATGTTAAAGTCCTGATTTGAGAAAAATTATAAACTTTAAATTATAAAAGTCAAAAATGAATTTAGTGCATTACTGAAAGTTAAAACAAATGTATTTCAGCTTCCTAAAGTCAAACAGGAGATTATATTAATTTTTTTCAGATTTTAGAAAGAATTGAAACCTTCCCTTTTAAAATCAAATTGTACCCTTGCAAATTATACTTGTTAAAATGAGCGGGAAATTTTTTATTTAAGTCTAGAATAGCTCCAGATAGTTCTCTGAATTTTTTTGGATTTTTCAAAATTTATTTGGTATTTTTCTGAGCTTTCTAAAGCTTAATAGCATTTCTGGAAAATCAAAAGAAAGAAAATCCCAAAACCCCTCCCGCCGCGGTGTCAAGCATCGGCGTCCCCTCCGCCCGCCGTATTCCCCCTCAGCCGTCCGATCTAACTTAAACCCTCTCCCCGCCTTCCCTCACCCCGCGTGCGACGCGTGTCGCGTATCTAGCCGTCCGTTCTCCCGCCCGGTTCAATCCCCGCCGCTCCCCGCAACTTACCGCCGCGCTTCATTCCCCGATCGACGCGTGGCTTAATCCACGCCGTCCTCTGTTGCCGTACCCGATCTCAACCGCCCCCTCCCACTTAACGCACCAACCGGCCCCGATCTGATCTTCGTTGTCGGATCGAATCTCGGCCGTCCCCATTCACTTACCCCTTCGCAACGCGCCAGCGGTCCCGATCTCTCCCCCGTGCCACCCGTCAAGCATCCAACCGTCCCCCTCGCTCTTTCCTTTTCTTTCTCTCTCGCTGACGTGCGGGCCCCACCTGTCAGGCCCTTCGTCCCCGCCCCTTTCCTTTCTTCCTCGCGCGATCGCCGCCGCTGCCGCCGCCATTGATTGAAAACCGAAGCTTTGAAAGCTTCGGTTTCTTCTGATTCATTCCCGCATCACCGCAGTTTCCAATTAGCACCTCCCCCCGTCCGTTGCAGGCATAAAACCCCCCAATTACGCCCCCATTCGCCGGCGCATTCAACCTCCCCGTCCGTTTCAAAACCGGCGGATTGTACGCGGCCGTTACCCCCCTCCCCGACCTATAAAACCCGCACCCCGAGGTTCCCCGCCCACACCGCCACCCCCCGAGCCTCCAGAGCGCATAATCCAGCCCCGAGGGTCCCCCTGCGCCCGATTTCCCTCCGCCGGCTCCAGCTACTCCGGCGAGCGATTCCGGCCAGCTCA
The DNA here is from genome assembly GCA_036346265.1 of Melocanna baccifera. NCBI lineage: Eukaryota > Viridiplantae > Streptophyta > Magnoliopsida > Poales > Poaceae > Melocanna > Melocanna baccifera. The sequence continues at coordinate 636,367 of CM070696.1, forward strand.
AGCCCCCTCGCCCCTCGCCGACGCCTCCCCGACCTTGCTGGTGCCCAGGCGAACACCGGCGACCTCTCCCCCGAGCTGCTGCATCGCCGGAACCTCTCCGCCGCCGTGAACCCTTCTCCGACCGCCGCCCCCCCTCCACCCGATTTTCCTCTCCGGTCATCCTCGGCCTCCGCGCAAGGTACCGATGCACTCCCCGCGTTCTCCTCGTCATTTTGATACCATCGGCGGCGCGCCGCCACGAGCTCGACGACCATCGGGCCCCGAGCGCCGCCCGCCGGCGAAGCACGTCGGCCGTCGGGCGAGTTGGCGCCGGCGTGGCAGCCAGGTGGCGGCCAGATCGGCGCCACGCCAACGCCACCCGAGCGCCCCCGCGCCACCTCGCGCGCGTGCCGCCACGTCGGCACGTTGCCGTGACGTGGCAGCCACGCCAGCGCCACCTCGCCCCTGAGCGCCCGTCTGCCACCTCACCCCTCCCTCGGGTCCGTGGACTCGGTCCACAACACCCGGGCCCCACCTGTCAGCCTCTGCCCGATTAAATTAACCCTAGGGCTGACGTCATAATCTATATTTTCCTTTAGAAAAATAATTCGTGCTGACGTCATAAATCCTTTTTGGTTTAAAAATAAATCCAGAAAATACCCTTTTTCTTTTATTTTGAATTCAAACTTTGGAAGGCTATAACTTTTGCATTTTAACTCCAAATTGACCCATTCAAATTTCTAAATTTTTCTAAAATCATGATCTATCCATTTCTGGAATAATTTTGAAAGTTTGAAATTTATTTAAATTTTGTTTGAATATATTTTGTAATTCCAAGGTTTAAATTTAAATTAAAACTTCCAATTTCTTTTAAAAGCCTCAAATCCTTTCCAAGAATTGTTGGTCCACATCCAAAATTCAAAATTTTGTCTCCCAGTTTATTTTATAATTTTTGGAAGTTATTTGGGTTTCGTTTGAATTTTGGTTTGAATTGATTCTTTCGTTAGATATTGACGATTCCGGAGAGTTTGAATTCGATGAATCGCAGCAGGACTTCGATCAAGGCAAGTTGCACCTTTGACCATATTGAACCCAGTATTTTAAATATATGTATGTTGTTTTACTGTATATGCATGCGTACTTCTACTCAAATTAATTTAAAAATCCAATTTAAATGTTAGATATACCCATAATCCTTTGATTATAGCCCATTTGAAATTCTAAATCATACACCTTGTCACCCTAGCTGAAAACTAGTTAGTACCATAGTATTGACTAGAAAATTTTTGTAGAAATGCTTAGCCTGGCTTAGTATAACTGTAGGTGGGATGAACCTTTCACATGAAATGTCAGTTTGAAAATGAGACTTGACTTCGGAGAGTCAAGGGTGGTTTTACAGAAATTATTTAAAAATGAAAATAAAAAATATGTTTTGGACTTAGGCTAATGGTTAGGTGGTGGGTGCCGGTATGCCTCGTGTTTGGTGACACCTGGTTGATTATCGTGCACGGGGGTATGTGGTTGAGCCTAAATCAACTTAAGGACCGTTTCTGTGAATTATTTTACGAAGTCACTTCGTACTACCACAAGTCCGTTATGGGACGGACCTGGCTAAGTAATTTGTGAAGTTCCAATAATAGTCTCGCTATAGGCTGAATGTGAGCGCGACGTAGGCTGTGGGAAGTCTCACATGGCACCAGAGGGGGCTCCAACTCGTGGATTCGAGTTGTGGTGAAACCTTAGTGGCGGCGTGATTATGTTGGCTATGAATCATCGAACGACCTTGTCATGAACTCTCCGCCGCACACCTAAGGCGGTGTGTTGATCGCGTGGCTCAAGTGAGAGGAATGTCTTGTGGGTAAAGCTGTACACCTCTGCAGAGTAACAAACTATCTCGGATAGCCGTGTCCACGGTCATGGACATGCCGAGTAGAGTCTTCACAGATTAGACTTGAACTTTCATAAAACTTGGTTTTGGCAAAACAAACGTTGGATTTGGTAATGGTCCGGTGGATTCCGTGGATAGGTTAGTGTGGGTTGGAGCCTACACTAACGGTATTACTTGTTAAAAACAATGTTTCATATCTTGTATGAAAATTCAGCTTTTAATATTTACGTTATTATATTTAAATTCAAGTATTGCTTTCCGCACATTGCCCTATTAAGCTTTCCTTTGAAATCCATTATGCATGCATCAACTCGTTATAATTCTGGTGTAACTTGCGTAAGCATTTACTTGCTTACCTTGGGAGTATACAGTACTCATCTTGCTAAATCTGTTGCGGACTTGGCGGCGACTACGACGGTGAGGACTACTTCAATGTAGTAGGGCGCGTCTTACGATCATTCGCTGTGTGGAAGGTTGGATGGGTCATCTTGCCACCTTTACTATCTTTCCATTGCTTTTGTTTATTTTGTTGGCCTTGTGCCCTTATTGTAAGACTTGGCCTTAAGGTCGTATTTTTCGTTTAATAATATCTCGTGGTTATTTTTGCATGATATACATTGCTGTTAAACCTGTGTGCACTAGCTTTTCCTAGGATAGTGCGATTTACACAGAGGGGCTCGGAGTTGTTGTTCCGGGTCCCGACAGCAGTCCACCGCAGAGGCCGAGTATGTTGCTGCCGCCAGTTGCTGCAGCCAGATACTTTGGATGGCTTCGACCCTACGGGACTTTGGGTTAGTTATAGAAAGTGTTCCACTCTTTTGTGATAACACTTCTGCTATTAACATTGCTAAGAACCCGTGCAAAGACTCTCGGACCAAGCATATTGATATCCGATATCACTTCCTTAGAGACCATGTGGAGAAGGGAGATATAGTGCTTCAGCCAGGAGAGTGACCGCCATTGGTGATATCTTTACCAAGCCTTTGGATAGCTCTAGGTTTTCACCTTACGGGGAGAGCTTGGGGTGGTTTGTCCTTATGAACTGTAGTGAGGGGGAGCTTTGTGCTTTACTGTTTTATCTTGTATATTATGCTGTTGCTCCTTACTATTGCATTGCATTTGGGTGCATTCGGGTTAGTCTTTCTAGCATAGATTAGAGTGTTTCTCGTGTCTAGATGGTCAGACTTCTTCCTCTCATCTTGTGGTTCTAGGATGCTTTGTTAGCTGTTTCTCTTCTCACTAGGTTGAGCTTACTCACTTCTTATAGGTTCTAGCAAGGGTTGGGCCACCCTTGGGTAGACAGGGAACGTGTTTGCTCCTTAGTGTGTTAGTTGGGCAGTTGATAGTCCTAGTGTCATATGGGGTAGATGAGAGTCAGTCAGAGCCATAGTATTCTCTTTATCTTGTCTATGCTTTAAGGACTGCCTGTTTCTGAATTCTTTGCCAGCTTCTCGTTTTATAGCTTTGGCTCAGAGGGAGTTCATTTGGGAACTTCTGGAGCTTAATATTGATATAACTCAACTTGAACTAAAAAGTGCTTCACATGTTGAGGGGGAGCTGGATTTTCTGCATTTCATTGTAATATAACTACATGGAGCCTTGACTATTATCCATAGTTGACATGATTACAATGCATTACATCTTGCCATGATTATGCTTAATTGCTAGATTTATCATTGCTTCATATGTGTCGTCAAGCCTTTGCCATTGATAAGTTAATTAACTTTGCACAACTTGAACTAAGACATGTCATGTTAGCTTTTCAGGTTAGTCTGTCTTTAGTTATCCTCTTATGATTCACGCCATGTCAAATAGGCTAAGTTGAGTCTTGAATCTTTAATTGAGCTTTAGTTTGAACTATGCTAGTTTCGTGATGAAACATGAGTGAGTACAATTATTTAAGAAAGCAAAAGATCTCTTTTATGTGCGAAAGAACTGATCTCACCAATTATTTCTCATGAGACTGCTTGCCATTGCACTAGGCATGAACTCAGGGGGAGTTTTGGATGACCAAGATCATCTCCTTAAGCTTCTCGCTTGGAATGGTCGCATAAGGCTTGAGATCTAGCACATCACCAAAATTATGAGTTTCAAATGAAAACATGTGATTTGTGCTAAATTTGCTTAATTGCCAAAAGAATTAAGTACTTGTGCAAATGATTCATTCTTGAACTTATAGCACTCTAAATCGACTCAATTCTAGCTTCTTGGTTCCACTTAGATTATTGACATGGCTTGCATCATCTTTGGATACCTCCAGTTAGACTATACTCTTGTGTGGCTTGACATGCCTAGAAATTCATCTAATCTTCATATTATTACTTACGTGGCTTGGCTTGATTATGCATATCTTGTCATGATATTGATAGCCTTCATATACGTTATGGCTTGTGTAATACTCAAATAGTCATTTTAGATAATCTTCATGGCTCTAATTGCTTATCATTGCATAACATTCAACCACACCATGCTATATTCTCTCTTTTGTATCTTGATGATTCTATTGCCAAAAAGGGGGAGAATTTTGGAGCAAAAGTCAACAATTTTATTTTGGGAGTTTTGGGAGCGTTTGAGGTAAACGTGCTCTTTCTTTTGCTCCTTGCGTCAACATGGTCATTAGCATCAATTTCTTCTCTTGGACCATGTATGACTTTCAAACAAACTCAACTTATGCTTTTTCTGTGTTTGTCAATATACTCATCAAGGGGGAGATTGAGAGATCATGTGGAGATGTCCCCATGTTTGTGATGAGTAATTGACGGTCGGTTTAGTGAGTTTGAGTTTGTTTCGGGTATTCGAGGGTAGAGTACCTTTACTTGTGCCTTTATTGATTATACTGTTTCGTGCGGTGTTATGTGACGGTTTGCTTGTCTGTGTGACTGCAGGACTTCGGAGCTAGGTCATGGTGAGGCGAGGAGGACCGGGACTAGGCACAGGAGGTGTCGAGGTCTAGACGGTCAAAGATGCCGAAGATGATCAAGGCTGCTGAGGTGGTTGCGAGCCGGGAGTCGAGGAACCGGAACTGCCCGTGACGGACACGACGAGCGATGACGAGCGGACCGGAACTAGACTCAGGGAGGAATCGAGGTCCAGACGGTCAGGATTCCGGGTGCGGTCGTGCGTCGACAGGAAGCTTCCAGGAAAGTACGGCAGGGGTATTTTGGTAAAATGCGTGAGGCGGCAAAATGGAAGCGAATTCGGCGGGAGATAACGGTTTTGAGACCCATTAGTGAATGGCATAAGAGATATTAGGGTTTGGAGTGAAATTGTGATTTTCCCTCCATAGTCCTAATGGGTTTGACTTCTGCCTAGAATGGATAGGAGGCATGGAGTAGATGCTTGCTGACATTTCTTGATTTGCCCTATGAGGAGAGGGGCAAGGTGCTGCTTCTTTTTGTCTCCTGTGCGTCCAGAAAAAATAAGTGGGGCAAGCTCCTGTGTGTAAAGAGCAGGAGAGTTAGTTCCAGTGGTCTGTGTCAAGTGTGTGCTTGAGCTAGTGCTTCGGTGGGTTTGTGAACCAAGCTAGGAGCAGAGCTTGTTTTTCCCCTGTGTCTTGTGGGTGCTCCGTGAGTGAGGATTGTCCACTCAAGCATGTAGTGAACCAGGGTAGTGAGATGAGAGAGTAGTAAAATCAGTAAATGTAATCTTTTCTCTTGCTTTAATGTCCATGTGTATCGGGACTCCTCGGTAATCATTCCACTTCATGTAAGCACTCATGGTATTGAATCATTATGAGAAGGAAAGTTTTTGAGCTGCATTTATTTTCATGATGTATTTATGTTCTGTGTTCTCCATGATTTCTTGGTCAGTGAATTTATTTCTTGAGCTTGTGGCTGCAAATCTTTTCTCTGAGCTGGGATTCTCCTCATAGCACCCTTGGCTAGATAATTCCCGAGAGAAAATGTTTGAATCGAAGTATTTCTCCTGGTTGCTCTTTTGCAGGTTGTCTCCATTTTGCATTTCTAGGATTTGATGACAGGGGATGCTTGAAATCTTGGTTTCACTGAGGAGTGGTTGCTTTTGAGATATGATTTTCAGTTGTGAGACCCTTGCTAAGCTAACAGCTAAAGATCATGAGCAAATATTGTGAGAAGAATGAGTAATTTGAAATTTGCACTCTCTCTCTGCTCATTTTCAAATTTCAGCTAAACTCTTGAACTCTTATTCACTTGTTGAAATCTTGTGTTAACTGAAGTCTTGATGTTATGTAGCTTAAAGTCCAGATCTCTTGGCTTAAAGACATCGAGCAATCGCTTGCTAATTTCTTGGTTTCTCAGCCCTTGTTCAGTTTTTACTGTTCAGGTTTTTCAGGTAGTCAGTTCGGCCAGCAGAAAATCCTTTATGCAGTCGGCTCCTTCTCAATTCCTTTCGGTTCTTTGCTGCGATGTGCTGTTTTAGTGAACCTTTTAGGTGCGATTTAGTAATCTCGTGTCGCTGGATTATTAGTCTTTGTCGGGAGTGATCTGAATTTCATTCGGCCAATAGTGTCTCTCTGCAGTTTTCGGTTTCCCTGTTGGTTCGGCTAGCAGCAGCAGGAACTCCTTTTCGGCCAGGTCTGCATTTATTTTCTGCACCTTTTGTTGGTCTCGGTTGACAGCAGTCTTCACTGTGTAGCAGGTTTTAGTCTCGGTCAGCAATTTGCAGACGTTGTGTTCGGTCAGGTATGCAGCTGCTTCAAGTTTCTTTTATGCCAAACAGATTTAGGTTCAGTTTTCTGGTGAAAGAAAACCGTTGTTTTTACCGTCTGAATTTCTGAAAACCTGGTTCGGCTGTGAGGTAAACTGCAGTCCCTGCTATTCGACTGCAGCAGGCAATTTCATTCTCCTCTCACTGCAGTTCTGTTGTAGTGGCCGACTGCATAGTGCTATCTAAATCTAATGACTTTCTCTCGGCTAGCAGTTCAGCTAAGAACCAAAGCTTGGTCCATCTCTTGTGGTTAAATTGGTTATGTAATAGCAATCAGTTCTTGCTGAAATTTCAGGTTGTTTTGTTCCTGCTATTGTTGCGGCTGCAGAATCCTATTCGTGTGCTTTGAGCAGTCTTTTAAAGTGCAGTTTCAGTTTTCAGGTCTCAGCTCTCAGACTTCAGCTTTTGGTCATTGTGTGCAGCTTGAAAATTTCTTTGTCCCAGTTGATGAGATCCTTCGATAAACAGTGCTCTTCTTACTTCATAGCTGTTGTAGCTATTGGAGAAGAAAATGGTATGAATACTTGGGGCGATTTGTAAAAGCACCATTCACCCCCCCCCTCTGTTGCCATTTTCGATCCTACAATTGGTATCAGAGCCGGTTAGCTCTTCTTGATAGATCCTTAACCGGTCTGTGAGCCATGGCAACGGATAAGTATTCCACCAAGAAATTATGTGTTACGTATAATTTTATGTTTTCAGTATATATATATATTTATTTATGCATATTTTTACGGATATATATATATATACATATATACATGAAATTGTTTCATGGTGTATTCTTACGCTGTTAGGTTTTATTTCAGTATATATATTTCATGTATTTTATGACATACCTAATGTTTAATTATTTGTTGTTTGATGTCTCTCATGTAATATATTACTGAATGTCTTTTAGCTGCTGAAATTTTATGCTATCGTTTCCGCTGCATGATGTTCTCCCCTAATTGAATGGAATCAACGAGAAATTCAATTAGAGGGGTATAATTAATTTTACGTGCTATTACTTTTGGACCAACGTTAATTGTAATAGCATGTTATCGATTATGTTTATTCTTGATATGTTTTGTTTTGGCCATGCTATTACTCTTTGACCAACGTCAATTGTAATAGCATGCTCTAAATTATGTTAAATTTTTCGTCTTCTGCCTAACGGTGATACGAAAAATTATTATGAGCATGTTGTTGATCATACCAACGTAAGATTAATTTTCATGCAAATCAATTATGTATTTTCCTAATGTAAAATTTTTAAATTTTTTCAACTGCTTCTGTTTCGGCTCAGGTTAATGCAATTGAGCCACTTAATGGCAGCAACTTCAAAAAATGGAAGTTCACCCTTATGACGACTTTTCAGCTCTTGGATCTGGACTATGCGTTCAGATTCGATGAGCCTGTCGCTCATAATGAAGAAGATGACAAATTTGATGATAAAATAAAGGAGTACAAAATTAATGTTGAAAAGTGGGAGCGGTCTAACCGCGTTTCACTTGCTGTCATGAAAAACTCCATCAGTGAGGCTATTAGGGGAGCAATCCCTGAAAAGGAAAGAGTGAAGGACTACTTGTCCTCCATCGAGGATCATTTTAAAGGATCCTCTAAGGTTTATGCTACCACACTGATGCACAGGCTCATAAACACCAAGTACAATGGTACTGGAAATGTCCGTGAGCACATTATGACCATAATTAATATTGCTGCCAAACTTAAGACAATGGACATGGCAATTTCTGACGGCTTTGTTGTCCATTATATTATGATGTCTCTTCCTAAGCAATTTGAAGATTTCAAGGTGAACTATAACACCATTAAAGACAAGTGGACAATGAGCGAGTTGATCGCCAATGTTTCTCAGGAGGAAGAGAGGCTCAAGGCTGAGGGAGCTGATGATGTTGTATATCACATCAACTCCTCAAATAAAGCCGGTCCCTCTAGAAATAGAGGAGGCTATAAAGGAAAGGGCAAGAAGGAGCAACCATACTCCCCTTATAAAATGCCACAGCATCCACAGCGTCCTCAAGCGCCTAAACACGCTTCAGGTCCTGGGAGCTCAAATGGACAAAAAAAAATGATGAGTGCCATTTTTGTCAGTCAAAGGACCATTTCAAAGATAACTGTCCTAGATGGCTAAAATGGCTAGCCAAGAAAGGTACTTATGATGGAAACTAAAGTAGTGGGGTGCACGATGCACCCGTGACCCCTACTGTCTCTGAAGTGAGATGGTAGCGAGACAAGTGGAAAAGTCACTTCGAAAAGCTAGGTATTTACATTAATCTTTAATTTTTCTATGCAGAAATTAAAAATAAAAATCAATATGAATATGACCTAAAGGTGAGGAGGTCTATGGGATTTTATCTGCCAAGCATGCGTACAAACAGGTTGCCGCCGTGCCGTCCGCCAACCCATTGGAATCTATGGTTTGGTGCCTAATAATGAACTCTAGAAATCCTCACTAGAGCGCAAATCTTGAGGTACCAATGCAGGTGGTGGTCACGAACTCCCACACATGCATTGTTGTGGTGCTATGGCCCGGAATGGCGCTGCGAGCGCGCACTGACACACGGCGCCGCGGCAAAAGTACGAAACTCTCTGGCTCAAACTTAGTTTCAAAATCTTAAACTTACTGATCCAAACTTTCTAGAAATCTTATAAAAGTTTTTAGAAATACATGGAACTCGCTGAAACCTGAAACTTTTTGAATGTTTTTGTGAAAATAGCTTCTTGAAACATCGGCAAACTTCTTCCTAGTCGCCTTCTATTTCCAATCACAAGAGTTGTATAACTCTGTTTTCAAATACAAACATACATTGCATTAAAACAGTCTTAAGTCATAAAACCGCATCAGTCAACATCAAATCACAACAGAACGATCAGAGAAATTAAAACAGTTTACATAAATCGCAAGAGGGAGCAATACGCCGGCCGGCCGGAGAGATGGATGGATCGGATACGGCGGCGATACTTGCACGCAAGCATCTGGTACTGGTGCATGCATGCAGACACAAAGGGTGCATGCACGGCTTGCTACTGGTCATGGACGATGAGCTTGGCCTTGGCGTCTCCCTCGTGGATCTGGTACATGTCGCCGAGCCCCATGTGCGCCATGAGGAACCACACCATGGTGATGAGCTCACCGCCGCGGCTGAGCTGCCGCACGTGCGTGCTCCCCCGGCACTTGCCCGCCGCGTACGTCAGCATCTCCGTCCACACGCGGGCCACCACCTCCCACATCAAAGCATCGTCCAGCTCCCTGAGCACCTTGGCTAGGATGACGGCGTCGAACAGCACCGACTTGCTCTGGTCGCCCTTCACCTCCGATGGCTTCTTGGAGGTGTTGACGCTCAGCAGCATCCTCCGAGCATCCTCGTGGTCAGGTTCCCACACGGCCGCCGACTCGAAGAACCGCCGCGCCTCCGCGCAGGTGTCCCGGTAGCGGAGCAGCCCGATGCCCGCCGCCGCGGACAGCATCTCCGGCTGCTTGATGAGCAGGTAGAGCATGTACTCGGACAGGGTCTTGCCGATCAGCTTATTCTTGTTCTCCTCTGAAGTCTCGGGGCCTTGGAGGCGGAGATGCTCAGGGCCGGGGAGGGGGAGACGGCACAAGTCCGTGGCGATGTGCCACAGCAGCAAGGACTCATCAAACTCCCTCTTGTCGACGCTGCCCTCCAGGACGCCCTTGATTATTTCTTCCGTCTTCTCATCAAGCTTGATTTTCTCGCGAAGGCCCTCGAGGACTCCCTCGCCTTTGGCTTTGGCTTCGTACTCCTTGCCTTTGGCTTTCTGGGCCGCCTCCTTGAGCCTTTCGAAGATGAAGTCGAGGAGAAGGGGCTTCTCTCCCTGCCTGCAGCTGAGAGGCTCGCGCCGGATGAAGAACAAGTCCTCAAAGATCTCCTCGACGTTCAGCCTTTCAGCGACCTTGGCGAGCGTGCGAATCATCCGCGGCCGTCCGGCTTGGCCGTCTTCCTTGTGGCCGTCCGGCTTGCGCAGGCAGCAGGTGCTGCAGCGGTGGCCGCCTTCCTTGTGGCCGTCCGGCTTGCCCAGGCAGCAGGTGCTGCAGCGGTGGCCGCCTTCCTTGTGGCCGCCTTCCTCGTGGCCGTCCGGCTCGCGCAGGCAGTAGCTGATGAGGTTCAGCTGCGAGGTCTTCTCCGACCAGCGCCGTTGCGGCGGCCGCAAGAGCCTGACCGCCCGCGCAAGCCACTCCAGCCGCGGGGTCTTCTCGAGAAAGAGCTGCCGCAAGAGCCTGACCGCCCACGCAATCCACTTCAGCCGCGGGGTCTTCTCGAGAAAGACCAACACACGGTTGGAGAAGAAGAGCATGGCCAGCGCGGCCGCGTCGAGGGCCAGCCCGCCGAGGAGAAGCGCATAAGTGATGCCGACGTCGACGCGCGTGATGCCGTTACTGCTCTTGTCGAGGAGGAAGAAGATGACTAGCGCGGAGACGATGCAGCCGGAGCCAATGAAGCGGAGGAACCAGCCGGCCTTTCTGTCGACGACGGGCGCCTTGGTGTACACCATGTCGTAGATGAAGTTGAGCTCCACCTCGATCACCTGGAACGCCTTTGTTGGTGTCATGTCGTCGCGCTCGAGGAAGTAGGCCTGGCTTATCTTGCGCTCCTTGTAGCTGAGAATGAGGTTGACGAAGAGGCGGCGGAAGTCGAGGAAGAAGTCATACGCCTGCGCCTCCGTGCTCTTGGTGCTCGTCGTCACCAACCGGATGGTCTCGTCTTGCTCCAGGGCATCCTGCACCTTCTTGGCCTCGCCGTCGGCAATGACGATCTCGACCACCAGACCGGCCTTGTCCTTGGCGTCGAACTCGGTCATGAGCTTGGCGTAGTTTGGACCGGGGTCCGGGTCGCCGAGGATGTTCCTGCGGAAGCCTTTGACGCTGCCGGAGTAGAGCGAGTAGGTGCGCTCGCCGTACTTGATAATGCCGACGACGAACATGAGGACGGTGGCCGGGATCATGTAGTTGCCCTGCAGGGAGCAGGAGAAGATGACCAAGGCGGAGAAGAGCTCGAAGAGGAGGCCTATGAGGTGGCGGAGCCAGAGCTCGTTGTCCTCGAGGGAGTAGGCGGTGATGGTGTCGGGGCCGCCCAGGTGGAGCAGCAGGAACGGCGTCCAGAAGGCGAAGATGATGGGGCTGCCGCCGCTGTTGCCGCCGCCGCCGCCGCCACCGCCGCGCTTGAGGCCGGAGGTGTGGGAGATGCTAGAGCTGGAGGACGAGGAGCTGCCGATGTTGCCCATGTTGTTGAGGAGGAGGCCGAGGGCGAGGTCGGCGACCCAGTCGGCGAGGAGGTAGCAGGACCAGACGGCGAAGCGGGGCACCGGGTGGGAGGAGCGCTTGCGCATGGGGCCGACGAAGATGAGGAGCACCTGGAGGAGGAGGCTGAGCAGCACCGCCACGCGGATCTCGTAGTCGCTGTCCTTCTGCGGCACCGGAGGATTGAAACCCATGGCCGCCGCCGCCGATGATCTGTCGTACGCACATGAGCTCACAAGTCAAACCTGAGTGACAGTACAAGGATAGTAAGAGATGGGACAGGGAGAAGAGCATGAATGCACACACGTAAACACAATAATTAACGCGTCTCCGTTGGATTAGGGCAGAGCGGGTGGACTCCTCGCCATGCATGCATGCAACAGTCGCAATCGGGGGATATATATATCATACGTGTCGTGCACAGTTGGAGCCAAATGGCCAATTGATGGTCTTACAGATCGAATAAGTCTTTTTTTTCTTTGCAAAAGAAAAAGGGTAAAGTGAAAGTAGTTCCGACTAGTCCTTACCCGTCAAAGGAAAAGAAAATTCGCATTGCATTGCATTGGTGTGCAGCGCAAGTTCATCAAAGCGGAAAGCAAGTGATTCAATCTCGTTATGAAATCTAGAAAGTTTTGGTGTAGATAAATACCTAAATTATCTTTAGTGGGTTTGGACTATAAATAGAGACTACTCTGGTGTTCTCTCTTATTGGTGTCTCTTGTGATTGATCTATTGTTCTTGGCGATTGTGATCGTGGATTGCGTTACCATTTATCTATTCCTCTATTGATTTCTTAACACGTTATCAGTACGAAACTCTACGAGGTGTACGGTATGCAAATCGCGAACTAATCTATTATACATTGTAGTTCATATTTTTCAATCTAGATTGATTTTATATTCTCTAGCAATGCCATGTGTTGATCAATCTTGTGGTGATTATTTCTACCAGTGATTGATCTGTAATTTTTGGATTAAGATCTAGAATCAAGTAAATTATTCATGTTCTAGATTAGTTTAGCAAAAAGAGATTAGAAAGATCTTAGCAAGCTTGGTACTTGAAGCCACCGCATGGCCTCAGCCATCCCCCGATCTGGCCACCACACGGTCGTTGGTCACTGCATGGCCTCAGCCATCACACGATCCCCACCATAGCACGGTTAGCAGCCGGCGCATGACCGTGGACGCCACCGACCTGCAGCTTGAAGTTCTGCTAGACCCTAGATGCCATCAGATGATTGCCGGCCACCGCATGGCCATGGACGCCACTAACCCATAGCCCGAGATACCCATACTTGTGAACGCCCGACTGCCTCAAATGTTTCGTAGCCACTACCATCTGACTGGTGGCTAGGGTAACCCTAGCCACTAGCTAATACGGGATTTTGGGCCTAAGAGGCCGGCTTTTGGCCCCAAACAAACAAAAAAAAAGGGAGGGGAATAAAAAGAAAAACCGACCGATGAAAATTTTGCAAATAAGACCTTGGTTTTTGGGTAAATAAGAAAATCTTGCTCGAAAAACGAAAATGTTACAAATTTGACGTTGAAGTTTGTCATATTTGTAATTAAGTCCAATAGACCGAATTTCTTCCCACATGTTTTATTTTCTAGATTATTTAAGATTTATTATGATCTAGTTAATCTTGTGGCATTATTGTTTATGTTCTGGGATTATTTTATTCAGCATATTATTTTTCTGCTTATTTAGTAATTTTGAAAATCGCTTATTAATTAGCAGAAAATGTTAAAATTACTAGAAAATTCTAGAAAAATCATAAATAATATCTGCTAAATAGATTAATTCCACACCTTACTGATTTAACAATATTCATGTTGTTTACTTGTAGTAAATTTAGAAGTATGCATGAATAATGTAGGAAATGTCTGACATCGCTAATAAGGAGTTTGCCGAGCCTGCCCTATACAGTAGCATCTATCTCACATAGGCCATGGATGCTAAGATCAACTTTACAACTAGATCACTCGGTGCCGCCATAACCCAACCAGCAGCTGGGGCTCCCATCATTCCTGATGCCGCTAAATGTGCGGTACTACACTTTTTGAGACACCACATCCACCCAAACTTGAAGTCTGAGTATCTTCTGAAAGAATACCCGTTAGCACTATGGAACTCTCTGAAGGAGAGGTATGATTAGCAGAGATCCATCATGCTACATGAAGCACAGCGTGAGTTGACATTAAAATCCTACTCAGGTATCTTCAGGGTACACAAGATCTAGGATTATATTACCCGAAGAATCAAGAATTGATTATGGTTGGATATACAGATACAAGATATCTGTCTGATCTACATAATGCAAAATCCTAGACAGATTTTGTATTTTTTTTTGTGGTGATACAACTATTTCTTAGCGGTCATTCAAGCAGATCTTAGTAGATATATCTACAAATCACTCAAAAATAATTTTATTATACGAAGCCTCACAACAATGTATTTAGCTTAGATGAATGGTTAGCCATATCCAGAAGTCATGTGGCATAAGCACCGTTAATGACCCCACTATTATCTATGAAGATAATACCGCTTGTGTTGTACAGATGCAAATGAGCTATGTTAATAGTAATATCACGAAGTATATTGCTCCTAAATTCTTTTATGTTCATGAGCTTCAAAAGAACGGAGAGATAAAAGTATTAAAAGCTAAGTCTTGTGATAATCTAGTAAATTTATTCAAAAAATCATTCCCAATCTCTAGTTTTCATAAATACATTCGAGGCATAGGTATGAGACGGCTTAGAGAACTACAAGATTTATGGGGAGTAAATCTCTAAACCATAGCCCATATGTAAGGCCAGAAGACTTATATGATTCTGAAAATCTAAATGTTGTACTCTTTTTCCCTTTATGAGTTATTCCTGAAGTTTTCTAACGTAAATGTTTTTTGATGAGACAACAAGTGTCACAAGGAACGGATGCAATGTACTCTTTTCTCTATCTTTTTTTCTCACTGGGTTTTTAGGAGGAGTTTTTGATGAGGCATATGCATACCGTGGTATTCGTCCAAGAGGGAGTGTTACGAATCCTGGAAGGTTTCGGTGTGTACAAGTACCTTAATTATCCCTAATGGGCTTAAACTATAAATAGAGAGACATTATACCATACATAATAGATCTGAGAATTAATAAAGGTTACTCTAGTGTTCTCTCTTATTGGTGTCTCCTGTGATTGATCTATTATTTTTAGCGATTATGACCGTGAATTGCATTACCGTTCATCTACTCCTCTCCTCTATTGATTTCTTAACACATCTCACCACCTCTGTTGGAAAGTGATCCGAATTCGGATTTGTGTCCGTGTAGGACTCTTGTCCTGTTTCCTTATTCTGTTTTCTTTCCATATGGGACTCTTTTCCCCGTGCTATATATACCCCAGTAGTCCATAGGCAAAAGTATCCCAAGAGAGTCTCTCCATTGTAATCTCTCCAAAATATAGTGATTTGCCTTCGAGCGCCCGTGGTTTTTTTCCCGCAAGGGTTTTCCACGTAAAAATTCGTGTCTCTTGTCTCTATTATTCTGTGCGTTATTTGCAACAAGTGGTATCAGAGCAAGGAGTTTTAAAGCTCGAGAGAAAAAAAAAATAGATCTGTTCTCGTCGAGTCGAGACGGCTGACGTCTTCATCTCCGCACGTCGAGTCCGAAGCGCATCTCTAAGGCGTCGTCGTTTTCTTTTCAAAGTCGAAGTCGGCCAAACAAGCGATAAAACATCACAGTCCTCGACGAAGCAAGGAGCAACGCAACAAGCAACCACGTCTCCTCGCCTCGATCGGTGTGTGACAACGGCGACACGCAAAGAGAAGCCCGCGCAGAAAGCGAAGACGTAAAAATCGCGCATCACATTTTTTTCCAATCGACATCCAAGCGTAAGAAGCTGCGCGTTGTCCGAGAATCAAAGAGCTACGCGTCTCGATGCGTCAGCGAAAGTATTGCTTTTGCCTTGAGCAGTGCAACACAGAAAAGAAAGGATCACATCAAAAGTGCAAGCGTCAGACCAAAGGAAGCAACATCCATTAAAAGGAGAGAGAGAGAAATTTTCAAAGCCCAAAGCATCACGTGAAGTCTCTCGTGGTTTGCTTTCTCCATCTTTTTTTATTATTTTCTTTAGGCTTGAAATTGCTACGTGCACTCGTGCGTACTGTGATTCATTTGATTGCAAGTTTTCATACTAGAAAATTTTTTGGGTTTTCTTCTGCATGGCTACTATGAAATATGATCTTCCACTGCTGGATCGCGACACGAGATTTTCTCTATGGCAAGTCAAGATGCGGGCTGTTTTATCACAACTTGATTTGGATGATGCTCTTTTGGGGATCGACAAGATGCAGCGACAATCGCCCACCGATGAGAAGAAACGTAAAGATCGTAAGGCCTTATCCCAAATTCATCTTCATCTATCAAATAATATTCTACAGGAGGTTATGAAGGAGACATCCGCCGCCGCACTATGGCTGAAATTGGAGCAGATCTGCATGACCAAGGATCTGACCAGTAAGTTGCATTTGAAGCAAAAGCTTTATTCACACAAGATGGCGGAGGGAGCCTCATTGTTGAACCACCTGACAACTTTCAAGGAAGTTGTTTCTGACCTCGAGTCTATGGAGGTAAAATATGATGAAGAAGATTTGGGTCTTATTTTGCTATGTTCTCTGCCCAGTTCATACTCTACTTTTAGAGATACTATTCTATATAGTCGAGATACTCTTACTCTCAGTGAAGTTTATGAAGCTCTGCATGCTAAAGAAAAGATGAAACTTATGGTTCCCGGTGGGAGTTCAAGCACGCATGCGTAAGGTTTGTCTGTCTGGCGAGCAATATGAGAAGAGTTCATACGAAAATTCAAGAGGCAGAAGCAAAAGCAAATTCAGAGGCGATCTAAATCCGAGAAGGAAGTCATGCAGGTATTGCAAGAAGGATGGACATGACATATCCGAGTGCTGGAAGTTGCAGAATAAGGAAAAGAGAAATAATAATTTCAAGAAGGATCAACAAGAGGATGATGCTAGAGCCACCGTTGTCACCAAAGAAGGTTCTGATGGAGATGTTCTCGTTGCCTTTGCCGGTAATTGCAAAACCGACGATGAATGGATTCTTGATTCAGCCTGCACTTTCCACATGAGCCCGAACCGTGAGTGGTTCGTTACCTATGAAGCTACGCCAAGTGGATCTGTGTTGATGGGTGATAATACACCATGCAAGGTTGCAGGCATTGGTTCTATCCAGATCAAGATGTTTGATGGCACCATCAGGACTTTGTCAGATGTTCGTCATATTCCGGATTTAAAGAGAAATCTTATCTCATTGAGTACTCTTGATGCTAAAGGGTACAAGTATTCCGGTGGAGGTGGAGTTCTGAAGGTTACCAAAGGTTCTCTTGTTGTGATGAAAGGTGATATGAAAGCCGCCAACTTATATCATCTGCAAGGCACTACTATTTCGTAATAATGTTCTTTGTTGTTTCAAATAAATCATTTGATTCTGATGCTACTAATCTTTGGCATATGCGTCTGGGGCATATGAGCCAAGCTGGGATGACGGAATTGTGCAAAAGAGGATTTCTTGATGGTAAAAATATCGATAAGTTGAAGTTTTGTGAACATTGTGTCTTTGGCAAGCAAAAGAGGGTGAAATTCAGCACTGCGACTCACTCTACAAAAGGCATATTGGATTATATTCACTCCGATTTGTGGGGAGAATCCCGTGTTCCATCACTTGGAGGTGCAAGCTATATGTTGACCATTATTGATGATTTTTCAAGAAAAGTTTGGGCATACTTCATCAAGCAGAAATCGGATGTATTCAACACATTCAAGGAGTGGAAGACTATGATCGAGAGACAAACTGGTAAGCATGTCAAGAAACTTCGTACTGACAATGGTTTGGAGTTTTGTTCAGGAGAATTTGAAGCTTTATGCAAGTCAGAAGGTATTGTGAGACATTACACCGTTCCTGGCACTCCTCAACAAAGCGGTGTGGCGAGCGTATGAACGAACCATAATGGAGAAGGTACGTTGCATGTTATCAAACTCGGATTATCAAAGAGTTTTTGGGTGAAGCCGCTTCCATCGCTTGTTATTTGATTAATCGGTCACCAAATTTGGCTATTGATAAGAAGACTCCAATTGAGGTATGGTGCGGCTCTCCAGTGATTATTCAAATTTGAAAATATTTGGTATCCTGCTTATGCTCGTGTCAACAATGGTAAATTAGAACCTAGAGCAGTTAAGTGCATTTTCCTTGGCTATAAAATTGGTGTGAAAGGATATAAGTTGTGGAATCCTGAAACTAAAAAGGTGGTTATTAGTAGAGATGTTACTTTTGATGAGTCTGCTATGTTGCATGATAAACCATCTATTGATGTTCCCGTTGAGAAGCAATCAAGCGTGCAGGTGGAGCATATTATTGATTCAGGATCTACACTAGAAAACAACAAGGAAAATACTCCAGAAGTTCCTATTGTTGTGCCACCAACACAACATTCCATTGCAGCTAATAGAGAAAGGAGGAACATTCAGCCTCCTAAGAGATTTATTGAAGAAGCCAACTTTGCGGCTTATTGTCTAAATGTGGCGTAAGAAATTGAAGGTATGCAGAACCTTCATCTTATTGAAGCTATCTCTTCTAGTGATTCGAAAGGTGGATGATCGCCATGCATGATGAGATGGAATCTCTTGACAAGAATGGTACTTGGGAGCTGGTCAAGTTGCCAATTGAGAAGAAACCTATTCGCTGCAAATGGATTTTCAAGAAAAAGGAAGGCGTTTCACCAACCGAAGAGGTTAGGTATAAAGCAAGGTTAGTTGCTAAAGGATACTGATCAAATTCCGTATTGATTTCACGGATGTCTTTTCCTGTTGTGAAGCATAGTTCTATTCGCACTTTGCTTAGTATTGTGGCTATGCATGATTTTGAGCTTGAACAAATGGATGTGAAAACTGAATTCTTACATGGGGAATTAGAAGAAGACATTTATATGGAGCAACCGGAAGGTTTTGTCGTTCTCGGAAAGGAGAATTTTGCTTGCAAATTGAAGAAATCTCTTTATGGTTTGAAACAGTCACCTAGACAATGGTATAAGAGATTTGACTCCTTTATGATATCTCAGGATTTTAAAAGATCAAATTATGATAGCTGTGTTTATTTGAAGATTGTTAATGGTTCAGCTATTTATTTGCTCATATATGTTGATGATATGTTGATTGCTGCAAAAGACAAGGTTGAAATTTCAAAGCTGAAGGCTCAATTAAGCAGTGAGTTTGAGATGAAAGATCTCGGTGCAGCTAAGAAGATTCTTGGTATGGAAATCATTAGAGACAGAAAACTTGGTAAATTATATCTAAGTCAAAAAGGGTACATTGATAAAGTTCTTCGTCGTTTCAACATGCATGAGGCTAAACCTGTGAGTACTCTCTTAGCAGCATATTTCAAACTTTCTTCAGCATCATGTCCAAAATCTAATGATGAAGTGGAGTACATGTCTAAAGTCCCATATGCGAGTGCAGTTGGTTCACTTATGTATGCCATGGTATGTTCTCGCCCCGATTTATCTCAATCATTAAGTGTGGTTAGTAGATACATGGCTAATCCTGGAAAAGAGCATTGGAAAGCAGTTCAATGGATTTTCAGATATCTGCGGGGCACATCTAATGTTTCTTTACAGTTTGGAAGGATTAAAGATGGACTTGTTGGTTATGTGGATTCTGATTTTGCTGGAGACTTGGATAAAAGAAGGTCTCTCACTGGTTATGTGTTCACTGTTGGAGGGTGTGCCGTAAGTTGGAAAGCAAGTTTACAAGCTACCGTTGCCTTGTCTACTACAGAAGCTGAGTATATGGCTATCTCTGAAGCTTGCAAAGAAGCTATTTGGTTGAGAGGTTTATTTACTGAGCTTTGTGGAAGTACATCTTGCACTACAATATTTTGTGACAGTCAAAGTGCTATTTGCCTTACAAAAGATCAAATGTTCCATGAGAGAACAAAGCACATTGATATCAGGTATCACTACATTCGAGGTGTCATTACTCAAGGTGATATTAAAGTCTGCAAGATAAGTACTCATGATAATCCAGCTGATATGTTGACAAAGCCAGTTCCTGCATCTAAGTTTGAGCTTTGCTCAGACTTAGTTGGTATTACTCACTAGTCCTTTGGACTTTCGGCGCTCAAGGTGTATATGCTGATTTTATTGGAGGAGTTCATAATATTCTTCGACTACTGGAGGGAATTCGGCTCAAGGTGGAGAATAATTGTTGAAAAGTGATCCGAATTCGGCTCAAGGTGGAGATTGTTGGAAAGTGATCCGAATTCGGTTTGTGTCCGTAGGACTCTTGTCCTGCTTCCTTATTCTGCTTTCTTTCCATATGGGACTCTTTTCCCCGTGCTATATATACCCCAGTAGTCCATAGGCAAAAGTATCCCAAGAGAGTCTCTCCATTGTAATCTCTCCAAAATATAGTGATTTGCCTTCGAGCGCCCGTGGTTTTTTTCCCGCAAGGGTTTTCCACGTAAAAATTCGTGTCTCTTGTCTCTATTATTCTGTGCGTTATTTGCAACAACCTCTATATAGAAATCAGGCTAGTTACGAATAAAGGCAGGTAGCGCTACAACTTTACTTTGGTCTTGCTCAAGAAAGTGAGGATCCACAGTAGCTACGCTTGCACTTCACATCGATCAGTACTGTAAGACAGCATCATGAACCTGCATGCACGTCGACTTTGTTCCTTTCTTGGCCGTATTGCATACGATAGTTGCAGCGTGCTCATGCAACGCATGCATGCATATATTCGATCGATCGACCATGCGTATAGCCTAATTTGCAGTTGGTTTGTACGCTTGGAACAATACTTTTAAAATTTGCAGCTTTAATTTCGTCGGTGGCCTGTTTGGTTCTTATAGCCGTACTCGTGCTCTAATTATTGGCAGGCAGGCATACACTGCTGGTATATACATCTAGCTACAACTTTTACTTTGGTCTCGCTGAAGAAAGAGAGGTTCCACACTAGCACTTCACACCGATCAGTACTGTAAGACAGCATGCATCATGATGATGCATGCACGTCGACTTCTTTTTGTTCCTTTCTTGGCAGTATTGCACACGTACGGCATCGACTTCCCCCTTCCATTCCATCCTAAACTACGCAACCCAATTGAAACCAGTCGCGGACTAGGATTAAAATTTAGAAAGGCTAATGAAATTTACTCATTGATTTACCGAATGCTGAGTTACTAGTCTACATTACTCTACCGCACTACCGGTAAGAGATAGAAAATCGATATTACAGATACAACGAGTTATCTTGGAAGCTATGATACATGTTGCGTTTTGCCGAAGAAGGGCAGCGGTGCTCACTCCTCGGTGTGGGAGGAGAAGACAGCGACCGTCACACTATCCAGATAGAATTGGGCGGCGACCACCTGAAACAAAGTGTCAGCCTCGTTGGCTAGGAGGGCGTACTGCATGTAGCGGAAGCTGGAGTTGAACTGGATGGCTTCGGGTCGGCGGAACAAGTTAGCGGTTCGCGTGAGGGGATCGTACATGGTGAGCTCCTCATCCTCACTGAACCATAGGAGAGGAGGAGGCCGACATCGCAGCCGCAAAAAAGCCACTCACCTGCAACGGTCATATATCTGTTAGTGATATGTCCTAGAGGCAATCATGGAGATGATTGTATCACTTCTATATTTATGATCTATTGAATAATATGTTATTTTATCTCTTGAATAAATATTTTTCATATTGATCAACAAGTATGTGACTTGTTTGTGGAACTCTTTATTTATGTTTTAATGTTATTCTAAATTATCTCTGATCTTATATCATTATGTGGGACAATTATAATTTACAGATCAGCATGTATATTGATTGATGATCATATTTCACGGATCATGGATATATGATATCAAACCAATAATGTAGACACATGTTATAGAATATGATTGTTGTGACTACAGACCAAATAGAGAGAGAGAGAGGTGTATGGTAGTGGAGAGTTAGGTGAGCAAATGTCCTCTTGGTCTTTCCCAAGGGCTCTGTATGATGTATATAGGTGCGCCCTCGTAAGGAACGTCTTTACACTCGTAACCTTGCATCGAGCCTCCTTCCGAAGGCGTTCATGTCATTACATATGTCCTACTCGGGACTTACAACCTTCCAACAGGCTAGCTGGGTTTAGGTGGGGGCCACCCCTACAACAATGATGTTAGTTTGACCCACCATAAGATACTGCAGAAATTATTATATTTTGAAGTGTTATCAGATGGTCTCATACTTAGTGTATGTAGGATCCTTAGACCTGAGATTATCATTGTTTTCTACATATGCAATAGTTTATTTAGAAGTTACCAAACATTACTCCGGACTGGGTAGTCATAAAGGTAACTTCTGTGTTTACTATGAAACATGGGGAGGAATATGAGCGATCAAGATGGAATTTGCCCCTCCTATATAGCAAGAGAGATATCTCTAAGCTCCTCAATGTGGTTGGATTAAAAAAGTGCATGGCCATGTTGAATGTAGTTGAAGAGTCAATCACAGCTAAGTAATCCACTACAAATTCGAGTGAAGGATTGAGCTATCATAAGATGGCACATTTCTCGCCTTCGAGTTCGATCTGGTATCATGAGACAAAGAGATCGATACAAAAGTACTGTATGGATCACATTTTCTTGTTTCCAACAGTGTTTCCCCTTCTCGTTTGAAGCTTGTTTTCTCTTATGTTTCTCCTTTAGAGAATGACCAACATGAAAATGGCAATGTGTCTATTTCAGCTGCCACTATTCATGCAGGTTTATAAAGATTGTAAAGGAGGTGAGAAGGTATAGGTGCCTATAAGTGATGATCAAGGGCATGTCATGCGCACTAGACTTCGGAATAACAGTCAAAAACCAAAGAGATTTACTGATGGTTCCATTTGGTATCCCATCAAAGGGATAGCTTTTCTCATAGAGAAGGTTGAACCATCTTGCTATACTGAAGCAGTCACAGATGTCAGTTGGCGGTGTGCCATGGATGCAGAATTTGAAGCTCATCATTAAAACAAAACTTGGCACTTGGTGCAGCAAGAAATAGGGCAGAACATCATTGACTGTCGGTAGGTTTTCAAGCTCAAGAGAAGAGAAGATGGTTCCATTGATTGATATGAAGTAAGATTAGTTGCAAAAGTTTTAAGAAGAGGTATGGTTTATATTATGAAGATACTTTTAGTCCAGTAGTTAAGCCATCCTCAATTCAGTTAATTTTGCCCCTAGAAATCTCACGAGGATGGAACCTGAGGCAAGTGGATATGCAAAATGCATTTCTTGATGGTATACTTGAGGAGAAAGTGTTTATGAAACAGTCATCTGAGTATGAAAGTTCAATCCTTCCTCATCACATCTGCAGACTGGACAAAGCACTCTATGGCCTTAAATAGGCACCCAGAGCTTGGTATTCCAGGCTGAGCACAAAGCTTCAAGAACTCGATTTTATTCCGTTTCAAGCTAATACATCATTATTTATTTACAATAACAATGGTACAATCATCTATATGCTCATTTATGATGATGATATTATTATTACAAGTTCATCGAGACAAGCACTAGATGTTTTGATTTAGTAGCTACACAAGGACTTTGCTATTAAGGATTAGATTACTTCCTCGAATGTGAAGTATTGCCGCAGCAAGATGGTATCAACTTGACGCAACGAAACTGCATTGGTTATATACTGAAAAGAGCAAATATGGAGAATTGCAAGCCTGCAACAACCCCCAATGGCATTGGCATCCACTGAGAGATTGTCAAAATTTCAAGGTGTTCCATTATCTGAAGAAGAAGCTACTAAGTATAGAAGTATTGTGGGTGTGTTACAATATCTAACAATCACTGGACCTGATATTTCTTATCTGTCAATAAGTTTTGTCAGTATTTACACTCTCGTACTAGTGACCATTGGGCTGCAGCAAAAAGGGTATTGCACTATCTGAAGGATACTATTGATCTTAGACTTGCAATCTAGAAGCCAAGGTCAAATTTGCTCGGTGCCTTCACATAGTCAGATTGGGCAACGTGTCCTGATTATCGAAGGTCTACTAGTGGCTTTGTTGTGTACTTCGGGAGAAATCTCATATCCTAGAGTTTACGCAGGCAAGCTACGGTGTCACGCTGCTCTAATACGGAGTCTGAATACAAGGCAATGCCAAATGCTACAGCAGGAACCATCTAGCTGTAGTTTCTACTGAAAGAGCTAGGAGTCTTTCAGGAGAGACCACGTCTCTGTGGTGTGACAACCTAGGTGCGACTTATATTTCAGCAAATCCAGTATTTCATGTCTACACTACGCATATTGAGGTTGATTATCACTTTGTCACAGAGAGAGAGAGCTGCCAAATGTACGATTTGTTTCTTCTTAGGATCAAGTATTGGACATCTCCCCGAAACCACTGCCAGTTCACAGTTTTGAAGTGTTTTGGCGCAATCTCAATCTCTACGAGCTGTTTGAGATTGAAGGAGGGTGTTAAACGAAATGACGTGCTTATTTGTAGCTTGTTAATATCCCTAGCTAAGAGAATATCTCCTCTGTTTGTTGTGTTGTAATCTCCTCTGCTTATCTTCTTAGCGCTGAAAGCGATCTGCTTTCGGAAGTACTGTTATCACCTAGCACCCGGTTTCGGCGTGCGGGATCTTCTTCCTCTATTCATCTCCTCGTCCACTACTAAATTTCTACAGGGGAGACTGAGGGCGAGGTGGACGACCCAGTCGGTGAGGAGGTAGCAGGACCAGATGGCGAAGCGGACCTGGCAGAGGAGGCTGAGCAGCACCGCCATGCGGATCTCCCCCACTCGGCAAGGTGGATGCGAGCTGCTTCTTGTTGCTACTTCCGGTTGAGATTGTTTTGTTTATTACAAATTGGAATTTCGAGTCTGATTGAGGTTGGCCTGTCGAGGTCAATTGGGTTCCAGTTTCTCGAATTCAGAAAGTACTAGGAGAAGTTGTGTTGGTTCCCAAGACTGGTTTTTGCTGCCTCCAACACTGGGAAACGCAGTTGGTTGTGTGTTGTGGCCGCCACAGATTTCGCTTCGGTTCGAATTGGGTGGGGGCTGGTTGGTTATTAAGCGCGTGTTTCATCGCAATTTGTTAGTATTATTCTGCGCATCAAGTGTTCGGTTAGTCAAATAGGGGCTCGTTTGAATGTTTGATCTTTCATGAGTTCACCTGCAGCTTGCTGATTTCGTTATACTTTCATTCCAATTTTCTCAAAGAATAAAACTCTGGAATAATATGTTTACACTTGATGTGGCTATTCGGAATCAAGGGGTGACACGCTGATCTTCGATTGCTTTGTGTTCTGCCAGGTAATTTGGGAGTGCTTGCTAAATCCACTTTGATGACTGACAAATTCTCTAGGCTACATTTGGATGGATGTGTTTTCTGTTTCTTTCTCCAATGATGTCATCTGTTTGTCAACTAGACCATGGTTTCAGCAAAAAATAATAAAAAAAAAACAGCATTTAAGATTACTTGCTGGAAAGCACTTATTATATTTCAAGAAAATGTGGGAAAGAATTCCCTAGAATCCTTACTAACAGAACTAGAATGTACTTCTTCCACTGAAAAAAAAACTGTCAAAGTATAATTATTTGACAAGTCACTAAATCTGACAACCTCATCACCTAATAAAGATAAAAAAAAAATTCGGACCAAATTTTGTCAATGATAGTGCGTGTAAGTCCACAAAAATCTTCTTTGTTTTGCAGGTGTTCAATGAGGTGAGCTCAAGAGAGATGGAGAGGATAAACGTATTTGAAGGCATTTTAAACAACAATGTGTTCATCGCCGTCCTCAGTAGCACTGTCATATTCAAGTTCATAATAGTACAGTTCCTCGGTGATTTCGCGAACACTGCCCCTCTCACAGTTAAGCAGTGGGTTACCTGCATTTTCATCGGCTAGCACTAGAGCAGATTTGAACCACGAAGGTTAGCACTAGTTAGTGAGACAAGCACATACATTTTTTGATATAATAGATCAACATCTTATCTGATCTCATGGCAAATTAATTATCACCATGCAATGTTGCTAACAGAACCGCAATGTCGCCATTCACAATCAACTTCGCGTAGATGGAAACAACTATCACAGTCATGGCATAATATGATGATGATAATTGTAGTGTGTCTAAAAGGTTCACTTAGATGATAATGAAATAATACCAAAGTTACCCATAGCAATGGTTTACGGTGAAGCACAGAAAGGATGTCACATAAAAAAAGACTAAATTTATTTTTAAAAAATAATAATTTGATTTTTTATTAATTTATAATTACTTAAGCATATTTCTTATAAAATATAGCTTCAAAATATATACTCTAACATATAAATTCAAGTTTTAGTCTAAATATACAAGAAAAGAATACAATCTCTTATATTAAAAAACTATAGTTTATTATTAAAATATTTATTTTTATCACGCCCCCGTGGGACCCTGCGGGGCAAGGATAACCCCGTTCTCATCCCGCTAGCTTAGCGGGACCCCGCCCTGTTTCCCCGCGGGAGGAGATCATCCCCCGCCCCCGCCATCCATGGGGATATTCCCCGCGGGGCCTCGCCACTGTAACATCCCAATTTTTGCTTTTATTTTGAAGAAATAATTTTAAATTAATTATTTCCAATTATCAGGAATTTTCAGAATTTAAAGTTTCTGTTGAAAAGAAAATTTAATATCAAAATAAGTTGAAAATATTTTTAATATGTTTAAAACATTATCAGTGAATTATGTGAATTTTTCTGGAATTTTTGGAATTTATTTGGTATTTTTAGAGTATTTTAAAGTCTCCTCTGATTTAAAAATATATAAAAGATTTAAATATCAAAATCTCCCTCGGTGACACTTGTCAAGCATCCGAGCCCTTCCTCCCGGCCCGAACCGATCCCACCTTGGTGCCTCATCCCGCCTCCTCTCTCTCGGCGCCAAGTGTCGCGCATCCGACAGACGACCGACCACTCGTGGCTAATACTCAAAAGGGTAAACCGCCCTTATTGGGTAGGTGAGCCTCCCGCCCGATCGTTATCGCGCCGCTCTCTTCCTTCCCGCTCCTCGGCGCGCGTTCGAGCCCGCTCGCGCGCGAGGTTGAGTTTCTTTTTGGATTTGCGCCGACAAGCGGTCCCACTGTCGGAGGTCTTCGTGGACTCACCGCCGTGGTCCCACTGTCGAGTCGTCGTCCCGACGTTTCGTCCCCGACCGTTTCTCTCCGCGCTGCCGCCATTCACGCCGCCGAGCTCGCCTCTCGCCTCCCCGACCGCTCGCCGCCGTTAATCGTCGGGAGAGACCGCTCGCGTTGTGCGCCATTAAACGCCGCCGTCCTCGCGAAGAGCGCCCGTTTCCGCGCGGCGTCGGTAACCGCCGCCGTGCGCCGGCGAGCGTGCGTCCGTTTCCTCCTCCGTCGCGTATAAAGCACGTCGGGACGACCCTCTTCCCCTTCGCACTCTCCTCTCTCTCCGTTCTCGCGTGCGTAGTCGCGCCGTGATTCACCGTCGCCGACGAGCCGTCGCCGCCGCCGGTAAGCCTCGCCGCGCCGAACGTCTCGCGCCGCCCCTCGGTCCGCGGCGCGCGCGAACACCGCTCCTCGGTCGCGTGCGAGTCGCGCCCGCGCCGCGCTCGCGTCGCGCGGCGCCTCGCGCGCTGCGCCGGGCCACGCGTCGCCAATCGCTCGGACTCCGCCTCGCACGCGTCATCCCCACCGCCCGTTCACCGACGGCCCGGATACGCGCACGTGTTTCCATCTCGGCCGTCCACCTCGCGTCTCGCCTCGGTCCCACCGCCCGCGTCCGCGCGACGCCTCGCGCAGAGAGCCGCGCCACGCGGCGCCCATCCGCCGGTTGCCCGCGTCTCCACCGCCTTATCTCTGCCGTCCATCTGAGCCGACGCTTGAGATCGCGCGCGCGTCAAGCCCATGACCGTCCGATCCATCTCCACCGGCGATGCGCGCGAATCGCGCGTCAACCCGCCACCTCGGCCGCCACGTCAAACCTGTCCGGCGTGTGCGCCACGCGTCGAGCCACGTGTGCGCCACGTTGCTCCGCCGGCCTCCCCGTGACAAACCTTAAGGGGATTACCTACCCTTAAGGGGTAGGCAGTGCCTCCCCGCTCACTTGGCTAGCGCCGCTCTCTTCCCCCTCCCACTCCTCGGCGCGTTCGAGCCCGCTCCGCGCGAGGTTGAGTTTCTCCGTTTTATCCGCGGCGACACAGGTCCCACCGTCGACCACCACTCTGCGCTATTCAGCGACAAGTGGGTCCTGAGTCCAGTGGGTCCCATCGTCGAGACTCATTTTAAATGAACTCGCTGACCGATGGACCCCACATGTCGAGATTTCGAATTTCTGGATTTAATCAAAACGAAAATTTCAAATAGCCATATCTTTTCATTTTAGCTCCAAATTGGTCCATTCAAATTTCTAAATTCATCTAAAATTTCAATCTTTCAATTGGTATATTTATTTTCAATTTTTGAATTTTTATTTTATTTTATTTATTTGGATTTCTCGATTTACGTGTAGAGACCGATTTGTCCGAGCAACCTCAAGATCAAGTTCAGGAAGATTTCAACCCAGCACCAGAAGGCAAGTCTCCTTTGAACATTTTGCTCCCATGTTTTGCAAGTTTCCTTTGGTCAACTTGCTCAAATGATTTAGAAAAATGTTTAGGTAGTTATTTTAAATTAATGCATGCTTATGTTATATCAAGTGATAATTTGATTTAGAAAATTTAGTTAAAGACCCAATTTGTTATACCTTCCATTGAAAATTGTTTACCTTGTACCATTGTCAACTTAGGATATCCCTTTTACTCAATAATGAGTTAGCATTAAATTGGTTGAATGTTTAAAATACTAGCAAATGCTTAGCGTAGCAAATTAATGTATTAATACTCAAATGAGTAGCATGTTTATCAAATGTTTTGATGAATGATTTGTTTGAACATTGGTAATGGATGTTACCATTGTTAAATGCTTTGTTTGAAAAGTGGTAATGGGTGTTATCACTGATAATTTAAAAGTAAAAATGGATTTCAAAGGGAAAAGTTGACAAGGGTGGATGGAAGGTTTGGTGAGTGCGATTAGCACGAGAATGTTTGGAATTGTGAATGAGCCACCACAGTCGTTTAAGGACCGGCGCTTGTGTTTGTCCAAACTGAGCAAAACAGTACAACCACAAGTCTATATGGAGTGCGACCTAGCTAACTACCCTATAATAGTGTAGTTTAGATATCACCGGTGGTGTATTGAGTGCCGGGTGTCTTGGTTACTCATAGTGAGGGACAGGTTCTTGTACTCATATGGCGCAAGAGGGCTCCAACTCGTGGATTCGAGTTGTGGTGAAACCTTAGCGGGTGGTATTTAAACTATCTTGGAATAGGCGAAAGGCTTTGTTATAATTTATCTGGGTCTCATGCCAAAGGAAGCGTGTTGACTATTAAGATAATTTATCTCTTGTGGGTAAAGTGTACAAACTCTGCAGAGTAAAACTATTCGAATAGCCGTGCCCACGGTCAAGGGCGGGCAAAGAATGCATACACATGGTAGAAGTTTTGGTTTTGATTTCAAAACAAAATGAATTGGAGAAAAACTCGGGAGTAGTATAACTCTCGTGATGTTCAGATCAGGGGGTGTAACCTGAGGTTTTGAAAATTGGCTGTGATGGCCTGAGATATTAGTGTTGGTAGTTTAACCTTCACTAAAGTACTTATCCAATTTCGATTATTAAAAACAAGTTGTTTACAAAATGGCTTTTAAAGTAATTATGTAGATTTGAAATAAAATGCTGATTTTTGCAAATAAACCATATAGCCTTTCTTTGTGAAACCTTACATCTATGCATTTTTCCCAAGACTTGCGGAGTACATTTTTGTACTCACCTGTTGCACTATAAATATAAAAGCAGAGAATGGAGAAGATCAAGCTGGAGAGTATGACTTCTGCGCTGAATGTGGATGCGGTGGATTATTCTCGGATGCCTAGGATTCGTTTCCCCAGTCAATTGCCTGTGGCAGATTGATGGGTCGATCAAATTATCTTTTGCTTCC
Source organism: Melocanna baccifera (assembly GCA_036346265.1). NCBI lineage: Eukaryota > Viridiplantae > Streptophyta > Magnoliopsida > Poales > Poaceae > Melocanna > Melocanna baccifera. The sequence goes on from CM070696.1 coordinate 666,254, forward strand.
GATGTGTTTATTTTTGCTTGAGGTTCTGTGAACCTTAGTAAGGCTATGGCCTTTGTAAAACTTCAGTTACTATTGTAATAAAGCGTTGTTGGCAATGTATCATCTTTTCTGTTTGAACTGTGTGTACTAGCATTGATCTCTGGGACTAGTACAGTAATACACAGGGGGTCTAGGAGTTTTTACTCCGGGTCCCACAGCCACCATGGGGGAATTGCCATCCCTATCTTCATTTGCTGCCTCTGTATCCTGTTACTCCGGCTTGCCATCATCAGTACACAGATGCAGCTTAAATCAAACGGAACACGTTACTGGATGTGCGTACTAGCTTTTGCTGATGTCTTTTAGCTATAATTTATGACTTTTGATTAAAAATAAATAGTAATATATAAAAGAAGTGTTTTTTAGAAGAAAAAGATAATCAATAAAAAAAGTTTAAAAAAAATACGTACGCGTGACGAAAGTAAGAGAAGTAAAGTGCGTGCTGCACTCATGACCCTTACTTTATCCGTGGAGTATAAGGCCCTGCTCAGCGTCAGCGTTGGTGGTGGCGGTCGGCTTTTTTTTACTGTTCATTTTTTTTGTCTTTTTTGATTTTAGGTTTTTATTTTCTTTTTTTCCATATTTCTTTGCATTGTCTGTGATGGGCTAACATGTTTTTTCTATTTTTAAATTTTTTAAAATTTAATTATGTCAAATAAGTTAATTCAGTTACAGTAAAAAAGTCATAAGTTAATGCCATTCTAAATACCCCCTAATGGTAGTGAGAGATGTGAAAAAACTGCTTCAAAAAGTTAGACGTCTATATTAGCTTTAGACTTTTCTAAATAAAAATTAGAAGCAGAAGCCAATGCAGCATGACATATAACAGTTTTCCAATCTGTTACTAGTTACTACTATCTACAACTCAATTTTCCAATCTGTTACTGTTACTACTATCTACAACTAATCTGGACCCTTCACTTGCTCCATCGGACGGCTTCCCTTGTTCGAGTCCCATACATATTGCACCTCAGATCACCGTCCACTCCTTACTCCACGCACAAGCTGCACAACACTAGTCACTAGTTGTGGCTCACTCTCAGAGTCACAGCCACCGGAGAAAGCAGCAGCCATGCGGTGGTGCTACGTCGGGAAGGCAACCAAGATCTTCTTCGCCGTCGTGGCCGCCCTCGCCGTCGTGGGCGTCGTCCTCGCCTTCCGCGCCGTCCTCCACCGCGCCAAGTCCCGCTCCAACTCCGCCTGCGCCGCCGGCGACGAGTGCCAGCCCCTCCTGCCCGAGCCCGTCCCACAGCCCTCCATGCCAGCAACCGCAGCCACCGCTCCACCGCCGCCGCAAAATCCCACCTTTCCTACCCCGGACACCGCTTTGGCGCCGCCTCTGCAGCCGCCGCCAGCAGCGATTGCGTCACCCCCACCGGCATTTGCGTCGCCGCCTCCTCCTGCCGCGCTGTTGACGCCGCCGCCGGCACTGGAGGCGCCGAGCCCAACGGCGTCTTGATGTCTCTGTTGCCGATTGTTCGCTAGCTCGACGATCTCAGAGCAGATTCGTGGATGGATGGATAGCTTCGGAGTAAATTAGCGTATGAGGAGGGTGGTGTGATGTACTGATTCAGGCCGACTTGGAATTCCTTGCTGAGCTGAATTCTTCTCTCCAGCGGGATTTGACAGATCGATTCAAGTCGCATCTTTGTCTTCTAGTAATTTGCAATGTTGTTTACACTCTGCAAAGTTGCCGCTTGATGACAATTTTGCGTTCCTCCAAAAATTCAGTTCTTGATGGAATCAAATGCCTTGATATTTGTACTTTTGTATGTCAATTAAATTGACCTTCGAGTTGGTCATCGAGACAGAGAGCGACTGGTGTATGACTGGCGTTGACCATCTTGGATCTTGGACATTCCTGATGAACGGCATCGCATCACTTGCACACTATTTTTCTCGATGCATTCACCACACATGTAACATCCTTCTCTGCTCTCCTTTCCCCCTTTCTAATGCAAAAAGAAAATAAAAGATAAAAGCATTGCCCATTTCCACCAGAAATGTTGGTAAAAGCTAGCAGGTCATTTCCACACTAGCAGAGGTGAATGGTATAGCCACTGACTTTTGAGAAACACTCACCATGATTTCCCTTTAGGTAAACAGTAGTACAAAAGTGAGCTTCACACACTATAGGGAGCTGGAAGTACACCTGTGATATTTTGCACCACACCATCATCCTATTCCTATTCACCCCCTGTAAATAAGGAAGAGGCGAGTTGTTATGCAGGAGGGTCGGTGGCTTAATTTCTTTGCACTCACACCCTTGTCTCATGGCCTTAATGAAAATCAAAACAAATAGCTGCTAGTGCACACATTTAGGATGGAATCATTTCCAGTTACAAAAAAAGTAACTTCTGTCGAGACCTGAATATACAAATATGTATTCTCCTATGCATTCTGCATCAATTTAAGATTACGCTAGTACACACAATGGAAACAATGATGAAATATCAACTATAATAATGATTAACTAAGAAAGACGTAAATATTATTAATTATCAAAGTAGCAATCTTATAATCAAGCTTACAAATAATAGTCTGAAGAGCTTAACAAAGCTAGCAACGGAAAATAAAGATGAACATATTGGCCATTTAACATGCCCATAGGCAATCGATTGAGGAACAAAATTTTAATCTGCGAAGTCGTCGAAGAATCCTTCATCAAATACCTCTGGCAGATGTGATTCTTTCTTAGCAATTGAGCAACAAAGAATATAGCTATGAGTACACAGAATACTTAGCAAGTCGTTTGTGACAAGATACGATATGTAATGATACAAGACTTATCAAAGGAAGGCTGAGTGTTTATTTTGCAGAAAGCAATAATTTAGAGTAAATACAATAAATAGATTGAAAATGCACTAGTTGAAAAATGATCATTAATTAATTAATTCAAGGAATTAAATAAACCATAAGTGAACTACCTATTCACTTCCCAAACTAACCAAGGCCAAGTTTTATAAAATCTCTATCTATCGTGTGAAATCACCGAGTATTGTCCATAAACGAGGACACGGCTATTCGAAAAGTTTTATACTTTGTAGAAGTTGCACAATTTTACCTACATGATATGATCATCTTATAGTATCACTGGTATAACATGCTTCTTTAGGCGTGCCAACCAAGAAGATCACAATAATATCTTTATAATGCTCAATCATAACCTGATCTCGTCTGCTAAGATTTCGCTGTTGAGTAGGCTTCGACCTAGTCAGAAAAGCCCCCTCTTGCGTCACAAGACATCTCAATGGCAAAACTAAAGTTTAAATATCATAAATTAATTAGCCAGATCAATCCCATATTAGACATGTGGCTGTATGATAAGGCTCAGATCAATGATGCACAAAATTAAGTCCTTAGTTAATACCCAAGTGAAGTATCCACATTCTAATGTGATAATAGCACCCACATTACTATACGATCACTTTCCCAAGTGAAATCGTTTAACTAAGACCAATGACGCACCCATATCATGGTACATAAATTTTATAACTGTGGTTACAACAACAATTCAATATCTCATTAAGTCAGAATTAATTAATTGATCTACATGTAATGATGAGTCCAACGTAATAATAAGTGCATGGTTAAGTATACTATATGTACAACCCAAGTGGATACTAGTATTGCACACTAGATAATTACCCATCCAATGGTAATAATGGAATCATGGTATTCAAATTATCAAATGAAGAATTAATCAAATTAGTTGATAACTATTAGGTATAAAGATTTGTATTAAATGAGCAATACAAGTTAATTTAAAACAAAATAACAATACAAGTTAATTTAAAACAATAGGTTCAAAATAATCAAATGTCATGACTTGTTTTGGTTTTGTTCAGTTACCAATTCTTGATTTTAAATTTATGCTTTTGCTCCTACAAAGATAGTACCTAACGAGAGAGAAAGCAAATGAAAGAAGAAAAATCGAGTCAATTGGAGCTTACACGGAGGAGAATGGACTCTCAAAGATTTATCGGGAAATTAATTTCTAGAAATTGAGAGAGAAAGGATAATATTCCTTTTGGAATTAATTTAATAATGGGCTAGTGGTTGATTGGTGGGGCCTACAGATTTTTGAATTTCCAAAAAAAATAAAATTATGAAAAAGGCTTATTTGATTGATAGATGGGACCATGGTCTATAGACCAAGTCTACGTTTGGCTCAGGTCTACTATAGACTTGCTGCATCGGGCTCATGGGCTAAGGCTGACAATTGGGGCCCACGTGTTATAGACATGGTACACGATGAACTAAGTCTATAGACTTTGATTCTAGGGTTTCGGATGTGTTGATGTGGCAGAAGAAAGTGATGACACGTGGCAAAGGAGGTAACATGGCACCATGTGGAAGGTGACGGGGCAACTAATGTGGCAAAGACTTGGCGTGGTTGAGGTGGCAGTCTGAGGGTGGCGTGGCTGCACAAGTCGGATGGTTGCATTGTCGTGGTTGGCCACCTAAGTAGCTAACGGGGTTGGATCGACGGTGATGGTTGCTCTACACCAGTGACGATGAGTGGCGGCGGTGGCTGAACATCGGTGAGGGCACCGAGGTCTTCAAGGCAACATGGCAAGCACGATCTACAGCTCAGATTGGCCAAGAGCACACAACATGTTAGTCAGCAACAGCGAAGGTGGTGGAGCTTTCGCTGTGGCAAGGAATCCGGCGAAACTAGGCTCGACGATGGTCAGTGTGGTGTGCAACAAGAACCTGGGAGTGAGGCGGTGCTAAGGAGCTCTGGCGCGAGAACTGAAGGATAACATGCACACCTACGGCGAGGTCTTATCGACGGGATAGGTTGGCTTCACGGCAGTGGCTCGCTCTGGTGGCCTTCGGAGTGGAGAAGTGCAAGGTGATGGCACGGGAGGCGCGATGATAGCTCACCGCTCGACATCGGTGGAGAAGTTCCGGGGTGCATGGAGTTGCTTGCGAGGAGACAACATATGTGGCAGCGGTGCAAGGTAAGAAAATGATGCGGCTCGAGGTCTCAATACTTTTTTATAGCGTGGGAGAGGTCAGCGCGGAGGGAAGTCCGAGGTGTGCATGCCAATGTGAGGATGGCGGAGTCAAGCGGGACTTGGAGTCCTGTTCCAGCAGGAGGAGGGAGAAGATGATGAATAGGACTACACCGACAAGTAGATCTGGCTGGCAAGTGGGGACGTGCTGCAGTGAGACAAAAGGATGGCGAGGCTAAGGGGAGTTGGTGGGCTGGGCCTGGGTGAGTGAGTTGGGCTGACCTGGCTACAGGATGCATGCGGGAAAGCTGGGCCGTGTGGGATAAAGGACTGGGCCATGAAATGGGTTGAGAAGGATTTGGCCCATGAGGTTTTTCAATTTTTCCAAGAATTTTTGATTTCTAGAAAAGGGATTAAATCAAATTGAGCTCCAATAAATAGCAATTAAACTTCAAAAAATATAAAAATACAAAAAATTCTTTGCAACACAAGGAACCCAAATAAAAAATATTTTTATTTAATTAAGGTTTATTTTATTTATATTCAATCTTTTTAATTTCTAAAATTTAAATTAAGTTTTTAATTAATTCAAGAAAAATACAAAATAGTTATTTTATTTTAAAAGTTTCAAAAGGACACTAAAACCAAGATGTTACAACTTCACACATTAGTTTTCGCTAGATAGGATATATGACGTACAAAGTTGCCTAGCGCCACATACTCATTTAGCCACTTTATTGGATTGGTCTTTTGTGTTATAGTTTAAGACTTTTGACTTTTGAATTCTGGTTATTTGTGTATGAGAGAGAATGAAGACAGAAGCAATCACATATGATTTTGGCCGATATAGTTGAAATCGGTATAGTACGTACTATAATCGACTAGTAGACTCTGTCTTAAAAAAATACATTATTTGAAAATTAGTTACTGTAGTAAAGAATAAAAGCCAAAAGTGGAAGCCGATTTGAACCCACCCATTATATTTCGTCTCTTCTCCTACTGTAAACAACCTGCAGAGGTCCATTTCTTCAGATAGTTTTTTCTCTACTTACTCACATTGTCACATGCATATATAGGTTGGTTTCCAACAAGTAACCACCACACCAGCCCTTTTCCAAATCCAGAAGGAGCTTATTCAAAAGCAGTTTTGAATAAAATAGTTTAACTTTTAAAACACAGGCAATTAATATTGGACGAAGCTTGATGCTCTTTATAAAATAGTTTTGTTCCATTGCATGAACCATAGCATGGATGAACAAGCAAGCACGGGCTCACTACTACAGAAACCATTATCACAGACGGTTCAAAAACGTCATCACAGACGGTTTTCTCAACCGTCTGACTTTATGGGTCAGTGATAATCGAAGGTTATCACAGACGGTTTTCAAACCGTCTGTGGAGTATATATCACGAGCGGTTTGTAACTACAAACCGCTCGTGATATCTAACATCACGAGCGGTTTGTAAGACACAACCGTGCATGCTTTATAAATATCACGACGGTTTGTAACCACAAACCGCTCGTGATATATCGATATCCTGAGCGGTTTGTAGTTACAAACCGTCTGTGATATATCAATATCGCAGACGGTTGTTTCTTACAAACCGTCTGTGATGTTAGATATCACAGACGGTTTGTAGTTACAAACCATCTGTGATATTCTTTCCTACCCCTAGATCTATTTCTATTTATTGGCTAGCCTCAGGAAATGCTAGCCATGCCCTCTGAAACAAGCAGATCAACATGTATACAGACAGACAATTCACATCTCAATTCATTTCAGAAACATATAACATCCAATTCATATCTCAATTCATTTCAGAAACATATAACATCCAATTCATATCTCAATTCATTTCACATACATATAACAACCAATTCATATCTCAATTCATTTCACATACATAAAACATCCATTTCGCAAATCAATTAATTGAAATGAAGTAAAATATCCATTAACAATACACAATTGCAAAAGATCTACATTGCATTTGCACTTAGATGGTAACATTGCATTTTTATTGCTCTGTCACTCGGAATCGAGGTCTCGCGAAGAAGCAGATCCATAATCAGCGAACTTGTCAGTCGCATAAGCATTACTTGGATGGTGCATGATTGCCATCCAAGTATTGCTTGTGCGACGACAAGTCGTTGATTATGGATCAATTTCTTTGCGAGACCTCGATCCCGAGTGACAAGAGCAATAAAAATCATTGTGGGTTGTGGAACTCTCGATTGGTTGTAGGACTTTAGCCACCAAAAGTAAGCGCCTTGTCCTAGAATTGCTTCAAAGTCGAAATTTATTTGCAATGCGCTTTTGGGATGGAAGCGGCACTGTCGATAGGAATATCAATGTGCGTATATAATATAACTTGATAAGTATGAAGTAATTATGGGAATATTGACAAACCTTGTTATTGGGATTGGTGATCCTCGAGGAATCGAGGAGTAGTCTCATATGGTGGCAAACGTAGAATCCACACGTGTTGCGTTCTTCTTGGTGGCACCGCAAAAATAGAATGTGTTAATTCAAGAGGTATTAATACTACCAAGCTGTTGCATAGGATTAATTAATATGTAGTTGCGAATACCTTAAAGTTTCGATGATGTGTCAGGGGTTTGGCCCGTTGCGTGGGGAGCTGTGCCATTTTAACGTACGTTGCGAACGCCTTACGTGATTCGAAAAAGTTGACCTTAGTCAATCGGAAGGAAAGAAAGAGTACAAATATAAGTATGCATGGAGAAAATGTACTTACCTATCGATGAGTTGGCCGACAACTGTGTAGTCGGTTTTATTCTTACTTAGGGAATCAAGGTATATTACCTTGTTCCATTTTGGTATAATTACTATTAAAATCCAATGAAACTCCTGATTGTAGGGCATCAGTACATATTCCTTCTCGTGGTAAGCCAGCAGTGATGCTGTAATGTACCTCTCGACGACCTCAGCATTCTCGTTGATGGTATAACCGGCGACCAAGTGTGGGTCCAAGAAACCAACCGATGATGTGGATTTTCTAACTTCAGTCACCATGTGTCTATATATATACACACGAAAGCAACAAATTATAAATGACATTTATCGGTACGACATGAATAGACTGTGATTGTACACACTTACAGCGTCCAGCATCGAACGAGTGAGGCGTCGAGAGCGTTGAGCGTGAAAAGATCAAATAAATCATCGAAGGTCACCACGAAGACACCATCTTGAAACTCGTGCTGGAAATGATGATGCGTGAATTTGACAGTGATACCTGTGCACCGTTCTTTCTCTGGCTTATTGGATTGTTTCGTATACCAATCATGTAATGTCTTGCAACTCACGGATAGTTTTGGGAGGCGTTTCACCGGGTCGACCATCGGCTCGCCAAGCACGAATTTGTGGGCCAATGGCAGGTACGGGATATCATCATCGGTCTTCTTTGCTTTGCCCTAGCTGCCTCGGCTGTAGGTCGACTGTAAAGGTAGCACCGGTGGAAGTTGTTGCACTGGGAATAGCTCCGTGGACTCATCACCGTGCAGTAGCGGTGGTGGAGGTAGAGCTTGTGGAGATAGCACTAGTGCAAGTCGCTCTGGTTCGTCTTGCCCTTGGGAACCTGCCACCGGTGAAGAAGCCTTCAGGCAGATGTCACTTTTGGGCCACTGGATGAAGGTTCCAATGGCTTGCCCTAGAGTCGCGATCTCGTCGTTGGGGGGTTTTGGTAGTGGGACGACATCGAAATTGGCATGCACACCATCCACACACACTTTTCCGAAGCCTGGAGCTAAAGGTGCACGATGCACCAAGGCCCCTTCACCGGACGGATATGCCAGGCCCCAAGTAGCGCACAAGGCAACGGAGGCATATCTCACTTGGAGCTTGCACTTCGTAGCTTGCAAGATGTCGTCCACAGGAAATCTGCCCTCGCACTCCGTCGTAGGATTGGACGCGCAGCTACTCCGACGGTTGGGGTCAAGCTAGCACGTGAGCGCGCGGCTGCTGATTTTCTTCTGTTTGTCTTCGCACCTCATCTCTGACGTAATCAGCAAGCTCCTCTCTAAGAGATGCCTTGATCTCCTCTCGTAGACGTGCGTCACGCTCGGCTTTGTTTCTCTTCCTACTCCGATACAATTCGGGGTTATCTGAGAAACCTTGATTCCAAGGAATATAAAATCCAAGGCCTCTCGTACGACCTGGGTGCTCCTTGTTTCCCAGTGCTGCGGAGAGTATATCTTTCTCCCTAATTGACTGGAATGATCCCTGGGCAGATTCGACACTCAGTGCATCCTGCAAGAGACCGACATGTCATTTAGTTTTCAAGGAAGTAGTGGAGTAATTACAAGCTACGTAGTTCGATATCTTACCAGGCGTTGGGACACTTCCTAGTCTGCAGGGTTCCGGAAGGAGATGTCCCCCGTCGACATGGTAGATGACCTCGCTGTAATCCAATTTCGAGCGCGCTCATCCGGGATCGTGGAAAATGGCGGGGCGGTGTTCCGCAGGATTGCCTGTTCGTCCTCCTGCCTCCACTGCGGGATTTTACCCACATACCCAGCTGTGCCGAGTCTGTGGGGATGTGTGTTTTTTGCCTGGAGGGCCTTGTGCGCCGCGCTTGCACTTCTGAAAGCTTCGGTCGTCTTCATCGCCTTAAACTCGTCCCAGTGTGGTTCCAGGAATGGATACCTGTGAAAGGGCGTTAGATCCTTCTGCACATAGTCCTTCATAAGCACGCTCTTGAAGTTCTTCCATGCTTTGCACGCCGCTGCCAACGCATGTCGTTGCACGGAGTCGTGGTGTTCTTCGGGATCTCGAACGATGCTAAAATCTCATCGCCACTCACGTTTACGAGTCTCACTCACGCTCTTCCACGAATCGATTGTGATCTCAATTGTTCGTGCAACTATTCCGATCGTGCTTCAAATTCCCTTGCTGCTTTGTTAGGAAGGAGAGGGTCCCAGATCTATCGACCTCTGTGATGGTAAATCGCCCTCGGGTTTTTTCGATAGTCCTCTTGGTTTGCGTGTTGATTTTGGAGCGGACGCTTCCGGCGATGATGTTGAAGAATGCGCGGATGACATGTTGGCCTTCTCACACACACGTAAATAGTGCGGTATAAGCACATACTTAAATTTAATTCCAATATATGTATACATATATTCAAGTATACATATACATATACATATACAACAATAAGATCTTAAGCATATGCATATACAAGTAAGATTTAACAAGCAACATACAAGTAAGATTTAACAAGCAACTTAAGCATATGCATATACAAGTAAGATTTAACAAGCAACATACAAGTAAGATTTAACAAGCAACTTAAGCATATGCATATACAAGTAAGATTTAACAACCAACACATGCATATACATAACAGTAAGATTTAACAAGCAACATATATATACATATGCATAACAGTAAGATTTAACAACAATAAGATCTTAAGCATATGCATATACAAGTAAGATTTAACAAGCAACATATATATAAATATGCATAACAGTAAGATTTAACAAGCAACATATATATAAATATGCATAACAGTAAGATTTAACAAGCAACATATATATACATATGCATAACAGTAAGATTTAACAAGCAACATATATATACATATGCATATACAAGTAAGATTTAACAAGCAACATATATTTACGGGCTCCGGGGACGGCACGGGCTCGGGGGCTCGACGGAGGCGGCTGGCGACGGGCTCGGGGGCCGGAGGCGGCCGGCGACGGGCTCCGGGGATGGCGACGGGCTCGGGGGCTCGACGGAGGCGGCTGGCGACGGGCTTAGGGGCGGCGACGGGCTCGGGACGGCGACGGCTCGGGGCTCGACGAGGCGGCGGTGACGGCTCGGGACGCGCAGCGCCGGCGACGGGCTCGAGGGCGGCGGCGGCGACGGCTCGGGGATCGGAGAGCGACTAAGTAGTGTATTGCGAATAATCGCGCAGACGCGCAAAACCCTAGCGGGGGTTTTTATATGAAGGCTTATTACAGATGGTTCTAATATTAGAACCGTCTGTGATAATAAATATCACAGACGGTTCTTATCGCAGAACCGTCTGTGATATAATACATATCACAGACGGTTCTGAGTTTAGAACCGTCTGTGATATTTAGTATCGCTGCATTTCGAGATTAGAACCGCTCGTGATAGTACTCACTGACGGTTTGGTACCAAAACCGCTCGTAATAAGCCTTTGCCGGCTGTAGTTAATATAAGTACTGCACCAACCAGCATTCAATAAGCTAGCCTTGTCCAGCTGTAGTTATTTCTTTACAACAACCCAGTATATTTCTTTACAACAGCCCAATGAGTATAGAGATACATTTGTATGACTCAGTCTCAAAATTCACCTATATATCACACATTTTCACTAATACATAAATGCAAATTCACAAATATATCACACACATGCATGCATTGTTATACACATAATTGCCAATTCACATATACATCCCATACATGCATTGTTATATACATTAATGCAAATGCCCACATATATGTCGCCATTCTCATCCACTTGCTTATTTCCTTTAAAAATTAACCCTACATGATGATCAATTAAATGCGTAACTAGTTTCACACGTTGTTCGTCGTCGACCTTATGCCATTTCCAAAAGGAGGTAACTCGTCAAATTGATTGTATTCTTCCTCGTCCACTACATTCTCTACTCCGATAATTCTCCTTTTTCCATGAAGAACTACATGGCGCTTCTTATTTGCCGGGTCGGTTACATAGAAAACTTGAAGAACTTGGTTGGCGAGTACGAATGGTTCGTCTTTGTACCCGACACGTTGGAGGTCCACGGTAGTAACACCGTACTTGTCAACCTTCACCTGTGGGAGATGCACCCAACGACAGCGAAATAAGGGGATCTTGAAAACCACGTAGTCGAGCTCCCAAATCTCTTCTATGAACCCATAGTACGAGTTTCTCACCCCATCTGTACTGAATGCATCTATGCGGACACCGCTGTTCTGGTTAGTGCTCTGTACATCCTGAGCCTATGTGTAGAATGTGTACCCATTTATGTCATATCCTTGCCATGTCACAACTGTAAATGTTGGCCCTTTTGCCAACCATGTCAGCATCTCACTTGATGAGCTCCTAGCGATTTGCTCCTTCAACCATTGGTTGAACCGACTGTTGTGTTGTCTCATGATCCAAACATCCGGTCGCTCCGGATTCTGTTGCCGAAGCACATCCTTGTGCTGGTCGACATAAGGGGCCACTTTAGTCATATGTTGCAAGACCGTGAAATGGGCTTACGCATACGTGTCCATATCTGGAGTGATTGCTTTTCTTCCTATAGTTTCGATACCCTTGAGCCTCCCCTCATGGCGAGATTGAGGAACACCTATCGGTTGAATCTGAGCCATATAATCGACACAAAACTCAATGACCTCTTCGTTTGCATAACCTTCGACGATACTGCCCTTCGGCCGAGATCGATTCCGTACATATGATTTGAGAATTCCCATGAACATCTCAAACGGGTACATGCTACGTAGGAATACGGGCCCACACATTTTTATCTCCCACACAACGTGAACAATGAGATGGACCATGATATCAAAAAATGAAGGAGGAAAATACATCTCAAGATGACATAGAGTCATCACCACCTCGTCCTGCAGAGCATCTAGTCCTTCAGGATCGATGACCTTCTGAGCAATTGTGTTAAAGAAATAATATAACCTCATGATTGTCTCTCGGACTTTGATCGGTAAAATATTCTGAATTGCAATAGGAAGCATCTGTGTCATCAGCACATGACAATCATGAGACTTCATTCCATTTAACTTCAAATCTTGCATCGAAACAAGTTTCTTCACATTACCGGAGTAACCAGACGGATCTTTGACACCATGCAAGCACAGGCACAGTTCTGTTTTCTCGGCCTTGGACAGAGTGTAACACGCAGGGGGAAGGTACGTTCGTCCATTATCTGTTGTTCTCGGTGCTAACTCACGCCTGATGTCCATATCAGCCAAGTCAAGCCGTGCGTTGACGCCGTCATTTGTTTTATCACGAATGTTCAGTAAGAGACCAATCAAGCTGTCACACACATTCTTTTCTACGTGCATGACGTCGATGCAGTGTCGAACATCTAGGTACTCCCAATAAGGTAAGTCCCAAAATATAGATCTCTTCTTCCAGATGTTCTTCTCACGACCCCTCAATTTACGTCCCTTTCCGAGGACAACATCTAAATCCTTAACCATATTATAAAGCTCTTTTCCGCTTAAATGCCTTGGAGCTGAACCGTCCTCCTTCTCTCCGTCAAATTGTTTCTTCATCTTGCGGTATGGGTGAGCCCTCCGAAGGAATCGGCGGTGACGCATGTACACGTTTTTGCGTGAGTGTTTCAGCCACACACTCTCGGTACCATCTAAGCAGTGAGTACAAGCTTTGGCACCTTTTGTACTCTGGCCCGACAGGTTAGCAAGGGCAGGATAATCATTTATAGTGCAGAACAATAAGGAGCGCAAAGTGAAGTTCTCTCGTTTGTATGCATCCTATACCTGTACCCCTTCATCCCACAGTACTTTTAGATCTTCAACCAACGGCGCTAGGTATACATCAATATCATTCCCAGGTTGCTTTGACCCTTGGATAAGTATCGACAGCAAAATATACTTTCGCTTCACACACAACCAAGGAGGAAGGTTATAGATGCAAAGAGTCACAGGCCAAGTGTTATGTCGGCTGCTCATGCTACTGAAAGGATTCATTCCATCTGTACTCAATCCAAACCTTATATTCCTCGGTTCTGCACCGAATTCTGCAAAGCACGTATCGATGTTTCTCCACTGGGTGGAATCAGCAAGGTGTCTCAGCATTCCTTCCTTCTTGTGCTCCTCCGAGTGCCATCGCAGCAGTTTTGCCTCCTTTGGATTCACAAATAACCGCTTCAAACGGGGAATTATAGGAAGATACCATGCCACCTTTCCAGGAGGTCCTCTCTTCACCTCTGTTCCCTTGCCATCATCATCTCATTGATTGTAACATTTGTATCGGGATGCGTTGCACACCGGACAGACGTGCATGTTTGCATACTCTTTACGGTAGAGGATACAGTCGTTCGGACATGCATGTATTCTTTCTACTTCCATTCCCAATGGACAAAGAATCTTCTTGGCTTTATACGTGGTTTTAGGCAACTCATTTCCCTCCGGAAGCATATCCGCTAAAAGACCTAGCAGCGCCGTGAAACTCTTATCGGACCAATCGTTGCTTGCCTTCAATTTCAACAGTTCAAGCACAGCTGACAACTTCGTGTACTTTGACTGCAAAGACGTGAACAAAGGTTTCTCCGAGTCCTCCATCAAGCCTCGGAATTTAATATACTCTCTCTCATCATAGTTCTCTTCTACATCACGAAGCATCTGATCCAGATTGTCATCGTGCAGCCTATCCGAAGCCGAATTACCACAATCATCATCCGGCAGCATATCATTGACTTCACCGGCGATGTCATCCGGCGGCATATCATTGACTTCACGGGCGATGTCATCCGGCGGCATATCATTGACTTCGCCATGACTGGTCCAACACGTATACCCCCTTTTGAAACCCCTCCGAATCAAGTGCGCTTCAATCGCTCTCGATTCTTAAACATCTTTAAATTCTCGCATCGATGCATGGACAATACATATATTCCACCCCTTATTCAACATATCCTCCTCGCAGCTCTTGTAAAAGGACACGCCATTAATGTACTCTTCACTCACACGGTTTACGGTATACATCCACTTGATCCTATATTATGCACATATATATAAAACAACTTAGTATTAAAATTAATTTAATTAATTATTACTACATATATACCACATGCATTGAGGCTAGCTAGCTACATCTAAATTAGCTAGATCTTGAAGTATATATATAACAGATTCACGAAAATTAATTAGCTAGCTAGATCAAACTTATTTTGATATGCAACCAAAAACAAATTTCATTACTAACCATATCTAGGCATCCACACGAACTCAATGAATCTCCCGCCAAATAAGTATCCTTCCACCAAAAATGGCTCGAAAGCCTTGCCGCCTCAGTGCAAAGACCGCTAGATCTCGATCGAAATGAAGACAGATGCGATCCGAGCGGCGCAATAAATACATAGCAAAGATTATCACGAGCGGTTTTTAAACAAAATCCGTCTGTGATAGACAATTATCACAGACGATTTTGTAGTAAAAACCATCTGTGATAATTGGGACTATCACAGACGGGTTTTGTTTAAAAACCGTCTGTGATAGTCCTAATTATCACAGACGGTTCTTAACAATGAATCGTCTGTAATAAGGAAATATCACAGACGGTTCATTGGTAAGAACGGTCTGTGATATTCGTTTTCTCCGACGCCATCAACACAGACGGTGTCCAAATAAAAACCGTCTGTGTTAATATCGGTCACAGACGGTTTTGTGAAACCGTCTGTGATTTGACGTCTAGTATTAGGCTTTCTGTAGTAGCGGCTGTCCATAGCAGCTCATACAGCACAAATTAAAACACCAGCAGGTAAATAAATTAAGAACCGGATTATTATTGTTTAGCTAACCCAGCATGCGACGCTAGAGAAAACTGGCGCTGCAATCCTGGACGGAGGCATCAGTGACATGGAATTAACCGGTTCCATGCCAACACCGGTTGATCTCATGAACCGGACAATGTTGATCCCATGATCGTTGCCGGTGAAGTAGAGCATGAAGAATCTCCTCAGATGACGACGACGGGCCACCATGCCGGACAATGTGTCGACGACGACGGGCCGCCATGTCGGACTGGAAATCCGGCGCTTTCGGGTAGTCCTGCCGTTGCTCATCCGTCCAGATATCCACTGGATGGTTCACCTGACGAAGACGAAGAGGCCATTCAATCTTCTTCTAAGAAATTAATGTTGTGCCATAAAATTTGTTTTGCAATATATCTACTTCCTCTATAATTAATACAATTTAATGCAATGTAATGAGTGACAAGGTTTATGGAATAGCTCTTGCACCCAACAATATCAATATTTAAGTAATTACTAGTATATATTAACTCTGGAACGAATTTTTTCTGGGTAGTAGCAACATTCAATAATCCGTTATAAATAAAACATGATGACAGATGATTTACAGCTACTAAGAAAAAAAAAGAAATAAGCTAGAAATTCTTAGAAAAAAAAGAGATAAAAACATCCCATTCTTAATTTCGTGGACCCTAATTTTCAAGGCTTAGATTTGATAGTTAGCTTAGAGATATATTAATTTGTGGAAAATAAAATAATAGCATTACTATAATTCAAAGGTTAAGAGTTTGTAAATTTGCGCTAATTGAATATGAAATCAAATATCAAAAATATATTTTGTTTGTGAAATAGGAATTTCAACATTTGGCGCAAAGAAAACTTTACACATTATGTTGTACCGCACTACACCGTTTGCGCGGGTCAATCGGCTAGCTAACCTAACAATTAAACATTGGTGTAGAGATATTGGATCTTAAATCAGGCCTATTTTGATTTCACTGTGTTTAGACTTCAGCTCGTTAGCCCATTACAAACCATGTACATAGATTACTTTTTAAGTGCTCATCTCTAAGGAAACTAGGTCTCCAAGCCTCCAGTTTATTGAAGAAATTAGGGATGAAAAAATGTATTGCTTATAAACACCATTATATTGATGACAACTTGCGGAGCTTCAGATACCCCTCCCATCAAGCGTCAACTAACTTGATGCCAAAAGATTAAGGGGGTGTTCACAATGACGGTGGCTTATGGTTTTTTATACTGTAGCTGTCTATTTTTTTTACTGTAGTTGAGTTGGCTTATTTGACATAATTAATTTTAAAAACAATTAAAAATAGAAAAAAAAAATATGTTAGTGCATCACAGACAATACAAAAGAATATAAAAAAATAGAAAAAAATAAAAACCGAAAATTAAAAAAAAGAAGAAAAAACAAAAAATGCAATAGTAACAAAAAAAAAGCCACCGCGACGCCAGAAGCTAACTTGAGCGTGCCCAAGCTTGTACAAAAACTAGTTGTAAATTCTTATACAATATTCAAATACCTATATAAGATGGAGCTTGTACAGAAACTAGTTGTAAAAATGTATTGGAAGCAAGATGGTAGACCAAAGCTCTCGATCGAATCGACGGGGTGCTCGTTACATAGATTTGACCAGACTTAGCATATTGTTATTCTGAAGACGAGCGGCTGTGTAATTAAATTGTAGTGTACTCCTACCAAGGATTGATGCATGCCATGGTATGCAAGTATGCAACGCATGATGCAAATAAATTTCTAGCATTGTGAGGATTACAAATGAACCTTTATACACTGTCATTGTGAGGATTACAAATGATTAGTATACCATTTTTAGCATTTGAGTTTTTAGCATTCGAAAACAGAGCAAAGTAGTTCGTTGCTCTGGTTTCTGTTGTTAAAGAACCTAAAAATTTCTTGAGGGAAGATCAGAACAGGCCTTGAACTATTGCTTAGTCTTCAAAGTTGCTTGTTAGGATTGTTTCAACCATAAATTTGAGATGGATATGTCACCGGCACCCCAGATTCTTGCAGAAAAAAGCCAGAAAAAATGGCATGCTTGGGTGCTGTCCTGATCTTTCAATTCATAGAGGCAAAGTTGTAGATGTAAGACTCAGCATCTTGCAAGTTCGTGGTAAAAGCCTACTTCACGTTAGTCAACAAAACACTGAAATTTCGCTACTCTGAATGAGGATACACGATGTTAGTTATGAACATCCCAAAATTATGAGTTCAAAGAATGAGAGTATCTTTATTATTCGATCGACAGAAACAGCAGCAAATGCGTACACTAATCGGATAATAATACACGGGGACAGAGAGATCGCAAGAAGAAGAAAAAGAAGAAGAAATCCGCAAATTTCTCGACATCAATCAATCACATAATTAAGCACCCCAAAATTTAACACGGTCGGATCCGATCCCTCACATGGCCACCGCCAAGGCCATCCCCATGGCGAGCGCCACGGCAGCCTTGGCTCCGATCATGCCAACGCTGGCCGCATCGGACGATTTCGGTGCCGGCGCTCCCGTCGGGGACGACACGTTCGGCAGCTCGTCGGTGGAGGGCGCAACAGGGCCCTCCGGTGCCAGTGCGGGGGCGGAGGCAGGGGCGACGCTCCTCGGGCCCCTGGGCTTGGTCTTGGCCGGGGCCGGGGCCGGCGCGGCGGCGGCTGCGGCGGCGACGTTGACCTCGAGCTTCATGCCGGCGGCGCAGTGGCCGGGGATGCCGCAGATGAAGTAGCTCTTCCCCGGGGTGGTGAGCTTGACGGTGGTGCTGCCCCCGGTGTAGGTGGCGATGGCGTTGCTGGGCGAGCAGGCGTCGTAGCCGGCCTTGGTGACCTCCACGACGTCGTGCGACGACGGGTAGGTGAACACTGCATGATACGCACCGCATGGCAGAAAAGTAAGTACACTGCATTGCATTGCATGGAGAGGCAACGAATTCATTGCACAAGAGAGGTACATGTCATTTTAGATATTAACGTTTACATAACTTTGGTTATTAATTTTTATTATAGTATAGTTATAACACCTAATAAAATTATAGTACTATAAAAATATTTTTCGAAACAAATATATATGTATGATTTTCATGTATTCAGTCTACATATTCTGAAAGACATCGATAACTACAGTTTTGAAAGTTTGATTCCGACTAGGTAAGCAGTAAAAAGGTAGAGTTAGATGTTTTTAGATCTTACAGAGGGAGTCTCCCTGGAAGAACTTCTGCTTGGCGGACCAGGCGTTGTAGTTGCCGGTGGTGTCCCACGCACCGTTGCCTCCCACCGGGTGAACCACGGCGGCGGCGAGCTGGGCCAGCGCGGCCACGACCGCAACGGCGACGAGGGCCTTCACCATTGCCACCCCACTCACTCTACGCTGCAGATCGACCAGGAAGATGCTTGTCGAGGTGGCTTGCAATTAACGCACTGCACTGTACTGTCAAGTGCGGGCTTAACGTGTATACGCTTGCTGCTGCTAGATGGATGATATGACCGGAGCTGGATGAGCTGCTTATATAGAGGCGAGCGAGATTATTAAGCTGCAGCCCAGGCAAGGAGAGAACAATAAGAAAATGACGGAGCTAGCGCGGAGTTGGGAGATGGCTGGAAGGAGCTAGCTAGCGCGGTGGTCGTCGGGGTTGGTGGCCGGACGCGGCAATGCTTTTGACCTGCCGGCTACGTTGCGTTGGGGCTCAACAACCGGTACTCATGCCGGTGCACAGTACACACGTTGCTCCTTCCAGAAAGGCTGGCTATATTTTAGTCCATGGCCATGTGCCTGCCTGCATCGCTTGAACAATCAATGATGTATGGCCGTCGCGCCCAACAATTATTATGACTTGCATACTGATTTACATACCAGATTCATTTGGAGTACTCATTTTTTAAAGAGTGTATGAAATTTGATTTATTTTATCGTTAAAAACACACAAATATTGTATAGCAATTCTCTATTTTTAATCCATCATTTGTTAGTTGGGTAATGTTTGTTTCCAAGTTCTCACAGCAAGCGAGAGAGAGAGATTGGTTTGGTTAGAGTACCAAAAGTTAGCATCTTCCCTCCCCCAAGTGGTCACGGCTCCCGCAATCCACACAGAAAAAAATAGTATATATTTTAGGTACTGCAGGTAGTCCGTAGCTCTACTTGGACGTTTACAGGGAAGCATCAAGCTAGATAGCATCCGTGGAGAAGAAATTAAAGTCATCGTGTATCGTGCCATCAGTTTGTGTACACATTGACACTATGCATTCACAATGAATTGCTGCATTGCCTTATACATATGCTGTAGTACTAGTAGTATGTATGTATGTATGCAGTAATGGATCTAGAATTGCATCATGTCTCAGACTGAACTTTAAATGACTAATGTCGTAGTTTTTATATCCATATCTAACATCGTAGTTTTTATAACCATATTATAGTATTAAAGTATTTTAAAAAATGCATAAATGACATCATAATATTAGCTCATTGCTTCATGTTTGAAAGATGCAGTCGTTCGAGTATTGGAACAGTGGAAGGTTTCCAATGAAAAAGTATAGCATGTGTTGGTTTGCGCATAGGAACACCGCCATTAGAATATGTGCATATATTGCCATTATGTGTTAAGGTGGGTTGATGCTTGTACAGATGGCGGTTCAGATTTAGTGCCGTCCACACATCGTCCGCTAAGTTAATAGGCAAATACATGGTAGAATAGTGGATTGCAATAGATGCTTGATATTTGTTTTATGTCATGTTTTATATCATTTTATGAAATGATATCTCTACTTGTCCGTTGATTATACTGTGGCGAGAGAAGCTTATGGTTGATTGTTATGTTGAAAGAGTGTTGCGCTGCGCACTCGTATTAGAGATCTACTTTGTGTAGACATCCTGCAGTAGTAGGATAAAGACCTACTTCGCGTAGGCATCCCACAATAGTGGAAAGATAAAGACCTAATTTGGTAGGCATTTCATGTGAGTGGAGTTTATGTAGAGTTGATTGTGAATGTTGAAAGGATGTTACATCATATAAATTGCATGTGGGCCAGGACTATGAGAAAGCCATATGACTAATTCGGAGTGCTCATGAGTAAGACCTACTGTGGTAGACGCTCTATAGGAGTGTAGTTTGAGACCCCGTATGAGAGAAGATAGGGTAAGGGTGGTTCATCGACGGGTAAACACTCAGCTATATTGGTATCAGCTTAGAATGTGCATGTGGACATGGCATTGCATTCTATTGCACTGCATGGAAGAAACAAGGGACAGTGGAATAGTTGCAGAGTTATGTTACAGTTTTACAGATACGTTGTTTATGTTTACAGATCGTGGATACAGAGTTTACTGAATTGTTATTGTTGTCGTCACTATTTTATTATGTACGAACTGAGTCTTTGGACTGACCCTTGCTTTATTGTTGTTTTTAGGTGTATGGTGAAGGCGACACGTATGGGTGGGAGTAGCATACGTATATTTTCACGTGCAATAGTAATTCACATATCACTTCTAGTTATTATGATCCATCTCTATTAGTATGCTTTAGTCGTTAGCATTAAAATTGCCTTGTTGGAAATGTCTCATATAGTGTGGATTATTAGTTGGTAATCGGGAACTGTTGCTTTAATGCTCACCAGTAAGCATATGTGCTTATCGTGTCGTCGAATGGAACAGAGGAGTTGCTGTCAGATTCTAGCAACAATAGATGTAATTGGTATAGTTTTAGGGTTATGGTACCATACTGGGCTCAGAGGTTGGACTGGGGCGTTACATGGAGGACGTGGTGGGCAGCCGTGGCTAGGTGGGTGCCGTGGTGGCTCCTGCCGTGCTGCCAGGCATCGGCGACTGGGATATTACCACATACAATAGTAATTCACATATCACCTCTAGTTTTCATGATCCAACTCTAATAGCATGTTTTGGTAGTTAACATTAAAATTATTTTGTTGAAAATATTTCGTATAGTTTGGGTTATGCCTCTCTTTTGTTAGTTGGTAATTGGGAACTGTTGCCTTAACGCTCACCGGTAAACATGTGTGCTTATCGTGTCGTTGAGTAAACAGAGGAGTTGCTACCAGATACTAGTGTCAATAGATATAATTGGTATAGTTTTAGGGTTATAGTACCATACTAGGCTCAGAGGTTGGACTAGGGCGTTACATGGAGGACGTGGTGGGCAGCTGTGGCTAGGTGGGTGCCGTGGTGGCTCCTGCCGTGCTGCCGGGCATCGGCGGCTGGGATATTACCACATACAATAGTAATTCACATATCACCTCTAGTTTTCATGATCCAACTCTAATAGCATGTTTTGGTAGTTAACATTAAAATTATTTTGTTGAAAATATCTTGTATAGTCTGGATTATGCCTCTCTTTTGTTTGTTGGTAATTGGGAACTGTTGCCTTAACGCTCACCGGTAAACATATGTGCTTATCGTGTCGTTGAGTAAACAGAGGAGTTGCTACCAGATACTAGTATCAATAGATATAATTGATATAGTTTTAAGGTCTTGGTAGCATTCTCGGCTCAGAGGTTAGACCGGGGCATTACATGGAGGACATGGTGGGCAGTTGTGGCTAGGTGGGCGCCGTGGTGGCTCCTGCCGTGCTGCCAGGCATCGGCGGCTGGAAGACTCATGAGATGGGGAGAGGGAGGCCGAAGCACTAAGGTTCAAGGGGGTAGCCAGGCAGGCTAATGGCTTTAGGCCTTCAGCCTTCATTCACTAGCAGCTGGATGATGCGATGACCGATGGGCCTTTGGCTGAACTGTGAGACTTGGGCTATGTCGGGAGGGATAGCCTGCAGGCAATGGACCATTTTTTGTCGAGCAGGTTTTCGTTGGAAGAAAGCTGGATACTAGAAATAACATAAGCTGATTATAGGTTTTATACCTTGGGCTAGGTTAAAATCATCTGGACTATATACTAGCAATTTTTTTACGTCCTGAACTGAAACCATATTACCATAGACTCAAATCCGCCTCTGTATATGTATGCATGCCAATTTTCAGACAACCTTGTCACTGAGATGCAGTCTGGATAACTACAGCTTAGTGAGGACTGTAAGTGCGATGTCAGGTTGTCAAGTCACTCCAGGATAAACACCAAGATCACTATACTAGTGGCCCCGCTCGTTTCAGCTTTTTTTCAGCTTCAGCTTTTTTTCACTATTCAGTAATTCGTCTTTTTCTGAATTTTTTTAGATTTTTTAGGCTTTTTTACATTTTTCTTTTTTTCCTGTGTTCCTTTGCATTGTCCGTGATGGGCTAACAAATTTTTTCTATTTTTATATTTTTTTAAATTTAATTATATCAAAAAAGCCAAATCAACTACAGTAAAAAAAACAACTACAGTAAAATTTCAATCAAAAATTAGAAGCTACGCTAAAACTATCACCCCTAACATGCATGTCACTGGCGCTTCACGCGTTGGCTTTGTGAGACGGTAGGTCCTCTTGGCGTTTCTGGGGAAGGAAGATTCCTCCTATCTTTGCTAGAGTCGTTAAGCCAGCTAGCTGGGGTGCTCGATGCAATTACACGACTCCTCTGTTTGTATATGTGCATGCGGTATACATGGGAGTAGTTACCCCAGCATGTGCCCATGTGCTGCTCTGTCCAATTGCCTTTCAGGTTGATCTGCAATGAGGTGGTTGACCTGCCTGTGTTGTCGAGCAACGGTTGTCAAATTTCTCAGCTCAAAGGCTGTTTTTTCTCTCTTTTTTTACTGAGCTTATTAAGGTCCTATTTCAAACAGTTCTGGTTTTTGGTTTTTAAAAGCTGGTTTTTGAATAGAGTGACTTCTCAAGATAATTTATATAAGTCGTTTATTGAAGTTACTGTAGTAGCCGTTTTGAACAGAGTGAATTCTCAACCTTACTCTCTTAATCTTTTTTTGTATCAGCCAAAAATTAAAGTACATAGTATTTTTAAATATGGCCTAAGGTTGTTACAAGTTGTGAGTAAAGAAGAAGACTGAACCGTTGCAAACAGAGTAACGTTGGAGTGAGCCAAAGCTCGCCGGCTGTTACTGGTCGAATGAGCTTTGTAATACTACGACTTATCCACAATTTTTAACTTTGGGACAGCAGAGTTCAAAGAGTGCAAAGGGAAATCAGTTATCTGAATGCTCCTGACAGGCAGAGCGGTTTTTTTCCTCTCTTTTCAGAGAGAGAGAGAGAGAGAGAGAGAGGAAATACCGTTTGTCCCTGTAGCCCAGTTGGCTTGCTCACTGCTGATTTGAGTTTGAGTGCGTGGCGACGTCAGCATCTTCATTGAGTTCTTAACGTACGTACGTCTTCACTTCCTCTTCTGTTGCGAGGACATCTTCCCTTGACATATCCCAAAAATCACTTCCTCTTTGAGTACTTGGTGACCAAGCATCTTCACATGAAGATTTTAATGAAGATGCATGCCTTTGGCTGAACGAAGTGAAGATGTACTATTTCCTGATTCATTTTTTGGACGCCGAAGTACTTGGTGAGCACGGCGACGTTCCCGTCGTCCGGCGGCAGGTCACGGAGGGCCTCTTCCATCCAAGAGACATTGCCATCGCAGAGCACGACGAGCGGGCAGGCGGCCTCGACCTTGGCCTTGATGGCCTCGATGGCCGCGCACCGTGAGGTTGGGGTCGGCGTCCTTCTCGGCGGTGGCGTTGTGCGAGTTGAGCATGATGGAGGCGTCGCAGCCCCGGACGAAGCAGTCGTGGAAATGCAGGCGGAGCAGGCCCACCCAGAGAGTGGTGTCGTTGCCGAAGGTGGCGTTGAGCTCCGCCCGCACCAGCTCCTCCACGCCGGGGCACGACGTGTTGTAGAACCCGTGCTGCAGGCCATCCACCTGCGCCGAGCTCGCCAGGAAGCTCGCCGTGGCAACCAACACCAGCAGTAGCCATGACGCCCGATCGATGGAGGCAGGGATCGGATCGAGGAACGTACGTACGTAGTGCGGCGCGCGCGCGGTTTGAGCAAGACGATGGATATGGTGGATGAGCGCGGTGGCGATGACACGTGGCTATGCGCATACGTGTATTTATAGCTGTCGATAATTGCATGTGCTAACCACCCCTTATTAGGGATCAAAACTCAGCTCCCTTATTCGAATGGATGGAAGCGACACATTAATTGGGAATGTTGTGGCTAGTGCTGTGCAGCAAGCTGCAGTACATCGATCTAGCTAGTACTTCATGCTTGCCATGACCGTCCGTCATAACATGCGTTGCGTGCCATTATTCATTACTATGGAAAAGATCATCATAAATGATTTAAAATCATCGTTGTAGACGGTTTCTGAATCGTCTGAATTTATGTATCAGTGATAATAGATGTGGTTATCACAGACAGCTCTTGGACTATCTGAGATAGGTAAAAACATAGATGATTTTTTCAATACAACCGTCTGTGATATATTCGTATCACAGGCGATTTTTATATTAACCGTCTGTGATAGCGAACATAGCACATACGATTTTTTATTTTAAAAATTATCTGTGATATATATACATATCACAGATGGTTTGGAGTTTCAAACCGCCTGTGATAGCTATTTAAAAATTATATTTTTTTCAGTTAGCCTTAGGAAATGCTAACCACGCCCTCTAAAGTAAACAGAAGATCTCATAAATATATAGCACAAAACAATCATTACACAGATATCACAAATGAAATAAACAACGCAACTAGATCACATATATAGTACATGATAATTGTTTGAATGAATTGTTTTATTAAACACAATTGAGTGATTACAATTGTATCCAATATTTCAATATTTAATTATCATCGCTAGGGTGGAACTCTCTAGTATTGTTTATGACCTCCGCTATCAAGAATTGGGAGAGCTTTCCTCGAATTTCGGTGAGTTTGTCAAGATTGATTACACTTTCGTCGAATTCCACACGCTGTCGCTAGTAATGTTAAGTTATTAGCATATATATAAATTGATAATCACGAAATAATTATTAACAGGCTGACAAATCTCTGGATCATTCGTCTTAGTGTCCATGATTTCCTTCATGTGGCGGCAAACATAGTATCCACATACGTTGCCCTATTGCTGCTAATAGCACTTCAAAAATATAATTACATACATAGGTATTGTTAGTTGTAGAGGCATTATAACGAAGTATGATATAGGATTGTTGTGTTGTAGCGAGTACCGAAAATCACGTCCTGTGTCACAATGTGGCGTTGGATTCCTTGTGCCTCCCTCCCTGGGCAACGTAAGTACTGAAAAACCTACGTGATTATAAAAATTTAGCCTCGGCCATTGCAAATGAAGAGAAGATTACAATAGAGTTATTATGGAGAAAATGAGTTTACCTATCAATTACTTGTTGCACACGGGTGAAGTCGTGGTTGCTCCTAAGTAAGAAATCAAGATATATTACATTGCTCCACTTTGGTATATTCACAATCAGAATCTAGTGGGACCTAGTCATATATGTCACTGTAGTGATTAATTCTAAGTTCATGTTGTATATAAAGCACAAATGAAACTTATATGGCAACTAGTGAAGCACTTACCATTGGTTGAAGGGTACATGATGTATTCCTTGTCACTGTGAGCAAGCAATCTCCTCGTTATGTAATCTTGGATGAAAGATATATTGGCATTGATGGATTTCTCAGAGACCAAGTGTGGATCGAGGAAACTCACTAGTTCTCGCCGTCGCCGGACTTGTTGGATCATAGATCTATACATAAACAATGAGTTATGATATTTATCGGTATTACATGAATATAAAACATGACTGTATAGTATACTTATAGTATCCAGTATTGTAGAAGTGAGGCATCGAGTTCGTCAAGGTTGAATAATAAGAATAAGTCTTCGAATGTCACGACTAAGTAGCCTGAGTCATGCAGGAAATGCGCCTCCGTGTATCTCATGATGAATCCACTTTGCTGGTTTGGCTTCCTGTTGGACCTCTATATGTACCAAGTATGCAAAGTCTTGCAAACTAGTCCAAGGCAGGGTAATTGTGATTCGGGGACCAATGATACTCTGAGAATGAACTTCTATTGCCTGGGAGGTGCCTTAATCTTCTTCGGTTTGGCCTTAGCGCCTCGTTTGCGATACATTTTCGACAACGTCTTCAAGGGAGCAGATGTGACGGGCTTCTGAAGCAGAACTTGAGGTGGAGTCATGGGAGCTGATGTGATAGGTCCAGGACGATATTCCTCTTGGGCTACTGGATGTAGAGATCATGTTAAAGATAGGTCTAGGGCGACATCCCTCTTGGGCCACTGGATGAATGTATAGAAGGTATCCCTTAATATCATAATCTCTTCGTTTAGGGGCTTCTCAAGAGGGATAATCCTAAAAACATCATTAATCATGTCTACCTGGTGTTAATGGCCATGCGCAAGCGTCCCTGATAGCCATAGATACGCCATCCCTCGCCTAGTGTTAATGGAAATAAAGCCAACAAGCCTGACTCTGATGATGCATGACGTGGGCTCCTACATAACGATACATGATAAGCTAAAGCATCCACCAAGTCTATCTATATAGCATTCTAGAGAGGTGCATTACCTGGATATCATTAATAGGTAAGTGGGCATCGCTTTGTTCAAAAATTGGCATGGACACGTAGCTATTCCGACGTTAAGGGAGACTGGTTACCACATTAATGGGGATGAGTTGTGATTGGTTATAACCTTGTCTCAGTTCATCTTTTAATGAATCTATCTCTTCTCAAAGTGAGGCAATTATCTGCTCTCGAAGTGAATCAGATAGCTGTTTCTTAAGTTATGCATGAAACTCCTATTTCATTTGTTCATCATGATAGGCCTTGGATTTCTTTCTACTCCTATATACCTTGGAGTCATTCGGAAATCTATGTCTTCAAGGTACGTAAACTCCTAGGTCACGCGTGCAACCTAGAAGCTCCTTGTTTTCCAAGGCCTGTGATAGTATATCCCCTTCTCTGTCTTCTTCAAAGGAGGCTTGGGAAGATTTGATAGTCAATGCTTACTGCAAGAGGCAATCATATTATTTTAGACCCTAGGTAGTTTAATATATCTTACTAGGCGTTGGGACACTTCCTCGTCTGTGGGATTTTTGAAAGAGGAGACACATGAAGATATGGTTGATGACCTCACTCTGAACCAGTTTTGGACACACTCATTTGCGATCCCAGCAAATGGCAGGGAAGCCTCCGATCAGATTGCGACCTCGTCCTGCATTCTCCATTGAGGGATTTTACCCGTGTATCCCGCAGTGCCGAGTATGTGAGGGTGAGTGTTTTGTGCCTGGAGAGCCTTGTGCGCCGTACTTTGTTGTTGAAACTCGGTTGTCGTCTTCATCTGCACAAAAGCCTCCCATGTTTCCAATGACACGAAAGGATACCTCATGAAGGGTGTGCGATCCTTGGCCACATACTGCATGACAAGAGTACTCTTGAAGTTCTTTCATGCTTCTCCCATCGCACGGAGCGTCTGCCAGCGCCCACGCCTGATCCCAGCCGTTAAACCAGATCTGGATCCACGGCCATGATCGTGCCACGCGTCGCATTCTCACCCGTTCGATCCCGCCGCCGCCGTCGCCTCCGAGCCGTCCACATCAGCCCTACCTACATGGCAACCATGTTAGCCCTAGGCCACGTGGCATGCCGCGTGTCGCACCACGTCAGCCAAAATCCGCCCCCACTGCCACGTCAGCACGTGCCACGTGTCAACCCCTCAGCTTGCCACGTTAGCCCTAGGCTGTTGCGTCAGCACCGCCCCTCCGTACACACTGTTTCATGGACCAGGTCCACCGTGGGCTAGTTCTACCGCGCGTCGGGTTCACAGCACAATGCAATTTCTGATTTTTCAGTATTTTCTTTAGATTTAATTTTTTGAGAGCCCGTTCTCCTCCGTCCTAGCTCCGATTGACCCCGTTCTTTTTTCTAAATTCATGTAAATTTGAGCTCTAGTTTTTGGTTCTAGTTTTAAGTTTTTTGGAGTTCATTTTCTTATCATTTTATGTATTTTTGTTATTTTGGTCATTTTCTCTCTCTTTAGATTCTGATTTCGGAGGAGTAGAAGCAACGCAAGAATACCCCGAGTACCTCGTTGAGCATAACCAAGGCAAGTCGTGTCCTTTGATCATGTTGAACTCTATTTCTAATATATTATTTAATTATTTTATTTTAAATTATGTTACATCGCTATTTAATTACAAACTTTGTATATGGTAGTTACTGTCTCATATTGAATCACCCCACCTTGATAATTTGAATGCCATGATACCATTGTCACCATAGGTTGGAAAATTTACTAATGATGCTATGTTAGATATCACATGGGTTGTACTATTAGAATGCATAGCCTGCTTTATTCACGAAAGGGTTTATCATCGCATGTGATTAATTAATTTGACTTAATGAAATATGGAATCATGGTTGGTGCCACGATTATTAAAATTGGTGCTATGGCATTGGTGTGTCATTGGCGTGGTTATACAAACTTGGTTTTCACTCGGGCGAGTGATCGTGCAGTAAAGGGGGCAGTGCACGTTTACTTCATGGGATGAGGTAGTCTCACCCGGGTAGACTTAAGGACTTAACTATGTGCACCATTGATCTGAGCTTTATCGTGCAAACCACATGTCTAATATGGGATAGACCTAACTGATTGATTTGGGATGTTTCAACTTTAATCTCGCCATTGTGATGAACATAGTTACTGATTTCCATGTGGTGCAAGGGGGGGTGTGATGCGAAACTCTAGCGGGCGGGATTGAGTTGGAATTAAACTTTGTAAAGGCCTTGTTGTGATTTCTTTAGCGCGAGGCTAATCACATCGTGTGGATACAGTTGTGCAACCTCTGTAGAGTGTAAAACTATTCAAATAGCTGCGTCCTCGGTTATGAACAATGCTCGGTGATTTCACATGAGGGTTAGTGATTTCTTTTCAACTTGTGGTTCATGGCTGGTTAGTGAACAGGTAGTTCACTTTTTGCTTAGCTTGTGGATGAGATGTCTACAAGTGGTTTACTTCAATTTATTTGATTATTTATTATTATTGTTTTCTGTTAAAGTTCGCTTTCAACCTATTTATTATATTTATCTTGAAATGTCTTATATGCAAATTAACCTTTCAACCTTCCATTGGTAAGTCTTGTATATTATATTGCATTCATTTGTTACAAACGACTTGCTGAGCACCAATATACTCACGGCTTTATGCCTATGTTGCTCAGTTGAGGAGGAGGAGTATTATCAGCAGGAGGTTCTAGAAGGAGAGTACTTTGACGACTTTACAAATTAGGACTTCGTTCTCCACTCGATAGCTTGTGGGCTTGTCAATTGGCCACTACGCTTTATTTTGGATTATCTGCTGCTAGATCTAAAACCCTTCCGGCTAGAGATATTGTAAGCTTGGCCATAAGGTCGTACCTTTGAGATTTATTATTATATTGAGGTTTCCCTTTATTTTAGCATGTGTATAGTTGTGATTACATCTATATTTGACTGTGTGTACTAGCGTGATCCTGGACTAGTGCAGTTTGCACAGAGAGTCCGAATTTGCATATTCGGGTCTCGACAGAGATGGTATCAGAGCTATATCGATTATAGGACGAAGCCCTAGTTAGAATGGTCGTTAACCCAAAAGTTTATTTTCGAAAACAAACCAACCAAATTGGATATTTAGTAATATCTCTATGTCCTTACCTTTTTCTTAGGGATTCTTTCTCTTCGCCCCACTCTCTCCAAAATTTATTTTTCTAAATCTTTAAACTGATCTTTTCTTTATAAAATGCATTAGATGTCCCAAGCTTCTTTCAGCTAGACGGGAGGATGGAGAGGACTTCTTCGTGTTCTGTTGCGGAGCCTCGGATATAAGAGATCACTTGTCTACCTCACCATGGATGAGAAAAATAAAGGGCAACACATCTGAAGCATCACCATATTGTACTTCACCACCAGAGTCGGCAAGGAAGTTATACACCACAGCTTCAAGAACATCAGTGCTTGTGGAGAGTGGTCAGCACAAGGAGTTGCACACAGGGCCATCCGATGACTTTGCAAGCTATACAAGATCAACATGTCCAGACTCATCCGAAATTTTAAGGAGCAGTATGGAGCCAGCCCAGTCTACTGGAGCCAGTCAGGGAGGAGCCCCCGACCGCAGTCGCCAGTACCTCTACCGTCGCCCACACCGTCGAGCCCGGAGGAGAGATGACACTTCATTCCAGCTCTAGTTGAAGAGCAATCATCGCCAGTTCGCAACTCATGGGTGGTCTACAGCGATTCCAAGGACGAGAGTAGTGAGCCCTATTTGTCAGGACCCGAGTGGGAGCCTTTAGATTAGATAGTGCGAGTAGAACGATAGATTTTATTTGCAGTTGTGTGTGATGTGATATGCAAATCTTGCCCTTAAAAGCATTATATTGCAATCATGTCAATCTTTTTATTGGAGTTATTTTTGCTCAGTTTTGTTGTTAGCCTTTTTGGCTAAGTGTTTGTTTATTTCAAGTTGCCATTAGAAAACCCCTTAGACAAATGCACCCCTTACTTGTGCTTTTCCCTCTCATCTTTTTGTACCCTTGAGAAGTCAGCAGTTGTTTCCTTTTTCAGAGCGGCAGCAGGATGGTTGACACCAGGAACTCTGCTGGTCATATAACCAGGCGAACCAGGATCCAGGAAGCAGTGCCACCCAGCCACCCCAGGCTACCCCAATGAGCTTGGACCTAGCCCTTAGTCAGTTTTTGGTGGCTCAGACATAGATGATGCAGACCATGATGCAGAATATGAATGCTTTGATGCAACACCAGCACCAGGAGGCAGTAGCACCTCAGGCTGCTCGTCAGCAGTCAGGACATGCAAAGTTTATGAGGACGAGGCCGCCTACCTACTCCTGATCTTCAGAGCTTTTGGAGGAAGATGATTGGATCCGTTTAGTTGAGAAAAAACTGAACCTGGCCCAGTGCACAGACAGAGAGAAGGTGTTGTATGCCGCGCACCAGCTTGAGGGAACCGTAGCAGAGTGGTGGGAGAACTACTGCACCGCTCATGAGGATCAGAACAACATCACGTGGGCAGAGTTCACCGCAGTTTTTCATCACACCCATATCTTAGATGGGGGTGATCGAGATAAAGAAAGAGGAGTTTCGAGAGCTACAGCAGAAGAATATGTCAGTGAGTGAATATATCAATAAATTCACTCAGTTAGCTCGCTATATGTCAGAGGATGTAGCCATGGACGATGCTCGTGAAAAGAGGTTCAAGAAAGAATTGAACTCAAGATTGAAAGTGCAAGTGGTAGGCAATGATTATGCTAGTTTTTAGCATATGGTAGACAAGGCCATGCTTATCGAGGAGAGTCACCGTAAGCTAGAGGAGTCTCGCAAGAGGAGGATAATTCACCAAGGATCTTAGATGCATCAGGCTCAGAAGGCCCGCTTTGGTACGTATCAGCCGGCACGAGTACCACAGCAGACAGTCTTCAGGACACCAGCCCCAGCGCCGCGTTAGTTTCAGTCGGGACAGCATCCTAGTGGATCAGGTAGCCAGCAGCAGAGGAGCGCCAACCCAGCGGCGTCCGTCACTTCCTTCAAGTGTCATGAGCCTGGACACTATGCTAGGAAGTGCCCATAGAGGCAAGCCCCTATGCCAGTTTGCTTCAATCTAGAGGCCACACTAGATCGGATTCCTACCTCAGGAGTAGGACGAGAAGCACCCTAGGCATCAGGCTAGGCCAGCAGGACACCACCAATTGTGAGAGGCTAGGTGAACCACGTCACCGTCGAGGAGGCCTAGGCAGTACCAGAAGTTGTGATCGGTAAGTTTCTAGTCCATTCAAGCCCTGCTACAGTTATGTTTGATTCTGGAGCTTCGCATTCTGGAGCTCCTGCAACGGTTGAAAACTGTTGTTCTTAGATCTGTTCTTTTAATCCAATCCCCGGGTTCTGAGTTGAGTACTGTCGGACCTGGATTTTCAATCCAAAATCCTCTGTGATTCCACCACACTATTCCCTGGATCAGTAGATAGTGCTCACAGATATATAATTGAATATCAAAATACATATCAAGCGGAAACGTAATTATAATAGAATACTTACACACAGGCCAATTAGGCCGAAAACAATAAAAACAGCAGCGGAAACGAAGCACACAGGTCAAACCCACAACATATCATGCTCGGCTGCTCTTCTAAAAGTCAACACACCATCAATGTACTCCTCACTCACACGGTTCTCAAAGTACATCCAGTTTTGATCCATCTATGCTACACATGTAACAAATTAGCCAGTGTCAAATTGGATTATTAATACCACTATAGCTAACCAGCCTAGCTACTTACACACATAATTATCATTAACCTTAAATAAATTGTCCATATGTAAATTAAGTAGCTAGCCACATATTCATGAAGCAATATAGATATCAAGTAAGAATATATTGAAATAAACTAGGAGTATTGACCTATTCTTAAATTGCAGCAAACTACCATTTCTCTCTAAACCTAGTTAGGTATGTAGCTAGATCTAAAAATCTAGCTATCATTTCTCTCTAATGTGCACAAGGCATATATGTTATTAGAAGCAAATACTAACATCTAATTTCCAAGAATAAATCGATCTACAAGCGGTATGTTTTCACCAAACTCCCCAAAATCGACCGCCTTCTTCAATGCAGTGCAATGAAAACAGATCTATCGAGACAACGCTGGATATATAATACATATCTCAGACGGTTCTAACCACCAACCGTCTGTGATATGAAACTATCACAGACGGTTTGCATAAATAACCGTCTGTGAATTATTATAGACGGTTATTAATAGGAATCATCTATGATGGCTTACATTATCACAGACGGTTCGTATAAATAACCGTCTGTGATAATTACAATACAGAAGGTTCCATATGAACTGTCTGTAATGTAACCGTCCAGTATAGTCTCTTTTGTAGTAGTGATCTAGGCAGCTACTGTTGTAACATCCTGTTTTTCTGTCAATTTTAAAGCCAGGATTTTAAAAATAAATTTTCTGGAATTTTCTGAATTTAATTCAAGCTTCAAATGAATTTTTAGAATTTTTAAAGATTTAATATGATTAAAATAAACATTAACATAAGCTGAAAATATTTTATTTGAATTCTTCAGGTCTCAAGGAATTTTCTGGTATTTTTGGTGAATTTTTGGGATTTATTTGCTATTTTCTAGAGCTTTTAGAAGTTTATTTGAATTTCTGGAAAAGAAAAGAAATTGAAAAATTTCCCTGCCGCCCGATCTTCTCTCTCCTCCACGCGTCGCTCATCCAGCGCCCGCGCCGCGCTGCATACCCTTTCCCGCCTCACCCGCTTTCCGCCGCGATCCTCGCTCGCCACGCGTCGTGCATCCGCGCCGACACGCGGCGGCACCAGCTGCGTCCTCGCGCCCGCGCCCCGCCTCCTTCGGTCAACGTCCGATCCCGCGCCGCGCCTCCTCGACCGCCCGATCCCCCGCACGCGCGCGCTGCCCTAACCCTAACCCTAACCCTAATCCTCGGCCGCCGTCCGATCGTTCCACGTGGCCGCATCCTAACCGTTCGAACCGCGCCCGTTTCGCACACGAGCCATCTCCGAATCGATCACCTCGGTTCGCGTGATTTAAACGCCGCTGTCGCCTCGGTTCGCGTGCCTCGCCCTTGCTCTCACCGTCGTCTCGCGCCGTCGTTTCCTCGCTTCGCGCCGCCGCTGGAGCCGCGCCGCCGCCGACGCCGGAGTCCTCGTGCGTCGTCCGTCGTCGCCGACCTCGTCGCCGTCGCTTCCGCCACCGGTGAGCCTCCGCACCGTCCTCTCGCCGCGCCGCCGAAGTCGCCGCGTCGCCTCGCCGCTGCACGCGCGACGCTCGCCGGCCTCAGACGCGCGCGCCGCGCGCGCGCGCGCGCCGTGACGCCACGCCGCGCGCCGCCACGCCGCAGATCTGCTCCCGCGCCGCCATGCGTCGACATCGCCGCTCCGCCGCGCTCGCGCGACGCGCCGCGCCCAGCGCCGGCGATCCGCGCGCCGCTCCCGCGCCGCCGCATCTCCGCCGCCCGCTCAGATCTGAGCCGAGGGCTCGGATCCGGCCGTGTGCCCGCGCCCCCGCCGTTGGATCCCCGCACCCGCGCCGCGCCGTGCCGCGTCAGCCGAGCCACGTCAGCCCTAGCCGACGTGGCATGCCACGTGGACATGCCACGTCAGCGCCACGTCAGCCGGAACCCGTCCCCGGGTGCCACGTGAGCGCCACGTCACCCCTGTGCCACGTGGCAGCATATGCTGCTGTGTAGGATCGGAAATGGCAACAGAGGGGGGGGGGGGTGAATGGTGCCTTCAAAAGTTTGCCCCCAAAGTATTCACAAAAATCTCAACTCTCCAATAGCTATAGGAGCTACCAAGAAGATGATTGACCTCTCTGGGAAAAGCAAATCAAATAACACTCGCAAGAAGTACAAGAACTGCTGCTTCCAAACCCCTTTGGGTCAAATCTGGTCAGACACAAAACATAAAACACTTAAGTGCTACTCTAATCCACAGCACACACGAAGACTTCACTAAAATTACAAGGCTGCTCTCCAAGCCATCCCACACAAATACACACAACCAGAGAAAATGTAAGGACTCCACCTCACACACCAGCCGAAACAACTCATCAAGCTTTGGTTCATTTTCAACTAACTGCACTTGAGAGAACTATCAACTTGTTCACCAGGATAAAGACCACCAAACTGACTAGTAAGCGAAGGACCAAATGTTGACTAGCAGTAACAGGTGCAGAACCAAAAGATAGCCGGAACAAAGAAAATAAATCAGCACCTAGCTAGCAAAGGACTGCAGGCTGAAAATCATATTCTGAAGCACTTGAACCTGCGGAAAAAGCTGGCTGCTATAAACTGAAATCATGCTGAAATCTGAGAACAAATGCAGAACTGGAAATCAGCTAAAAGCAGAGCTGAGTCACGAAGATAGAAAATAGCTGGCTAGTCGAAATCAATTTCTGTTGCTGGCCGCACCTACTCAGCCTGAGAACCGACCAAATACAATGCAGTGAATGAGCAGTACGAGCTTTAGTTCTGGCCGACACAAATAACACCCTAACTTGAACCTTCGGATCATTAGCTGACAGCAGTAGCTTACCGAAGAACTACAGTAATCATTGTTGGCTAAAACAAATAGCAGCAGCAGGGATTGCGAGAAAGGAAATCAACCACTAACTATCACTCGGCTACTGCATTAACTACTGCATTAACTGCTTCACTCGACAGGAAAGGAAATCAATCATTTCTGAAACTTGCCGTGCACTAACTACTGCAAGGAGGCTACTGCAACCAGGAAACTGTCACTCGGATGAAGCACCATACAGCAGACCGAAAAGAGCTACAAGAAATGGAACTGCAGACTGCAGTTTCGGCTAGATGGACAGCAGAGAATAACAGCTCGGCTACTCACCTGAAATCAGAGATTAAATGCAGTTCGGCTTAGAGGAGAAGCAACACTCTGAAGTTCAGATATTAAATGCAGATCTGCAGGGAATATGCAAACCAAGCAGCAACAAAATACTCGACAGCAGCTAGAACCGAAAACAAGAAACACAGGTCTTGCCGAACCAGAGCAGCAAACTGAAGATTGCAAACTGCACTCTGAAAACAGCCAAAGACAGTAGCTACAACAGCAGTCCGAAACTTGAAAAACAGGTTGAGAGATTTATCTTCTTTTCAGGCCATCAAGACATAATCTTGAACTAAATAGCTGCAAGGCTTTGGGGAACCAAAGAAATCATCAAAAGAACACGAAAATAGAATTTCGGTTAAAAACTGAAAATCCAATGAGAAAGAGGGTAATTTCCAAATTACTCCCCAATCTTTGATCATCTGGCCATGAGACTTTGAGGATTGCTACTTAATAGCCCATGGACACAACATGCTCAATTTCTTGCCATCTCAAGAAGTGAAACTTGAATTTGACCAAAACCCTAAAAACAAGAAGTGAAGAACAGAGAGGCTGAAACATGCAAAACTTTGAATCCTTCATCTAGCTCATGGGAAAATTCAATCAAGTAATATTGAGACCTATTCCCATCAACTGAGCAACCCATTTTGCACCTCACCGCAGGAAATAACAATAAATCAAGAATTCAAGAAATCAGACAAGGACTTCCAAGAACACAGAGCTCGGGAGAAAATCTTGAAATTTCATTTCACCAAAAGATTACAGAGGAGTCCCGATACACATGGACAATAACACAAGAGGAATGATTACATGGATTCTCAATTCATTCTCTCCCTCTCACAAACACAGGAACACACCATGCAGGCACAAACTAGCCCAACAGCACACACGCACTAGCTCAAGCTAATAACTCTGGACCACTGGAGCTCACTTGCTAAAATGTGCAGCTATCTACTTCACTTGCATACACACTGGAAGCACACACTACGTACCAAACCAAGAGGATGAGCTCACCCCTCCTGTTCTCCTCACATGCCTGAATAGAGAAGCTCACCTCCTCAATTAGCAAATCAAGAATTGGCATACACCTCCCACTCCATTGCCCCATACACACAAAAGGCAAGGGTCAAAGTCAACAACCAGAATTTTTGGAGGGAAACCACCCACTCCTCTCATTTGCTTGAGTCAAATTACCAAAATGCCCTCAAGCACTTTCCTGGAAGCTTCCGTATCCGATACCTTGACCGTCTGAACCTCGACTCCTCCCTGAGTCTAGTTCCGGTCCACTTGTATCGCCCGTCGTGTTCATCACGGGTAGCTCCGGTTCCTCGTCTCCCGACTCACAACTACCTCAGAAGTCTCGATCATCTTCGACATCTTTGACCGTCTGGACCTCGACACCTCCTGTGCCTAGTCCCGGTCCACCTCGCCTCACCATGACCTAGCTCCGAAGTTCTGCAGTCACACAGACAAGCAAACCGTCACATAGCACCGCACGAAAACAGCATAATCAATATTAGCACAAATAAAGGTACTCAACCCTAGAATACCCAGAACAAACTTAACTCACTAAAACAAATATCAATTACTCATCAGAAATATGAGGATACCTCCACATGGTCTCTCAATCTCCCCCTTGATGAGTATATTGACAAACATAGAAAAACATAAGTTGAGTTTGTTTGCAAGTCATACATGGTCCGAGAGAAGAAAATTGATGCTAATGACCATGTAGACACAAGGAGTAAAAGAAAGAGCAAGTTTTCCTCAAATGCTCCCAAAACTCCCAAAAGGACTTTTTTCGCCAATATTCTCCACCCTTTTTTGGCAATAGAATCATCAAGATACACAAGAAAGAATATAGCATGGTATGGTTGAAAGTGATGCAATGCTAAGCAATTAGAGCCATGAAGATTATCCAAAATGACTATTTGAGTATTACACCAAGCCATAACGTATATGAAGGCTATCAATATCATGACAAGATATGCATAATCAAGCCAAGCCACGTAAGTAATAATATGAAGATTAGATGAATTTCTAGGCATGTCAAGCCACTCAAGAGTATAGTCTAACTAGAGGTATCCAAAGATGATGCAAACCATGTCAATAATCTAAGTGGAACCAAGAAGCTAGAATTGATTCAATTTAGAGTGCTATAAGCTCAAGAATGAATCATTTGCACAAGTACTTAGTTCTTTTGGCAAGTAAGCAAATTTAACACAAATCACATGTTTTCATTTGAAACTCATAATTTTGGTGATGTGCTAGATCTCAAGTCTTATGCGACCATTCCAAGCGAGAAGTTTAAGGAGATGATCTTGGTCATCCAAAACTCCCCCTGAGTTCATGCCTAGTGCAATGGCAAGCAGTCTCATGAGAAAGAATTGGTGAGATCAGTTCTTTCGCATATAAAGAAGATCTTTTGCTTTCTTAAATAATTGTACTCACTCATGTTTCATCACGAAACTAGCATAGCTCAAACTAAAGCTCAATTAAAGATTCAAGACTCAACTTAGCCTATTTGACATGGCGTGAATCATAAGAGGATAACTAAAGACAGACTAACCTGAAAAGCTAACATGACATGTCTTAGTTCAAGTTGTGCAAAGTTAATTAACTTATCAATGGCAAAGGCTTGACGACACATATGAAGCAATGATAAATCTAGCAATTAAGCATAATCATGGCAAGATGTAATGCATTGTAATCATGTCAACTATGGATAATAGTCAAGGCTCCATGTAGTTATATTACAATGAAATGCAGAAAATCCAGCTTCCCCTCAACATGTGAAGCACTTTTTAGTTCAAGTTGAGTTATATCAATATTAAGCTCCAGAAGTTCCCAAATGAACTCCCCCTGAACCAAAGCTATAAAACGAGAAGCTGGCAAAGAATTCAGAAACAGGCAGTCCTTAAAGTATAGACAAGATATAGAGAATACTATAGCTCTGACTGACTCTCATCTACCCCATATGACACTAGGACTATCAACTGCCCAACTAACACACTAAGGAGCAAACACATTCCCTGTCTACCCAAGGGTGGCCCAACCCTTGCTAGAACCTATAAGAAGTGAGTAAGCTTAACCTAGTGAGAAGAAAAACAGCTAACAAGCAGCATCCTATAATCACAAGATGAGAGGAAGAAGTCTGACCATCTAGATACGAGAAACACTCTAATCTATGCTAGAAAGACTAACCCGAATGCACCCAAATGCAATGCAACAGTAAGGAGCAATAGCATAATATACAAGATAACACAGTAAAGCACAAAGCTCCCCCTCTCTACAGTCCGTAAGGACAAACCACCCCAAGCTCTCCCCGCAAGGCTGAAAACCTAGAGCTATCCAAAGGCTTGGTAAAGATATCGCCAATCAAGCGGTCACTCTCCTAACGGAGCACTATATCACCCTTTTCCACATGGTCTCTAAGGAAGTGATATCGGATATCAATATGCTTGGTCCGAGAGTGCTGCACTGGGTTTTTAGCAATGTTAATAGCAGAAGTGTTATCACAAAAGAGTGGAACACTCTCTATAACTAACCCAAAGTCCCGCAGGGTCGAAGCCATCCAAAGTATTTGGCTGCAGCAACTGGCGGCAGCAACATACTCGGCCTCTGCGGTGGACTGCGCAACACCGGACTGCTTCCTAGAAGACCAAGAAACGAGAGAAGTGCCAATGAATTGGCAGGTGCCAGAAGTGCTCTTCCTATCTATCCTACAGCCAGCAAAGTCTGCGTCCGAGTAGGCTCTGAGGAAAAGACAGGATGAGGAAGAGTACCAGATACCATAGTCAATGGTAGCTCGAAGGTACCGAAGAATGCGCTTCACCGCCTGGCGGTGAGATACGCGAGGAGAAGCTCAGCGAGCACACGGACACACGGAAAAGTGTATGTCGGTCTCGAGGCGTGAGGTACAAGAGGGAGCCAATCATGCTGCGATACTCCTTCGATCAAGCGGCTCGCCGTCCTCATCCGGTCGAGTGAAGCTGAAGAAGCCATCGGAGTGGACACTGGCTTGCCATCACTCATATCAAAGCGTTTCAGGAGGTCACGAGTGTACTTGCCCTGATGCAAGAAAGTACCCTCCCGAGTCTGCTTGATCTGAAAGCCAAGGAAGAAACTCAACTCGCCCATCATGCTCATCTCAAACTCTGAGCTCATGACATCGGAGAACTGAGAAACAAGAGTATGAGAAGAGCCACCAAAGATGATATCATTCACATAAATCTGGACGAGTAGAAGGTCATTGCCATGCCTGCGAATGAACAAAGTCTTGTCCACCTTACCCATCTCAAATCCATGACTCAACAGATAAGACTTAAGCCTCTCATACCAAGCTCTAGGGGCCTGCTTAAATCCATACAAGGCTTTGGAAAGCTTGTAGACATGGTGTGGGTATTTGGGGTTCTCGAAACCTGGAGGCTGTCTAACATAGACTTCTTCCTCAACAAATCCATTGAGGAAGGCACTCTTGACATCCATCTGGTAAAGCTTGAAACCCTTAGAAGCTGCAAAGGCGAGCAGGGTTCTAATGGCCTCAAGTCTAGCAACAGGGGCAAAGGTCTCCTCAAAATCTAAACCCTCAACCTGGGAGAAACCCTGAGCTACCAGTCTAGCCTTGTTTCGAATGACTACCCCATCCTCACTTTGCTTGTTTTTGAACACACACTTAGTCCCAATAACATTGTGACCTCGAGGGGGCTCAACAAGTGACCAAACCTTGTTTCTCTCAAAGTTTTCCAACTCCTCATGCATGGCATTGACCCAAGACTCATCAGAAAGAGCATGATTAACATCCTTGGGCTCGAAAGAGGCAACGAAGGCAGAATGGAGACAGAAAAGAGAAGTGCCAGATTTTGAGCGTGTGACACGCTCAAAAAGATCTCCAATTATCTGCTCTGAAGGATGATGTTCTCGGACCCTACGAGGAGGTCCTTGATGAGAAGAAGGAGAAGTGGCCTCTACCTCATGAGCTGACGAGGTAGGAACAGAGCCAGTAGCTCCAGAAGAAGCGGAAGGCATGGGCTGATCTCCTTGAGGTGCGGTGGTAGAGGCAGGCACCTCAGAGGGAGGAGGAACTGAATCAGGTAGACAACCCTCATCTCCATCCTCCTGATCATCCACAAATATGGTCTCGGACTGCTCTACAGAACTTGAGATATCGGACCTAGTCCCCGGACTAGCCTCATCGAAGGTCACCTCACAGGTTTCTACCAATTTACTAGACTCGCAGTTCCAGACCCTATAAGCCTGCGAAGAAGTCGAGTAACCTAGAAAAATCCCATCACAAGATCGTGACTCGAACTTATCTAGGTTTCCAGACTTCAGAATAAAACACTTACAACCAAACACGCGAAAATGAGATATACTGGGCTTTCGCCCATATCTCAACTCATAAGAGGTGCGATGCAAGTGTGCCCTGAGAAAAACTCGATTTGAAACATGGCACGCGGTGGCTATCGCCTCAGCCCAAAACTTCCTCGGTGTAGAGTACTCATCAAGCATCGTCCTGGCCATCTCGAACAAGGTACGGTTCTTCCTCTCCACAACGCCATTTTGCTGAGGGACGTATGGAGAAGAGAACTGGTGCTCTAGACCTGTCTCATCACAGAAACTCTTAAAGTAGGAATTCTTGAACTCCGTGCCATTGTCACTTCGGATCGCTCGTAAGGCACCCGGAAGCTCAACAGAAATCCTACGAAAGAGACCTCGAAAATGTGTAAATGTCTCATCCTTCGAGGCTAAGAAAGACACCCAAGAGTACCTCGAGAAGTTATCGACCATGACAAGAACATACCACTTCCCTCCTACTGACTGCACTCGAGCTGGTCCAACTGTGTCCATGTGGAGCAGCTGTCCTGGTGCATCGGTCATAGTCACTGTGACCAGAGGATGAGAAGCGGCAACCATCTTGCCGTACTGGCAAGGAGCGCAAACAAGATCTTTGACCATCTTGTGTTTCGGCAGACCCCGAATGAGATCGTGGCCGCTAACTCGAGTCAAATGGTCAAATCCAATATGACCAAGTCTCCTATGCCAGAAGGTAAGGTCACGGGACTCAGAAGCAACTAAACACCTGAGAGAATCACCAGAAGACTCAGCAAAATCAGCATAAAAGATCCTCCCATAACGAGAAATCCCGCAAACCAGACTCCCCGAAGAATCAAGAATTTTGCAATTTTTTTCTTGAAGCTCACCTCGAAACCATCATCGGTAAGCTGAGAAACTGAAAGCAAATTGTACTGCAGCTTACTCACTAAGGCAACATCTCTTAAATTGAATGAATCATTAACATGCACTGTACCTTTTGCGATGACGCGCCCAGACGAAGCATCTCCAAAGGTGATCGTCTCATCACCTGGAGCACGGGCTAGGGAAGAGAACCAACGAGAGTCTCCGGTCATATGACGAGAACAACCGGAGTCCACAAGCCAAACCTCTCTCTTCCCAGCCCGGCGAACCTGAGTCAAATAGAGAGTAAAGGTTTAGTACTGGGATAAATCAAAAGAGATTTTGGCACCCAATACTGAGTCACACGCCGAGCAGAGGAAGTAGCCACACACCCTACGCTCTCTGTCGCTCAAAGAGCCAGAAGGTCTACTAGCGGACTGAAGGCATTATTGGGTCCGATCGCTCTGAGGGAGCGAGTCAGAGCACCAACAACACGCTGATCACGCCGCGGATAGCCATCTCGATGGGGGAAACGAGAACTATCCTCAGAACGGCGAAAGTCATAACCAGGAGCAGCATGAGGACGAAAAACAGAAAGCTCAGAAAAACCAAGTCCTCGATGCTGCCTAAACCCATCAACAGCAGTAATCCTAGACCTCGTGCTGGTCCTAGGTGCACTCAGGGTCTGGGGCTGACCCTGAATACGCCTAAGTGCTACTGCACGGTCTCTACGCGCAATCTTGGCGCGCCTGAAGCATCGATCGACTGTGTGTCCATCCTTCCGGCGAAGGTGCGGTGATACTTCACCTTACGAGAGGTAGAAGTGACAGGTGGAACCACCTTGCTGTCAGAGATCCCCTGGACATAGCCCGCTGACTTAAATTGGACTTTCTCGGTCCTGAGCTCAGTCTCGATCACACCTAGTGCTATGGGTCTGAGCACGGCAGGTGGATGCTTCCTCATGTCCTCATAGAAATCATATCTTAGACCCTGATTAAATCTGCAGATCTTAGATTGGTCTAGAATAAGATTGAGCTTCTTCTTGCCTCTAACAAACCTCTCAAGAGTGTTCATAAGATACTGACACTCCCGAAAGAAA
Source organism: Melocanna baccifera (assembly GCA_036346265.1). Lineage (NCBI taxonomy): Eukaryota > Viridiplantae > Streptophyta > Magnoliopsida > Poales > Poaceae > Melocanna > Melocanna baccifera. Next base: position 709,443 of record CM070696.1, read on the forward strand.
GAGATGCAAGAAGAACAGGGGGAAGAAGAGACAACAGAAGGTAAGGGAGTAGAAGAAGAACCAATAGCAGAAGAACGAATGGCATGTGCACGCACAGCCGACTCAGAAGGGACAGTCCTACTGCTAGCAATTTGGTTCACGTCGCTAGTCGTCTCTACCTTACCCTTGGGCTTCTCCTCAACCCCAGCACACACATCACAAGCAGATGGTTGCTTCTCTAGAAGGTCCTTAGTTAGCTTCACATATTTTTCATCCAAAGCAACAAGTTCAAGTTTTAGTTTTTCACAACTATTGCATGGTGAGCTAACTGGGGCCTTAGTTACATACTTAGCCAACTTGTTGTTATGGTCAATCATTTCTTGAAACTGTTTTGCGACAGATTCAAGTTCAGCAGTTAATTTAGGACAGTTCAAACAAGAAGCAATTGGCTCAAGTAGTGAAGCTTGCAGTTCAGCAATTTTATGATCTGCCCGTTTTAGGTTCATCTTTAAATTATTGCAGGTTTCACATGACTCGGGCAAATCCAGAAGCATGGCATAAGGTCCTCTAGTAGCAATGTCCTTAACATCACATGAGGTGGGAGAAGTAGTCTCATCAGTAGTTAGTAGGGTAACAGCCATCCTACTCAGTTCTAATTCGGCAAGCAGACTAGCATTCTCCACCTTAACAATATCAAGCTCAGAGGACAAACTATCATGCGAGGTCCTTAATTTCTCCATATCACCCAACAGAGCACAGCATGTATCACACTCATCACAGAGGGGACCAGATGTAAGAGCAATAATCTCTAGTGACAATCTATCTACTTCCTTCTCTAACTCAGTACACCTAGCCCTAGCTCTAGCATGAAAACCACCTAGCTTAAGAAAAGCATGATTGAGCTGGTCGTAGGTGGGGTATACCTCGTCGGAGTCGGAGTAAAGCTCGCTGTCGCTCAGTTCGCCCTCGAGGGCCATGAAGCACATGCCGGAGAAGTCGTCACCGTCATCCTTGAGCTCTTGGTCACCCGTCCCGTCGTCGTCGCTCCATCCTTCCACCTCGCTGAGGTCGAGGTCGTCGAAGGCAGTGAGGATGCGGTGGAAGAGCTTCTTGGCTTTGCCAAAGTTGCAGAACTTCTTCTTGCCTTGTGCCGGAGCTAGAGGCTTCTTGTTGCGGTTCTTGTCGGTGAAGTCGTTCTTGCCCGAACCGCCGTAGTCGTTCTTACCCTTCTCCAGCTTGGGGCAGTTTGCCCGAATGTGGTTGGGGCCACCACACTCGAAGCAAATCACAGGCCCTCCCCTCTTTCTGTCCCTCCTCCTCTTGTAAGCATGGGAAAACTTCCGAGCTAGGAGGGCCAGCTGCTCATCCTCGAGCTGCTCTAACTGATCATCAGTTACGTCACAGAGAGCAGCAAGGGAGAAACCACACAACAGATCAGCAGAAGACCCAGAAGCCAAACTGGGATCGGTGACTAGAGCCATTGACTGTGACTTCGACTTTCGAGAGACAATGTCAATCTCGTGAGTCTTGAGACGCGAGTACAGCGCATCAAGAGTCAAAGTCGAGAGGTCCGTGGTGTCCTTGATGGTAGTCACCTTCATTTCCCAAGCACGAAGGTCAAGTGCAGCAAGCATCTGTCGAGCGTTATCCGAGTCGGGGTATGTGAGACCGACCGCTCGGAGATTGCTCAGAATCTTGTGAAAACGCGCAAAGCACTCATCGAGGGACTCTCCAGCGAGCATTTCAAACTTGTTGTAATCTCGTTTGAACTGATCCTGTCGAACCGTCTTAATTTGGGTCGTGCCCTCATGGTATGCATTGAGAGTCGTCCAAATATCGAAGGCCGATGAAAGATGCGAAATGCGATCAAACTCGTTTCGGCTCAAACCTTGGATGATAATGTTTCTTGCCTTAGCATTCGCCTCAACATCAGTCATGTTATTCACATTGATGTCTTCATTGGCAGGAACGGCAAATTGAGTTTTAACCTTTCACCAAACCGCATAGCCCTGAGCCTGAATGTAGGACTCCATCCGACTCTTCCAGAAGGGATAGTCGATCCCATCGAAGATCAGGGGCTTGGTAGAATACTTATCCATTGCCATGGCTCACAGACCGGTTAAGGATCTATCAAGAAGAGCTAACCGGCTCTGATACCAATTGTAGGATCAGAAATAGCAACAGAGGGGGTGGGGGTGAATGGTGCCTTCAAAAGTTTGCCCCCAAAGTATTCACAAAAATCTCAACTCTCCAATAGCTATAGGAGCTACCAAGAAGATGATTGACCTCTCTGGGAAAAGCAAATCAAAAAACACTCGCAAGAAGTACAAGAACTGCTGCTTCCAAACCCCTTTGGGTCATATCTGGTCAGACACAAAACATAAAACACTTAAGTGCTACTCTAATCCACAGCACACACGAAGACTTCACTAAAATTACAAGGCTGCCCTCCAAGCCATCCCACACACATACACACAACCAGAGAAAATGTAAGGACTCCACCTCACACACCAGCCGAAACAACTCAACAAGCTTTGGTTCATTTTCAACTAACTGCACTTGAGAGAACTATCAACTTGTTCACCAGGATAAAGACCACCAAACTGACTAGTAAGCGAAGGACCAAATGTTGACTAGCAGTAACAGGTGCAGAACCAAAAGATAGCCGGAACAAAGAAAATAAATCAGCACCTAGCTAGCAAAGGACTGTAGGCTGAAAATCATATTACTGAAGCACTTGAACCTGCGGAAAAGCCGTTGCTATAAAGCAAATCATGCTGAAATCTGAGAACAAATGCAGAACTGGAAATCAGCTAAAAGCAGAGCTGAGTCACGAAGATAGAAAATAGCTGGCTAGCCGAAATCAATTTCTGTTGCTGGCCGCACCTACTCAGCCTGAGAACCGACCAAATACAATGCAGTGAATGAGCAGTACGAGCTTTAGTTCTGGCCGACACAAATAACACCCTAACTTGAACCTTCGGATCATTAGCTGACAGCAGTAGCTTACCGAAGAACTACAGTAATCATTGTTGGCCGAAAAAAATAGCAGCAGCAAGGATTGCGAGAAAGGAAATCAACCACTAACTATCACTCGGCTACTGCATTAACTGCTTCACTCGACAGGAAAGGAAATCAATCATTTCTGAAACTTGCCGTGCACTAACTACTGCAAGGAGGCTGCTGCAACCAGGAAACTGTCACTCGGATGAAGCACCATACAGCAGACCGAAAAGAGCTACAAGAAATGGAACTGCAGACTGCAGTTTCGGCTAGATGGACAGCAGAGAATAACAGCTCGGCTACTCACCTGAAATCAGAGATTAAATGCAGTTCGGCTTAGAGGAGAAGCAACACTCTGAAGTTCAGATATTAAATGCAGATCTGCAGGGAATATGCAAACCAAGCAGCAACAAAATACTCGACAGCAGCTAGAACCGAAAACAAGAAACACAGTCTTGCGAACGAGCAAAGAATCAAGATTGCAAATCGCACTCAAAACAACCAAAGACGAGAGCTACAACAGCAATCAAAACTTGAAAAACAGGTTGAGAGATTTATCTTCTTTTCAGGCCATCAAGACATAATCTTGAACTAAATAGCTGCAAGGCTTTGGGGAACCAAAGAAATCATCAAAAGAACACGAAAATAGAATTTCGGTTAAAAACTGAAAATCCAATGAGAAAGAGGGTAATTTCCAAATTACTCCCCAATCTTTGATCATCTGGCCATGAGACTTTGAGGATTGCTACTTAATAGCCCATGGACACAACATGCTCAATTTCTTGCCATCTCAAGAAGTGAAACTTGAATTTGACCAAAACCCTAAAAACAAGAAGTGAAGAACAGAGAGGCTGAAACATGCAAAACTTTGAATCCTTCATCTAGCTCATGGGAAAATTCAATCAAGTAATATTGAGACCTATTCCCATCACTGAGCAACCCATTTTGCACCTCACCTGCAGGAAATAACAATAAATCAAGAATTCAAGAAATCAGCACAAGGACTTCCAAGAACACAGGAGCTCGGGAGAAAATCTTCAGAAATTTCATTTCACCAAAAAGATTACAGAGGAGTCCCGATACACATGGACAATAACACAAGAGGAATGATTACATGGATTCTCAATTCATTCTCTCCCTCTCACAAACACAGGAACACACCCTGGAGGCACAAACTAGCCCAACAGCACACACGCACTAGCTCAAGCTAATAACTCTGGACCACTGGAGCTCACTTGCTAAAATGTGCAGCTATCTACTTCACTTGCATACACACTGGAAGCACACACTACGTACCAAACCAAGAGGATGAGCTCACCCCTCCTGTTCTCCTCACATGCCTGAATAGAGAAGCTCACCTCCTCAATTAGCAAATCAAGAATTGGCATACACCTCCCACTCCATTGCCCCATACACACAAAAGGCAAGGGTCAAAGTCAACAACCAGAATTTTTGGAGGGAAACCACCCACTCCTCTCATTTGCTTGAGTCAAATTACCAAAATGCCCTCAAGCACTTTCCTGGAAGCTTCCGTATCCGATACCTTGACCGTCTGAACCTCGACTCCTCCCTGAGTCTAGTTCCGGTCCACTTGTATCGCCCGTCGTGTTCATCACGGGTAGCTCCGGTTCCTCGTCTCCCGACTCACAACTACCTCAGCAGTCTCGATCATCTTCGGCATCTTTGACCGTCTGAACCTCGACACCTCCTGTGCCTAGTCCCGGTCCACCTCGCCTCACCATGACCTAGCTCCGAAGTTCTGCAGTCACACAGACAAGCAAACCGTCACATAGCACCGCACGAAAACAGCATAATCAATATTAGCACAAATAAAGGTACTCAACCCTAGAATACCCAGAACAAACTTAACTCACTAAAACAAATGTCAATTACTCATCACAAATATGCGGATACCTCCACATGGTCTCTCATGCTGCCACGTCAGCCCTAGCATGCCGCGTCAGCCTGCCGCCCCGCGTGCACTGTTTCGTGGACTGAGTCCACGGTGGACACGGTTTCCCGTGCGCCCGGTCCACAGCACAGTAACTTTTCTGATTTTTCCGATTTAATTTAGGTTTAATTTTCCGAGAGCCCGTTCTCCTTCGTCCTAGCTTCGATTGACCCCGTTCTTTTTTCTAAATTCATCTAAAATCGAGCTCTAGCTATTGGTTCTGGTTTGGTGATTTTTGGAGTTCATTTGCTTATCATTTTATGTGTTTCTTTGGTTTCGGTCGCTTTCTCTCTCGCTTGATTCGGATTCCGGTGGAGCAGGTTCCGCGCCCGAAGACCAGGAGTACCTCGCTGAGCATAACCAAGGCAAGTCGTAACCTTTGATTATGTTGAACCCAGTTTTGCAATCTATTATTTAACTATTTTGTTTTAAGCTACATTGCATCGCTACTTTTAATCAAACCTTGTAATTGGTAGTTATTATCCCATCTTGTTTATTCCTCCTTGATAATTTGGAACACCATGATACCTTTGTCACCATAGGATGGGAAACTTACTAGTGATGTATGATTATTGTCACATGGGTTGTACAAGTAGATGCTTAGTATTGCTTATAATTGCGAATGGTCTTATCCTCATATGTTAACCTTTAATTTGATTTAATGATTCATGGAATTGTGGTTGGTGCCACGTTTAATAAAATTTGTGCCACGTCATTGGTGTGACGTTGGCTTGGTTATACAAATATAGTTTTTGCACTCGGACGAGTGATCGTGCAGTAAAGGGGGGAGTACAGTTGTACTTTGGGGGATGTGGTAGTCTCGCTCGGGTAATGCTAAGGACTTAACTTTGTGCGCTATTGATCTGAGCTTAATCATGTAAACCACATGTCTATTATGGGATGGACCTGGTTGATTAATTTGTAATACCTCAATTCCAATTCTGCCATCGTGATGAACATGGTTGCTGATTTCCATGTGGCGCAAGGGGGGGTGTGATGCGAAACCCTAGCGGGCAGGATTGAGTTGAAGTAGAGCATTGTAAAGACCTTGTTGTGATTATCTTAGGCCTAGGCTAATCACATCGTGTGGGTACAGTTGTGCAACCTCTGCAGAGTGTAAAACTATTCGAATAGCCGCGTCCTCGGTCATGGACATTGCTCGGGGATTTCACACGAGGGTTAGTGTTGTCACTTATAACTTAGTGGTTCATGTTGGGAGTGGACAGGTAGTTCACTATTGTTTTAACTTGTGAACTGGTGTTCACAAGTGGTTCATGCTTATTCTTTTAATTATTTATTATTATTGTTTTCAGTTAACTTTCGCTTTCAAGTTATTTATTATATTTCTTTGTGAAATGCCTTTATGCAAATTAACCTTTCAGCCTTCCTTTGGTAAGCCTTGCATATTATACTGCATTCATTTGTTACAAACGACTTGCTGAGTACCAATGTACTCACGGCTTTACGCCTATGTTGCTCAGTTGAGGGAGAGGAGTACTATCAATAGGAGGTTCCAGAAGGAGAGTACTACGACGACTTCATAGATTAGGCTTCGTTCTCCACTCGATAGCCTGTGGCTTGTCGATTGGCCGCTACGCTTTATTTTGGATTTCCGCTGCTATTTTGTAAAGCCCTTCCGGCTAGAGATATTGTAAGCTTGGTCATAAGGTCGTACCTTTCATATTTTATCGATATTCGAGTTTTCCTTTATTATTATCGTGTGTATGACTGTGATGACATCTATGTTTGACTGTGTGCACTAGCGTAATCCTGGACTAGTGCAGTTTACACAGAGAGACCGGATTTGCATATTTGGGTCTCGACAACTGTACATTATAAGGGGGGCATGAATTAGGACGACTTGGCAAGATGCCGCATCAATCCTTTGAAAAACTCTACAGAGAAACTGCTCAACCAATAGCTAATATAGTGCCTTGCTATTAGGGGTGAAAACGGATCGGATACCTCCCGACCGACCAACCGCCAAATCGGAGTCGGGTCAAATTCGAGTAGTCATGTCGGATAATTGTCGAATTCGGAGTCGAATTCAGATAGTTGTTTTCGGATACGGAATCGGGAGAGGACTATCCGACGAATATGGAAACTATCTGAGATTTTATCGGATAATACCTGGATGTATTTATTGGATATTCGATCCATTAGCGAAATCATCATTTTCAACCCAAGCCGCCCATTAGCAAATCCAAATAAATTCCAACAAATCCAATAAATGCAAATAACTTCAAAAAAATTCCAAACAATTCACAAAAAATACTATAAATCTAGGAGAACATGGAGAAATAACATAAATTATTTTTAGCTTTTAGAAAATAGTTAAAATAAGAATTTTTGCGCTAGGTTTTTCAATTAAAATCTTGAAAAATCCAAATAAATTCCAGCATATCCAACAAAATCCAAATAAAATCTCAAAAGATTCTAGAAAATTCACAAATTACTATAAATCTACGAGAGCTCTTAGAAAATAATATAAACTATTTTTAGCTTTTAGAAAATAGTTAAAATAAGTTTTTCTTGCTCTATGCTTTCAAATAAAATTCAGAAAATCCAAATAAATTCCAAGAAATCTAATAAAATCCAAATAACTCCAAAAATTATAAAAAATTCAAAAAATACTATAAATCTAGGAAAGCTCTACTATAATAATATAAACTATTTTTAGCTATTAGAAAATAGTTAAAATAAGTTTTCTTGCTCTATGCTTTCAAATAAAATTTAGAAAAATCCAAATAAATTCTAACAAATCCATTAAAATCCAAATAAGTTTTCTGGAAGTGCAAAAAATCTTGTGGAGCAACCTTTGAAATATTTTCTATCAGAACCCTGTCAAAAAATTTCTTTAGAAATACATGGTGGGTGTCATACGCAGTATGTATGCCTTTTGTGTTTCTACGTAATATCCGACTAGATATTCATTATTGTATTCGTAACCACTCCGTATTTGTTCTATATTTGTGACCGACGCTCCCTGGATTCGTGTTCCTATTTGGTACTATTCGTATTCGACTATGAATCCAACAAAAAAATATAAGATAAGATATGGAATAAGTAATATCCGACCGAATTTGATCCATTTTCATCCCTACTCGCTATGCTGGATACTTACTGGATTTCATCTTCTTTGTTTCATCTCTCTCCCTGTCTCTCTCTCTCTCTCTCTCTCTCTCCAGACACATTCATTAATCTACCGCATAACAAAGCTGGGGGGATTCCTCCCCCCAGACCGTCCATGCGTCAGGCACCCACGAAATAGCCCACAAAGTTTTGATAATTATATATAGGTCCTCGGTTCTCACAAAAAAGTCCCTGATTTTTTTGCGAAAAAAACCCTACACTTTTTTTGCTGGATTGTGCCCCGTGGTTTTCTGTAATTACGTATAGGCCCTTGCTTCTTTCAAAAAGGCCATCGGTTTTTCCCCTTTTATTGCAAAAAGGCCCTCAATTTTTTGCGAAAAAGCCCCTCCGCTTTCCTTTTGCTACGAATTTTTGCCTCTTTTATTTCAGCCCACACGGTGGCTGGCATGGCGTGGCGCCGCGCGTATGTGGCTAGTATATATACATGACAGGTCGGATTGCATGTGTGGCAGCTAAGGAGTACTTACGTACGCTCACATATGTTCTCCAGTTAATAACAAGTCTGGTCATTGCTCAACTGCTTGCTAGATAAATACAGAGCTGAAAAACGAAATTGATTTTTTGGTAACTGTTCCAATATGTTAGTTTAGATTGTTGTCCCCCTAGTCTGGTGATGAATTCCCAATAGCTTGTAGTCCATGTATTGTGGCACCATGTTGTTCTAGCACAAGTGTAGTATAGTATTTGGCGTCTCCCATATATATGACATGCTTGTAACAGCCCTAACATTCATTTAGTTGCACAAGCGTCTAGTTGCTAAAGGTATTACGTGTGTTGTGTTGAGTTCTCTGCCACGCAGAGTCTCTGCTGACAAAAGCCAAAAGGACACAATTGGTTTAGTGTTCAATGCACAAGTGGCTAGCTGAACATTATTGGTCTGATCCATTTTCTTCATCAGGCATCAATCCCACTGATTGTCAATGCGATTGATTTTAGGATTTGGTCAACTTTTGCCAGTTTTAAGGTGGTCGATCGATCGTTAATTCTGCAGCAGCCTGCAGCGGCCTTCTGCAATGTCTTATTGTCTCGTCTCTAGATAACCCATGTATATAATTGCTTCCATAGTATTACACTCCACATTAGTACAATCAGTGATCTGTAAATGCAAGGTCTAAGTGATAACGAGTCTGCAATTTCTTTCTTTAGTAGAGAGACGACATAAGCAGGAAAAGCAGAATCAAGGTGCTCCATGACTAGGCTGCACCTGTCTACAACCATCAAGACAAGGAGAAGTTGATCACTGACTTCTACTCACAACTCTTGGGAACGGTTGGCCCTTTGATTATCATAAATGATAATCTTTCAATTATAATCTTCCACTCCTTAAATATCTTAAATACATCTGATTTGTGCTTGACGAAATATGCCCAAACTCACTCTTATTGAGTAATCATCAATAATGATCAATATGTAACTTGCACCTCCAAGTGATATAACGTAGGATTCTCCCCACAAATCAGAGTGATCATATTCCAATATGCCTTTTGTAGAGTGAGTACCAGTGCTGAAGTTTTACCCTTTTTTGCTTGCCGAAGACACAATGTTTACAAAACTTCAATTTATCGATGCTTTGACCATTAAGAAATCCTCTTTTGTCTAATTTCATCATTCCAGCTTCACTCATATACCCCAGACCCATATGCCAAAAATTGGTAGCATCAGAATTGAATGATTTATTTAAGGCAACAGTAGCATTACCTGAAATTGTAGTGCCTTGCATATGATATAACTTGGCAGCCTTCATATCACCCTTTATCACAACAAGCGAACTTTTGGTGACTTTCAAAACTCTATCTCTACCTGAATACTTGTACCCTTTAGCTTTAAGAGTATTCAACGAAATAAGATTTCTCTTCAAATTTAGCATATGACAAACATTCGATAAAGTTCTAATAGTGCCATCAAACATTTTGATCTAGATAAAAACAAGGCCTGCAACCTTGCATACCCATCATGATACAGGGGTGCCCAATCATCACGATGTAGGATCTCACTTGAAGGGTAAATATGTGGCTAACCTAAAATTCCATGAATTCTGATGAACAAAAGCGCACGATTGTCTGCCTCGATTACAGACTTTCACGTACCGGAATTCAACTAGCAACATACTCTAGATCTCCGTCTTTTCACCACACTAAGATAGATGACGTTGCTGGTCTGTGAGGAATAACAAGAATACTAGTAACTGATAATTTAGTGGAACGCTAACTAGTCGGCTTTGCAACTCTCTTGGCAACACATGGTGGTGGTGCATAACTCTCTTGACAACAGTCCAACTTCTCTTGCAGCCCAAGTATTCGTTTTCAGCCCGTTTGAAGCTTTGGCATCACTATCGCCTCAAAACTGAACTAAAATAAATACTAAAATCCAAAACAATCTTAATATGTCTTATTATAGATACAAACCATTCTATGACACATGGAACTTGGCCAAAAATTCAAACAAACTCAGAATTGAAGACTAGACACAATCAAGCTTCCGAAGTGTAGTCTTCTCCAATCTTCAATTTAAAGTTTGAAAACTTGATTTCAGCATCTTGGTGGCTTTTTTCACTGATATAAGTGAGGTGTTATCGTCTCCTCCTCTTGGACCTTTTCTTGGTGTGCCGGCCTCCCTTACCCCGCGCTTGGTAGCATCATGTCTTGCCCTTCTAATAACTTGATAATACATAAAGTGGAAGCAATAGGTATCGAGTTGTCCTTAGAAGTGAAATAAAAGGAACTTAGGATCAGATTCACTTATTTAATGAGTTCCCTTGCTCTAGCTCGTGTGATTGGTCCCTTGTATATATAATTGTTGCAAAGTTTCAGTCGTTGGTCTAATACTAATCTTGTCATTGTCATTGTTACTTGAATATGATGATAGAGGTGATAATTATATAGATGAAGCCTTGATAATAGTGATGTCCTTATCATCCTCCCTCTCTTGAAAAGAAGTCGACCTTAAATTTGCAGGGTTAGTAGAACCAAACAAATATGACATATCAGTAACATTAAATGTTGCACTAACACCATAATCTTCGCCATGTAGTTCTAACCTATAAGTATTATCGTTTATTCTTTCAAGTACTTTGAATGGTCTATCTCCATGATTCATCAACTTAGACTTTCTTTTCTTAGGAAATCTATCTTTCGAAGATGTAACTAAACAAGATCACCAGGTTCAAAGACCATTTTTCTATTTTTATTTTGTTTTTCAGCAATATGACGTGCTTTTTTTCTCTATTTCTTCTTTAGTTTTCAGATGGATATGTTTCACAAAATCTGCACGTTTAGAAGCATCAATATTAACTCTTTCAATAAAAGGCAATGACAATAAATTCAATGGTGTATGTGGCTGAAAACCATAAATAATTTCAAATGGGGAGAGTTCAGTTGTAAAGTGTACGCCCTGTTATATGCAAAGTCAACATATGGAAAATAATCTTCCCACTCTTTTAAATTCTTTTTTATCATAGTTCGCAACATCGTTCCAAGAATACGATTCACCACTTCAGTTTGCCCATCAGTTTGTGGATGATAAGTTGTGAATAATAACAACTTCGTGCCAAACTTAGCCCACAATGTCTTTCAATAGTAGCTCATAAACTTAACGTCACAATCAGAAATAATCGTTTTCGGTATGCCATGCAAATGCACTATCTCCTGTTCAACGTCATGTCTCATCTTCGACTAGTAGAAGTGATCGGCCAGCATCTTCTCACGCCCGAAATGTCCCATCAATCCCCCGCAATGTGATTCTTGCACAAGGAATAAACAAACGGAATTTGGAACACAAAGTTTGTTAGCGCGAAACAAGAATCCATCATGAACATGAAGTTTATCCCATCCTTTCCCATGAGAACGAGTAAAAAGTTTAGCGAAATCACCATCAACAGCGTATAACTCTTTCAAACTCTTTAAACCAAGCACTTTAGTATCCAATTGAGTTAGAAGAATACTCTTTTGAGACAAAGCATCAGCAACAATATTATCTTTACCCTTTTATACTTAATAACATATGGAAAAGTTTCTATGAATTCCATCCACTTAGCATATCTACGGTTCAACTTAGATTGCCCTTTCAAATACTTGAGAGATTCATGGTCAGAATGTATGAAAAAAGTATTAGGCTATAAGTAATGTAGCCAAGTTTCAAGAATACGTACTAGTGCATAGAGATCCTTCTCATAAACAGGATAATTTAGCTAAGCTCCATTGAAGTTTTCAGAAAAATAAGCAATTGGCTTACCTTACTGCATAAGAACACCACCAATACATATTCCACTAGCATCACATTCAATCTCAAAAGTTTTAGTGAAATCAGTTAGAGCAAGTAGTGGCGCCTCTAGAAGCTTTGTTTTCAGAGTATCAAAAGCTCTCTGTTGTGCCACCTCCCGCAAAATGCACTCCCTTTTTTGTTAAATCATTTAATGGGACAGTAATAGTACTAAAATCTCTCACAAATCGACGATAAAACCAGCAATACCATGGAAACTACGCACTTGACTCACATTAATAGCAACATGCCAATTCTTAATTGCATCAATTTTAGAGTCATCAACTTCAATTCCATATCCAGAAACAACAAACCCAAGGAATACTACTTTATTAGTGCAAAATGTGCGTTTAACAAAGTTGACGAATAGCTTCTTAGTCCTAAGCACATCAAGTTCTCGTCTCAAATGATCTAAATATTTGGCCATGGTTTTGTTGTATATCAGAATATCATCAAAATAGACTATCACAAAGCGAACAATGAAAGGTCTTAAGACATGATTCATCAAGTGTATAAATATATTGGGTGCATTAGTTAAACCAAAAGGCATGACTAACCACTCATATAATCCAAACTTTGTTTTGAAAGCAGTTTTCCATTCATCTCCTGGTTTCATGCGAATACGGTAGTATCCATTTTTTAGATCAGTTTTTGAGAAAACATGTACTCCATTAAGCTCATCTAGCATATCATCAAGACTAGGTATAAGGTGATGATATCTAACAGCGATATTATTGATACCACGATAATCAATATATATTCTCTACGTACCATCTTTCTTAGGAACAAGAATAACAGGGACAACTCAAGGAGAAAGGCTTTCACGTACGTATCCTTTATCCAAAAGCTTTTCTACTTGTCACTGTATTTCCTTAGTTTCAGTTGGATTGGTACAGTATGGTGGTCGGTTTGGCAGCGAGGCACCTGGCATGAAGTCAATCCGGTGCTCAATCTTACAAAGTGGTGGAAGTTTGGGTGGTGCCTCCTCAAGGAAAACGTCCTCGTATGCCTGCAACAATGACTGAATAACACTAGGTAGAGTGTTTAGATTATTAGTTGTAAGCATAACCATAGTGTCCTTATAAATAAGAACAAAGTGCATAATATTAGGATCATTGCTCACCTCTTTTAGATTATTTTCGTTGCAATCAAAACCTTTCCAGTGCTTACCTTTACCTTACCTTGCTGAACAACAAGATGTAATTTCCCCTGGCGTTTATGTTCAACAGCTTGTATTTAAGGAGTAAGCGGTAGTAAAACCATGTTTTTACCTTCCCACTTGAAACTATATGATGAGGACATCACTTCTACTGATATGAACACTCCTCTTACTACTTCCATGAATGATGGGCAAGATCCAATCACTCGGGCACGTGCTCGTCAACTCAACTATCAGGTAAACTCGTTTTTAGGAGTCAATAACATTTCCGCTGAGCATTCGATACTTTCTAAGACTTGTGATTTTCTTGTCCTCAGGAACCATAGAGAAGAATCACACGAGCTCATGTGTAGAAGTGGAACTCTCAAGCGCAATCCAACTCATATTCGCGAGTTCGACTCAGATTCGGACTGCTGGACAGCGTCTACTTCAAACGACCATAACTTTTGATCTAGAAGATTTCTCGGGGCCTGTGAGTACTCGTTGGAAAGCTCTTGGAGTCTATTTTCAGATGAATCTAGTTTCACGTCGAAATTCCATCCGAGCAGATCAGAAACTGCAAAACAAGTGTCATCACTTTTCCAGTCCGAGTTAAAGTGGGCCTTGGGCCTTGTAATCACACTTAGACTATTTGGGCCGGCACTAATTATGGGTGTACTGTTCACATGAACAGTACCTATGAATAGTATCACACCCCCTTTTGTTAGATAAGTGCGGCTTCCCCCACTTCTATTTAAGGAGGTCGTACCCCTTTAGTTTTCGGTGGATTTTTCTTAAGAGTTTATTCTGCTTAGCAGTCTCACCGCACGTCCGGTTGAGGAACCCCAACTTGTGAACTTAATCTTTATTCGCAATACAATTTCAGATTGCATCTTTTACTCTCTTGCTTGTGTTCTCGATTCATTTGCAGAAGATAGCCTTCTTGGCGAGGTCAACCGCGTTTGGCACAGTTGATAACCAACGGAGCAGTGGTGTAGTGATTGCGAGGGGATCAATCTATTTTGGTCAGAGCCTTTGGATCATCAACGTCGAGTTCTCCATAATCGACTTATCAGTACCTCTCGGAAGATCGGGCCATCGTCACATTATTATAAGTATTGGCTCATCCATCATGTTATATATTACGATCAAACAACTATGGACGGTCTAGCAGTAAATGACATACCATCATAGGCACAACATCGTATAAAATAGTATCCTCATATTTATTAACCTTGAAAGAAACTTCCACACGGTGCTAAATTTTAACTTTGCTTCCCTCACGAAATCATTGAACACAATATGGATCAGGATGTTTAAACAATTTCAGGTTAAGCTTTTCACACATCTCAACACTAGCAAGATTTTGGCATGAACCACTATCAATGATCATTTTAATATTAATATCTTTCACTTTAGCATTATTCATGAATAAATTGCAATGTTGAGATTGGTTGTCTTCTTTAACAAGTATGAATAAACTTAGAGTAACAACCAAAGCAAATTCATCTTCACTAGGGTATTGATTATTAGAATCAGATTCATTCTTTGTGTTATTATCATCACATGGAATATGTTCAGTTTCAGAATCATAAGCGGAATCATAACCTGTTTCAGTGACAATCATAACCTTAGCATTAGGGCAATCGCGAGAATAATGACCACATTCTTGATAATGCCAACATTGAATTACACTTGTTTTAGTGTTAGAACTAGCAGAAGATTGCAATGATTTATATGAACTAGTAGGTTTAACACAAGATGATGTAGTAGATTTCAGGTTTGAAGCATTAGACACAACATGTGATTGTGCATTGGAATTTAAAGGTTTGCTGAATATACATTTGCTGATGTCTATCTTGGGCCTATCTCTGGGCGCGTAGGTCGAGGTAAATGGATGTCTCGTCTTGGTTACAAAATTACTGTGTCATTCTTTTAGTTCTTTTAAATCAGCACGAATCTCCACAAGCACTTTATTAAACCCTTCCATAATTCGCTTAACGTCATCCCTGTTAGTAAAGCGATCCCCAAGTGAACACTTCTTTGCTAATTTTAAAGGAATGCGCGTAGGCTACGAAAGCAGAAAATAAAACTTTTTTACCACGCATACCAGGACATCATGCTAAGGAAGGATCATGGATCGTTACCACTAGACGCGTAGCGCAGCGGAAGAAGAGTTGAAAACCGATCCAACCACGCGCGTCGAGGTAGTAGTGGAAGTAGCCGATGGTCCCGAACAGATCGTCTCCTCCACGCGATCAACCACACCACGAGCGGATCCAATCTGTAGGTTGTTGACGCCGATCAACACCGCAACGAGTAGCGCCTCCACCGGTATCTACACGTCCGGGGCTGGAACGCCGATCGCGAGTGTACTAGCACTTGTGAGCGGCTAGGGTTTGGCTCAGGAGGTGGCGGCTAGGGTTATGCTAGAGGTTAATAGGAGAGCATCCCCTCAGCCCCTCGCCTCCATATATATAGACCTCCTCACTTGGGCCTTGCGGACCGAGGCCCAATAGGAGTCTATTCGAATCTCTATCCGAATTGAGCCCACATCCGAATCATATTCGAATTAGTGTTCCAACCCGTTAAACGTGCGACCCTGTAGGTTCACGTATACTTGGTCATGACCCGAGAACGCATTTCCGGTCACCCTGTTAATAGCGACCTCTAGTAAGACATATTAAACCCAAAGTATACGTAAAGATCATATCGGTTGAACCTTTAATGTTCTCATGTACGAATTCCTTTGCCTCACGATATAGATTGAGCTCAAGGCGAGACCTGTGTCATCCTCTTAATAGCTCAATCACTCTCTCGATTCTGTGATGGATTATAAGCTTGTGATTGACTCCTCAATCACCTTGGCATGGCCATGCACTTTCATAATCCATTACATCGAGGGGCCCAGAGATATCTCTCCCATAAGGAGGGGCAAATTCTATCTTGATCATTCACATCCCACTACATATTTCATGGCAAACCCGAAGACTACTTTTATGACTACTCAGTTACGGAGTAGTGTTTAGTAGTCCCAAAATAAGCTACTACGCATGTTGGGAACCATGATAATCTCAAGTCTAAAGATTCTACATAAACACTACTTGAGACCAACTGATGACACATGGAATCTCTGCAATGTCTCATGGCGGGTCTATCCAACACATATTTACTAACACATGTCCATATTATTGATTTGGTATCACCATACCATGATCCATGAGACATAATCATCAATCAACACATATGCTGATCTTTGTCTTTGAATCATATTTGTTCCTCATATGATATATGATTAGTGATCATTTAGAAATAGCAACATTTTAGCATTAAGAGTCTCATGAATAAGTCACATACTCATTGATCAATAATGATAATGTCTATTTCAAGGAACAAAGTAATGTATCATAAACATAGTATGTGATATATACAACATCTCCATGTTGCCTCTAGGGCATATCACTAACAGATTTCTGCCCTAACATGGTTAGCATAGCAAGACAATAATACAAACGATGTATACTATGCAAAAGAACACCTAATGCTACCACTGGCCAAGATCTTGTTATTTCCTGCGATTAGCAATACACGTACCTGGACGGTAAGAGACAAGTCAGAGATGTTACTAGCTGATAACCAATCACAGAAGCTGCACTCACCAAGTTTATGAGGAGTTGGAATAGGGTTAGTGTATAATCCTACCACAATTCAAATGCTCAAGACATTGTAAAGCTACTAAACAATCCACAAAGTTATCAAAAGCATACTTATAATATCCAAGATATAAGTGATGCACACACACAACGATTAATGTGACTTGATGTAAGCAAAGGAAGTCCTCACACCAAGTACTAGGAGAAACGCAAGCCCACTACTCAAACTTCCGTCTAGGGTATAAGATTTGTTCACACGATGTCAAGCATAAGGACAATCTAACGGTGCAATGTAAACAACCATTTAGTTTATGTAGTAAATAACAGTTAGTCTCAGAAGATAAAATAACAAAGTTTTATATGGCTTATATGTGCTTGTTTTAAAGGTTTTGATGAGATCTACAACTTTGTAGTTCAGGCAAACCCCGAATTCCGAAGGGAACATCAAACTTTTTGGCAAAAATAGAATCTGAAAAGTTGTAATAGAAATTTGGGACTGATGATGGCCGATTTTTTAGGTCTTTAAGAAACCAAAAAGATGCTCCTCGTTGTTAGATTTTTAACGAGTATAAGAACATAAAAAATGGACTCTGTATGCAAACGTTATGCCCATTTTACTGAAGGTATCTCGGAATCGGAATCCGACTTGGACTAGAAATCGACTCAGACTCAACTTGAAACCACTATATCTTTCAATTCTGTGGGCCAAACTTGCTAAAATTTGTTTGTGGAAATTTGTGGCTCTATGTAGAAGGTCTCCACCAATTTTCACTAGATTTTGCATTGGTTTGTTATGCTTTTGAATTTTTGGAATGGTGATCACTTTTTGGAAAGTTCTACACGGTTTCTTTGTAGGATTCCAAAATGAATTAAATGAAAAGCTATGTAAATATATTATACACATTCAGGATACTTTCAAATGCAAGCTCCAGTACCGAGACAATTTATAGATGCAAAGTTGGGAGATCAACCACACCAGATTTTGGATTTTAGGAGATCCAACATCTCAAGAAGGGTAAAGGGATGTTTTTGGTTGTGATTTAGTGAGTCTAAACCACAATGATTTTTTTATATGGATTAGAGGAGTTCTAACCCACAAATTTTCTATTTGTAGATGCAAAAACTAAGCAAAGAACGATCAAGCAATGCGATGGAAACACGAAATACAATGGACAACAAAATGCAATTGAAACTAACAGATTAAAAACTAATAAAACTCACAAGATGTAGGATCGGAAATGGCAACAGAGGGGGGTGAATGGTGCCTTTTAAAATTAGCCCCCTAAAGTATTCAACCCAACTTCTTCTCCGATAGCTACAGAAGCTATGAAGTAAGATTCATGCTTATTGGAAGCCAAAGTCAAATTTTCGATTAATCAAGGACAATTGAAAGAAACCTTACTGTTAAAAAAAACTGAAAACAAGAACTACAGAATACTACCAAGAGAGATAACCGACAGAGCAATTTGGCATTGAAGCAAACCAAGCAGGGACAATCTGCACAGAATAATGGATGTGATTTGCAGTACTAAATGAAAGATTCCCGGTGTGCTCAGTTTGCAAAAGAAGGCATGGACTGTTGCTGGCCGCACTAATATTTTCTGAGACCCAACCGAATACACCACAAGTCTGCATAACATTCAACACAGCATGGCCGAAACTGACAGCAACTAAATATTGCAGAAACTGAACTGAAGGACTGCTATCAGCCGAGAACTCAAATCTGACCGAAACTTCAGGGAACCGCTGGCTGAAAACAGAGTCTGCAGCAAATGAAAATCAGCATAGAAAATACGGCAGAGAACTAACTTGCCAAAATTTATTGCAGCAGAAGGACTGGACAACTGAAATCAGGAAATGTGCTGCCCGAAGTGACAACTGTAGCCCTGCCGAACAAACTACAGAGAATACACACACAGAGCAACTCTCAGCCGAGAACTGCAGTCACCCATTGTTGCCGACAGCAGCAATAAATTGAAAATAGCAGTCTCGGCTATTACTGCAGGCTTGAGAACCACAGGAGCTGCACAAGAATTCCTAACCGAGCAGAGAAGCAGAACTTCTGAAGGGGTGCAGACCAAAAACAAATGGAGCCAAGGACTAAATACTGCTGACCGAGACCATTTTCTGTTGCTTACGTGCAGCCGACAAGAAAAAGGAAGGGAGCAGCAGATAATCACTCAAGGAACATAAAATCAGCAGATTGAACGGGAACTGCTGGCCGAAACATTTAGACTGACTGAAATTTGCCGAGAGGAGCTGTAGACTTCATCCGAAACCAGCAGTTCATAATTTCTGCCGAGAGCAAAGAGACTAGAAGCAATCGGCAAAAAGGAACAAAGAGAGAGGGGCAGTCGACTGTACACAATAGCTGAAGCTAACCGAGTGAAACTTGCAGGCAGCAGCCAAGAACACACACACGCACAACAAGAATTACACTCTGGCCGAAGCACACAGCAGCACCAAAGCACAGCACCAATACCCGAAAGAAACTGCAAGACAGAGATTACTGGTGAACCGAAAAAGGCAATTGCAAGGGGAAGAACTGCAGACTGCAGTTCCGCCTAGATGGACAGCAGAGGAGGAGCCAACTGTAGCAACTAACAGCACCCTAACAGTTTAGCAGCATAGCAATCGAACAGCGCATAATTTCACAAACCAGTGCTTTGTTTGCGGATCAAAATTCAGACAAACGATAACCTGCAGCCACCCGAAGAAGAGAAACTCACAAGAATTTGATTGATGTTTTTGGGTCAAATGATCTGGATTACAAGCTAAAAAACATGAAGGCCTTAGGGAACACAGGGAATCAGCAAGAGAGCAAAAAATTGAGATTTGGGCAGAAATCTGAAACTTAAACTGAAAAAGGCAAAGAACCCAAATTGCTTGAACTTCTCATGTCTATTTGCCATGGGATTTAATATTTCAGCTGAGGAGGGTCTCACAACTAGAAAAGATAGTTCTAGAGCAACCATTTGAGAGACCATGTGGAGGTATTCCCATGTTTGTGATGAGATATTGACAGTTGGTTTAGTGAGTTAGAGTTTGTTTTGGGTATTCTAGGGTTGAGTACCTTTATCTGTGCTAATGTGGAATATACTGTTTTGTGCGGTGCTATGTGATGGTTTACTTGTCTGTGTGACTGCAGGACTTCGGAGCTAGGTCATGGTGAGGCGAGGTGGACCGGGACTAGGCACAGGAAGTGTCGAGGTCCAGACGGTCAAAGATGCCAAAGATGATCGAGACTGCTGAGGTGGTTACGAGTCGGGAGACGAGGAACCGGCTTACCCGTGATTTAACACGACGAGGCGTCTGAGTGGACCGGGACTAGACTCAGGGCGGAGTCGAGGTTCAGACAGTCAAAGTATCGGATGCGGAAATTTCCAGGAAAGTGCTTGAGGGCAATTTGGTAATTTGACTCAAGCAAATGAGAGGAGTAGGTGATTTCCCTCCAAAAATTCTGGTGGCTTGACCTTTGCCAAAAATGGATGAGAGGGTTGGAAGTGTGGAGTATGCCACTTCTTGAATTTCCAAGAAAAGGTGTGGCTTCTCCCTTTGGTCTTATGTGCAGGAGAGGAGAAGGTAGCTGCTCTCTCTTGGTCTGTACGTAGTGTGTGTGCTCTAAGCTCAAGTGGGTGAGTCTCTCCTATATGTGTGTTGAGTAGTACTAGTGTGCTTGCCTGCGTGTAAACTGAGAAAGTGTGGTCTGGAGGATGCTGTAGCTTTTCTGGAGTGTGTGTGTTCATCTCAATTTCAGAGAAGCATGTTGTAATGTGTGTCTTCCTCCTGGAATCATGTAGTGAGATGGGATTGTAAAAACATTGAGTGTAATCATTCATCTCTGTGATTCAATATGAGAAGCTTTGGATCAGAGTTAATTGGATTTCCTGCTCTTGATTTCTTGGTTGTCTATTCAGCTTTCTGGCCAGATCTCGATTCAGTGCCTGTTGGTCTGCACTCCCTTGTTTCTTGAGACCGAGTTGTTGTTTAATTCGTAGTCCCAAACATTTGACCAAAGAAAAACAGCCCTCATTCATCCACTGCTTCTTCTTTTGGAGTTCATCAGCACTTACTGTACCCGCTACAATCGTATCTACTGTTTTCTTTTTGTAATCAGATGTAGACTCTGCTTTCGGTTGGGTCTAATGCTTCAGAAAGGCATTTGGTTTTCCGGTGATCCTTGGTCTGAGCAGAGGACCCAAAATCAGCAGTCACACTCTGAAGTTTTCAGTCTGCCGACACCCTGAAATTCTTTTGGCAAGCTGATTTCAGTTTCAGTTTTATGGCTCGGTTTGTTTCCTGATTTTTGGGCTGCAAACTCGCTTCTACCAGCCGTTCTGCATTTCAAATCTGCACACACTTTTGCTGTTTTCGGCTGATTGCTACATTCAGTGCAGTCCCAACTGCAGCTGCCTTTTGCTTGCCGAACTGCAGTAAAGTTTCAGGTTTCGGTTGTGTGCTATTACTCTCAGTTGCTGCTACACAAGGAATCATACACTTCGGCTAGCAGTTCAGCAGTGGCACAGCAGCAACTTTCGGGTAGCATTTCTGCAGTGGTGCAGCAGCAACTCCATCTTCGGCCTGCTGTTCACCGATTTCCCATTTACCTTTTCTGCCGTGAGCTGTGTTTCTACCGTGAACTGTGTTCTTTTCTTTCCTGCTGTTTAGACTGCATTGTCACAGTTGAACTTCCTGCTGATTTTCCTCTGCTGTTTTTTTGGAGTTTGGGTCCTTGATTTTTGAGAATGAGCATCAAGATATAATCCTGTTCCTGCTGTCAGCAGTCTTCAAGTATTAACTGGACCTAATTTTCTCGGTTGATTTTTGCTGTCGGCAGATAGACTAGAGAATGCTTGTTTCGGGTGGTTGCTTAGCATTCTGGTTTTCACTGTTTTGATAAGCTTTCTTACAGTGCAGAGCAGCTAAATATTCACTTGTTTTTAGTTAGCTATTGATGGGAATGCAACAACTAAATCTAGCGCTTTTTGTCGATTATAGGGTGACATTTGTCGAGTTCAAGCAAACTCTTATTCGGTTTTGATTTGACTTTTCTTTTGCAGATTTCTGATTTCAAGAGAGGTTAGGTTTCAGATTTCAGCAGTGTGGCAGTAGTGTTTTGTTTTTCAGTTTATGAGCTGAGAGGGAGCAAATAGTCTTGGGTGAAGTACAGCAATTCTAAATATTATGCTTGGTTATGAAATCCTTTACCCCGTTGGTTGCATATGTGTGTATGTTCTGTGGAGTAGCAGTTCTTACTCTCTCTAGTGTTATTTGATTTGCAATTTCCAGAGAGGGCAATCAATTTCTTGGTAGTTCTCATAACTATCAGAGAGTTGTGAATTTTTGTGGATACTTTGGGGGCTAGTTTTAAAAGGCACCATTCACCCCCCCTCTGTTGCCATTCCGATCCTACAATTGGTATCAGAGCCGGTTAGCTCTTCTTGATAGATCCTTAACCAGTCTGTGAGCCATGGCAACGGATAAGTATTCCACCAAGCCCCCGATCTTCGATGGGATCGACTATCCCTTCTGGAAGAGTCGGATGGAGTCCTACATTCAGGCTCAGGGCTATGCGGTTTGGCGAAAGGTTAAAACTCACTTTGCCGTTCCTGCCGATGAAGACATCAATGTGAATAACATGCCTGATGTTGAGGCGAATGCTAAGGCAAGAAACATCATCATCCAAGGTTTGAGCCGAAACGAGTTTGATCGCATTTCGCATCTTTCGTCGGCCTTCGATATTTGGACGACTCTCAATGCATACCATGAGGGCACGACCCAAATTAAGACGGTTCGACAGGACCAGTTCAAGCGAGATTACAACAAGTTTGAAATGCTCGCTGGAGAGTCCCTGGATGAGTGCTGCGGCGTTTTACAAGATTCTGAGCAACCTCCGAGCGGTCGGTCTCACATACCCCGACTCGGATAACGCTCGACAGATGCTTGCTGCACTTGATCTTCGTGTTTGGGAAATGAAGGTAACTACCATCAAGGATACCATGGACCTCTCGACTTTGACTCTTGATGCGCTGTACTCGCGTCTCAAGACTCACGAGATTGACATTGTCTCTCGAAAGTCGAAGTCACAGTCGATGGCCCTAGTCACCGATCCCAGTTCGGCTTCTGGTTCTTCTGCTGAATTGTTGTATGGTTTCTCCCTTACTGCTCTCTGTGACGTAACTGATGATCAGTTAGAGCAGCTCGAGGATGAGCAGCTAGCCCTCCTAGCTCGGAAGTTTTCCCATGCTTACAAGAGGAGGAGGGACGAGAAGAGGAGGACACGTGATTTGCTTCGAGTGTGGTGGCCCCAACCACATTCGGGCAAACTGCCCTAAGCTGGAGAAGGGCAAGAACGACTACGGCGGTTCGGGCAAGAACGACTTCACCGACAAGAACCGCAACAAGAAGCCTCCAGCTCCTGCACAAGGCAAGAAGAAGTTCCGCAACTTTGGGAAAGCCAAGAAGCTCTTCCACCGCGTCCTCACCGCCTTCGACGACCTCGACCTCAGCGAGGTGGAAGGATGGAGCGACGACGATGGGACGGGTGACCAAGAGCTCAAGGATGGCGGTGACGACTTCTCCGGCGTGTGCTTCATGGCCCTCGAGGGCGAACTGAGCGACAGCGAGCTTTACTCCGACTCCGACGAGGTATACCCCACCTACGACCAACTCAATCATGCTTTTCTTAAACTAGGTGGTTTTCATGCTAGAGCTAGGGCTAGGTGTACTGAGTTAGAGAAGGAAGTAGATAGATTATCACTAGAGATTATTGCTCTTACATCTGGTCCCTCCTGTGATGAGTGTGATACATGCTGTGCTCTGTTGGGTGATATGGAGAAATTAAGGACCTCGCATGATAGTTTGTCCTCTGAGCTTGATATTGTTAAGGTGGAGAAAGCTAGTCTGCTTACCGAATTAGAACTGAGTAGGATGGCTATTACCGAACTGACTACTGATGAGACTACTTCTCCCACCTCATGTGAGGCTAAGGATATTGCTGCTAGAGGACCTTATGCCATGCTTCTGGATTTGCCCGAGTCATGTGAAACTTGCAATAATTTAAAGATGAACGTAAAACAGGCAGATCATAAAATTGCTGAACTGCAAGCTTCACCACTTGAGCCCATTGTTTCTTGTTTGAACTATCCTAAATTAACTGCTGAACTTGAATCTGTCTCAAAACAGTTTCAAGAAATGATTGACTATAACAACAAGTTGGCTAAGTATGCGACTAAGGACCCTATTAGCTCACCATGCAATAGTTGTGAAAAACTAAAACTTGAACTCGTTGCATTGGATGAAAAATGTGTGAAGCTAACTAAGGACCTTCTAGAGAAGCAATCATCTGCTTGTGATGTGTGTGCTGGGGTTGGGGAGAAGCCCAAGGGTAAGGTAGAGACGCCTAGCGACGTGAACCAAATTGCTAGCAGTAGGACTATCCCTTCTGAGTCGGCTGTGCGTGCACATGCCATTCGTTCATCTGCTCTTGGTTCTTCTTCTACTCCCTTACCTTCTGCTCTCTCTTCTTCCCCCTGCTCTTCTTGCATCTCTCTCTTTCGGGAGTGTCAGTATCTTATGAACACTCTTGAGAGGTTTGTTGGAGGTAAGAAGAAGCTCAATCTTATTCTAGACCAATCTAAGATCTGCAGATTTAATCAAGGTCTACGATATGATTTCTATGAGGACATGAGGAAGCATCCACCTGCCGTGCTCAGACTCATAGCGCCAGGTGTGATCGAGACTGAGCCCAGTACTGAGAAAGTTCAATTCAAATCAGCGGGCTTTGTCCAAGGGATTTCTGACAGTAAGGTGGTAACACCTGTTGCTTCGACCTCTCAGAAGGCGAAGTTTCACTGTACCTTCTGTCAGAAGGATGGACACATGATCGAGAGATGCTTCAGGTGCGCCAAGATCGCGCGGAGAGATCGTGTTCGTGATCTTAGACGTATTCAGGGTCAGCTTCAGACCTTGAGTGCACCTAAGACCAACACGATGCTTAGGGTTGATCACTCTGAGGTGTTTGGGCAGCATCGAGGACTTGGCTTTTCCGGTGTTTCTGATTTTCGTCCTCGATTTGCCTCTGGTCGTGACATCCGCCGTTCTGAGGGTAGATCTCGTTTCCCCCGTCGAGATGGCTACCCGCGGCGTGATCAGCGTGTTGTTGGTACTCTGACTCGCTCCTCCATAGCAGTCGGTCCCAATAACAACTTCAGGTCTGCTAGTAGACCTTCTGGCTCTTTGAGCGACAGAGAGCATAGGGTAGTTAGAGGTCAGTCGTGTATGACTACTTCTTACGCTTTCGTGTGACTCGATATTGGGTGCCAAAATCTCTTTTGATTTATCCCATCTTCGAGCCTTTACTCTGTTTGACTCGAGTTCGCGGCCGGGAAGAGAGAGGTTTGGCTTGTGGACTCCGGTTGTTCTCGTCATATGACCGGAGACTCTCGTTGGTTCTCTTCCCTAGCCCATGCTCCAGGTGATGAGACGATCACCTTTGGAGACGCTTCGTCTGGGCGCGTCATCGCAAAAGGTACAGTGCATGTTAATGATTCATTCATTTTAAGAGATGTTGCCTTAGTGAGTAAGCTGCAGTACAATTTGCTTTCAGTTTCTCAGCTTACCGATGACGGTTTCGAGGTGAGCTTCAAGAAAAACAATTGCAAAATTCTTGATTCTTCGGGGAGTCTGGTTTGCGGGATTTCTCGTTACGGGAGGATCTTTCGTGCTGATTTTGCTGAGTCTTCTGGTGATCCTCTCAGGTGTTTAGTTGCTTCTGAGTCCCGTGACCTTACCTTCTGGCATAGGAGACTTGGTCATATTGGATTTGACCATTTGACTCGAGTTAGCGGCCACGATCTCATTCGTGGTCTGCCGAAACTCAAGATAGTCAAAGATCTTGTTTGCGCTCCTTGCCGGCACGGCAAGATGGTTGCCACTTCTCATCCTCCGGTCACAGTGACTATGACCGATGCTACAGGACAGCTGCTCCACATGGACACAGTTGGACCAGCTCGAGTGCAGTCAGCAGGAGGGAAGTGGTATGTTCTTGTCATGGTCGATGACTTCTCGAGGTACTCTTGGGTGTTTTTCTTAGCCTCGAAGGATGAGACATTTACAGACTTTTGAGGTCTCTTTCGTAGGATTTACTGAGCTCCGGGTGCCTTACGAGCGATCCGCATGACAATGGCACGGAGTTCAAGAATTCCTACTTTAAGAGTTTCGTGATGAGACAGTGTAGAGCACCGTTCTCTTCTCCATCGTCCTCGGCAAAATGGCGTTGTGGAGAGGAAGAACCGTACCTTAGTCGAGATAGCCGGGCGATGCTTGATGAGTACTCTACAGAGGAAGTTTTGGGTGAGGCGATAGCCACCGCGTGCCATGTTTCAAATCGAGTTTTCTCGGGCACACTTGCATCGCACCTCGTATGAGTTGAGATATGGGCGAAAGCCCAGTATCTCTCATTTTCGCGTGTTTGGTTGCAAGTGTTTTATTCTGAAGTCTGGAAACCTAGATAAGTTCGAGTCACGATCTTGTGATGGGATCTTTCTAGGTTACTCGACTTCTTCGCGAACTTATAGGGTGCAGGCTGCGAGTCTAGTAAATTGGTAGAAACACGTGAGGTGACCTTGATGAGGCGGTCAGGGACTAGGCCCGATATCTCGAGTTCTATAGAGCGATCCGAGACCATCTTTGTGGATGATCGGAGGATGGAGATGAGGGTTGTCTACCTGATCCAGTTCCTCCTCCCCTTGAGGTGCCTGCCTCTACTACCGCACCTCAAGGAGATCAGCCCATGCCTTCCGCTTTTTCTGGAGCTAGTAGCTCTGTTCCTACCTCGTCAGCTCATGAGGTAGAGGCCACTTCTCCTTCTTCTCATCAAGGACCTCCTCGTAAAGTCAGAACATCATCCTTGAGCGAGATAATTGGAGATCTTTTGAGCGTGTCACACGCTCAAAATCGACACTTCTTTTTCGTCTCCATTACGCTTTTGTTGCCTCTTTGAGCCCAAGGATATTGATCATGCTCTTTCGACGAGTCTTGGGTCAATGCCATGCATGAGGAGTTGGAGAACTTTGAGAGAAACAAGGTGCAGTGGCTTGTTGAGCCCACTCGAGTCACAATGTTATTGGGACTAAGTGGGTGTTCAAAAACAAGCAAAGTGAGGATGGGGTAGTCATTGAAACAAGGCTAGGCTGGTAGCTCGGGGTTTCTCCCGGTTGAGAGTTTAGATTTTGAGAGACCTTTGCCCTGTTGCTAGACTTGAGGCCATTAGAATCCTGCTCGCTTTTGCGACTTCTAAGGGTTTCAAGCTTTACAGATGGATGTCAAGAGTGCCTTCCTCAATGGGTTTATTGAGGAAGAAGTCTATGTTAGACGACCTCCGTGTTTGAGAACCCCAAATACCCACACCATGTCTACAAGCTTTCCAAAGCCTTGTATGGACTTAAGAGCCCCTAGAGCTTGGTATGAGAGGCTTAAGTCTTATCTGTTGAGTCATGGATTTGAGATGGGTAAGGTGGACAAGACTTTGTTCATTCGCGAGCATGGCAATGACCTTCTACTCGTCGGTTATGTGGATGATATCATCTTTGGTGGCTCTTCTCATACTCTTGTTTCTCGGTTCTCCGATGTCATGAGCTCGAGTTTGAGATGAGCATGATAAGCGAGTTGAGTTTCTTCCTTGGCTTTCGAGATCAAGCGGACTCGGGAGGGTACTTTCTTGCATCGGGGCAAGTATACTCGTGACCTCTGAAACGCTTTGATATGAGTGATGGCAAGCCGTGTCCACTCCGATGGCTTCTTCACTTCACTCGACCCGGATGAGGGCGAGCGAGCGCTTGATCGTAAGGAGTATCGCGGCATGATTGGCTCCCTCTTGTACCTCACCGCCTCGAGACCGGACATACACTTCTCCGTGTGTGCGTGTGCTCGTTTTGAGCTTCTCCTCGCGTATCTCACCGCCAGCGGTGAAGCGCATTCTTCGGTACCTTTGAGCTACCATTGACTATGGTATCTGGTACTCTTCCTCATCCTGTCTTTTCCTCAGAGCCTACTCGGACGTAGACTTTGCTGGCTGTAGGATAGATAGGAAGAGCACTTCTGGCACCTGCCAATTCATTGGCACTTCTCTCGTTCTTGGTCTTCTAGGAAGCGATCCGGTGTTCGCATCCACCGCGAGAGGCCGAGTATGTTGCTGCCGCCGATTCTTTGCGACGAGATACTTTGGATGGCTTCGACCCTGCGGGACTTTGGGTTAGTTATAGAAAGTGTTTCATTCTTTTGTGATAACACTTCTGCTATTAACATTGCTAAGAACCCAGTGCAACACTCTCGGACCAAGCATATTGATATCCGATATCACTTCCTTAGAGACCATGTGGAGAAGGGTGATATAGTGCTCCAGTTTGTGGAAAGTGACCACCAGTTAGCGGATATCTTTACCAAGCCTTTGGATAGCTCTAGGTTTTCAGCCTTGCGGGGAGAGCTTGGGGTTGTTTGTCCTTATGGACTGTAGTGAGGGGGAGTTTTATGCTTTACTGTTTTATCTTGTATATTATGCTCTTGCTCCTTTCTATTGTATTGCTTTTGGGTGCATTCGGTTTAGTCCTCCTAGCATAGATTAGAGTGGTTTCTTGTCTAGATGGTCAGACTTCTTCCTCTCATCTTGTGGTTCTAGGATGCTGTTTATTAGTTGTCTCTCTTCTCACTAGGTTGAGCTCACTCACTTCTTATATGTTCTAGCAAGGGTTGGGCCACCCTTGGGTAGACAGGGAACGTGTTTGCTCCTTAGTGTGTTAGTTGGGCAGCTGATAGTTCTAGTGTCATATGGGGTAGATGAGAGTCAGTCTGAGCCATAGTATACTCTATATCTTGTCTATGCTTTAAGGACTGCCTTTTCTGTTTTCTTTGCCAGCTTCTCATTTTA
Source organism: Melocanna baccifera (assembly GCA_036346265.1). Lineage (NCBI taxonomy): Eukaryota > Viridiplantae > Streptophyta > Magnoliopsida > Poales > Poaceae > Melocanna > Melocanna baccifera. Next base: position 738,503 of record CM070696.1, read on the forward strand.
TAGCTTTGGTTCAGGGGGAGTTCATTTGAGAGCTTCTGAAGCTTAATATTGACATAACTCAACTTGAACTAAAAGTACTTCACATGTTGAGGGGGAGTTGGATTTCCTGCATTTTATTTTAACATTCTGCATTGTAATATAACTTCATGGAGCCTTGACTATTATCCTTATATGACATGTTTACAATGCATTACATCTTGCCATGATTATGCTTAATTGCTAGATCTATCATTGCTTCATATGTGTCGTCAAGCCTTTGCCATTGTTAAGTTAATTAAAATTGCACAACTTGAACTAAGATATGTCATGTTAGCTCTTCAGGCTAGTCTGTCTTTAGTTATCCTCTTATGATTTATGCCATGTCAAATAGGCTAAGTTGAGTCTTGAATCTTTAATTGAGCTTTAGTTCGAGCTATGCTAGTTTCGTGATGAAACATGAGTGAGTACAATTATTTAAGAAAAGCAAAAGATCTCTTTTATGTGCGAAAGAACTGATCTCACCAATTCTTTCCCATGAGACTGCTTGCCATTGCACTAGGCATGAACTCAGGGGAGCTTTGGATGACCAAGATCATCTTCTTAAGCTTCTCGCTTGGAATGGTCGCATAAGGCTTGAGATCTAGCACATCACCAAAATTATGAGTTTCAAATGAAAACATGTGATTTGTGCTAAATTTGCTAAATTGCCAAAAGAACTAAGTACTTGTGGAAATGATTCATTCTTGAACTTATAGCACTCTAAATTGACTCAATTCTAGCTTCTTGGTTCCACTTAGATTATTGACATGGCTTGTATCATCTTTGGATACCTCTAGCTAGACTATACTCTTGAGTGACTTGACATGCTAAGAAATTCATCTAATCTTCATATTGTTACTTACGTGGCTTGGCTTGATTATGCATATCGTGTCATGATATTGATAGCTTTCATATACGTTATGGCTTGGTGTAATACTCAAATAGTCATTTTGGATAATCTTCATGGCTCTAATTGCTTAGCATTGCATAACATTCAACCATACCATGCTATATTCTCTCTTTTGTGTCCTGATGATTCTATTGCCAAAAAGGGGGAGAATATTGGAGAAAAAGTCCTTTTGGGAGCGTTTGAGGAAAACTTGGTCCTTTTGAGAGCGTTTGAGGAAAACTTGCTCTTTCTTTTGCTCCTTGTGTCTACATGGTCATTAGCATCAATTTATTCTCTCAGACCATGTATGACTTGCAAACAAACTCAACTTATGCTTTTTCTGTGTTTGTCAATATACTCATCAAGGGGGAGATTGAGAGACCATGTGGAGGTATTCCCGTGTTTGTGATGAGATATTGACAGTTGGTTTAGTGAGTTAGAGTTTGTTTTGGGTATTCTAGGGTTGAGTACCTTTATCTGTGCTAATGTGGAATATCTTTGTTTAGATGCGGTGCTATGTGATGGTTTGCTTGTGCGTGTGATCGCGAGGACTTGAGCTAGGTCATGGTGAGGCGAGGTGGACCGGGACTAGGTACAGGAAGTGTTGAGGTCCAGACGGTCAAAGATGCCGAAGATGATCGAGACTGCTGATGTGGTTGCGAGTCGGGAGACGAGGAACCTAAGCTACCCGTGACGAACACGACGGGCGATACGAGTGGACCGGGACTAGACTCAGGGAGGAGTCGAGGTTCAGACAGTCAAGGTATCGGATGCGGAAACTTCCAGGAAAGTGCTTGAGGGCAATTTGGTAATTTGACTCAAGCAAATGAGAGGAGTAGGTGATTTCCCTCCAAAAATTCTGGTGGCTTGACCTTTGCCAAAAATGGATGAGAGGGTTGGAAGTGTGGAGTATGCCACTTCTTGAATTTCCAAGAAAAGGTGTGGCTTCTCCCTTTGGTCTTATGTGCAGGAGAGGAGAAGGTAGCTGCTCTCTCTTGAGTGCATGCGTAGTGTGTGTGCTCTAAGCTCAAGTGGGTGAGTCTCTCCTATATGTGTGTTGAGTAGTACTAGTGTGCTTGCTGCGTGTAAACGAGAAAGTGTGGTGCGGAGGATCTTGTAGCTTTTACGAGTGTGTGTGTTCATCTCAATTTGAGAAGCATGTTGTAATGTGTGTCTTCCTCCTGGAATCATGTAGTGAGATGGGATTGTAAAAACATTGAGTGTAATCATTCATCTCTGTGATTCAATATGAGAAGCTTTGGATCAGAGTTAATTGGATTTCCTGCTCTTGATTTCTTGGTTGTCTATTCACTTTACGGCGGATCTCGATTCAGTGCCTGTTGGTCTGCACTCCCTTGTTTCTTGAGACCGAGTTGTTGTTTAATTCGTAGTCCCAAACATTTGACCAAAGAAAAACAGCCCTCATTCATCCACTGCTTCTTCTTTTGGAGTTCATCAGCACTTACTGTACCCGCTACAATCGTATCTGCTGTTTTCTTTTTGTAATCAGATGTAGACTCGCTTTCGGTTGGGTCTAATGCTTGAAAGGCATTTGGTTTTCGGTGATCCTTGGTGCGAGCGAGAGGACCCAAAATCAGCGATCACACTCAAGTTTTCATCTGCGACACCACTGAAATTCTTTTGGCAAGCTGATTTGATTTGAGTTTTATGGCTCGGTTTGTTTCTGATTTTGGGCTGCAAACTCGCTTCTACCAGCCGTTCTGCATTTCAAATCTGCACACACTTTTGCTGTTTTCGGCTGTTTGCTACATTCAGTGCAGTCCCAACTGCAGCTGCCTTTTGCTTACCGAACTGCAGTAAAGTTTCAGGTTTCGGTTGTGTGCTGTGTGTGTGTTGTAGTGCTGTTACTCTCGGTTGCTGCTACACAAGGAATCATACACTTCGGCTAGCAGTTCAGCAGTGGCACAGCAGCAACTTTCGGGTAGCATTTCTGCAGTGGTGCAGCAGCAACTCCATCTTCGGCCTGCAGTTCACCGATTTCCCATTTACCTTTTCTGCCGTGAGCTGTGTTTCTGCCGTGAGCTGTGTTCTTTTCTTTCCTGCTGTTTAGACTGCATTGTCACAGTTGAACTTCCTGCTGATTTTCCTCTGCTGTTTGTTTGGAGTTTGGGTCCTTGATTTTTGAGAATGAGCATCAAGATATAATCCTGTTCCTTGAGAGACCATGTGGAGTATCCCCATGTTTGTGATGAGATATTGACAGTTTGTTTAGTGAGTTAGAGTTTGTTTTGGGTATTCTAGGGTTGAGTACTTTTATCTGTGCTAATGTGGAATATATTGTTTCGTGCGGTGCTATGTGATGGTTTGCTTGTGCGTGGATCTGCGGGACCTCGGAGCTAGGTCATGGTGAGGCGAGGTGGACCGGGACTAGGCACGGGAGGTGTCGAGTCCGACGGTCAAAGATGCCGAAGATGATCAAGGCTGCTGAGGTGGTTGTGAGTCGGGAGATGAGGAACCGAGCTACCCATGACGAACACGACGAGCGTCTGAGTGGGTGGGACTAGGCTCGGGGAGGAGTCGAGGTCCAGGCGGTCGAGATGCCGGTTGCGGGAAACTTCCGGGATGGTGCTTGAGGGCAATTTGGAGAATTGACTCAAGTTTTGGTGAAATGGCTGGTTCCCTCCATTTCTCTACATGTGTTTGACCCTTGCCAGGTGTGTGTATGGGGCAAGGGAGTGGTTGTTGGACTGCACTTCTTGATTTGCTGTTTTTAGACAGAAGCAAGGAGTGTTGTCTTATTGTCTCTCCTGCGTGTGTGGGCTTTTGAGTTGATAGCTCCCTCCTGATGTATGAAAGGTGGGTGTGAGTGTCCAGTGTGAGAGACTCTGGTGTGTGCTTGAGCTCCTGTGGTCTGGAGAGTGAGCCTGGATGGTGCTTGAGCCAGTGTGTGTGTTTTTCTCCATCTCAAACATGTAGTGGTTGGAGAAAACTTCCCATGTAATCATTCCTCTTGTGTTAATGTCCAGGTGTATCGAGACTCCTCTGTAATCCTTTTATCTATTTGCAATGAATTTATTTGAGGAAGTCTGGATGTGAGCCATTTTGGGTGTCCTCTGTTTGTGTTTCTAGGGTTTGGAGACAGGGATCTCCTGACCTGTTGATTTTCAGTTGGTTTCTCATGTTAGGTTATGAATCTTCTTCCTGAGATCTTCTCCCTCTTCTTTTAAAGATGCTTGGGCAAAAGAATCAAGAATTCTGGGCAAATTGAAAATCATATTCATTCTGAAATTAATTCTCGATTTCTGCCCAAATCCGTTTCTTGCTCACTTGTTGAATTCTTTTGTTTCCTAAGGTCTTTGTGCTATTAAGTTCTTTTTCAAGATCAATTGACCCAAAAATAACAACAATCATGTGTCGGTTTCTCAGTTTTGGGCCAATTGATATAGCTCTTGCTCACGGTTGTTTTGTGTCTCGGCATCCCTTTCCACCAAAGGTAGATCAAGTTTTAGTTTTTAATTTGGTGACTCGAGCTCTACTCACTCCATTTTCAGTCTGCAGCATTTCCTTTTGAGTGTCTTTGTTCGGTTGTTTGAAAAGAAATTGATTTGGGCTGCAGTCCTCTTTTGGCGAACAACACTCCCATCGCGATATTCTTTTGCTAGCCGAATCAGTAGCGAGAGCAAGCGAAATTTAAGTCTTCTTGTCCATTGTGGCGAACTGCGATCTGCGATTCTTTCTTATAACCGATCGCACAAGAATCTACCCTCTGTTTCGGTTACGCACAGTACTTTGACTTGAACCTTGGCCTGCAATTAATTAAGCGATACAGCTGCAATATATGATGTTTGATCAGCGATCCTTTGTAGTATTTAGGCACGGCATTTGCGGCATTTAGCCATATTCAATTCTGTAATTTCTGCTGCTTTGTTTCTGCATTCATGCCGAACTAATGTGCTGCATTTGCTCTCGGTTTGTGCTTGTTGTCCTGCTACTCTTGACCAATGCTTCCATGCTATTTGGCGTGCTAAATCTTGTATTTGCTCTTTGTACTGTGATGTGCGTGATGTATATATGGGGCAGCACTTAAGCTTTGCTAGAGGGAGTGCAAGAGCCAAAGCAAGGAAAGGCTGCTCGGCTGGGTTGTGTGTGTGCAGGTTCTTGATTTCCAATGTGGCTGTGAGTTGAGTCTGTAAGGTGTAGCAGCACTTGAGTTTGTTGTTTTTTGGTTTGGACTAGTAGAGAGGTGTGAAGAGCAGCCTTGTGATTTCTTTCTTGGTTACCTTGATTGGAAGTTGTTGCGGCTGCACAGAAGTTACATTTTCAGTTGTCCCAAGTCCCAACTGCTGCTGCAATTTTTGGCTAGCTCTGAAGTCCAGTTTGCATTCTTTTGTAGCTGCTGATCTGCATCTTCTGTTGCTCTTTTTGCCCAGCCTGCAGTATGTAGATTTACAACTCCTAGCAATGCAAGTAGTAACTCTGAACTTAGTGCTCTATCTTTCAGTTGTTCAGCAGCAAGGTAATCGATGTTGAATATACTTACAGCTCTTTGTGCGAGTTGCTAGTTTTAATCTTTTTGGTGAATCTTGAGCAGGAAATTGATAGCCTTGTATCAATTATTGTGTAGTTTCAGATTTTCTTTTTCGGCAGGTGGTCTCTATAGCGATTTCCAGAAAGCTTTAAATCATCTTCTTCATAGCTTTTATAGCTATCGGAGAGTTGATATTTTTGTGGATACTTTGGGGGCAAAGTTTTTTTTTTTTAAAAAAAAAGGGCACCATTCACCCCCCTCTGTTGCCATTTCCGATCCTACAATTGGTATCAGAGCCGGTTAGCTCTTCTCGATAGGTCTTTAACCGGTCTGTGAGCCATGGCAACGGACAAGTATTCCACCAAGCCGCCCATTTTCGATGGTATCGATTACCCCTTCTGGAAGAGCCGAATGGAGACATACATCCAGGCCAGTGCGCCATCCGCGCAAGGTCAAGGTCGGTTTGTTGTTCCCGCCGATGAGAACATCAATGCGGGAATATGGCTGATGTTGAGGCGAATGCAAAGGCAAGGAACATCATCATCCGGGCACGAGTCGTAGTGAGTTTGATCGCATATCTCATCTTTCATCGCCTTCGATATTTGGGAGACCCTCGATGCTTACCATGAGGCACCACCCAAATAAAGACGATGCTGCGAGAGACAGATTCAAGCGAGATTACAACAAGTTTGAAATGCTCATTGGAGAGTCCTGGATGAGTGCTGCGGCGTTTTCACAAGATTACGAGCAACCTCGGCGGTCGGTCTCACATACCCGACTCGGATAACGCTCGACAGATGCTTGCTGCACTTGATCTTCGTGTTTGGGAAATGAAGGTGACTACCATCAAGGACACCACGGACCTCTCGACTTTGACTCTTGATGCGCTGTACTCGCGTCTCAAGACTCACGAGATTGACATTGTCTCGAAAGTCGAAGTCACGATCGATGGCCCTAGTCACCGATCGATTTGGCTTCGGTTCTTCTGCGATTTGTTGTGTGGTTTCTCCCTTGCTGCTCTCTGTGATGTAACTGATGATCAGTTAGAGCAGCTCGAGGATGAGCAGCTGGCCCTCCTAGCTCGGAAGTTTTCCCATGCTTACAAGAGGAGGAGGGACAGAAAGAGGGGAGGACCTGTGATTTGCTTCGAGTGTGGTGGCCCCAACCACATTCGGGCAAACTGCCCCAAGCTGGAGAAGGGCAAGAACGACTACGGCGGTTCGGGCAAGAACGACTTCACCGACAAGAACGCAACAAGAAGCCTCCACTCCTGCACAAGGCAAGAAGAAGTTCCGCAACTTTGGCAAAGCCAAGAAGCTCTTCCACCGCGTCCTCACCGCCGGCGACCTCGACCTCGGCGAGGTGGAAGGATGGAGCGGCGGCGGCGGGACGGGTGACCAAGAGCTCAAGGATGGCGGTGGCGACTTCTCGGCATGTGCTTCATGGCCTCGAGGGCGAATCGAGCGACAATGAGCTGTACTCCGACTCGACGAGGTATACCCCACCTACGACCAGCTCAATCATGCTTTTCTTAAGCTAGGTGGTTTTCATGCTAGAGCTAGGGCTAGGTGTACTGAGTTAGAGAAGGAAGTAGATAGATTGTCACTAGAGATTATTGCTCTTACATCTGGTCCCTCCTGTGATGAGTGTGATACATGCTTTGTGCACTATTGGGTGATATGGAGAAATTAAGGACCTCGCATGATAGTTTGTCCTCTGAGCTTGATATTGTTAAGGTGGAGAATGCTAGTGCTTGCAGAATTAGAATTGAGTAGGATGGCTGTTACCCTACTTACTACTGATGAGACTATTTCTCCCACCTCATGTGATGTTAAGGACATTGCTATTAGAGGACCTTATGCCATGCTTCTGGATTTGCCCGAGTCATGTGAAACCTGCAATAATTTAAAGATGAACCTAAAGCAGGCGGATCATAAAATTCTTTGAACTGCAAGCTTCACTACTTGAGCCAATTGCTTCTTGTTTGAACTGTCCTAAATTAATCATGAACTTGAATCGTCTCAAAACAGTTTCAAGAAATGATTGAGCATAACAACAAGTTGGCTAAGTATGCAACTAAGGCCCCAGTTAGCTCACCATGCAATAGTTGTGAAAAACTAAAACTTGAACTTGTTGCTTTGGATGAAAAATGTGTGAAGCTAACTAAGGACCTTCTAGAGAAGCAACCATCTGCTTGTGATGTGTGTGCTGGGGTTGAGGAGAAGCCAAAGGGTAAGGTAGAGACGACTAGCGACGTGAACCAAATTGCTAGCGATGGACTGTGTCCCTCTCGAGTCGGTGTGCGTGCACATGCCATTCGTTCCTCTGCTATTGGTTCTTCTTCTACTCCCTTACCTTCTGCTGTCTCTTCTTCCCCCTGTTCTTCTTGCATCTCTCTCTTTCGGGAGTGTCAGTATCTTATGAACACTCTTGAGAGGTTTGTTGGAGGCAAGAAGAAGCTCAATCTTATTCTAGACCAATCTAAGATCTGCAGATTTAATCAGGGTCTAGGATATGATTTCTATGAGGACATGAGGAAGCATCCACCTGCCGTGCTCAGACCCATAGCACCAGGTGTGATCGAGACTGAGCCCAGGACCGAGAAAGTCAAATTTAAGTCAGCGGGCTATGTCCAGGGGATCTCTGACAGCAAGGTGGTTCCACCTGTTACTTCTACCTCTCAGAAGGTGAAGTATCACTGCACCTTCTGTCAGAAGGATGGACACACAGTCGATCGATGCTTGGTAGCGCCAAGATTGCGCGTAGAGACCGTCTGCAAGAGCACTTAGGCGTATTCGTGGTCAGCCCGGACACTCGAGTGCACCTAGGACCAGCACGAGGTCTAGGATTACTGCTGCTGATGGGTTTGGGCAGCATCGAGGACTTGGTTTTTCTGAGTTTTCTGTTGTTCGTCCTCATGTTGCTCCTGGTTATGACTTTCGCCGTTCTGAGGGTAGTTCTCGTTTCCCCCATCGAGATGGCTATCCGCGGCGTGATCAGCATGTTGTTGGTGCTCTGACTCGCTCCCTCGTAGCAGTCGGACCCAATAACAGCTTTAGGTCTGCTAGTAGACCTTCTGGCTCTTCGAGCGACAGAGAGCGTAGGGTAGCTAGAGGTCAGTCGTGTGTGGCTACTTTCTCTGCTCGGCGTGTGACTCAGTATTGGGTGCCAAAATCTCTTTTGATTTATCCCAGTACTGAGCCTTTACACTCTGTTTGACTCAGGTTCGCCGGGCTGGGAAGAGAGAGGTTTGGCTTGTGGACTCCGGTTGTTCTCGTCATATGACCGGAGACTCTCGTTGGTTCTCTTCCCTAGCCCGTGCTCCAGGTGATGAGGCGATCACCTTTGGAGACGCAAATGCAGGCGCGTCATCGCAAAAGGTACAGTGCATGTTAATGATTCATTCATTTTAAAGGATGTTGCCTTAGTGAGTAAGCTGCAGTACAATTTGCTTTCAGTTTCTCAGCTTACCGATGACGGTTTCGAGGTGAGCTTCAAGAAAAACAATTGCAAAATTCTTGATTCTTCGGGGAGTCTGGTTTGCGGAATTTCTCGTTATGGGAGGATCTTTCGTGCTGATTTTGCTGAGTCTTCTGGTGATCCTCTCAGGTGTTTAGTTGCTTCTGAGTCCCGTGACCTTACCTTCTGGCATAGGAGACTTGGTCATATTGGATTTGACCATTTGACTCGAGTTAGCGGTCACGATCTCATTCGTGGTCTGCCGAAACTCAAGATGGTCAAAGATTTTGTTTGCGCTCCTTGCCGGCACGGCAAGATGGTTGCCGCTTCTCATCCTTCGGTCACAGTGACTATGACCGATGCACCAGGACAGCTGCTCCACATGGACACGCTTGGACCACTCGAGTGCGATCAGCGGGAGGAAGTGGTATGTTCTTGTCGTGGTCGATGACTTCTCGAGGTACTCTTGGGTGTTTTTCTTAGCCTCGAAGGATGAGACATTTACACATTTTCGAGGTCTCTTTCGTAGGATTTCGTTGAGCTTAGGGTGCCTTACGAGCGATCCGCGATGACAATGGCACGGAGTTCAAGAATTCCTACTTTAAGAGTTTCGTGATGAGGCAGTGTAGAGCACCGCTTCTCTTCTCCATCGTCCCTCGGCAAAATGGCGTTGTGGAGAGGAAGAACTACCTTGGTCGAGATGGCCGGGCGATGCTTGATGAGTACTCTACATCGAGGAAGTTTTGGGCTGAGGCAATAGCCACCGCGTGCCATGTTTCAAATCGAGTTTTCTCGGGGCACACTTGCATCGCACCTCTTATGAGTTGAGATATGGCGAAAGCCCAGTATATCTCATTTTCGCGTGTTTGGTTGCAAGTGTTTTATTACAAGTCCGAAACCTAGATAAGTTCGAGTCACGATCTTGTGATGGGATTTTCTAGGTTACTCGACTTCTTCGCGAACTTATAGGTGCAGGCTGCGAGTCTAGTAAATTGGTAGAAACTCGTGAGGTGACCTTCGATGAGGCCACCGGTCAGGACTAGGCCCGATATCTCGAGTTCTCAGAGCGTCCGAGACCATATTTGTGAATGATCAGAAGGATGGAGATGAGGGTTGTCTACCTGATCCAGTTCCTCTTCCTCCTGAGGTGCCTGCTTCTACCACCGCACCTCAAGGAGATCAGCCCATGCCTTCCGTTTCTTCTGGAGCTAGTGGCTCTGTTCCTATCTCGTCAGCTCATGAGGTAGAGGCCACTTCTCCTTCTTCTCATCAAGGACCTCCTCGTAGAGTCCGAGAACATCATCCTTCAGAGCAGATAATTGGAGATCTTTTTGAGCGTGTCACACGCTCAAAATCTGGCACTTCTTTTTTCTGTCTCCATTCTGCTTTCGTTGCCTCTTTTGAGCCCAAAGATGTTGATCATGCTCTTTCTGACGAGTCTTGGGTCAATGCCATGCATGAGGAGTTGGAGAACATTGAGAGAAACAAGGTCTGGTCGCTTGTTGAGCCCCCTCGAGGTCACAATGTTATTGGGACTAAGTGGGTGTTCAAAAACAAGCAGTGAGGACGGGGTAGTCATTGAAACAAGGCTAGGCTGGTAGCTCGGGGTTCTCCCGTGTTGAGGGTCTAGATTTTGAGAGACCTTTGCCCTGTTGCTAGACTTGAGGCCATTAGAATCTGCTTGCTTTGCGGCTTCTAAAGGTTTCAAGCTTTACTGAGATGGATGTCAAGAGTGCCTTCCTCAATGGGTTTATTGAGGAAGAAGTCTATGTTAGACAGCCCTCCGGGTTTCGAGAACCCCAAATATCCAAACCATGTCTACAAGCTTTCCAAAGCCTTGTATGGACTTAAGCAGGCCCCTAGAGCTTGGTATGAGAGGCTTAAGTCTTATCTGTTGAGTCATGGATTTGAGATGGGTAAGGTGGACAAGACCTTGTTCATTCGCGAGCATGGCAATGATCTTCTACTCGTCGATTTATGTGGATGATATCATCTTTGGTGGCTCTTCTCATACTCTTGTTTCTCAGTTCTCCGATGTCATGAGCTCAGAGTTTGAGATGAGTATGATGGGCGAGTTGAGTTTCTTTCTTGGCTTCCAAATCAAGCAGACTCGGGAGGGTACTTTCTTGCATCAGGGCAAGTACACTCGTGACCTCCTGAAACGCATTGATATGAGTGATGGCAAGCCAGTGTCCACTCCGATGGCTTCTTCAGCTTCACTCGACCCAGATGAAGACGGCGAGCCAGTTGATCAGAAGGAGTATCGCAGCATGATTGGCTCCCTCTTGTACCTCACTGCCTCGAGACCGGACATACACTTCTCCGTGTGTCTGTGTGCTCGATTTCAGGCTTCTCCTCGCGTATCTCACCGCCAGGCGGTGAAGCGCATTCTTCGGTACCTTCGAGCTACCATTGACTATGGTATCGGTACTCTTCCTCATCTGTCTTTTCCTCGAGCCTACTCGGATGCGGACTTTCTTGGTGTAGGATAGATAGGAAGAGCACTCAGCACCGCCAATTCATTGGCACTTCTCGTTTCTTGGTCTTCTAGGAAGCGATCCGGTGTTGCCTGATCCACCGCAGAGGTCGAGTATGTTGTCTGCCGCTAGTTCTTTGCGGCGGATACTTTGGATGGCTTCGACCTGCGGGACTTTGGGTTAGTTATAGAAAGTGTTCCACTCTTTTGTGATAACACTTCTGCTATTAACATTGCTAAGAACCAAGTGCAACACTCTCGGACCAAGCATATTGATATCCGATATCACTTCCTTAGAGACCATGTGGAGAAGGGTGATATAGTGCTTCAGTTTGTGGAGAGTGACCGCCAGGTGGCTGATATCTTTACCAAGCCTTTGGATAGCTCTAGGTTTTCAGCCTTGCGGGGAGAGCTTGGGGTGGTTTGTCCTTATGGACTGTAGTGAGGGGGAGCTTTGTGCTTTACTGTTTTATCTTGTATATTATGCCCTTACTCTTTTCTATTGCATTGCATTTGGGTGCATTCGGGTTAGTCTTTCTAGCATAGATTAGAGTGTGTCTCATATCTAGATGGTCAGACTTCTTCCTCTCATCTTGTGATTCTAGGATGCTGCTTGTTAGCTGTTTTTCTTTTCACTAGGTTGAGCTTACTCACTTCTTATAGGTTCTAGCAAGGGTTGGGCCACCTTTGGGTAGACAGGGAACGTGTTTGCTCCTTAGTGTGTTAGTTGGGCAGTTGATAGTCCTAGTGTCATATGGGGTAAATGAGAGTCAGTCTGAGTCATAGTATCCTCTACATCTTGTCTATGCTTTAAGGACTGCCTTTTCTGATTTCTTTGCCAGCTTCTCGTTTTATAGCTTTGGTTCAAGGGGAGTTCTTTTGGGAGCTTCTGGAGCTTAATATTGTCATAACTCAACTTGAACTAAAAAGGTGCTTCACATGTTGAGGGGGAGCTGGATTTTCTGCATTTCATTGTAATATAACTACTTGGAGCCTTGACTATTATCCATAGTTGACATGATTACAATGCATTACATCTTGCCATGATTATGCTTAATCGCTAGACTTATCATTGCTTCATATGTGTCGTCAAGCCTTTGCCTTTGTTGAGTTAATTAAAATTGCATAACTTGAACTAAGACATGTCATGTTAGCTTTTGAGACTAGTCTGTCTTTAGTTATCCTCTTATGATTCATGCCATGTCAAATAGGCTAAGTTGAGTCTTGAATCTTTAATTGAGCTTTAGTTTAAGCTATGCTAGTTTCTTGATGAAGCATGAGTAAGTACAATTATTTAAGAAAGCAAAAGATCTCTTTTATGTGCGAAAGAACTGATCTCACCAATTCTTTCTCGTGAGACTGCTTGCTATTGCACTAGGCATGAACTCGGGGGGAGTTTTGGATGACCAAGATCATCTCCTTAAGCTTCTCGCTTGGAATGGTCGCATAAGGCTTGAGATCTAGCACATCACCAAAATTATGAGTTTCAAATGAAAACATGTGATTTGTGCTAAATTTGCTTAATTGCCAAGAGAACTAAGTACTTGTGCAAATGATTCATTCTTGAACTTGTAGCACTCTAAATTGACTCAATTCTAGCTTCTTGGTTCCACTTAGATTATTGACATGGCTTGCATCATCTTTGGATACCTCTAGTTAGACTATACTCTTGAGTGGCTTGACATGCTAAGAAATTCATCTAATCTTCATATTGCTACTTACTTGGCTTGGCTTGATTATGCATATTTTGTCATGATCTTGATAGCATTCATATCTATTATGGCTTGGTGTAATACTTAAATAGTCATTTTGGATAATCTTCATGGCTCTAATTGCTTAGCATTGCATAACTTTCAACCACACCATGCTATATTCTCTCTTTTGTATCTTGATGATTCTATTGCCAAAAGGGGGAGAATATTGGAGAAAAAGTCCTTTTGGGAGTTTTGGGAGCGTTTGAGGAAAACTTGCTCTTTCTTTTGCTCCTTGTATCTACATGGTCATTAGCATCAATTTCTTCTCTCGGACCATGTATGACTTGCAAACAAACTCAACTTATACTTTTTCTGTGTTTGTCAATATACTCATCAAGGGGGAGATTGAGAGACCATGTGGAGTATCCCCATGTTTGTGATGAGATATTGACAGTTTGTTTAGTGAGTTAGAGTTTGTTTTGGGTATTCTAGGGTTGAGTACTTTTATCTGTGCTAATGTGGAATATATTGTTTCGTGCGGTGCTATGTGATGGTTTGCTTGTCTGTGTGACTGCAGGACCTCGGAGCTAGGTCATGGTGAGGCGAGGTGGACCGGGACTAGGCACAGGAGGTGTCGAGGTCCAGACGGTCAAAGATGCCGAAGATGATCAAGACTGCTGAGGTGGTTGTGAGTCGGGAGATGAGGAACCGGAGCTACCCATGACGAACACGACAGGCGATACGAGTGGACTGGGACTAGGCTCAGGGAGGAGTCGAGGTCCAGGCGGTCGAGATGCCGGTTGCGGGAAACTTCCGGGATGGTGCTTGAGGGCAATTTGGAGAATTGACTCAAGTTTTGGTGAAATGGCTGGTTCCCTCCATTTCTCTACATGTGTTTGACCCTTGCCAGGTGTGTGTATGGGGCAAGGGAGTGGTTGTTGGACTGCACTTCTTGATTTGCTGTTTTTAGACAGGAAGCAAGGAGTGTTGTCTTATTGTCTCTCCTGCGTGTGTGGGCTTTTGAGTTGATAGCTCCCTCCTGATGTATGAAAGGTGGGTGTGAGTGTCCAGTGTGAGAGACTCTGGTGTGTGCTTGAGCTCCTGTGGTCTGGAGAGTGAGCCTGGATGGTGCTTGAGCCAGTGTGTGTGTTTTTCTCCATCTCAAACATGTAGTGGTTGGAGAAAACTTCCCATGTAATCATTCCTCTTGTGTTAATGTCCAGGTGTATCGAGACTCCTCTGTAATCCTTTTATCTATTTGCAATGAATTTATTTGAGGAAGTCTGGATGTGAGCCATTTTGGGTGTCCTCTGTTTGTGTTTCTAGGGTTTGGAGACAGGGATCTCCTGACCTGTTGATTTTCAGTTGGTTTCTCATGTTAGGTTATGAATCTTCTTCCTGAGATCTTCTCCCTCTTCTTTTAAAGATGCTTGGGCAAAAGAATCAAGAATTCTGGGCAAATTGAAAATCATATTCATTCTGAAATTAATTCTCAGATTTCTGCCCAAATCCAGATTTCTTGCTCACTTGTTGAATTCTTTTGTTTCCTAAGGTCTTTGTGCTATTAAGTTCTTTTTCAAGATCAATTGACCCAAAAATAACAACAATCATGTGTCGGTTTCTCAGTTTTTGGGCCAATTGATATAGCTCTTGCTCACGGCTGTTTTGAGGTCTCAGCATCCCTTTCCAGCCAAAGGTAGACTGAAGTTTTAGTTTTTCGGCTGGCTGACTCGAGCTCTACTCACTCCATTTTCAGTCTGCAGCATTTCCTTTTGAGTGTGCTGTTCGGTTGTTTGAAAAGAAATTGATTTCGGGCTGCAGTCCTCTTTTCAGCCGAACAACACTCCCACTGCAGTATTCTTTTTGCTAGCCGAATCAGAGCGAGAGCAAGCGAGAATTTAAGTCTTCTTGTCCATTGTGGCGAACTGCGATCTGCGATTCTTTCTTATAACCGATCGCACAAGAATCTACCCTCTGTTTCGGTTACGCACAGTACTTTGACTTGAACCTTCGGCCTGCAATTAATTAAGCAGTACAGCTGCAATATATGATGTTTCAGTCAGCAGTCCTTTGTAGTATTTAGGCACGGCATTTGCAGGCATTTAGCCATATTCAATTCTGTAATTTCTGCTGCTATTTACTGCATTCATGCCGAACTAATGTGCTGCATTTGCTCTCGGTTTGTGCTTGTTGTCCTGCTACTCTTCGGCCAATGCTTCCATGCTATTTGGCCGTGCTAAGTGCTGTATTTGCTGCTGTACCTGTGATGTGCGTGATGTATATATGGGGCAGCACTTAAGCTTTGCTAGAGGGAGTGCAAGAGCCAAAGCAAGGAGGGGCTGCTCGGCTGGGTTGTGTGTGTGCAGGTTCTTGATTTCCAATGTGGCTGTGAGTTGAGTCTGTAAGGTGTAGCAGCACTTGAGTTTGTTGTTTTTGGTTTGGACTAGTAGAGAGGTGTGAAGAGCAGCCTTGTGATTTCTTTCTTGGTTACCTTCAGTTGGAAGTTGTTGCAGCCTGCACAGAAGTTACATTTTCAGTTGTCCCAAGTCCCAACTGCTGCTGCAATTTTTGGCTAGCTCTGAAGTCCAGTTTGCATTCTTTTGTAGCTGCTGATCTGCATCTTCTGTTGCTCTTTTTGCCCAGCCTGCAGTATGTAGATTTACAACTCCTAGCAATGCAAGTAGTAACTCTGAACTTAGTGCTCTATCTTTCAGTTGTTCAGCAGCAAGGTAATCAGTGTTGAATATACTTACGCTCTTTGTGCGAGTTGCTAGTTTTAATCTTTTTGGTGAATCTTGAGCAGGAAATTGATAGCCTTGTATCAATTATTGTGTAGTTTCAGATTTTCTTTTTCGGCAGGTGGTCTCTATAGCGATTTCCAGAAAGCTTTAAATCATCTTCTTCATAGCTTTTATAGCTATCGGAGAGTTGATATTTTTGTGGATACTTTGGGGCAAAGTTTTTTTAAAAAAAGGGCACCATTCACCCCCTCTGTTGCCATTTCGATCCTACATTCCTGTTGTCGCAGCTTCAAGTATTAGCGGGCGTAATTTTCTCGGTTGATTTTCTTTGTCGTGAGATAGATGAAGAATGCTTGTTTGGGTGGTTGCTTAGCATTCGGTTTTCACTTTGTTTTGATAAGCTTTCTTCCGTGCAGAGCAGCTAAATATTCACTTTGTTTTTAGTTAGCTATTGACAGAATGCAACAACTAAATCTAGCAGTTTTTGTCGATTTATAGGAGTGACATTTGTCGAGTTCAAGCAAACTCTTTATTCGGTTTTCAGATTTCAGCTTTTCTTTTGCAGATTTCGATTTCAAGAGAGGTTAGGTCTCGATTTCAGCGGTGTGGCAGTAGTGTTTTGTTTTTCAGTTTATGAGCTGAGAGGGAGCAAATAGTCTTGGGTGAAGTACAGCAATTCTAAATATTATGCTTGGTTATGAAATCCTTTACCCCGTTGGTTGCATATGTGTGTATGTTCTGTGGAGTAGCAGTTCTTACTCTCTCTAGTGTTATTTGATTTGCAATTTCCAGAGAGGGCAATCAATTTCTTGGTAGTTCTCATAACTATCAGAGAGTTGTAAATTTTTGTGGATACTTTGGGGGCTAGTTTTAAAAGGCACCATTCACCCCCCCCCTCTGTTGCCATTCCGATCCTACACCATTTCTCAGAGTAACCAAGAAATCTAGCATCCCCTGACATCAAACCCTAGAGATCAACTCATGGACCAAAAAGGCCATGATGAACACAGAGCATAAATGCATCACAGAGGACCTCTGGAAAATAAATGTGATTCAACAACTCACCTCCGCATATTGATTCCATACCATGAATGCTTACAAGAGAGTAATTCTACAAAGGGATTCACCCCATTCAATACATGCTTTGAAAGGGGAATCCACCACCACTAAGCACACACGCACACCCTTCTGGAGCTCTCTCCCCTACTACTTTTCTTGAACCTCAATCCCAGAGAGAGGGGGGAGATGCAAGAACCACAAGCCTCAAACCCTCTCACCCATCCAAGCACACACACGCACTAAGCTCAAACACACTACTTGAGTTCACACAAGAACTATGGAGCACCTTTCTCTCCACCTTGCTGCTGCTCTCACAGGAGACACAAAAGGGAACCTTCGTGCTTCCCTTCTCCCAACAGCAAATCAAGAAGTGGCAGCATACATCCACTCCAAACCTCCTTTCCAAATGAAGCAATAGTCAAAACCCTGGACAAAGTGGAGGGAAACCTCAATTCCACTCCTCTCATTTTCTTGAGTCAAATTACCAAAATGCCCTCAAGCACTTTCCTGGAAGCTTCCGCATCCGATACCTCGACCGTCTGGACCTCGACTCCTCCCTGAGTCTAGTCCCGGTCCGCTCGTCATCGCCCGTCGTGTTCGTCACGGGCAGTTCCGGTTCCTCGTCTCCCGGCTCGCAACCACCTCAGCAGCCTCGATCATCTTCGGCATCTTTGACCGTCTGGACCTCGACACCTCCTGTGCCTAGTCCCGGTCTTCCTCACCTCACCATGACCTAGCTCCGAAGTCCTGCAGTCACACAGACAAGCAAACCGTCACATAGCACCGCACAAAACAGTATAATCAATAAAGGCACAAGTAAAGGTACTCTACCCTTGAATACCCGAAACAAACTCAAACTCACTAAACCGACCGTCAATTACTCATCACAAACATGGGGACACCTCCACATGGTCTCTCACAAGATGCAATCGAATTGAAAACTAAGGCTAGGATTTTTTTGGCTTTGTATATAGGATAAAAAATAAAATCTAATTAAAGATAAAAGATTGATCCTACCAGGTCAACCCAGCGCTATGGCACCAAGATGATATAGGGGTGCCCGATCTTCACGATGTAAGATCTCACTTGAAGGGTAAATATGTGGCTAACCTAAAATCCTATGAATTCTGATAAACAGAAGCACACGATTGTCTATCTCGATTATAGACTCCCACGTAACGGAATTCAACTAACAACATGCTCTAGATCTCTGTCTTGTCACCACACCAAGATAGACTATGTTGCTGGTCTGTGAGGAACAACAAGAACACCGGTAACCAATAATTTAGTGGAATGCTAACTAGTCGGCTTTCCAACTCACTTGGAAGCATACGACATAAACCAAAGAGTAAGAAATTGCTTTGACTAAAAATTAACGTTCGAGGGTTACACCAGATAATGGCCAAGGCTTCATATCCTTGTACAACCTTAGCTGGACTCAAAGTAGGGAAACAATTACAAAACTATTTTAATTCTTAATTTAAACCTAAAGTAATAAGATATGGCTGGCTGGTTGCCTTGGTTTGGGCGCCCATGAGGTGGGCCCCACGTGGTGGCCGGCCCATAAGGGCGGCGCATAACTTCCTTGACAACAGTCCAACTTCTCTTATGACCCAAATATTTGTTTTTAGACCGTTTGAAGCTTCGGCATCGTTATCACCTCAAAACTAAATCAAAACGAATACTAAAACCTAAAATAACCTTAATATGTCTTATTATAGATACAAACCAGCCCATGACATATGGAACTTCGCCAAAAACTCAAACGAACTCAGAATTGAAGACTGGATACAATTGAGCTTTTGAAGTGTAGTCTTCTCCAATCATGAATTTAAAGTTTGAAAACTTGATTCCAGCAACTTAGTAGCTTTTCCTACTGATATAAGTAAAGTGTCATCATCTCCTCCTCTTGGACCTTCTCTTGGTGTGTCGGCCTCCCTCATCTCCTACTTGGTAGCATCAAATTCTCTCTCTCCTAATAACTTGATAATACATAAAGTGGAAGCAATAGGTAACGAATTATCCTTAGAAGAGAAATAAAGAAACCTAGAATTAGATTCATATGTTTAGTGAGTTTCTTTGCTCTAACTCGAGTGATTGGTTTCTTGTACAATTGCTGCAAATCTTAAGCCGTTAGTCCAACATTAGTCTTGTCATTATCATTGTTACTTGAATATGATAATAGATGTGATGATTGTATAGATGAAGTCTTGATAATAGTGATGTCCTCATTACATCAATATGAATCCACTTGGCATAGCTTCATAGGTAGCAAACCACTCGTGGTTCAGGCATATGTGGAAAGTACAAGTTGAATCAAGAATTCAATCATCATCAGTTTTACAATTACTAGCAAAGGCAAAGAGAATATCTCCATTATAATCTTCTTTGGTGATAACAGTGACTCTAGGTTCATCCACTTGTTGATCATTATTGAAATTATTATTCCTCTTCTCCTTATTCTACGACTTCCAGCACTCGGATATGTTATGATCATCCTTCTTGTAATACTGGCATTATTTTTTACTTCTTGATTTAGATCTGCCTCTATAGCTGCTTTTGTTTCTACCTTTTGAATTATCATTTGAACTCTTCTCATATTACATGCTACGAACAGACAAACCTTCTGCATGTGTACTTAAAATTTTACTAGGAACTATAAGTTTTATCTTTTCTTTAGCATACATGGCTTCATAAACTTCACTGAAAGTAAGAGTATCTCGGCTATATAAAATGGTATCTCTAAAAGTAGAGTATGAACTGGGCAGAGAGTATTGTAAAATAAAACCTAAATCTTCACCATCATATTTTACTTCCAGGTCAGCAACAACTTTCTTGAAAGTTGTTAGGTGGTTCAACAATGAGGCTCTCTCTGTCATCTTCTGGGAATAAAGTTTCTGCTTTAAATGCATCTTGTTGGTCAGATTCATGGTCATGCAAATCTGCTCCAGCTTCAACCATAGTACGGCGGCAGTGTTTCCTTCATAACCTTCTGTAAAATATTATTTGATAGATAAATATAAATTTGAGATATGGCTTTACAATCTTTATGTTGCTTCTTATCGGCGGACAGCGTCGCTGGCATCTTGTCGATCCCCAAAAGAGTATCATTCAAATCAAGTTATAATAGAATAGCTCGCATCTTGACTCGCTATAGAGAAAATCTTGTGTTGCGATCCAATAGCGGGAGAGCATACTTCAGAGTTGCCATGTGAAAGAAAAGCCAAAATTTGCTAGTACGGATTCTAGCAAAAAAAACTCGTAAACAGAAATTCCTGGTATGTTTCCTGCTGTTTGGTGTGCTTGGACCGAGGTAGGACCGGACGACATGCTTTGTTGTGCTCGGTTCGCCTGCTGTGGGTCGTATGCAGAAGCAGGCTCCGCGCGGCTTTATTGTGCAGCTCAACTCCAGTTGAGGATTGAATTTGACACCAACTTGGAAATACGTTGTGCTCGGAGACGAAATCGAATCAACGAACGACAACGACGACGGACCGATAGTATTTTTTATGAATTTCTCAGACTCTAGACCCCTGTACTCTGATACCATTTATTATAAATAACATACAGAAAAAATAGAGATGAGAGATACGAATTTTGCATGGAAAACCCTTGTGGGAAAAAAATCACAGATGCTCGAAGGCAAATCATTATAATGAGGAGAGATTACAATTGAGTGCTTGTTTTTCTTATGGGCTACTGGAATACATATATAGGGTGAGGGAATCAAGTCTCACACGGAGAGAAAACCAAACCAAAGTTGGTTGCTACAGATTGATATCACATCTGAAACAACATATGCGTATACCTGTTATGCCACGTCTGGCATAAGACGATAAAGTATGAATTTGGATCAGCTTCAACAATTCATTTATTCTGGGCAGGATATATGATGCATCGGATGCACTTGCCCATTCTTACAATATTCTGAAATCATCCACAATAATCTCATAGTGATGCAAAGTGAGGAAAATAAATAAATCATGCACAAAAGGAAATTAAACAAACCTAAACAAAGCACGGAATCCCCTCGACAATAGCTAAGGAACAACAATTCACACACCTTGCTGCTGCATGCATGGCACAGTTGATCCAAAGAGGCTTTAATTAGTTCTTGGAATCAATCAGAGTGGCAGAGCCCCAGCGAGCAGGAGGAGGATCAACCCGGCGAGAGAGATCACGAGCACGGCCTGCCCCCTTGCCACGGCTGCCGAGGAGATCGAGGGCGACGGAGGGTTGACGGCGGAGCACTGCCTCCTTATCTCGCCCTTCTGGTGCGTCAGCACGTGGATCTTGCCCATGGTGATGAAGGACGTGGTGAAGTCAGCGAAGAACTCATCGGAGGCAGTGGCGTTGGCCTGGCGTTGGACGTAGGCCCTGGTGGTGTCGTCGAGGAGCAGCGCGGCGTCGGTAGAGAGGAGGCCCCTCTGGGCGTAGACGAGGCGGTAGTAGTCGAGGTCGAAGGTGATGGCGCTGGTGGGGTCGAGGTCGACGAGGCTGGAGAGGTTGCCGGGCCTGCACTGGCTGCGGAGCGCCGTCGTGTAGTTGGCGTTGAGCGTGGGGTCGGAGGCGCCGTTCTTGCCGGTGAAGTTGTAGAGGCGCTCCGCGAAGGAGGAGCAGTGCGCCCGCCCGATGGTGTGCGCGCCTTGGCGAAACAAACCAAAATGTTGCCCAATAAGAAGCAGCCCATTTCACTAGCTGCCTAGTTAGCCATGGATGTTGGTTTACAGATGCGGCCGATAACTTTTGATTTTAATATAAGAGTTTATGCGAATAAATCAAATGCCGATAAATCTCTTCAAAAAAGATATCCCGATAAATCGTTTCGAAACGATAACAGAAAATCCGCTTCGATTATTTGTTTGAAGGAAACTATAAATTATAAGTTATAAGCTAAAAATAATAGACCGATGTAGTGGTTTTTTTTGGGTACCTGAGAGGACGACGAGATCCTTGATAGTGAGGTTGAACTTGGCAAACACCGTGATGAGGTCGGTGATGTTTGCGCCAGGCGGAGGAAAGTTCGCAGCCACGTCGCTGGAGACCGACCTGTTCCCGTCCCGTCGCCCGGTAGGAACCGGTATGTACGGCCCTTTTGTCTACAGTACAGGTAGATGCATGCACACATGTATGATACATATGTAATTACGTATCAAATACAGGGATTACAATTTCGGCTAAAATTCATGAAATTTCGGTTTTCTCGGCTAGGTCCGAAAATCTGCCAAAGAGGTGTGTTTTCATTCGAAATTTCAGGTTTAAATAGATTTCATAACTATCACTAGAAAAGAAAGACTAATCTAGCCTAGCGGTGAGGGATGCTGGTGAGTGAGTTTGAGGTACTTGTGAGTTCAAAAACCCTAAAACTTGTATTTTTTTTCTGTTTTTTCATTTCTACTCAAAAATTCAGATCTGAAATTAAAATTTTTGAACAAAATGTTCTAAATTTCTGATTTATCAGCATTCTTAATTATGAGCACTTTTTTTCTGTTTCCCCTAACAAATTCAGATTTGAAATTAAAATTTTCAAACAAAATTTTCCAAAATTTTGGAATTTCGGATTTATCATTGTTCTTAATTGTGAGCACTATTTTTTATGCTTTTCTATTTCCTCTCAAGAATTCAGATTTGTAATTAAAAATTTTCAAATCTTTAGAATTTCAGATTTATCGGTGGGGGTGAATTTTTTTCCGAGGATGTTAACCTGAGCAAACTGATCATTTGACGCATGCATAATTAAGAACGATGATCGATCGAGAGAGGAATATATAAGACGTAGCTTGTTGGAAACTAATAACTAAGTAACTACGGCGTACAAACCAGGCGCACGGCGTCTCGGGCTGCGAGGGCGACGATGTCGGCGCAGGAGACGACGCCGGGGCAGGCTGCTTCGAGCTTGGCCTTGATGGAGTCGATCACGTCGTAGCCCCGGACGCCCTGGTTCAGCGGCGAGTCCTTCTCCGCCGTGTTGTTCGCCGTCGAGTTCAGAAGGATCGACCCCTCGCAACCCTACGCGCGCGTAGCATAGCATAATATGAGGGCTGAGTAGTTAATATTAATTAGCAACTGTAAGCTAGCAGCTGCGTGCTTACTCCGACGAAGCAGTCGACGGAGAAGAGCCTGAGCAGGGGCCCGGCGAGGTCAGGCGACTTGGCTAGGATGGAGGTCATCTCCTTGAGCACGATGTCCTCCGCTTGGGGGCACGTCTTGTTGTACGCCCCAAACTCCACATGAGCCTCCGTCGTCGTCGACCAACCAAAGACGACAAGGAGCTGTACTGCCACTGCAGCTACTGCAATGTTGGAGCTGCAGCACGGCCGGGCAAGAGCTGATCTCATCTTCTTGCTTATATTCTTTTCTTCAATGGCGCAGTAGACTGCAGGTAGATAGACGGTGAGCGAGACGAGACCTTCAATTTGCGGCCGGTGCCGGTATAAATAGACGCAGCCAGCCAGCCAGCGATGCAGCTGCCGTCTGAACAATCTTATCCAGATCAATTTTGATCGAGTCGTAGCTGCTCAATTACTGCTCAATCTTAACTGCAACCATACATACAGAATGCTCGTTCACACCATATTTACATATATAATTGTTGAAAAGAAACTGAACGGCATCGTAGTTCTTAGCAGCAAAGGACGAAGTACGTACTACTTGGATCGGTACTGGTACGTACGTACGTACTTCCGTTGGTTTCTGTACTCTTGCGCTTGTACTGCTACTAGATATATAGGCTGCTAGGTAGGGGACGAGGAGATCAATGTCAACCGCTCAAAATAGATTACACGTGGAGATAATGTTGTTTATCTGACTATATGTAATTGACCAATGTCCGATTAACAAAAGGATATGGTCAGCTCCCATCCATTTCAAACCTGCAGCTTATTTATATCATCGATCAGTGAGTGAAAGGCTTGTGATTCAGGCATCTTTTCCCTCGGCCGCTAAAGTTTCACTATAAGCTGGCCAAGGTCGGACGTCCTTTCCGAGTCGATGAAAGCAACTTAATTGTTAGATTTCTCTGTGGCTTTTCCCCGCGCGCGAATTCGGGATTGCTCCAGAGCACAAGGCCTTATTAGATGAAGCCAGTGCCTTCAGTCCCTAGTTTATGCTAATTTTATTGTGACTTCATTTAGTAACCCTATATAACCTGATTACGCAGGCGTAGGAAATGGAAGAGTCTGTGGCACTGTCACCGAAGAGCATCTACTACTGCAGAAAATATTATCACAAACAGTTTCATTAGCTGTATAAATTTATAGATCAATAATAACATAAGGTCATGCAAATATTACAAACGATTTCGACTATAAACCGTCTGTGATATGAAACTATCACACACAATTTTCAGTAGAAACTGTCTGTGATATAAGTATCACGGACAGTTCTAACTATAAATCGTTTGTAATATAGAACTATCACAGATGGTTTATAGTTGGAACCGTCTGTAATACAATATATGTTGCAAATAATGCATAGAACAATAGAGATAAGAGACACGAATTTTTACATAGAAAAACCGTTGCGGAAAAAATCACGAACGCTCGAAGGTAAATCACTATAATGAGAAGATATTACAATGGAGCGTTTCTTATGGGGCACCTCTTCTTATGGACTACAGGAAAACATATATAATGCGAGGGAAAAGAGTTCTATACGGAGATGAAATTGAATCAGAGTCAATTGTCACAGATTGATACCACGTCTGATACAAACTGTGCATACACTTGTCATACCACGTCTAGCATGAGGCGATGAAGTGTCCTATACGGACACGGTACGAATTCGGATTAGCTTTTCAACAATATCCACCTTAAACTGAATTTCCTTCAGTAGTCGAAGAATATGCTAAACCCCTCTAATAAAATCAGCATGAACATCTTGATCGCCGAAAGTCCAAAGAACTAGTGAGTAATAACAACTAAGTCTGAGCAAAACTCAAACTTAGATGTAGAAACTGATTTTGTCAACATATCAGCTGGATTATCATGAGTACTTATCTTGCAAAACTTAATATCATCTTGAGTAATGATACCTCAAATGTAGTGATACCTGATATCAATGTGTTTTATTCTCTCATGGAATATTTCATCTTTTATAAAACAAATAGCACTCTGACTATTACAAAATATTGTAGTACAAGATGTATTTTCACAAAGCTCAGTAAATAAACCTCTTAACCAAATAGTTTCTTTGCAAGATTCAAAAAATAGCCATATACTCAGCTTCTGTAGTAGACAAGGCAAGGGTAACTTGCAAACTCGCTTTCCAGCTTACGGCACACCCTCTAACAGTGAACACATAACCAGTGAGAGAGAGCTTATTTTATCTAAATCTCCAGCAAAACCAGAATCCACATAACCAACGAGTCCATCTCTTGTCCTCTCAAACTGTAAATAAGCATTGGATGTTCCCCGCAGATATCTGAAAATCTATTAAACCAATTTTCAATGCTCTTTTTCAGGATTAACTATGTATCTACTAACCACACTTAATGATTAAGATAAATTGAGGAGAAAATATACCATGGCATATATAAGCGAACCAACTGCACTCGCATATGGAACTTTAGATATGTACTTAATTTCATCATTAGATTGTAGATATGAAGCTGAAGAAAGTCTAAAATATGCAGCAAAAAGAGTATTTATAGGTTTGGCCTTATGCATGTTGAAACGATGAAGAACTTTATTAATATACCCTTTTTGACTTAGATATAATATGCTAAATTGTTTGTCTCTAATGATTTTCATATCAAGAATCTTCTTTACTACACCGAAATTTTTTATCTCAAATTCACTGCTTAATTGTGCCTTTAACTTTGAAATTTCAGCCTTGTCTTTTGCAGCAATCAACATATCATCAACATATATGAGCAAATAAATAGTAGAACCATTTTCAATCTTCAAATAAACACAGCTGTCAAAAATGGATCTTTTAAAATCCTGAGATATCATAAAGGAGTCAAATCTCTTATACCATTGTCTAGGTGACTATCTCAAACTATAGAGAGATTTTTTCAATTTGCAAGCAAAATTCTCTTTTTCCGGAATAACAAAACTCTCCGGTTACTCCATATAAATATCTTTTTCTAATTTTCCATGTAAGAATGCGGTTTTCACATCTAATTGTTCAAGTTCATAATCATACATAGCCACAATGCTTGCTTTGTACCTAATCTCTTCGGTTGGTGAAGCGCATTCTTTTTTCTTGAAAATCCATTTACAGCGAATATGTTTCTTCTCAAATTGTAACTTGACCAGCCATCTCATCATACATGGCAGCCATCTATCTTTCTGAATCACTAGAAAATATTGTTTCTGAATAAGATGAACGTTCTGCAGTATCTTCAATTTCTTCTGCTATATTTAAACAATAAGCCACAATATTGGCTTCTTCAATCAATCTCTTAGGAGCTGGAATGTTCGTTTTTTCCTATTAACTACAATCGAATGTTGTATTGGTGGTGCAACCATAGGAACTTCTAGAATATTTTTCTTGTTGATTTCTAATGTAAATTCTGAATCAATAATATGCTCCACCTGCATACTTAATTGCTTCTCAGCGAAAACATCAATAGATGGTTTATCATGCAACATAGCAGTTTCATCAAAAATAACATCTCTGCTAATAGTCACCTTTCTAGTTTCAGGATTTCACAATTTATATTCTATCATACCAATTTTATAACCAAGAAAAATGTACTTAGCTGTTTTAGGTTCTAATTTACCATTGTTGACATGGGCATAAGCAGAAAAACTAAATATTCTCAAGTTTAAATAATCTGCTGAAGAGTAAGACCATACCTTAATTTGAGTCTTCTTATCAATAGCCAAATTTGGTGATCGATTAATCAAATGACAAGCAGTGGAAGCGGCTTCAGTCCAATAACTCTTAGATAATCTAGAGTTTGATAACATGCAACGTACCTTCTTCATGATGGTTCTGTTAATCCGTTCGATCACACCATTTTGTTGAGGAGTGCCTAAAATAATACAATATCTCACAATATATTCTGACTTGTATAAAGCTTTAAATTATGGTATAATGTCTCACAATACATTCTAACTTTTATAAAGCTTCAAATTCTTTTAAACAAGAGTCCAAGCCATTGTCGGTATGAAGCTTCTTGACATGCTTGCCGGCTTGTCTTTCAATCATAATCTTCGACTCCTTAAATGTGTTGAATACATTCAATTTATGTTTGATGAAGTATGTCCAAACTTTTCTTGATTAATCATCAATAATGGTCAACATGTAACTTGCACCTCCAAGTGATGGAACGCGGGATTCTCCCTACAAATTACAGTGAATATAATTTATTATGCCTTTTGCAGAGTGAGTTGTAGTGCTGAATTTCACCATCTTTTGCTTGCTGAAGGTACAATATTCGTAAAACTTCAACTTGTCGATACTTTTATCATCAAGAAATCCTTTTTTGCATAATTCTATCATTCCAGCTTGACCAATATGCCCCAGATGTATATGTCAAAGATTAGTATCATCAGAATCGAATTTTTTATTTGAGACAACAGCAATATTACTTGAAATTATAGTGCCTCGCAGATGATATAAGTTAGCAACTTTTATATCACCTTTCATCACAATAAGAGAACCTTTGGTGACTTTCAAAACTCCACCTCTACTAGAATACTTGTACCTTTCAGCATCAAGAGTACTCAATGATATAAGATTTTTCTTCAAATTCAGAATATGATGAACATCCGACAAAGTTCTGATGGTGCCATCAAATATCTTGATCTAGATAGAACCAATGCCTGCAACCTTGCATGGTGTATTATCACCCATCAATATGGATCCACTTGGCGTAACTTCATAGGTAACGAACCACTCGTAGTTCGGACTCATGGGGAAAATATAGGCTGAATCAAGAATCTATTTATCGTCGGTTTTGCAATTACCAGCAAAGGCAATGAGAACATATTTATTAGAACCTTCTTTGGTGACAGCGGTGGCTTTAGATTCATCTTTTTGTTGATCATTTTTGAAATTATTATTTCTCTTCTCCTTATTCTGCAACTTTCAGAACTCGGATATGTCATGACCATCCTTCTTGCAATATTTGTATGAATTCATATTCCTGGATTTAGATCTGCCTCTATCTGTTTTTTCTTCTGCCTCTTGAATTATCATTTGAACCCTTCTCATATTGTCTACTGCGGACAGACAAACATTCTGCATGCGTAATTGAACTTTTACTGGGAACCATAAGTTTTATTTTTTCTTTAGCATGCAGAGCTTTATAAACTTCACTGAGAGTAAGAGTATCTCGACTATATAGAATAGTATCTCTAAAAGTGGAATACGAATTGGGTAAAGAGCATAGCAAAATAAGACCCAAATCTTCATCATCATATTTTACCTCTACATACTCAAGGTCGGCAACAACTTCCTTGAAACTATTAGGTTGTTCAGCAATGAGGCTCCCTCCACTATATTGTATGAATAAAGCTTCGGCTTCAAATATATCTTGCTAGTCAGATTCTTGGTTATACAAATCTACTCCAGCTTTAGCCATAATGCGGCGGCGGATGTCTCCTTCATAACCTCCTATAAACTATTATTTGATAAATGAGAATTTGAGATAAGATCTTACAATCTTTACATTGTTTCTCATCGGCGGACAGTGTCGCTGACATCTTATCGATCCTCGAAAGTGCATCATCTAAATCAAATTATGATAAAACAGCTCGCATCTTGACTTATCATAGAGAAAACCTTGTATCGCGATCCAACAACGGAAGATCATACTTCAAAGTCGCTATGCAGAAGAAAACCAAATTTTTTGCTAGTACAAAACCTTACAAAAATCTAGCAGTCAAAAAATCTTGGTACGCTTCTGTGTGCATATAGCAGTTTTATTCTCTCTCCTTTGCTTGTGCTGTCGCTTCTCAACTAGCTGTTCGTGATGTTGCTTGGACTAGGTAGCAAAGGGCAATGGGACGTTGGCTTCAGTTTGCACGGACGAGGCAACCGAAAGGAGTCGCTTTTGCCTGTGGAAGCTTCTTGTTGTGACGCGAACAGCTAGAGCGAGACGCACTGCTTTTGAGGAGGATGGAGACACGCTGTGTTCAAGGCTGTAAGTTGGAGAAGAAATCGATCCCGCCTTGGATTCAATGAATGACAATGAAGCTGGACCGATAGAATTTTTTTTTCTCTCCCTCAAATTTCTTAGACTCTAAATCTTTGTGCTCTGATACCACTTGATGTAAATAATGCACAGAACAATAGAGACAAGATGCATGAATTTTTATGTGAAAAACCCTTGCAGAAAAAACTACAGACACTCGAAAGCAAATTATTATAATAAGGAGAGATTACAATAGAGCGTTTCTCATGGGGCAACTTTTGAGTTGATAAGTGTCCCATACGGAGAGGAAACCGAATTAGAGTTGGTTGCTATAGATTGATACCACGTCTGATGTAACTGTACATACACCTGTCATGCCACGTCTAGCATAAGCCGATGAAGTGTCCTACATGGACATGATACAAATTTGAATCAGCTTTTCAACAATATATATCACAGACGGTTTTAACTAAAAACTATCACAGACGGTTTTAACTGAAAATCGTCTGTGATAATCAATATCACTGATGGTTTATAGTTGAAACCGTTTGTGATATTCATTTCTATTGTATATCTATTTCTGTTTGTTGGCTAGCCTCAGCAAATGCTAGACATGCCCTTTGAAACAAGCAGATCAACACAGTATACATCCAATTCACATTCATTTGTTTTAGAAACAAGAATATCTATTTCATAAATCAATTAACCAAAATAAAATAAATCATCCTTTAACAAATACACACATATACAATTAAGGTCAATTTTATTCCAATCAAATTCATTCTACATTATAAAACGGTCCATCTGATTTTATGACTTTAGACATCAAGAAGTACACACACTCTTCTCGAATTTTTGCGAGGTGGGTCTGTTCTAATGCAGTTTGTAGCAATGGACGTAACCTGTCGGTAGAAATATCAATATCGTGTATACATATGTAACTAGATAAGTATGAAATAATTATTGCAAGATTGATAAACCTGAGGATCATTGGTCTTTGAGGAATCGAGAAGTAGTTGCATGTGGCGGCAAACATAGCATCCACGGGTGTTGCCCGACGGCTGCTGGTGGCACTACAAAAATAGAATTTATTAATTCGAGAGGCATTACTACGAAGTGTTACATATATAGGATTAATGTGTTGTAACATCCCAATTTTTGCATTTATTTTGAAGAAATAGTTTTAAATTAATAATTTCCAATTATCTGGAATTTTTTGAAGTTAAAGTTTCTGTTGAAAAGAAAATTTAATATCAAAATAAGTTGGAAATATTTTTAATATGTTTAAAACATTATCAGTGAATTATGTGAATTTTTCTGGAATTTTTGGAATTTATTTGGTATTTTTCTGAGTATTTTAAAGTCTCCTAATGATTTCTGAAATATATATAAAAGATTTAAATATCAAAATCTCCCTCGGTGACACTTGTCATGCATCAGAGCCATTCCTCCCGCCCGAGTTAATCCCGCCGTCTCGCCTCATCCCGCCTCCTCTCTCTCGCAACGCCAAGTGTCGCGCATCCGCAGCAGACCGGCCATCCCAAATTAATACTCAAAGGATTAATCATCCTTATTGGGTAGGTTGATCCTCCCGCCCGATCGTTACCGCCGCCGCTCTCTTCCTCCCGCTCCTCGGCGCGTTCGAGCCCCGCTCCGCGCGCGAGGTTGAGTTTCTTTTTTTCGATTTGCGCCGACAAGCGGCCCCACCTGTCATAGACCGGTCTGTGTGGACTCACTGCCAGCGGGTCCCACCTGTCAAAGCCGTCGTTCCCGCGCGTGTCGTCATCTTGACCGTTCATGAATGCCGTATTAAATCGCAGCCGCCCGTTGCCACTTAGTACACCCCATCGGCTCAGATCTAACCTGTGTTGTCGGATTGAATCTCGATCGTTCCCTTTCACTTACCCCTTCGCCCGTGATCCAGCGGCCCCGATCTTTTCCTTATGCCACACGTCACTAATCCAACCGTCGCCTGATTTCCTTCTCTTTTTCTTCTCTCACTGACGCGCGGGCCCCGCCTGTCAGGTCCTCCGTCCCCGATTGTCTTCCTTCTTCCTCGCGCGATCACCGCCGCTGCCGCCGCCATTGATTAGAAAACCGAAGCTTTGAAAGCTTCGGTTTCTTGCCGATTTATTTCCCCACACCATTGCGCATTCAAATTAACGCCTCCCCGCACCCCTCTGAGGCATAATCACTCCTAATTGCGGCCGTTATCACCTTCGCGTTAATCTTCCCCGTCCGTTGCACTCCGGCGGACTTCGCGCGACCGTTACACCCCTCCCCGGCCTATAAAACCCGCACCCCGAGGTCCCTCTACCGCTGCCGCTCCTCCCTCACCTCTCAAGCGAATCACCCGGCGCGAGCCCTTCCTACGCCCGATTTCTTCCCGCGGCTTCAAATACTCCGGCGAGCAATTCCGCCGCCTCGGGCTTCCTCATTCCTCGCCGACGCCTTCCCGACGTTCTTTGGTGCCAAGGCGATTCCGGCGACCCCTTCCCGAAGCTGCTGCATCGGATCTCCTCCGCCGCCGTGAGGTTCCTCTCCGACCGCCGCCCCTTCTCGCCGATTCTTCCCTCCGGTCACCCTCGGCCTCCGCGCAAGGTACCAATGCATTCCCTGCATCCTCCTCTTCATTTTGGTACCCTTGGCGGCGCGCCAATCACCGAGCTCGGCGACCCTCGGTCCCTGTGCGCCACCACCGCCGCCACCCGTCGGCCGTCGGGTGAGGTGGCGGCGGCGTGGCGGCGATCGGCGCCACGTCGGCGCCACCCGGCGCCTCCGCCACCTCGCGCGCGCGCGCCACGTCGGCAAAAAGCGATGGCGTGGCGACCACGCGGCGACCACGCGTCGACCACGTGTGTGCCACGTTGCCGCCGGGCCTCCGCAGATAATCCTCAAGAGGATTACCTACCCATTAAGGGTAGGCAGTGCCTCCCCGCTCACTTGGCTAGCGCCGCTCTCTTCCCCCTCCCACTCCCTCGGCGCGCGTTCGAGCCCCGCTCCGCGCGCTGAGGTTGAGTTTTCTCCGTTTTAATCCACGCTGACAGGTAGGCCCCACCGTCAGCGACCACCCCTCTGAGCTAGCCACTGACAAGTGGGTCCCGAGTCCATGGGTCCCATATGTCGAGACTCATTTTAAATGAAATTTCTGACCAGTGGACCCCACATGTCAGAGATTTCCGAATTTCTGGATTTATTCAAATCTGAGATTTTCAAATAGCCATATCTTTCTCATTTTAGCTCCAAATTGGTCCATTCAAATTTCTAAATTCATCTAAAATTTCAATCTTTCATTTGGTATATTTATTTTCAATTTTTGAATTTTTATTTTATTTTATTTATTTGGAATTCTCGATTTACGTGTAGAGACCGATTTGTCCGAGCAACCTCAAGAGCAAGTTGTGGAAGATTTCAACCAGACACAGGAAGGCAAGTCTCCTTTGACCATTTTGCTCCTATGTTTTGCAAGTTTCCTTTGATCAACTTGCTCCAATGATTTATAAAATGAGTAGGTAGTTATTTTAAAATTAATGCATGCTTATGTTATATCAAGTGATAATTTGATTTAGAAAATTTAGTTAAATACCCAATTTGCTATACCTTCCATTGAAAATTGTTTATCTTGTACCATTGTCAACTTAGGATATCCCTTTGACTCAATAATGAGTTAGTGTTACAATTGTTGAATGTTTAAATACTAGCAAATGCTTAGCGTAGCAAATTAATGTATTAATACTCAAATGAGTAGCATGATTATCAGATGTTTTGATGAATGATTTGTTTGAACATTGGTAATGGATGTTACCATTGTTAAAAGTTTTGTTTGAAAAGTGGTAATGGGTGTTATCACTGATAATTTAAAAGTAAAAAAAAAATGGATTTCAAAGGGAAAAGTTGACAAGGGTGGATGGAAGGTTTGGCTGGTGCAGTTAGCACGAGAATTGTTGGGTTTGTGAATGAGCCACCCTGGTCGTTTAAGGACCGACGCTTGTGTTTGTCCAAACTAAGCAAAACAGTACAACCACAAGTCTATATGGGTACGACCTAGCTAACTACCCTATAATAGTGTAGTTTAGATATCACCAGTGGTGTATTGAGTGCCAGGGTGTACTGGTTACTCATAGTGAGGGACAGGGTTTCTTGTACTCATATGGCGCAAGAGGGGCTCCAACTCGTGGATTCGAGTTGTGGTGAAACCTTAGCGGGTGGTATTTAAACTATACTGGAGTAGGCGAAAGGCTTTGTGATAATTTATCTGGGTCTCATGCCAAAGGAAGCGTGTTGACTATTAAGATAATTAATCTCTTGTGGGTAAAGTGTACAACCTCTGCAGAATAAAACTATTCGAATAGCCGTGCCCACGGTCAAGGGCGAGCAAGGAATGCATTCACATGGTAGAAGTTTTGGTTTTGATTTCAAAACAAAATAAGTTGGAGAAAAACTCGGGAGTAGTATAACTCTCGTGATGTTCAGATCAGGGGATGTAACCTGAGGTTTTGAAAATTGGCTGTGATGGCCTGAGATATTAGTGTTGGTAGTTTAACCTTCACTAAAGCACTTATCCAATTTCGTTTATTAAAAACAAGTTGTTTACAAAATGGCTTTTAAAGTAATTATGTAGATTTGAAATAAAATGCTGATGTTGCAAATAAACCATATAACCTTCCTTTGTGAAACCTTACATCTATGCATTTTCCCAAGACTTGCGGAGTACATTTTTGTACTCACCTGTTGCTCTATAAATATAAAAACAGAGAATGGAGAAGATCAAGCTGGAGAGTATGACTTCTGCGAATGTGGATGCGGTGGTTTATTCCGGATGCCTAGGATTCGTTTCCCACCAATTGCTGTGGCGATTGATGGGTCGATCAAGTTATCTTTGCTTCCATTGTGTTTATTTTTGCTTGCGGTTCTGTGAACCTTAGTAAGGCAATGGCCTTTGTAAAACTTCAGTCATTATTGTAATAAAGCGTTGTTGGCAATATATCATCTTTTCTGTTTGAACTGTGTGTACTAGCATTGATCTCTGGGACTAGTACAGTAATACACAAGGGGTCTGCAGGAGTTTCTACTCCGGTCTCACGTAGTGGTATCGAGCCATCTTGATATAGAAACGAGCCCTAGGTTTTGGGAAGCTTTAAGGATTTATATTTAATAAAAATTTATGTACAAAAATATAAGTTTCTTTTGCTTCTACTCTTTCCTTACTTAGTATCTTGTTCTTGTCCTACTCTCATTATTTAAAAATCTTTACTAATCTCTCCTTATTCTCAAACTTATAGATGGCAGGTTCTTCGTCGTCTTCACCCGTGGGATCACCATTCTCATGGCGAGAGTGAGGAGCTTTGCGACTCTTCTCGACGATTAATGCAGCATCGAAATATAATCAACACCCATTTTCAGAGGGCGGAACACTAGAGTGATGACTATGGATTCATGGACCATGGAAGTATTCATCTATGCTCGGATGGGCAGCTTAACCCCGTCTCATCGCAGATTGAGCACCCTCGGACCCATTTGTGGACGCTATCCAAGATGCAGCCAAGATGGCGATAGCGAGTTGTGCAGAGGCACAAAGGGAGTTCGACGATCGCCCTTCTCGCTTCTTTCCGACTACGAGCGGGACAAACTCACCCGAGGCTTTCGGATCGTGGTGGGCGACCCACGCTGTCTCATCAGTGCGTTCACCCAAGCATCGACCGCGACTTACGC
This sequence comes from Melocanna baccifera, assembly GCA_036346265.1. Taxonomy (NCBI): domain Eukaryota; kingdom Viridiplantae; phylum Streptophyta; class Magnoliopsida; order Poales; family Poaceae; genus Melocanna; species Melocanna baccifera. Next base: position 773,128 of record CM070696.1, read on the forward strand.
GAGCTCGGCGGGAGATAGGACTTCTCCGAATGCTTCGGCGTCGAGCTACAACCACTCCGACACTCTCCGAGCACACCGCTGCTGCGAGTCGACCGCCCCGCCGACGCCAGATGCAGCGAGGACAAGTCGCCGAGGCAGAGGTGGAGCGTCTTCGAGCTGCCACCACTACACCGACTCCACCAGCTCCTGTTGCTGCTCCAGTCAGACTCTCAGGACCTCGCACTAGGCTCACGGCAAGGAAGAGTGTGCGACGCCCGATCGCTACCCGACCTAGACATTGACGGATCCACCAAGGGCGCCGGCGCTCCGTTCGGATCACCTACTTTCAGCGAGCCGATCACGGTCGCGTTCGCGAACAACTGCCGTGATTGTGGGCGAGAGTCACTCGTCGGACTCGAGAGGAGGATCCCGAGGAGGAGCGAGAGGAGCGTATCATCGTTGAGGACAATTAGATGTTAGATAGACTACCCTTTTTCAGTCGTTTATCGATACTAGAACGCTTTTATAATGATATGATGTAATAAAATGGATTGTACCGAGCCTTGTGCATTTGTGGTACAACCATTTCAAAAGTTAATTTGAATTTCAAAAGTTGAGTTTTCTCAATCTGTTGTGTTGATCTTGTGTGTGGTTTTGGGATGATAAAATTGCCCGTCTCTCATCTATGCTTTCCTCTCTTTTCAGTACTTTTCTTGATGGAGCTTGGATGGTGAACACAAGAAGCAACATCAACAACAACCCAGCGCCAACAACAATGAAGCCCCAATTCCACCTCCGCCACCCAAGCTCCCAATATGGAACAAATGATGGCCATGCAATTACAACTTCTTGAGCTTTGGCCCAAAATCAAGTCAATCAAGCTCAGCAAGTACCTATTCACCCACCGCATCTAAGCTCGGGAATTTATGAGGACCCGACCCCGACCTTCGCAGATCTCGCCGATCCGTTGGAAGCGGATGATTGGATTAAGGAAGTGGAAAGGAAGCTGAATCTAGCTCAATGTGCTGAACATGAGAAGGTTATATATGCTGCTCATCAACTCCAAGGAGTTGCTGCCAATTGGTGGGACAATTCTTTGCAGCACACCGGGATGCCCGAACATTGGTTGGGCGGAATTTTGGAAGCCTTCCGTAATGCTCATATTCCTATGAGTATTATGGAAATGAAGAGGAAGGAGTTCCATCATTTACTGCAGGAAACCCGAGCGTTTCGCTTATTTAAGCAAATTCATTCACTATCTAGATATGCCCCGAGAAGATGTGGCGATCGATGCCGCAAAGATTTGGAGGTTCATGGGAGGATAGACCCCAATCTTAAGGTTCAATTAGTCTCCAATGACTACCCTACTTTTCAACATCTAGTGAATAAAGCTTTATTGCAAGAAGATGCTCAACGCCAACTCTTCGACTCCGGAAGAGGAAGTTCCAAGCTCGGCGATCATGCGGCGGTTCACGATTCACGCCACCACAAGTACAACCGACCTCCGGTACATAGTCATACAAGGATACCGATTTCGCACCTCGTCCTTTACCTCAAGCTCCTAGAACGAAATGCAGCCCAAGCGCAAAAGCGAAATATAGCTGCGGGAGTGCAATGCTACAATTGCAAGAATATGGGACACTATGCCAAGAATCGTCCACGAAACGTCAGCGGTAACCGGTTCGTTTCAATCTTGACCCTACACCAGCAAGAGCTCCAACCAATGGTCAAGGTCGTGGAAGCCCTCAAACTCCCAAGACTCCACGAACATTAATCGAGGGCGTATCAACCATGTTACCGCAGAGGCGCGGAATATGCACGGGCGTAGTTCGGTAAGTTTCTAGTGAACTCAGTACCAGCAATTATATTATTTGATTCTGGAGCTACACATTCTTTCGTAACAAAGGTTTTTGTTGAAAAGAATAATTGAAAAATTTGTTTGCTAAAGGACCTTATGATAGTCCAATCCTCGAAAAGAATTGAGGACTAATTTGGTTAGCCCTAGTGCAACCATAATTATAAATGGAGTAAAGTTCCTAGCGAACCTTATTATAATAGACTCGATGGCATAGATATAATACTTGGTATGGATTGGTTGATCAAGTATAAAGGATGATAGATTGTGCCAATCGTGCCATTATCCTTACCAATTCGATGGAATTCGGATAAGACATGAGGCGATTATGCACTCAAAGAAGGACGATATGTTAACCACCTAAAAGGGAAAAGTTTGGAAGATGTGTCGATAGTCCGCGAGTACCGGATGTTTTCACGAAGATTTGCCAGATTACCACCAGATCGAGAAGTTGAATTTGTTATAAATCGGTGCACAGTGCAGCTCAATATCAAAAGACCCTATCGGATGTCGGTGATGATTTGGCGAAGTCAAGAGGCGATTCAAGAATTGTATGAGAAAGGATTCATCGGACCAAGTTCTTCGCCTTGGGGAGCCCAGTGCTCTAGTAAAGAAGAAGGATGGTAGTCAACGGATGTGCGTTGATTATCGAGCTTTAAATGAAGGCACTATAAAGAATAAGTATCCCTTACCTCGGATCGATGATTTGTTTGACCAACTCATAGGATCAAGTGTCTTTTCCAAGATTGATCTTGGTCGAGGATATCATCGATTGAAGATTAGAACGAAGATATACCAAAGACACCTTACGCCACAAGATATGGATTATATGAGTATACGGTGATGTCTTTTGGTCCGACAAATGCAGGCATACTTCATGAACTTGATGAATAAAGTCTTCATGGATTATTTAGATAAGTTTGTTGTTGTTTTCATAGATGATATTCTTATCTATTCAAGAATAATAAAGAACATGAAGGTCATCTAAGGATAGTGTTGCAAAGACTCGTGAACATCGATTATATGCCAAATTTAGCAAATGTGCATTTTGGTTAAAAGAAATTGAGTTTTTGGGACATGTGATATCAGCGAGAAGGAGTATCTGTAGATCCCGGAAAAGTTAAGGATGTATTAAATTGGACTCCACCCAAGGCGATGAACAGAGATCCAAGTTTTCGGGATTAGCAGTTACTATCGTCGATTTATTGAAGGCTTTTCCAAGATTGCGGACCTTTAACCCAGTGTTAAAGAAGGAGAAGAAATTTGAATGGAGTAAATCTGTGAGGATAGTTTTCAAGAATTAAAGAAAAGGTTAACTTCAGACCGGTTACGAGGTTACCCGATATTCGAAAAGATTTTGAGATATTTTGTGATGCTTCAAAACAAGGTCTTGGTTGTGTACTAATGCAAGAAGGAAGGGTGGTAGCTTATGCATCAAGGCGATTAAGACCGCATGAAGAAAATTATCCCACTCATGATTTAGAACTAGTCTTTGTTGTGCATGCTCTAAAGTTATGGAGGCATTACTTAATCGATGTCGGTGTGAGATATATACAGATCATAAAAGTTTAAAGTATATATTCACTCACTGACCTTAATATGAGACAAAGAAGATGGCTCGAATTGATAAAGGATTATGATGTGGGAATACACTATCATCCCTAAAAGCTAATGTGGTAGCCGATGCTTTGAGTCGAAAGAGTCATATGAATAATCTGTCAATTCGGATAAGCGATTAACCCTCCATGAGGAATTCCAAAGATTAAATTTGGAAATAGTTAACGAAGGTATTCTGTCTGCATTGAAGGTTCATCCTACCTTGGAAGATCAAATAAAGGCAGCCCAACGAGAGGATGAATACGTTAAAGAAATTAAAGAGAATATGAAGAAAGGTAAATCGCTTGGATTTTCAGAAGATGAAGAAGGGACTCTTTGGTTTGGAAAGAGAATACTAGTACCCGAGAAAAAGGAAATAAAAGATTTAATCTTAAAAGAAGCTCATGAATCAGGATATTCAATTCATCCTGGAAGTACAAAAATGTATCAGGATTTAAAGGAAAGTTCTTGGTGGAACAATATGAAAAGGGAAATTGCAGAATATGTAGCCTTGTGTGATATATGTCAAAGAGTTAAAGCGAGCATCAAAGACTCTGCGGTCTTTTGCAACCTCTGCATATACCGAATGGAAATGGGAGGAAATTGGAATGGATTTCATAACAGACTACCAAGAACCAAGTTAGGTTATGACTCAATTTGGGTTATAGTTGACCGTTTAACAAAAGTCGCTCATTTTATACCAGTGAAGACTACATATTCGGGAGATAGATTGGCAGAGCTTTATATGTCAAAAATTGTGTGTTTGCATGGAGTTCCAAAGAGGATAGTGTCAGATAGAGGAACACAATTTACCTCAAGATTTTGGCAGAAGCTTCATGAAGCTTTGGGCACCAATTTAAATTTCAGTACTGCTTATCATCCTCAAACAGATGGTCGATGAGCGGTAAATCAGATATTGGAAGATATGCTGAGAGCATGTGCTTTAGCCAATAAAGCCAGTTGGGATAAAAGTTTGCCCTATGCGGAATTTTCATATAATAATAGTTATCAATCTAGTCTGAAGATGTCTCCGTTTGAAGCCTTGTATGGCAGAAAATGTAGAACACCGTTATATTGGTCAGAGACCGGAGAGAGTCAAGTATTCGGACCGGATGTCTTAAAGTTAGCGGAAGATCAAGTTCGCTTAATCCGAGACCGATTGAAAACAGCACAGACCAGACAAAAGAGTTATGCTGATAATCGTCGAAGAATGTTGGAATTTACGCCAGGCGATCATGTGTATCTGAAAGTTTCACCTATGAAAGGGATGCGTCGATTCAAAGTCAGTGGTAAGCTTGCCCCAAGGTATATTGGACCATTTCTAATTATAGCAAGAAGAGGTGAAGTCGCTTATCAGCTAGAACTTCCTCCTCAGTTGTCAGGTGTACATGATGTATTTCATGTATCACAGTTGAAAAAGTGTTTGAGAGTACCAGAGGAGTTGATACCTTTTGAGGATGTTGATTTAAAAGAGGACTTGACATATTCAGAATTTCCTGTCAAGATTTTGGAAGAGGCAGAGCGTTGCACAAGAAACAAGACTATCAAATTCTGTAAAGTGCAATGGAGCAACCGTCCAGAGTCAGAAGCAACCTGGGAACGAGAAGAGGATCTTGACGAGTTTCCTAATCTATTTCTCAGTTCATCCGAATCTCGGGGTCGAGATTCCTTCTAAGGGGGGTAGGTTTGTAACATCCCAATTTTTGCATTTATTTTGAAGAAATAGTTTTAAATTAATAATTTCCAATTATCTGGAATTTTCTCAAGTTAAAGTTTCATTGAAAAGAAAATTTAATATCAAAATAAGTTGGAAATATTTTTAATATGTTTAAAACATTATCGTGAATTATGTGAATTTTTCTGGAATTTTTGGAATTTATTTGGTATTTTTAGTATTTTAAAGTCTCCTAATGATTTCAAATATATATAAAAGATTTAAATATCAAAATCTCCTCGGTGACACTTGTCATGCATCAGAGCCATTCCTCCCGGCCCGAGTTAATCCCGCCGTCTCGCCTCATCCCGCCTCCCTCTCTCGCAACGCCAAGTGTCGCGCATCCGTGTGACGGCCGGCCATCCCAAATGATTAATACTCAAAAGGATTAATCATCCTTATTGGGTAGGTTGATCCTCCCCGCCCGACTGGTTACCGCCGCCCGCTCTCTTCCTTCCCCCGCTCCCTCGGCGCGCGTTCGAGCCCCGCTCCGCGCGCGAGGTTGAGTTTCTTTTTTTCGATTTGCGCTGACAAGCGAGCCCCACTGTCATAGACCGGTGCGTGTGGACTCACCGCCGCCGGTCCCACTCGTCAAAGCCGTCGTTCCCGACGCGTGTCGTCATCTTGACCGTTCATGAATGCCGTATTAAATCGCAGCCGCCCGTTGCCACTTAGTACACCCCATCGGCTCAGATCTAACCTGTGTTGTCGGATTGAATCTCGATCGTTCCCTTTCACTTACCCCTTCGCGTGATCCGCGGCCCGATCTTTCCTTATGCCACACGTCACTAATCCAACCGTCGCTTTGATTTCCTTCTCTTTTCTTCTCTCACCGACGCTTGCGGGCCCGCCTGTCAGTCCTCCGCCCCGATTGTCTTCCTTCTTCCTCGCGCGATCACCGCGCCGCCGCGCCATTGATTAGAAAACCGAAGCTTTGAAAGCTTCGTTTCTTCCGATTATTTCCCACACCATTGCGCATTCAAATTAACGCCTCCCGCACTCTCCGAGGCATAATCACTCCTAATTGCAGCCGTTATCACCTTCGCGTTAACCTTCCCCGTCCGTTGCACTCCGGCGGACTTCGCGCGACCGTTACACCCCTCCCCGGCCTATAAAACCCACACCCCGAGGTCCCTCTACCGCTGCCGCTCCTCCCTCACCTCTCAAGCGAATCACCCGGCGCGAGCCCTTCCTCGCCCGATTTCTTCCCGCGGCTTCAAATACTCCGGCGAGCAATTCCGGCGCCTCGGGCTTCCTCATTCCTCGCCGACGCCTTCCGACGTTGCTGGTGCCAAGGCGATTCCGCGACCCTTCCCGAAGCCGCTGCGCCACTGGATCTCCTCCGCCGCCGTGAGGTTCCTCTCCGACCGCCGCCCCTTCTGCCGATTCTTCCCTCCGGTCACCCTCGGCCTCCGCACAAGGTACCAATGCATTCCCTGCATCCTCCTCTTCATTTTGGTACCCTTGGCCGACGCCGCCAATCACCGGAGCTCCGGCGACCCTCGGTCCCTGTGCGCCACCACCGCCGCCACCCGTCGTGCGTCGGCCGAGGTGGCAGCAGCGTGGCGGCGGTCGGCGCCACGTCGGCGCCACCCGAGCGCCTCCCACCACCTCGCGCGCGCGCGCCACGTCGGCAGCGATGGCGTGGCGACCACGCGGCGACCACGCGTCGACCACGTGTGTGCCACGTTGCCGCGGCCTCCTCCGCAGATAATCCTCAAGAGGATTACCTACCCATTAAGGGAAGGCGGTGCCTCCCGCTCACTTGGCTAGCGCCGCTCTCTTCCCCTCCCACTCCTCGGCGCGTTCGAGCCCGCTCCGCGGCCGAGGTTGAGTTTTCTCCGTTTTATTTCACGCTGACAGGTAGGCCCCACCCGTCAGTGACCACCCTCTGCGCTAACCACTGACAAGTGGGTCCCGAGTCCAGTGGGTCCCATATGTCAGAGACTCATTTTAAATGAAATTTCTGACCAGTGGACCCCACATGTCAGAGATTTCCGAATTTCTGGATTTATTCAAATCTGATATTTTCAAATAGCCATATCTTTCTCATTTTAGCTCCAAATTGGTCCATTCAAATTTCTAAATTCATCTAAAATTTCAATCTTTCATTTGGTATATTTATTTTCAATTTTTGAATTTTTATTTTATTTTATTTATTTGGAATTCTCGATTTACGTGTAGAGACCGATTTGTCCGAGCAACCTCAAGAGCAAGTTGTGGAAGATTTCAACCAGACACAGGAAGGCAAGTCTCCTTTGACCATTTTGCTCCTATGTTTTGCAAGTTTCCTTTGATCAACTTGCTCCAATAATTTATAAAATGAGTAGGTAGTTATTTTAAAATTAATGCATGCTTATGTTATATCAAGTGATAATTTGATTTAGAAAATTTAGTTAAATACCCAATTTGCTATACCTTCCATTGAAAATTGTTTATCTTGTACCATTGTCAACTTAGGATATCCCTTTGACTCAATAATGAGTTAGTGTTACAATTGTTGAATGTTTAAATACTAGCAAATGCTTAGCGTAGCAAATTAATGTATTAATACTCAAATGAGTAGCATGATTATCAGATGTTTTGATGAATGATTTGTTTGAACATTGGTAATGGATGTTACCATTGTTAAAAGTTTTGTTTGAAAAGTGGTAATGGGTGTTATCACTGATAATTTAAAAGTAAAAAAAAATGGATTTCAAAGGGAAAAGTTGACAAGGGTGGATGGAAGGTTTGGCTGGTGCAGTTAGCACGAGAATTGTTGGGTTTGTGAATGAGCCACCACAGTCGTTTAAGGACCGGCGCTTGTGTTTGTCCAAACTAAGCAAAACAGTACAACCACAAGTCTATATGGGTGCGACCTAGCTAACTACCCTATAATAGTGTAGTTTAGATATCACCGTGGTGTATTGAGTGCCGGGTGTCTGGTTACTCATAGTGAGGGACAGGGTTTCTCAGTACTCATATGGCGCAGAGGGGCTCCAACTCGTGGATTCGAGTTGTGGTGAAACCTTAGCGGGTGGTATTTAAACTATACTGGAGTAGGCGAAAGGCTTTGTGATAATTTATCTGGGTCTCATGCCAAAGGAAGCGTGTTGACTATTAAGATAATTAATCTCTTGTGGGTAAAGTGTACAACCTCTGCAGAATAAAACTATTCGAATAGCCGTGCCCACGGTCAAGGGCGAGCAAGGAATGCATTCACATGGTAGAAGTTTTGGTTTTGATTTCAAAACAAAATAAGTTGGAGAAAAACTCGGGAGTAGTATAACTCTCGTGATGTTCAGATCAGGGGATGTAACCTGAGGTTTTGAAAATTGGCTGTGATGGCCTGAGATATTAGTGTTGGTAGTTTAACCTTCACTAAAGCACTTATCCAATTTCGTTTATTAAAAACAAGTTGTTTACAAAATGGCTTTTAAAGTAATTATGTAGATTTGAAATAAAATGCTGATGTTGCAAATAAACCATATAACCTTCCTTTGTGAAACCTTACATCTATGCATTTTTCCCAAGACTTGCGGAGTACATTTTTGTACTCACCTGTTGCTCTATAAATATAAAAGCAGAGAATGGAGAAGATCAAGCTGGAGAGTATGACTTCTGCGCCGAATGTGGATGCGGTGGTTTATTCCCGGATGCCTAGGATTCGTTTCCCCAGTCAATTGCCTGTGGCAGATTGATGGGTCGATCAAGTTATCTTTTGCTTCCGCTGTGTTTATTTTTGCTTGCGGTTCTGTGAACCTTAGTAAGGCAATGGCCTTTGTAAAACTTCAGTCATTATTGTAATAAAGCGTTGTTGGCAATATATCATCTTTTCTGTTTGAACTGTGTGTACTAGCATTGATCTCTGGGACTAGTACAGTAATACACAGGGGGTCTGGGAGTTTCTACTCCGGGTCTCACATGTGTACTAGTAAATATCAGAAAATCTAGATCGTATCGCATGGCGTTGATCCCTCCCTTGGATTACGTACCTCTGTAATATACGTGGCGAACGACCTATGTGATTCTAAAAAGTTAGTCTTAATCATTAGATATGAAGGAAAGACTACAATAGAGTTATTTATAGAGAAAATGCGTTTAATTACCTATCAATTAATTGTCGGACAATTGTGAAGTTGGTTTTGTTCTTGTTTAGAGAATGAAGGTATATTACCTTCTTCCATTTTAGTATAATTACGATGAGAATCCAGTGGAACCTATACAGGTATGTTGTCATGTTCATTAAACCTAATTTCGTGTTGCTTATAAAGTACAAATCAACAAGTATAGCCACTAGTGCAGCATTTACCCTAATTGTAGGGTATAAATATAAATTCCTTATTGCGGTGAGCCACTAATGCCATCATAATGTAATTCTCGACGAATGATGTATCCTCCTCGATGGTATCTATGGAGACTAAGAGTGGGTCGAGAAAACCAATCGATGATTTTGATAATCTGGCTTCAGTCACTATGTATATATATACATAAACAAAAGTAATAAATTATATATGACATTTATCAATATTACTTGAACGTAGACTGTGATTGTACATATTTACAGTGTCAAGCATCAAACGAGTGAGGCATCAGAGCGTTGACTGTAAAGAGATTGAATAAGTCCTCGAAGGTCACTGTGAAGACACAGTCAAGAACATCGTGCCGAAAATGATGCGGCCTGAACTTGACGGTGAAACCTGAGCACCGTTGTCCCTCTAGCTTGTTGGCTTGTTCCATGTATAATATATGCAATCTCTGGAAACCCAATCTCTGGTGCTCTTTCGAGAAAACCATTGGCTTGCCTAGCACGAATTTCTGAGCCAACGACAAGTAAGGGATATTATCATCAGTTTTCTTTGATTTACCTTTGCCGTCTCGGTTGTAGGTCGACTTCACGGCAGTCAATTGTAAAGGTAGCTCCGATGTGGATAGCCCCCGTGATTTTAGCACCGGTACAAGTAGCTCGGGTGGGAATAGCACCCATGGTTTTGGCATCGGTGCAGGTAGCTCTAGTGCGGATAGCCCCTGTTGATTTGGCACCGATGTAGATAGCTCTGGTATAGATAGACCCTGTGGATTTGGCACCAGTGCAGGTAGCTCTAGTGCGATTAGCCCCTATGGACTTGGCACCGGTGCAGGAGCCTCAAGGCAGATGTCCCTTCTAGGCCACTGGATGAATATTCCAATAGTTTGCCCTAGAGTCATGACCTCATCGTTCGGGGGTTTTTGCTCTAGAGTCATGAATTTTTCAAGGAACATAACGACCAAGGCTTCTCGTGTGACCTGGGTACTCCTTGTTTCTCAGGGTTTGAGAGAGTATATCTCTTTTCCTGACTGCCTGGAATGATCTTTGAGAAAATTCTATACTCAGCGCTTCCTGCTTCACGTCGTCTTGGCAAAAAAGAAAAACTTTCCACTACAAATAATTATTAAAGGGATCCTGCTTTGAATGTAATTAAACCAAACTATTACACTAACAGAACGAAACAAAAAATCCTAGAGGATCAAGTGAGTACATGGCCAATGATGATGCATCAAACCAACAACAGTATGTATATAGCTAGCTAGCCCATAAGAGGGAGAAAAAAAATGAAGTGTCACTCATCCTAGTTCAGTACATAACAATCATGCATGGACAATCCTAGCTAGCTAGTAGTTCAGTTGACGACGTTGCACTTGGTCCTGATCTCCCCCTGGTCGCCGGTGAGCACGCCGATGGCGCCCATCTTGGCCATGGAGTGGCGGAAGTCCCGGAAGAAGTGGGCGTCGTACCTGCCGGTGGCCGCGAGCCTGACGTAAGCCCTGGTGAAGGGGTGGTCCATGAGGCAAGCGTCCGACCGGAGCAGGCCGCGCCTCCTGGCCACGTGCCGGTAGTAGCTCGTGTCGAACGTCGTGCAGCTCCCGGCGTCCATCTCCGCCACCGCTGCTGTGCTGTTGTCGTCGGGGCCCCTGCACCGCCGTCGCAGCCTGTCCGCGTACGCGCCGTCGAGCGCCGGGTCGGTGCTGCATGCGCTGCTGCTGCTGCCGCCGGGGCCGTAGAGGCGGTCGGCGAAGGATGGGCAGTGCGCCTTCCCCAGCGTGTGCGCGCCTGCACGCACGACACGAGTACGTACGTACGTCTTACACTCGTCGTGAACAACAATGAATGAAATGCTTGCTTGCTTGCATACGCGCGGTTGTACCTGAGAGCACGACGACGTCCTTGACATCGAGGCCCTTGGCCGCGAACACCTCGATCATGAGCGTGATGTTCCCGTACAGCGGGGGAAGCTCGCCGCAGTTGCCGGCGCCGGACGTCCGGCCGTCCCTGCGGCCGAGCGCGACCGGCCAGGAGGGGCCCTTGGCGAGCATTACGGCATCCTGCGCCATGAGCGCCAGGATGTCAGCGCAGGAGACGGTGGCCGGGCAGGCCTTCTTGAGCTTGGCCTTGACCCGCGCGACGGAGTCGAAGCCGCGCAGGCTCTTGTTGGGCTTGGAGTCCTTCTCCGCCACGTTGCCCTCCGTCGAGTCCAGCAGCACCGACGCATCACAGCCCTGCAAGATCATTATAAGATCCAACGTCAGATTCAGAGCACTGCACAACTGCACGTCAGATATAGATCGTTCTGATGTACTGTTCGTTGTACTACCTGCACGAAGCAGTCGTGGTAGTGGAGCCTGAGGAGGGAGGCGGCGAGGTCCGGCGAGGCCCTGACGATCCTCGCCGTCTCCCTGAAGACCATCTCCTCCGCTCGCGGGCACGTCTCCCGGTAGTAGCCCATCTCCAGCTGCCCCGCGGCCGCTGAGCCACACAAGAGGAGTGCTGCCACTAGCGCTGTTGCTAGAGCAACGGCGACAAGTGACTGCAGCCATGGCATCCTTGCCGCAGCGGCCATGCATCTAGCTCTGCTGGTTAAGCGGACGCACTCCCCAGTGATACGAGACCGATGCTAACTAGCTCATATGCCAGTAGGTTACTGGTGGAGTAATTAATAGGGATTTAGGGCCCGATCGATCCACTCTAGTATTTTACTAGGCGCGCTGCAGCTTCGATCTTTGCATACGCGTAGTTGACTTGGGCTATATATATAAATCGAGTCCGTTGCAGCAGAATCGATCTTCATTTGCGTTGCCACTAGGTGATTTGATAATGAGTTCTGATAAGTATCACAGGGATGCATGTTTTTAGAAGAAAAATCAACCGAATTCTTGAACGACGGATCGCCTCTAAGATTGGTGTGCTGTGATAGGAGTACCTGGACCTATCCGGAAGAGAATTTTTTGTGCATTAGGGATCCCAGACCTAGTGGTTGGGTTCAGAATATCGGCCGAAATTCATCGAAAATTAGTAAATATCGGTTTTAAAGCCCCAACCCAGTAAATATATGTACCGGCCAAATTATTTCAGCCCATTTTGAAATAAAACTCAGTCCAAATGGCCCATTTGGCCTTCTCTTCTTTTCTCCTAGATCATAGTCATAGAAAACCTTATCCTAATCCCCTTGGGGGCTCACTGTTGTTCCTCTCTTCCAACTTCCAAGTTCACCTCTTCATCCCCAATCTCTGTCTCTCCCAAGTGATTTCTCTCAAATCAACGCACGGAGGGCAACGTACCGAGCTAGACGCTACTTGCAGATCCCTCCCGAGCTCCTCCTCTCCAAGCATGCCTCCTCAAATCAGCACATAGAGCATGGCGACGGTGTTGGGGATTGGACACTCAAAGGAAGTAAAGAGGAAGACAAAAGGCTAACCAGCTCTCACATTAAAACTCATGGCTTACACACATGTACATATATGTATCATATCCTCACAAACTTCATCAACTCTAACACACACTTATTACAATAGAGGTTACAAGCTTTTATAGACATCAACACCAGTATCATGCCAAACTCAGCTAGAAACTTCATGTTTCTTGGACAGCTCAGTAACTAGTACTCTTTGATTTTGGTAGACAATTTGTATTTGGCTTTATACCATTGACTCACGCCCAGCTCAATAGTTATCCAATAGTCCAGCTTATTCTAATCTAGTGCTTTCTTCACAAAAGTAGTCAATTTGTGTTTTTACTCATTGCAAACTAGCACAGCTCAAGTCATATTTGCTAAGTAATGGATAAAGTTTGGTTTTGTTATCTCAAGAAAATAGATTAATTATCCAACAATCTCCCCCTTAATTTATTTTCTTGAGATACCAATTAATTCTCTATTATGGATAATTTTTTCTCTGGACAAAGCCTTTGTAAATATGTCTGCCATTTGTTGGTCTGAACAACAAAATTCCAGTTTAACTTCTTGATGCTCAACTGCTTCTCAAATGTAGTGATATTTGATTGCAATATGCTTGGTTCTATCATGCCTGACTGGATTTTCACTTATCGCAATTACTGATTTACTATCGCAATAAACTGTAGTTGGCTCATGTTGTCTTTCGCCGATATCTTCAATTATTCTTCTCAACCAGACTGCTTGTGAGACAGCTCGAGCTGCTGCCACATACTTCGCTTCAGCTGAAGTCAAAGCTACTATATTTTGTTTCTTTGTTGACCAAGAGCAAATACCTGAACCAAGCGAGAAAGCATATCTTGATGTATTTTTCATATCATCAAGACATCCTGCCCAATCACTATCTGTGTATTTGATTAGTTTTGAATCTTCTACTAGCTTATACCAAATGCCATATTCTGATGTTCCTTTGATATATCGCAAAACTCTTTTTGCAGCAGAAAAATTTAATTGACTTGGGCTATTCATATACCTTGATAACAAGCTGGTAGCAAACATAATATTTGGTCGTGTCATCGTCAAGTATAACAAGCTTCCGACTAAACTTCTATAAACTGTCGGATCTGATTTATTTGTCTGCATCTTCAATCTTCTGCGTGTCATTCGACATCAAGGGGGTTGTAACTAATTTATAGTCATACATTTTGAATTTCTTGAAAATACTTTTTGCATACTTTTTCTGAGATATGAAAATGCCATTATCATTTTGGCATATTTCTATACCTAGAAAATAATGTAGCAAGCCGAGATCACTCATTTCATACGTCTCCATCATATCCCTTTTGAATTCTTGCATCATCTTCTCACAATTACCTGTATATACCAAGTTATCAACATATAACGAGACAACTAGTATATTAGTACCTCTTTTCTTGACATATAAGGTAGGCTTGCTCTTGGTTTTCTCAAATTCTTTATGTATGAAGTACTTGTTAATTTGACTGTACCATGCTCTCGGTGCCTGCTTGAGGCCATATAATTCCTTCTTAAGCTTGAACACCTTGTTTTCTTCCTCTTCAACTGAAAATCCTTCTGGCTGCTCGACATAAATTTCTTCTTCGAGATAGCCATTTAGAAATGCCGATTTAACATCAAGTTGACATATCTTCCACCTGTTTTGAGCAGCTAGATTAATAATTGTTCGTATTGTCTCTAGCCTTGCAATTGGAGCATATGTCTCATAATAGTCAATGCCAGGCTTTTGCTAAAGCCTTTGACCACAAGTCTTGCTTTATATTTTTTAATTGAGCCATCTGTATTTAACTTTGACTTATAAACCCATTTGACTCCAATAACTTCTCGATTCTTGATCATATATTTTACCCAATTATGGTGCTTTTCTGCTTCTTCAAAGCTTTGTGGTTCAATAATGGAGAAACCACATGACTCATATATTTTTGCTAGACTCCTTACTCGTCGTGGAGCTGATTCTAGTGACTCATCTGCTCACTAGCGCTTGGGTTTGAGCTAGAACTCGAACTTGATTCATCTTGACTTGGAGCATCACCTTGCTCTTGTTGCTCAACTGAAACTTGTGGTTGGCCAAGTGAGATAATCGTTGTCGGTATCAACTGATTCTTTTGAACATTAGCTGCTTCCTAATCCCAGGAAGCCTTATAATCAAAGATCACATCTCTACTGATTATGATCTTCTTCTTTTTCAAGTGATAGAGCCGATATCCTTTAGTGCCATCAGCATACCCGACAAATATACAGTGGACAGTCTTATCATCAAATTTGACTCGCCTTTGAGCTGGTACTTGGGCATAACAAACAGAACCAAATATTTTCATATGACTGATTACTGGTTTTTGACCATACCATGCTTCAAATGGTGTGCGATTTAGAACTGCCTTCATTGGACTTCTATTCAGAATATAAACTGACGTACTTACAGCTTCTGCCCAAAAGATTTAGGCATACCTTTCTCTTTTAGCATAGAGTTTGCCATGTCATCAATTGTGTGATTCTTTCTCTCGGCAACACCATTTTGTTGAGGACTGTAGGTACTGTCAATTGCCTTCGAATACCAGTATCATCACAATATCTCTCAAATTCTTTTGAGATATACTTGCCACCTTGATCACTACGAAGTACTTTAATTTTTCGGTTGCTTTGATTTTCCACCATAGTCTTGAATTTATTAAATACTTCAAGTGCTTTTGATTGCTTTTTTTAGAAAATAAACTCATGTCATCCTTGTATAATCATCAATAAAAATGATAAAATACCAATTCTCTCCTTCTGACATAGTTGGTATTTTTTGACAATATCATTGTGCACTAATTCCAACGGTGCACATGCTCGCCAAGCTCCCCCATGTGGAAAGGATGCCCAAATTTGTTTGGCAAAAATACAACATTCACATGGATCAGATTTTAAATTAATGAATGGTAAACCTTGTACCATATCTTTGGTTCTAAGTAGCTTCAAGGCTTTGTAGTCGAGATGGCCAAATCTCTTATGCCATTAGTCAAAGTTATCGCCTATTTCACTTCGAAAAGCCAATTGAGTGGGATAACTCATTTTCAGTGAAAATTTTCTATTTTTCTCCATATCGATTTTTTGCAATTAGGCGATTCCCATTCTTGCAATTCAGTATCTTACAAGAGAAATCTTCAAAATGAACAACATACCCATGTTCTAGCAGTTGCCCAACACTTAGCAAATTCTACTTCAGATTGGGTACCAATAAAATATCTCGAATAAATTTTTGATCATTTTCCATTTGGACAGCTATATGGCCCTTACCTTTAGATTGAGCTAAAGAACCATTTCCCATCCGAATCTTCGCCTGATAAGATGAGTCAATATCTCGAAATATATCCCGATTGGAAGACATATGGTTTGTACAGCCACTATCCACAATCCAAGTATTTTCTTTTTCATCTTGGGCAATTTGACAAGAATAAACTGCTCCTTCTGAATTATCCTCTTCTTCCAAGAAATTTACCCCATTATTATCTCGGGTTCTACAATATTTGGCAATATGACCTTGCCTTTTGCATTTATTGCAAGTCATCTTTTTTTAGCACCTATCTGTAGTGTGAATGGATTTTTTTGCAAATATCACACCAAAAATTAGAACTAGCTGTGCCTTTTTCTCTTTTATCTTCAGCCGGCTTTTTCGGCACATCTTTTCTCGGATCAACTCTTCTTTGATAATTTCCACTATTTCTTGAATTTTGGGATTTGAAACTCAGCTTTGACCGGAAGACGCTTTCAACTGAGTTCCCTACACGCTGTAGCTTCCTTTCTTCATGAGATTCCAACGAACTCATTAGTTGTTGCACAGTAAGAGTAGCCAAGTCCTTTGACTCTTCAATTGCAGCAACAATATATTCAAACTTTTCTAGTAAATTGATCAAAATTTTCTTGACAATCTTTTGATCAGTAATTTCCTTACTGTAGGTGCGCATCTGGTTCACCACCTCGAACCACGATGACCCTTGAGAAGTAATCCTTTATCTTCTCGGACTCCTTCATTTGCAGATTTTGAAACTGTCTTCGCAAAGTTTGTAACTTTACAGCTAAAACTTTTGCAGAACCTTGAAATTCCTCCTTTAACTTGTCCCAAGCTTCTTTTGAGGTCTTGGCACCAATAATCCACGGAAACAAACTTTCCACGACACCTTGTTGAATCAGAAACAAGGTCTTCGCGTCCATCATCTAGTTTTCCTCCAGAGTTTTCTTCTGCTCTGGTGTAAGAACATCTTCAGCAGCGTACCTTTTGTAGCCGATCTCCACAATATCCCACAACCCTTGCGATAGTAGTAGCGTCCACATCTTGATGTTCCACATATCGTAATTCTCTCCTGAGAATACAGTAACCATTGACTGTGCCATCCCGACGCCCGAACTCGAAGCCATAATCTCGGCTCTGAAAAACAGCACGAACGAACTACTCCGCTATGTCTGACTCAAACCCGGGGCTTCGATACCAGTTGTTGGGGGATTGGACACTCAAAGGAAGTAAAGAGGAAGACAAAAGGCTAACTAGTCTCACATTGAAACTCATGGCTTACACACACATATATGTATCATATCCTCACAAACTTCATCAGCTCTAACACACACTGATTACAATAGAGGTTACAAGCTTTTATAGACATCAACACCAGTATCATGCCAAACTCAGCTAGAAACTTCATGTTTCTTGGATAGCTCAGTAACTAGTACTCTTTGATTTTGGTAGACAATTTGTATTTGGCTTTATATCATTGACTCACGCCCAGCTCAATAGTTATCAAATAGTCCAGCTTAGTCTAATCTAGTGCTTTCTTCATAGAAGTAGTCAATTTGTGTTTTTACTCCTTGCAACCGACTAGCATAGCTCAAGTCTTATTTGCTAAGCAATAGATAAAGTTTGGTTTTGTTATCTCATGAAAATAGATTAATTATCCAATAGACGGTGGAGTCATAGGGAACGGTAGCGAGGGAAGAGGCTAGCGCTTGGACCATGCTAAACAGTGTGGGGAGGGCAACGAAGGATGAGGCAGCCCTTTGGTAACTTCCCGAGGCGATGCAGCCGCTTCTTGGGGGATGGCGCAATAGCTTCAATGTGTTCAATGCTCCAATTTTAGTTTCAAGTGAAGTTTTTTCAGATCTTTGGACGCTCTTCGTGTGTTTGTTCACTTAGCTTGGGCTATGTTCTTTTTTCTCTTTACTATTGAATCAATACATTAACAAGCTAGCAAAGTAGCAAATATGTGATGTTAATTCTGAGTTGATCCTTGTCCTGACGATTTCAATACATGACCAAGCTAATTTTTTTCACTATACATGAATATGCTAGGGCAAAGTAGCAAATATGTGTTGCTAATCTTGAGTTGATGCTTGTCCTGACGATTTCAATGTTGGAGTAGCACTCAGAGTTAGCAACCTCATGCTTTCATGCTTCTGAAATTACATACATGCTTCAGATTTATTTTGAATTTGCATGTACGCTTTTCTGATTTTTTTTATTTTGGCCAATATTTGTCCAATATTTTCAACCAATTTTGGTTGATTTTCATTGATTTATTTTTAAAATTCAAATTTTGATTTGAAATCTGCCAAAAAATTTTCAAAAATCGCTAGAATCGGGTCTATCGGTGACCCTAGTAAAAAATTAAAACAGGTAACTAAAACCCTGCCTGGTGGAACTTTTTAGGACATTTTTTGGTGTCCTCTCTCTCTCTCACTTTGGTATGTGTTCTTGGACAACTGAGAGACTGTCGAGACCCGAATATGCAAATCTGGACTCTCTGTGTATACTGCACTAGTCCTAAGATCACGCTAGTGTACACAGTTAAACATAGAGGTAATCACCACCATATACACACTAAAATAAAGGAAAAACTCAAATATCGACAAATATCAAGAGTACGACCTTATGATCAAGCTTACAATGAACTAGCTCGAAGGGCTTAACAAAAACTAACAGCGAAAATCCAAAATAAAGTGTAGTGGCCAATCGACAAGCCCACAGGCTATCGAATGGAGAACGAAGCCTAATCCGCGAAGTCATCGAAGTACTCTCCTTCTGGAATCTCTTGCTGGTGATACTCCTCTTCCTCAACTGAGTAACATTGGGCATAAAGCCATGAGTACATTGGTACTCAGCAAGTCATTTGTAATAAATGCATGCAATATAGTATTCAAGACTTACCAAATGATGGCTGAAAGGTTAGTTTGCATAAAATGACATTTGAAATACAATAAATAGATTGAAGGCGAACTTTAAGTAAAACAGTAATAAATGGATAATCAAAGGAATTAAAATAAACCACTTATGGACCTCCTATTCACAAGCTAAACCAACCGCTTATGGACCTCCCATCCATAAGCTAAACCAATAGTGAATTAACCATCCACTGTCCAACCAAAAACTTTTCAGAAATAACTATACCTTATGTGAAATCATCGAGCATTGTCCTTAACCGAGGACGCAGCTATTCGAATAGTTTTACACTCTGCAGAGGTTGCACAACTGTACCCACAGGATGTGATTAGCCT
This sequence comes from Melocanna baccifera, assembly GCA_036346265.1. Lineage (NCBI taxonomy): Eukaryota > Viridiplantae > Streptophyta > Magnoliopsida > Poales > Poaceae > Melocanna > Melocanna baccifera. The sequence continues at coordinate 792,518 of CM070696.1, forward strand.
CGCACTAAGGAAATAACAACAAGACCTTTACAAAGTTCAGTCTCAACTCAATCCCGTCCGCTAGGGTTTCACATCACACCCCCCTTACGCCTCATGGAAATCAGCAACTATGTTCATCACAATGGCGAGATTGAAATTGAAACTTCCCAAATTAATCAGCCAGGTCCGTCTCATACTAGACATGTGGTTTGCACGGTAAAGCTCAGATCAATGGCGCACAAAGTTAAGTCCTTAATTCTACCCGGGTGAGACTACCACATCCATCGAAGTGCTCCAACACTTCCCCCTTTACTACACGATCCCTTGCCCGAGTGCAAAAATCAGTTTGTATAACCACACCAATGACACACAAATGTCATGGCATAAATTTTAATAAACGTGGCACCAACCACTGTTTCATATCTCATTAAGTCAAATTAATAATTCACATTTGATGACAAAATCATTCGTAACTATAAGTAAAGCTAAGCATTCTATCGTACCAATCCATGTGACAATTAATATAGCATCACTATTAAATTACCCAATCCTATGATGACAATGGCATCATGGTGTTCAAAGTTATCAAGGAGGGATGTAGATAGTTGGGGCAATAACTACCAAGTACAAGGCTTTGTAATAAAGTAGCGATACAATGTAGTTTAAAATAAAATAATTAAATAATAGATTACAAACTAGGTTCAACTTGATCAAAGGACACGACTTGCTTTGGTTATGCTCAGTGAGGTACTCTAGGTTTTCGGGCGCAGCTCCTGCTCCATCGGAATCGGAATCTAACGAGAGAGAAAACAACTAAAACAAGAAAAACACATAAAATGATACGCAAATAAACTCCAAAAATCATGAAACCAAAACCAGAAGCTAGAGCTCGATTTTAGATGAATTTTAAAAAAAGAACGAGGTCAATCGGAGCTAGGACAGAGGAGAACGAATTCTCAGAAAATAAACCTTAAATAAAAATCGAGAAAATCGAAAAATCTACTATGCTGTGAACCCGGTCTACAGGAGAACTGGTCTACGGTGAACCCGGTGCATGAAATAGTGTGCTAGGGCTGACGTGTTAGGCGGAGGGAGTGACACGTGGCATTGCTGACGTGGCTGCCACGTGGCACCTGGGGGGGGCTGACTACTGCTGACGTGGCGCTGACGTGGCTGACACGTGGCATGCCACGTGGACCTAGGGCTGACGTGGCTTGCCACGTGGGTAGGGCTGAGCTAGCGTGGCTCGGGTGCGGCGGCGGCGGCGGGATCGGGCAGCTGAGATCATACCTCGTGGCGCGATTGGATCCGTTCGCTCGGATCTATGCGTGCGGCGCCGATTGAGCGGACCGGAGGCGGGACGGCGACCGATGACCGACGCGTGGCCTGGTGCGCCGCGCGAAGCGTCGCACGGACGCGGGTGCGGGAACCGAGGTGGGACGTGGGCGCGTGAGGTCCGGCGACCGCGCGGGCGACGGGAGGCGATGAGGGCGCAGGGGCTCACTAGCGGGAAAAAGGCGATGGCGGTGGAGACTCCGGCGGCGGCGGGGAACGGGCGCACGGGGCGGCGGCGGCGCGGGTGCTCGGGCGACGGCGGTGCGAGGCGAGGGCAAGGGCGAGAATTCGGCGTGGCGAGGCACGCGAACCGATGCGGCCGCGCGGTTAAAAACACGCGAACCGAGGGGTTCGATTGGTTACGGCGCGGATGCGAGCCGGACTCGGTTTGGACACGCGTACGGCTGGGATGCATCGCGGGGAGATCGGACGGTCTCGGGCGCGGGGGCGAGGCAACGCTAGGGTTACGCGGGCGCGACGCGGCGCGGGTGCGGGATCGGTTGACGCGTGGCGAGCGCGGCCAATTGGCCGGCGCGGGCGAAGGCGGGCTGCGGGAGCGGGCGCGGGCGCGGGAGCGGGAGTGGGCCGACGCGTGGCGCGTCGGGTCAACTGGGATTTTGCCCACATGCTTTTAAGATTTTCCCCCAGTTTTGTTTTTTAAATAAATCCAAGTAAAATCAAACTAGCTCCCAAAAATAGCAAATAAATCCAAAAAATTCACCAAAAATACCAAAAAATTTCTTGAGACACAAGGAACTCAAAACAAAATATTTTCAACTTATGTTGAAATTTATTTTAATCACATTAAATTAATTTAAATTCTAAAAATTTATTTTAAGTTTGTTTAATTTCCTGAAAAATTTACAAAAAATTAAATTTTAAATTTAAGGTTTTTAAAAAATCCTAGAAAATTAAGATGTTACAAAGACAGGAGAGAGGGATGGCGGGAGAGTTGGAGAAATCGCCACCATTTAAGCGAAGCGGCACTAGTGTTCAACCAGATTGATGTAGTGATAGGGTTATTTTTTCACAAGATCTCTTGGGTTTTTCCCATCCAGATTTGTGCATGAGAGAGAGAGAGAGAGAGAGAGAGAGAGAGAGAGAGAGAGAGAGAGAAAGAGGAGTGGGTGGCAGAGAGGCGAAGCATCCAACCAGATCAACTCCGGAGTTCAACTGGAATTATTGCCAGCGAAGGTCTCTTGGATTTTTTCCATTCTGATTTTGTGTTTTCGTGTGTGTGTGTGTGGGTGTGTCACTATGCGCGCTAGAGAGAAAGGGGGTGACAGTGTTGTGTTATTAGGTTTCTAGATGAGAGAGATGCAACTATGTTGTGTTCTTAGGGTTCTAGATGCTGTCAATTTTTTTGTTCGAAGGGTTGACCTGTGGGAAAAGTTCTTCAATGTGGCTTCCTTGAGATAGTAACAAGCTAGGGGCATTTTTTTTGGTTGACATCAATAGGTCATTTCTGTTTTGTGTCGACAATATGCATGCTAAATTTGATCATGTCTTAATGATAGAGAGGATAGAAGTGGACAGGGGAGATAAGAGGGGCTTGAAATGTGAGTGTTTGTCCACTTGGTTTTGTGACTTCATGAATAAGAGTAGTGCATAAGGATGACGAAATTGTCAAGAGGCTAGACTAGAAGTAGCATTTAGTTCAATGTCAGTAGTCATTTATTAACATGTATTCGAAAATTGGTTTTGTTTGTTTGCCAAACAAACACTTATTAAGTGACTGAGTAGTGTATTTCATTAAATATATAGGTAACAGGAATATAATATGTGGATCTTAATCTTGTTTTGTATGATTAGAAAAAAGTGCAAGGGGCTTGAAATCTAGTTTTGTTTGGTTTGCATTGGCTTGTGAAAAGGTAGTGTCCAATGGTTGGAATTGCTTCTTTGGGCCTATTTAATACAGTTGTGGCTTATGACTTTTGGCTGAAATTTTTTAATTTTAACTATTTACGATAAATATTATGGAGAGAGAGATACTCACTTGTGATTTTAGATGGTACAGATGTTGAACTTTTAACATGTACTACAATTAACTTGAAGACCCTGTCTTGAAAAAACACTCCGTTTGAAAGTTAGATACTATATCAAAAGCCAAAAGCCAGTTTGAGAAGCCGAAAAGAACAAACCCCTTGTTGTGTGAAAAGATAGCATCTTTAAACCCAAATGTAGTACACAAACTCCATTTCTGAACTAAGTTTCACTCGTCTTAGTTGTTTTGTTAGCTTACATTGATAATTTTGTAGGCTCACTATTCCTAATGTTTTGTTTGGCAAGGTTAGTAGGTTATTAATCCTAATGCCAAAGGGTTCCCATATTAAAACTGGTTTGCAGCTTTATAATTGGGAGTTTGACTTGTGAAAGGGTACTGTCAAATGGTTTAATCACTTCTTTGTTTAATCACATACACATATATATGTATACGTATACATATATACATACATATGTATGCATACACACGTTGTTCTGTGTCTGAGTGTAGAATAAGTTATTCTATGCTCCACCACCTTCCGTGGGTCAAAACCTATATTCCACTACCGTGGTCAAAAGCTAATCAAAGAAAAACCCACTACCTCTCACCTCCGTCAACCTCTATGTCGCTTTCCATACACCTTTTTTGTGCTCAGATGATGCATTAATTAACTGGCTTAGGTACAATAAATCCAAAGTTTAGTGCAGTAATTATTTTTTATAGAGTCAAGATATATTCATTATGGATTTCTTTTTTGTTAAGCATATTTTTCTAGCAAAATGCTTCAAGTGAATTGTAAATAGGATAAATGGTCAAGGAGATAACATTGTTCAAAGTTTGAAATTAACCGATGTTTCTCTCTACACCTGCCCCTCTACGCTAATGGCGTAAGAAGTGAAAAATACCAAGCATGATAGTGTCTATTTTATAAAGATGCAGTAAACGAATAAGAAGATCACAATGATTTCCTAAAAAAAGACATAATGAAGGCCGCAGGAAATATCTTGCAATGGTGCTGTAAATGCGGCAGGAGGTTATAGTAAATCTATTGTACAGATTCAGTAAACGTGAAATGAGGTTGTAGAAATATTTGCTAGCAATGCAGTAAATGCATATGTAGGTCGTAGTAAATCTATTTTTAGTGATGTAGTAAATATTAGGAGGTTGTAGTAATTATGAGATAGAGGTGCAGTAAAGGTTATAGTAAATCTATTGTATAGGTTTAGTAAATGAGAAATGAGGTCGTAAAAAATCTTTTGTAACGATGCAGCAAACACATCTAGAGGTCGTAGTAAATCTCATTTTAGTGATGTAGTAAACATTAGGAGATTGTAGTAATTGTGCGATAGAAGTGTAGTAAACACACAAGGAGGTCACGATAATTCCATTGCAATGACGCAATACATGTACAAAGAGGTTTTACTATGTTTGAGATACGTCTTGTGTTTTTATTGCACCCTTTTGGTGTGTTACTATATCCCCTTTCAATTGTTACTACAGCGAAGATGCATTTATCGTTTATTAGCGAGGCTTATATTGTTCTGTTCTTCTTGTCGTTAGTAACGTACCTACCAATGAAAACTGTTCGTGAATCGAAGCTATTAGTCAAAAGTTATGGCTGAAACAAAAAAGAAATATTCTAGTACTAATAAGGAACCCCTATTTATTAGTTGGTTGGCTACGTGTCACTAGTTGGCTTGCTCTCTTTACAAAGTGGGTGCACAAGGTGGGTTGGACTCGCATGTTTGGCTAGCACATGGAATAAGCTATTCTACACTCGGAGTAGAATAGCGCTATCGCGTGTGTATATATACATACATACAAATAAAAAATATATTCTATACATTCTACTCCCGAGTGTAGTTACTCCCACCTATGATATACCACATAAATGAACTTGAAATACTCCTTTATTACTTTGGGTATACTCATATAGTAATTATAAGATACTTCAATATGAAACACATGAAAAAAATTAGAAAGGACTTTATAGTTTTTAGTATATTTTGCAAATACCTTCATATACACATATAAAAAGAAGTATATCTAAAAAATATACATACCAATTAGATAGTCTTATATACTCAAATACTACACGTACATATACTCCATTACGAGACATATTTCCTACGTTATGATATACGATATAAAGAGTAACTACTCTCTTAAGTAGAAAAGATGCTTCCTATATATATATATATATATATATATATATATATATATATATATATATATATATATATATATATATAAAGCCTCTTTCTACATCCAGTGTAATTACACTCTATGTCGTATCTTATATCGTAGAAGTATCTCACGAACGGAGGGTATGTACGTGCAAGATATGAGTATTTATGATCATCTAGGTGGTATGAACAATTTTTCAGAGGTAGTATGCAGATATTTTTGACATATTGTTTTTAGGTACGTATATGAAGGTATTTATAAAATACGTTAAAAACTATGGACTTCCTTGCAATTTTTTATGTGGTTCACATTAAAATATCTTATAATTAGTGTACAAGTATATCCAAAGTGATAAAAGAGTATTTCAAGTTCGTTTAGATGGTATATTAGAGGTGTGTGTAATTACACCCAGGTGTAGAAAGTATTTTTCCTATATATATATATATATATATATATATATATATATATATATATATATATATATATGTATGTATGTATGTATGTATGTATGTATGTATGTATGTACACACATATATATGTATATGTGTGTGTGTGTGCACGCGCGCGACAAAATGGGACACCATGGTGTCAGGGCACTATGATTTTAAATGCATGAATTTGACCAAAATTTTGATACATTTTTTGAAAGTTTCAGTTTTAGGGTATATACACATCTAGAACAATTCAAATGAAATGCAATCCTTTGAAAAAATATACTCAAATTAAAATATTTTCAACATTATTTATCACATGTTTTGATGATTTTTACATATATCAACATATATCCACAAACAAACTATCATAAAAAAGGCAACTATAGTTTGAATTTTGGTTCAAACTTGTTTAAGCTAGTTAGTAAACTAGTTAAACTTGACATCAAAAAATTTTCAAAAATTTTCTCACATGATACATAAAGGAAATACCTATTTTAAATCATGGTATCCCAATTTTATGTCGAGACCCAAATATGCAAATCCGGACTCTCTGTGTATACTGCACTAGTCCCAGGATCACGCTAGTGCACACAGTCAAACATAGATGTAATTACAACCATATACATGTTAAAATAAAGGAAAAAACTCAAATATCGATAAATGTCAAGAGTACGACCTTATGGTCAAACTTACAATAGACTAGCCCGAAGGGCTTAACAAAACTAGCAGCGAAAATCCAAAATAAAGCGTAGTGGCCAATTGACAAGCTCCGGCAGGTTGCGGCAGGCGCGGGCGCGGCGCGGTGAGGCGTGCGGCGGGGAGGACGGCTCCGGCAGGCGGTGCGAGCGGCGGGAGGGTCCAGCGAGCGGTGAGGGACAGAGGAGGACAACGATGACGGGCGCGGGGCTCACCGGCAAAGTTCGGCGAGGAGGCTCCGGACTGCGACGGTTCAAGCGGTTCACCAGAGGCGATGACAGCGGTCAGCTACGGCGCTCCGGTCGGCGAGGGTCGGCGGCGCGACTCCAACAAAGGCGACGGCGGGGAGGTGAGGACACCGGCAACTAAGGCCTGCGGCAGGAGGTGGCGGCGCATAGGAACGATGGAGGCGGCGCGTGGATGCTCGCAAACCGAGGGCGGCGATGCAATTTGAAGCATGCACACCGAGGTGTCTGGGGCGGAGACGGCGGGCCTCCGCATCCAAGATGATAGCGGGGACGGCGACACATGGCAGATGCAACGCATCGGATGGCTGCGGGCACGATGGGGCGCGGTTGGATCAGGGCTAGGGTTACGCGGGGTGAGGGGTGGCTGTCGAGACCCGAATATGCAAATTCGGACTCTCTGTGTAATCCGCACTAGTCCAGGATCACGCTAGTACACACAGTCAAATATAGATGTATTCACAGTCATACATACGATAATAATAAAGGAAAACTCGAATATCGATAAAATCTCAAAGGTACGACCTTATGGCCAAGCTTACAATATCTCTAACCGAAAGGGCTTAACAAAATAGCAGCGGAAATCCAAAATAAAGCGTAGCAGCCAATCGACAAGCCCACAGGCTATCGAGTGGAGAACGAAGCCTAATCCGTGAAGTCGTCGTAGTACTCTCCTTCTGGAACCTCCTGCTGATAATACTCCTTGCCCTCAACTGAGTAACATAGGCGTAAAGCCGTGAGTACATTGGTACTCAGCAAGTCGTTTGTAACAAATGAATGCAATATAATATGCAAGGCTTACCAAAGGAAGGCTTAAAGGTTAATTTGCATAAAAGACATTTCATGGTAAATATGAATAATAGATTGAAAGCGGAATATAAATGAAACAGTAATGATAATTAATCAAAGGAATTAAACATAACCCACTTGTGAACACCTGTTCACAAGCTAACCAACAGTGAACTACCTATCCACCTCCAACATAAACCACCAAGTTTAAAAGATAACACTACCCCTCGTGTGAAATCACCGAGCATTATCCATGACCGAGGACGCGGCTATTCGAATAGTTTTACACTCCGCAGAGGTTTCACAACTGTACCCACACGATGTGATTAACCTCGATCTCAGGAAATCACAACAAGGCCTTTACAATGCTATACCTCAACCCAATCCTGTCCGCTAGAGTTTCGCATCACACCCCCCTTGCGCCATATGGAAATCAGCAACCATGTCCATCACATTGGCAGAATTGAATTGAAGTATTACAAATTAATCAGCCAGGTCCATCCCATACTAGACATGTGGTTTGCACGATTAAGCTCAGATCAATGGCGCACAAAGTTAAGTCCTTAGCATTACCCGGGCGAGGCTACCACATCCCCCGAAGTACACCTGCACTTCCCCCTTTACTGCACGATCACTCGCTCGAGTGCAAAACCTAGTTTATAAACCCAGCCAATGACACACCAATATCATAGCACAAATTTTAATTAATGTGGCACCAACCACAGTTCCATATGTCATTAAGTCAAATTAATAATTGCAGAAGATGATGAAACCAGTCGTAAATAAAGCAGGAGTAAGCATCTAATCGTAACAACCCATGTGACGAATAATCTAACATCACTAGTATGTTTCCCAACCTAAGGTGACAAAGGTATCATGGTATTCCAAATTATCAAGGAGGGATAATCAGCATAGGACAATAACTATCAGTTGCAAAGTTTGAATAAAAGTAGCGATGCAATATAACTTAAAACAAAATAATTAAATAATAGATTAAAAATTTGGGTTCAATATGATCAAAGGACACAACTTGCCTTGGTTATGTTCAGCGAAGTACTCCTGGTCTTCGGGCATAGAACCTACTCCTCCGGAATCCGAATCTAACGAGAGAGAAAGCGATCAAAACAAACAAAACACATAAAATGATAAGCAAATGAACCCCAAAAATCACAAAACTAGAACCAAAAGCTAGAGCTTGATTTTAGATGAATTTAGAAAAAAGAACGGGGTCAATCGGAGCTAGGACGGAGGAGAACGGGCTCTCGAAAAATTAACCCTAAAGATAATTCGGGAAATTCGGAAATCGTACTGTGCTGTGAACCCGGTCCACGGTAGACCAAACCCACGGTGGACTCAGTCCACGCAATAGTACACGCGGGGGGGGGGGGGGGCGGCTGTGCTGACGCGGCGGCTACGGCTGACGTGGCAGCTGCTGGTGCTGCCACGTGTCACCCAGCTGACGTGGCGGCTGACGTGGCACCTGGGGGCCGGATTCTGCTGACGTGGCAGGACACGTGGCATTAGGGCTGACGTGGCGTGCCACGTGGGTAGGCTGACGCGGCACAGCTCGGGCGCGGGCGGCGGCGGCGGGGATCCGACGGCTGCAGGTGCGACGCGTGGCGGGCGCTGGTTCGACGGCGGGGATGTGCGGCACGGGGAGCGGATCGGCGATGCGTGGCCGGCGCTCTCCGCGAGGCGTCGCGCGACGCGGCGCGCGGGGCGCGCGGGGTGGCGCGCGCGCGACCGAGGCATTTCGCGCGCGCGTCAGCCGGGAGCGGCGACGTGGTGGCGGAGGCTCACCGGCGGCGGGGACGGCGACGAGGGCGGGGTTCCGGCGACGGACGGCTCCGGCGACGTCGCAGATGGCGGCGAGGCTGGACGGACGGCGGCGGAGCGGCTCCGGCGGCGGCGCGGGCGCGAGAACGGGCGAGGAGCGGCGGCGGCGAGATCGGGCGACGGGCACGCGAACCGAGGAGCATCGGTGGGTTTTAACACGTGAACCGAGGAGTTCATATGGGTTACGGTGCGTGGTGCGACTCGGATCAAGTTTGGACGGCTCGGATCAACGGAGAATAGATCGGACGGGCGAGGGCAAATGGCGCGGTTAGGGTTAGGGTTACACACGGCCGGGTGGATCCGACGGCTGGGGAAGGGGCGGCGCGAAGATCGGACAGCTGAGGAAGGGGCGGGGCGCGGTCGGCGGGCGCGGGTGCGCGAGCGCGCTGGTGCCTCCGCGTGGCAGCGCGGATGCGCGACGCGCATCGGGGCGGTTGATCGGGCGACGCGGAGAGCCGGAAGGCGGGAAGGGGTACGGCGGCGACGGGGAGGCGATGGATGGCTGACGCGTGGCGGTGGCGGGATCGGGTGGTCGGGGTTTTTCTTTTCCTTTTTCTTTTCCAGAAAATTAAATAAAATCTCAGGAGCTCTAGAAAATAGCAAATAAATCTCAAAAATTCACCAAAAATACCAGAAAATTCCTTGAGACCTGAAGACTCCAAATAAAATATTTCCAACTTATGTTAAGTTTTATTTTAATCATATTAAATCATTTAAAATTCTAAAAATTCATTTAGAGCTTGATTTAATTTCAGAAAATTCTAGAAAATTCATTTTTAAAATCCTGGCTTTAAAAATAGCAGAAAAACAGGATGTTACAGCGGCAGATGGGCGTCGCGTGGCGCGGGCACGCATCGAGCGGCTAGGGCGAGCGGGGCAGTGCGCGGGAGCTGGGCTGGGCTGCGGGCGCGAGGGAAAGGGGACGGGAGATGGCACCGCGTGGGCAAGGGGGCTGATCGGATGGCCGAGAACGGAGGGAGGCACGGGCTGGAGCAGCGAGCGGGTGCAGCGCTAGGGCGACGCGGGCGCAACGCCGTGCGGTGCTGGCGGATGCCCGACACATGTCAAAAGGGGCGATCCGGCGATTAGCGGTGAAGGCGGGTTACGGCAGAGAGCGGGCCGAAGGGAGGCAACGGTGGAGGTGGGCCGCGGGGAGCGAATGGGCCAGATGGAATTCAACCGGGGGGTTTAAAGATTTTCCCTTTTTCTTTTTATTAAATCCGAGAAAAACCAAATGAGCTCCATAAAAATAGCAATTAAATCCCAAAAAATTCACCAAAAATACCAGAAAATTCCTTGTAACACAAGAAACTCAAATAAAATATTTTCAGCTTGTGTTGAAGTTTATTTTGATCACATTAAAATTTTTTAAATTCTAAAAATTTATTTTAAGCTTATTTAATTTCCAGAAAAATTCTAAAAATGAAATTTTAAATTCAAAGTTTTAAAAACTCCAGAAAATCAGGATGTTACATTTTATACACACATACACACACACACAGATATATATATATATATATATATATATATATATATAATTAACTGGGACACCATGATGCCTAGGCTCCAATAGTATTGGCTGTTGGATTGTTTTACAATTCGTGCAAACTATGAACTTGCTAAAGTGCATGTTTGTATAACAAAGCCAATATCCAAACCGTTAAGAGCGTTGTCCCCTGATTTTTGGATTCCTTTCCATTGATAACCCATGCGACACATTCCATTTAAAGAGGATCACAATTTCCTTTTGAATTTGTTTGAACCGAGCATGCTCTTTCCTATTTTCAAATGATGCAGATTTACTTGTGCGTCCAAAAGTACACGCGTTGGCCATTATCAGCTAATTAAACCATGCCGCATGCTCAAGCAGCTCTACGATTGACGGTCACATCGCAAGAGACATGTAACATTGCGGTCCAACTCTTAAGCCCAGAATGCCACAACAACTCTAAAAATGTACCATTCATATCCATTGCTGCTAGAATCCAGTAGTAACTCATCTATTCCACTCAACGACACGATAAGCACACATGCTTACCGGTGAGCGTTGAGGCAATAATTCCCGATTACCAACTATCAAAAGAGGCATAATCCACACTATTCGAGACATTTTCAACAAGACATAATTTTAATGCTAACTACCCAAGGATACTATTAAAGTTGAATCATGACAACTAGAGGTGATTTGTGAATATCTGTTGCACGTGGGAATATACGAGTGCTACTCTCACCCATGCATGTTGCCTTCATCAAACACCTAAAAACAATAGTAAAGCAAGGGTGAGTCCGAAAACTCAGCAAGCACACGATAAAACAATAACATCAATTTAGCAATTCAATTACTTCAGTGACTATGATTTGTGACACAAATCTATGACTATAAACTGTAAATCAATTCTATGACTGTGAACTATAAGTTAAATCTATGACTGTAAACTATAAATCAATTTCTCTGTAACTGTAGCACTGTCTGTGTCACTATTTATATCACTTTCATGCAATACAACTGTAACCGTATCACTGTCTATGTCACTATTTGTATTAGTTTTATGCAATGCAATGCAATGCATTTGTAACTGTAGTTTATACCGGTATAGCAGAGGGTGCGTCCATCGATATCACCCTCTTCCTCCATCCCGTAGAGGTGCTTATCTCTGTAGATCTTATTCAAGAGCACTCCAGACTAGTCATATTATTTTCTCACCGACCTAACTCTTATGCATTTTGCATGATACAACATTCTTCAAATCACATGTTTAATCATAAATAGTACTCTTGAAGATATGATTAGCATATAATCATATACATCATCTCATAAATACTATAGATCATGGCATAAAAATACAAATAGTAAGCATTCACCATAATCCACTATTTTACCATGCACTTGCCTATTAACCTGACAGACGATGCGCAAACAGCACCAAGCTCGAATCGGCACCTGAACAAGCATTTCCTATTTCAATTCATCGCTAATGCGATACATATATATATGAGCAAATGACAGTGCTCTTATGCACAACCCGACACAACCAATTCCTCTCTCATCGGACACCTTCTCATTGTCCTAATGTATAAACGATCCAAGAATTTAGTGATATCATCTGTTATACTTGTAGATCCTAATCTACATGCTTAATCTTCCTTCGCTCGCTATCAGGATGAAAAGACAAGTCATCTACTAACAAAATTTATCGGATGCTACTACTACTCTAGTACTCTTACCATTCATTCTTTTTCTCCCTTTCCTTCTCCCGCCACAGATCAACCAGATCAACAGTGGCAGCACCAATTTCACCGTCCAAGCATCCATATTAATCATTCATTGAATACTAGTCAGATATGCACGCACCAACACAACACCACACGACCATTGTTTTTCATCTGTTCTACACTCATATGGCCACAACGTCATTGCTCAGCACATGAATTCTAGCTGCTAGCCATGTTCTAACATATGCAATTTATCTCGCTATTTGACAAATCGGCTTCTTCATGAATCAATATCAAATTCGGCATTTTAGCTTCTATGCAAAATAATAAGTAAGCGGAAGAATGATTTTGGGGCGTTACCCTAGCCTCAAACAAATGGATCGAGGCTCTGCCTTGGCTGGATCTGGTAGATCGGCCGTCAGATCGGTCTTCCCCTTCTTCCTCTTTTCCTTCCTTTCTTTTCTTCTTTCTCTTTTCTCTCCTCTTCTTTTCTTCTTTCGGTCGGTGGACCTTTTTATTTTGCTTTGGCTGGCTCTCCTCCCAGTCGAGTTCTTCCTTTTTTCCTCTCTCACGGTCGGCTCTTCTTCCTCTTCTTCTTTCTTCTTTCCCTTCCCTCCCCTCTTCTTCTCAGTCGGCTAGCTCCCCCTGCACTCCCTTCGGCCGGCCATCCCCTCTCCCTTCGCAGCCGGCTACCAGCTCTCCCCTTGCCTCCTTGCACGGTGAGTAGCCAGGTGAAGCAAGGTTGCAGCGGTGGGTTGCAGGTCGGAGGAAGGTGGTGTGGGCGAGAGGGCCGCGGCGTTAAGCGACGATGGCACTAGCGCGTGGGGAGATGACGCTTGGCATCCATGGGGGAGGCGCGGTAGCGGGCAGCGGCACACGGCCAGTGGAAGCATGGGTAGTAGCAGCCCAGCAAGAGGGAACGTGTAACAGCCTAGATATTTTTTTAAAAATAATAATTAATTTAGTTTAAAATAAAAATCAATGTTATTTGGTTGTGTGAATTTTAAAATTTTTGCTCACCTGATTTTCTGCTTTAAAAAAAGCCTTTCCGTTAAAAAACTATTTTACAAAGAAAAAAATCCAAATTTTAGTTGAAAATATTTTTATAAGTCTAAAATATCTTTATAAACCTCTATGATTTTTTCTAAGATTTTTAGGCTTTATTTGATATTTATTGAATTAATTTAAAGCTAGAAAAAGAAAAATATTTTAAAAATAAAGTAAACTTCAATTAAATATAAAGTTATTTTATTTAGTCTTTTCAGGTTTCAAGGATTTTTGTGGAAGTTTCTTGAATTTTTTTCTCTTTTTTCTTTTTTCTTTTCTCTCTCCTCTCTATCTTCTTCTTCCAATCAAAGCTCATGTGCACAGAGCTGCCATGGGTGTTTTTTTGAGCTCTTCAATCCCGTGATTTTATCCATAAATTTTTGCACAATCAAGTGCATTTAATTACCCTCATCAAGACTCTTCCATTGCCTTGTGCGATGCTTGGGGCCAGACATATCCGTTCGGTCGTGGGGCTAGAGTGCACGGTGCATCTTTAGCGTCAGGCTTCAGAAAAGTCAATGTGAACAGTGTTCATGCCAATTTCAAGGTCGTTCCGCTATAGAAGCCCCTCCAACAATAAGATCGTAACTCTAGGGTAAGCCATTGGAGCATTCATCCAGTGGCCCAAAAGCGACATCTGTATGGAGGCTTCTTCACTGGTGCCAGATCCACAAGAGTAATCTGAACTAGAGCTATTTGCACCGGTGCCATATCCTCAGGGGCTATCTGCACCATCGCTACCTGCACCGGTGCCATGTCCTCACACGCTATCTGCACCAACGCTACTTGCACCGGTGCCATGTTCATAGGAGCTATCTACACCAGCGCTACCTACACTGGTGCCATATCCACGGGTGCTATTCCCAACGAAGAAACTCGCACTGATGCTACCTTTACAGTCGACCTACAGTCGAGGTATTAGGGACAAATTAAAGAAGACCGATGATGATATCCCCTACCTACTATTGGCCTACAAATTCGTATTGGACGAGCCGATGATCATCCCACCAGAGCGTCTCCTAACCCTACGACTTACTTGCCAGAGATTAAACTCACGGCATATAGAACAGTCCAATAAGCCAGAGAGACAACAGTTCTCGGGTCTCATTGTCAAATTTAGGCCGCATCATTTCCAGCACAAAGTTCATGATTGTGTCTTAACGGTGACCTTTAAGGATTTATTTGATCTCTTCACGTTGAACGCTCTCGACGCCTCACTCGTTCGATGCTGGACACTATAAGTGTGTACAATCATATTCTTCATTCATGTAATACCGATAAATATCATATATAACTTGTTGCTTCTCTGTGTGTATATATAGATACATAATGACTGAAGCCAGATCATCCAAATAACCAATTGGTTTTCTAGACCCACGCTTGGTCGCTATAGATACTATCAAAGAGAATATATCATTCGTCGAGAATTATATTACAACATCATTGCTGGCTCATCACAATAAGGAATTTGTACTTATGCCATACAATCAGGGGTAAGTGCTGCACTAGTGGCTATACTTGTTGATTTCTACTTCATAAGCAACACGAGATTAGGTTTAATAACAGTAGTCAACATACCTGTGTAGATTCCACTAGATTTTAATTGTAATTATATCAAAATAGAATAAGATAATATACCTTGATTACCTAAGTAAGAACAAAACTGACTTTACACTTATCGGTCGATTAATCGATAGGTAAATACATTTTCTCCATACATAACTATATTATACCTTTTCTTTCCTTTCGAATGACTCAGGCTAACTTTTTGGAATCACGTAGGTTGTTCACCACATACATTGCAGACTTACATGGCTCGACGGCCAACGCCCTGTGACATGTTTAAAATTTTTCGTATTCGCTAGTACACATTAATCCTATATAACACTTGGTAGTAATATCTCTTGAATTAACACATTTTATTTTTTGCAATGCTACCAGAAGCCACTGGGCAATACCTGTGAATTCTACGTTTGCCACCATATGAGACAACTACTCGATTCCTCAAAAATCACTGATTCTAATATTTGTCAATCTTGCCATAATTATTTTATACTTATCAAGTTATATATGTACGCACATTGATATTCCTATCAATAGACTGCGTTCATCCCTACAACTACGTTAGAATAGACCAACCTTGCATAAATCCGAGGAGAATGTACGTTCTTTTTGGTGTCTAAAGTCATAAGATTAGCTAGAGAATTCCACAACGTAGAATGATATTTGTTAATGGATATTTTATTTCATTTCAATTAATTGATTTGCCAAATGGATGTTTTTGTTTCTGAAATGAATTGAGATGTAAATTGGATGTATATATGTACATGTTGATCAATTTGTTTCAGAGGGTATGGCTAGCATTTCCTGTCACTACTACAAAAAAAGTTTATATTAGACGCATCATCACAGATGATTCATAAAAACCTCATGTATTAAATGCAATCACAGACGGTTCTTGATAAGAACCGTCTGTGATATTGGCAATATCATAGATGGTTCCTATTTGAGAACCGTGTGTGATATTATGGAATATCACAGACAGTTCTTAATTAAGATAATTAAGAACCGTCTGTGATATTGCGACAGTCGCCCTCGAAGACCCCCAAAATCGGCCATCTTTAGCCTCAAATTTGAATCGTAAGTTTTTTATTTCTGTTTTTGCCAAAATTTTCAATCTTCCCTTTGAAATTTAGGGTTTGTCTCAACTGCAAAGTTATAGATCTCGTCGAAACCTTTCAAATGAGTATATATAAGCCATACAGAATTTGGTTATTTCATATTTTGAGACTAATTGTTTATATTATATCGGTATATATATACCCAATATCACAGACGGTTCTTACCAAGAACCGTCTGTGATAATTTATTCTCTGACCGTTGGGTCCGTCAATCCTCACCAACTTCCAGCCAATAGAAACCGACCAACCCACACCTCATGGATCGTAGCTCTCCCCCCTCTATAAATATTCACCCGAACCCTTCCGCCCCCTCCCTTCAAATGCGTCTTAAGCTTCCTCCCTCCATTGTTTCTTCTAATATTTGATTCTGTGGGGTTTAGGTCTCTATCGTAGCCTCCATTGCTGCCCAGGAGCTTACAGTGAGACGGCCACTAAGAAGACCTACCCGAGCTGTATCAGGGATGAGCTTCTCTGTTGTTCTCTGTTGCTCCATTGTTTGTAGTATTTGATTCTGATTCTTCTATTTTCTTTCTTCTCTGTTGCTTGAATTGTAATGAAAATAGAATATTTTCTGCTATGTTATCTGCTATTGTAATGGTGGATTGTAATTTTGTGATGTTGTAATGGTGGATTGTAATATCAATATAATGTTCTCTACTTTGTTTATTGTCGTATTTGCTTATTTTCTAACGGCATAGCTAATATTTCCTGAGGCTAATTCAAAAATAGAAAAAATTTTAGGTATAGAATGAACTATCACATACGGTACATGTTGATCTGCTTCTTTCAGAGGGCATGACTAGCATTTTCTAATACTAGCTAATAAACAAAAATAGATTTAGAGGTAAAAAAAATTATCACAGACGGTTTTTAAGTAAAAACCGTCTTGATAGCTGATAATCACAGACAATTTTTAACTAAAAACCGTCTGTGATACTGTGATTATCAGTTACCACACGGTTTTTACTTAAAAACCATCTGTGATATTTACATCATAGACGGTTCAAAAACCGTCTGTGATAACTTTCGATTATCACTGACCTATAAATTCAGACGGTTTAGAAAACCGTCTGTGATGACATTTTTGAACCGTCTATAATGATGATTTTTGTAGTAGTGTGTGGCTAGCAAAAAAAACAGAAATAGACTTAGGGGAACAAATAAATATTATAGACGGTTTTTATTAAAAACCGTTTCTGATAGTTGATTATCATTGACGGTTTTTAATATAAACCGTCTGTGATAATCAACTATCACAGACGGTTCGAAAGCCGTCTGTGATGACCTCGTATCATTACTAACACATCATTTCTGACGGCTCACGAAACTGTCTGTGATAACGCTTTTCAACCGTATGTGATAACGATTTGTGTAGTAGTGAGTATACGCTGCATTTTAGAATTTGTGAGTATATACCTTTTTACCACAAATTTCTTCTAAAAAAAATCCGTATACCATAAGTGCATTTCTGATGTAATTGAGTATAAATGCGTTGATTCTGTCCTTGTCTGCTGCTGTATCAACTAATGAACGTACCATTTTCTTTCCAAATCCTTGATTTGTGAGTATATACCTTTATCTTGATTAATTAAGGTACCATTCAATACCACGCTCCATTTTCTTTCCAAAACATGCATACGTAATTTTCGGATTTATAGTGACATGCAACGATTTCGAGTAGTATGAGGTAACGAGCAACTTAGGTATGCATGTCACTAATTAATACACCTGATGTCCATACACTTAGTGTTACGTACCCATCAAAACTCGTAACGTTAATTCTCATTGAGAGCTTCCTTACTCTTGTTTTGTAAGACTCGATTCGGTGCACTTTGAACAGGATTCTTCGTCATTCTCGCCTCCTGGTTTCTTCAGCATGAGCATGCCTAGCTGGCCCTTTCTCCTCTTCTTCCTACTTTTCTTCTCCTTTCCATCTCCTCTCTTCGTAGTCTAGACAAGCGATTCAATCTGTAGTCATGTGGACATGATCCCCTTGTCGAGTGCAACAATCAATGCTCATACCTAATTCACAAACCAGTGCAACAAATCAAATAATTATTTATTAATTAACGGTGAAAATAATTAATATTGCGTTTAATTCACAAATCACAGGATACAATCATTACTTGGTCGCCTAAACTGTCTGGCAAAAGAAAGGCAAGTGTTTCCTCTTTCTATATCAGTAATAGATAACGGGTACCCGTTATCTATATACCCAATACAAACACACACATCTTAAAGCGATCCAAAGGTCATGAGGTATGGTGCCTTGACTCCTTGGGGCCCCAATTTAGCTTCATATATATATATATATATATATATATATATATATATATATATATATATATATATATATATATATATATATATATATATATATATATATATATATATATATATATATATATATATGTGTGTGTGTGTGTGTGTGTGTGTGTGTGTATTGAAGGTGGCGTCATACGCGCGCTTATGGCAGTTCAATGCACGGTGCGGCTGGAGCAGGCTTGCGTTGGGGCACAGACGAGGTAGGCCAGTGGTAGGGGCGGCAGCTAGGCGAAACCGGGGGTGGGGCTAGGTGAAACCGGGGGCGGATTGGTGTGGCTGGCACGTGGAGTAGCGTTCTAGGCCGTCGGTCGGGCAAGTGGCCGGGAGCAAGGCTAGAGGGAGGAGGAAGAAGCGGGTGGCCGACTGGGCCGTGGGCGCCATGAGCAGGGGGAAAAAGAAAGAAAGAGGTGGGGGAGGAAGAGGCCGGTCGGGCTGGTGAAAAAAAAGCTGAGGCCAAAAGAATTTGAGGATTTTTGAACATTGAATTCTAGGGTTAAATTTTGCAAATAGGTTTTGAACTTGAAATCTTGATTCAAATGTTTGGATTCAAAGTTTGAATTTCAAGATTTGCTGAGTTATGAGAGATAACAACTTCTTTTGAACTTCAAAATTTGAATTTTCGGATATGAGAATTAGATGTTAAGTATTAATGTGAATCTTTCCTTTAATTTCTGTTTTGATCAAGTTTTTCATTTGAAAATTTTAATTTGGGTTCTTGGCTCAATTAATTTTCCAGATAATTGGCTCTTGATTCCAGATTCTTATTTTCCTTTTTTTGAGTTTGGCTGCAAAAACTTCAAATTCAAGAACTCGAATAAAGCAAATCTTTGGAATACACTAAAAAATGAAGAAAAGATTTTATTATTTTCGTAAATACACTAGTTTCCATTCTAGGATGTTACACAAATTCAACCCGAATTAGCCTTCTAAAGGAAAATACCCCCAAATGTCCTGACTGCCAGTTCTCGGATGACAAGGCACAAGGAGACATCATGGGAAAATCACAGAGAAGGCGATTTGAGCTCCTTGGTCACCAATGTCGGTGAAGACCATGGCAGATCAGTGCCCCAAAACCAGATCAAGGATCAGCCAAGAGTAGAAGATCAAGGGAACAAGGAACTTACTGCTTGGGGTTTCCAAGAACGAAGAAGGCTGTTTTTTTAAAGGGAACCAGGGAGGAGACTGGTGGGCTGCAGCCGAACGGCCGACGCTGAAGTGCCCGGTTGCTGGCGCCTCCATCGCCATCGTCGCCCCCAACATGACCTGAACGGCCGTGAGACCCAGCTGCCTCACCCATCTACGCCCATGCGGAAGAGAAGGCCTAAGCCTTATCCTTTTATCTAAAACACCAACAGGTGAGACTCCTCTCTCTCTCCTTTTTTTCCTTTTACAAATTGGGAAATTCCCAAAATGCTTCAAGAGTCCATATGTATGTATGTATGTATGTATGTATGTATGTATGTATGTATGTATGTATGTATGTATGTATGTATGTATGTATGTATGTATGTATGTATGTATGTATGTATGCATGCATGCATGCATGTATGTATGTATGTGGAGTCTTGGGTTTGAATGAATGTGAATTGGGAAAATTTGATCGTTGAACGATAATAAGCGCATGCTAAAGTAATTAGCTAGCTGGCTAACAAGAGATGCATGTCTGAAATGGTATCATGGACTCATTCTGCCATAGATGGTTATGCTTTGCATGCAAGACCTAATTATCTATATTTCTTCTTTCTTCTCTATACCATCTTGTGTCCTATATAATAAAATTTATAGACAGCTGACATAATTTTATTGTACATGACCTAGTGATGGCCGGCTGCCTCAAGAAGATTGATGGGCATTTGAACATGCATGCATGTCTGAACATGGGCATTTGAACGCAAGTAGAGATTATATTACTCCTATGTAGTGATTGCTAGTCAAATCTGCATGTGATCAGTGTTAATGATCGATGCATGCAGGGGCGAGTTGAGTTGACTTGCCTGCACAGTCGCAGCCGCGGCGGCGGCATGGCATGCATGTCACTGCAGCCAATGACAGTTATTTGCCTGGACAAAATCTTCAAATCAATCAACGCGCACTCGCTTGCTTGCTTGGCTCATCTATATATCTTTACGGACTACTACTCCGCTACTTTACTGCGTGATTTACAAGGCAGCACCACATATAGAGGTGGGACTTTGCCTGCGCCATGTCGGCTCAACAAGGCCACCTCACTGTACCATGCTGGTCTATCTCGCTTTTAATTAAGTCCAAGCATAGCTGAAAGCCTGATAGGTCAACGTCGTGCCGCGGTAGCTCTAATCTAACCCTAAGTAACTATAGACAGCGAAGGCGACAGTGACCGTCATTTTCATTACTCTCATGCCCGTCTCGTTAAAAATAAAATTGAATTAATTACATAAAAACATGGATTCTCCTATTGTCATTGCTGCTTTTTGGGCCTGAGATCGTGATCATACCGGCGGAGGTAAGATAGATTTGCTCAAGTGGAAAAGCCACTACTACAAAAGGGTCATCACAGATGGTTCGAAATCGTTATCACAGATGGTTCCTTGAACCGTCGGAATCAATGGGTCAGTAATAATCGGAGGTTATCATAGACGGTTTGTGAGCCGTCCGTAATAATCACAATACAGACAATTCAAAACTAGAACCGTTTATGAAGGCGTAATATCAAAGATGGTTCTAGACACAAACTGTATGTGAAGGCATAATATCACAGATGGTTCGAATAATAAACCTTCTGTGATGAGGACATTTCACAGATGATTTAGAATAAGAACCATCTATGATAAGTGATATATCATAAACGGTTCTTGTCCCGAACCGTCTGTGATACCTACATATCACAAATGATTTTTTGTGGTAACCGTCTGTGATATGGCTTCACAGACGGTTTATCCCACAAAATCATCTATAATAGTACCTAAAATTTTTACTATTTTTTTTGGATAGCTTCAGGAAATGCTAGCCATGCCATGTCCTCTAAAAGTGGAACAATGTACTTAAATTTGAATTTCAGATCTAAATTAAATATAGCACTGTATACACAAGAGGACACTTACAAATTCACGGTTGCAAATTCAGAAAAATACTTACACTACAAGAAACTTAGGCTAATTTAAACTAGACTTATATATCCTTCATTAATCTACAATCTGAAAATAGTGGAGAGGAAAAATTCCAAGTAGCAGAAATGTAAAGGCAACGAACACCATGTTCAGCTTCTATGCCAAAATCAATAGATGCCACATTTTTGGGATGTAAGAAGTGGAAGCCCCTTGCCGATGCCGATGACTTGGCCTTCCCTCCCTTGCTAAACCAAACCCCTTCCTTCCCTTCCTGCGCACAAAATAGTTGAAGTAGTACTGGTGGTGTTTGTTTTTGGAGTAGGGAGAGGGGGATTAATAGGGGCGAGAGGTGGGGAGGCGACCGATGCCTGTCGTTCGATGCGGAAAGAATAGATGGGGTGAGATCAGGATTCTGGAGGAAATGCCGCAAATCAGTGATGTGGCGGGGCTTATCACAGATGGTTCTTAACAAAAACCATCTATGATAACGGGAGATATCACAGACGGTTTTTTAAAAAATCATCGGTGATAATGGCCAGCACGGGGAGCAGGCGGGAAGCCAAAGGGTGGATTTAACACAAGGATTAAGGTTTGATTAAGAGGGAGTACAGAGGGATTTGGGTATTTAATCAAGAACTCAAGAAAAATCAAAATTTGGTTTGAAGTTTGGAGGTGTTTCAAATACAGTGACTAAGAATGAGTAACAGATAAAGAACGAGTAACAGACAGACATGCATCTCATGCAGGCAGATAAGCCAAAAAAAGATCGCGCGTGCGCTTTGATCGATCTGCTGATTAAGCTCGTCGACCATTTTTTTAGTTGACAACGTAGCACTTTTTCCTGACCTCTCCGTCGAACCCTGGTGACCAGACTGGTGGTCATGGACTCGCTGAAGTCCCTGAAGAAGTCGGCATCGAACCTACCGGTGGTGACGCGCTGGACGTAGTCCCTGGTGGCAGCATTGATGAGCAGCGCGGCGTCGGTGTGGAAGAGCCCCTTTGCTTGACGTCATGGCAGTAGTAGCCGGTGTCGAAGGCCTTGTAGCTCTCGGGTTCCATCTCCGACAGCATGATGCACTACTACAGAAAACTGTATTATAGACGGTTCAAAAACGTCATCACAGATGGTTTTCTGAACCGTCTGAATTTATGGGTCAGTGATAATCGAAAGTTATTACAGACGGTTTGAAAACCGTTTGTGGAATGAATATCACAGACGGTTTGTAACTAAAAACCGTCTGTGATAAGTA
This sequence comes from Melocanna baccifera, assembly GCA_036346265.1. Classification (NCBI taxonomy): domain Eukaryota; kingdom Viridiplantae; phylum Streptophyta; class Magnoliopsida; order Poales; family Poaceae; genus Melocanna; species Melocanna baccifera. Next base: position 815,605 of record CM070696.1, read on the forward strand.
TCATCGCAGACGGTTTGTAAGAAACAACCGTCTGTGATATATCAATATCACAGACGGTTTGTAACTCAAAAGATGTTTGAAGTACACAATGCAAGATTCAGATAAGACCAATACAATCATTCAACACGCCGCTTTACTCAAGGCAATAACGGCTACCACACAAGTCATAAGGTCCAAAAAGATTCCAGCCGCAAATCTCAAATCCTTTACTTCAATTAGTGTCATTGAACTAACAAATTCTTTTATTTATAAAACATTCAACACAATCACAACTACGTACCGTCAATTGTATTAATAATAAGATAAAACATTCTTTGCAAGAATAATCATATCCTCTTACTCTTTCATATTTTTCAAAAGGAATACCATAAATCACTTCATCGTGTTCTTATTATCTAAATAAGATTCCAACTACTTAATCTAGGAAAAACCTAGAGCATAAGCCACCATATTAAAACAAAGCTCTTTAACAAGATGATATTAGAACATGACATCCTCGCAAACATGCTAGTATAAATCTCTTATTAGATTTCATACATTTAACTTCTTTCTGATGCTCAACTCTAATTTAGCAAAAACTAGGTGCACTCTAGCTATTACTGTCAATAATTGATTATTATTCTTCATCGTCGTATCATTAATGATCCTATATCTGTTTTGCAATCGCAAAACAATTATGAGCACAAATTCAACAAAATAAATTTAAACCTCAATAATACCAGCTTAATAAGATAAGATTCCACAAGTCAATACATTAGTCTTCATCTATTTCTTTATGCATGTTTCAATAATTTAGAAGTTGTACATGCTCATCAAGTATGTAAAGAGAGGACATACTAAAGATTAATATTATTAAGACAATATTCTAACAACTCCTTACTCAACCATCTCTAGTGGTCAGATTAATTACTTAAGATCAATCAATCCAATCTATCCAACAAGTTAGGAAATTTAAATAATCATAATAATCAAAGTAAATCTTTTTTTCATATTCCTCAATAAATGCATGAGTTCTAAACATGAATCGACAAGTTCTGAACCACACTTCTCAAACTACAATAGGACAATATCATATTAATCAACTACACTTCCAAGTATGCTAGTAGAAATTGATTTTGCACCACGCTAACATTTCAACTTGATAATTCACAACTTATCAATGATTTACATAATTGCCAACTCCTACTTAGATACAACAAAACATCACAAAGGGTTTTAACACTTCCTTTCAGAAAAGAGAGGATTCAAACTTCAATAGCCAAAATAACTCAAAAGAAAAGCATAGAGCCAAAACTTCCACAAGTTACCGAACTTCCAACATCAAACTTTGATTTTTTTTTCAAAATATCAACGAATTAATAAGTCACATTTTCCAGTAAGAAAGATAGGACAATATGAAAAACCAATCTCATCAATTAACAGCGCTGACGAGCAGCAAAAACAACTCATCAATCAGAAGAAACAATATTTGGTTTCAAGAAGAATTAGAGACCTATTGGCACCCAACAATTGCATTGAACCGCTAACCCGAGAGAAAACTCATTAACCGCAATAGGCCAAGAGTTGGCAAAATCAACTCCAAGAGAATAACACCTTTTCTAAGAAACTCACCCTCGACATCTGCAACTAAGTTACCCGAGGTAACTACACAACTATCCCCATACCACGAATGGTGGTATAAATTATCAATGCTCAAGGCAACAGCTACAACCTCTATCTCTTATCAAAAACTATCCTCACCCATAGCAGTCATAGAAACAAATCATAATCATACAAGATTATCTCATAACATAAATCATCAATACAACATGTCAAAAGCATAAATGCAATGCTTGACCCATCCCATCCTATTGTGCACCAGTGTGTCAATTTAATAATTTAATTACCACGGACCTAATGCCCGCTCTGATACCAACTGTAACACCCCAGCACCCACATTACCTTGAGATGCCACTAAACCACTCTACCGCTAGCCAATTTATAAGATAACATAAACTGATAATAATTTCTAAATCATGATAAGCTAAGCGGAAACATACTAAAGCAAGGTATTGGAACACTATTAGTTAGAGAACAACTGCTAAAAGGTTTAGCCATTTAAAACGAACTACTGTCTAGCAATATTACCTTGAAACAAACATCAATAAGGGAAATAAATCTATGAATAAGACTACACAACTATTACAACATTAATCATGATATGATGTGTGACAGTGATATGCTGCTCTACCCTTCCCATGCATGCTCGAGAATCACCTGGAGGGGGGAAAAGCAAGAGTGAGATAAAAATCTCAACAAGCAAACTGTTTAACAAGCTAATTAAACTACAATATTGTTAAGCATCAAAATTTATTTTCCTCAATGACCACAATTACAACCTTAACCATATGTTCTACCAACATTAATAAAACATTAACTAATGAATATTGATTGACTACTTTATATTCTCAACCACTACCACTACCAATGACAGGAAAACATTAACAGGTTTTATATCACTATTTTTATTGTTTCTCACATCCACAACTAATATCAACAGTTACCACAAGAGAAAAGAATCTTGTACCACATCTCAACCCCTATCATACCACAAGGGGTGAACCCCCTTCCACGACCACAGCCACATTTCTCATACCACAAATGACTCACATGAGCCAATTCCACATTACAACTATGGAGTTGCATTTGTTTGCAAAATAACTTCACCACACTACATTGCATAAGTATGCAAATGATCTTTCCACAATGCAATGCATATGAATGCGTATGCTCCACTGCATCCTTACTGTAACATCCCAAAAATTTGCTTTCTTCAAAACTAATTCCAAAATAATTATTTAAAAATATTTGGAGTTTATTTGGATTTTCTGGAGCCTAGTTGGATTTATCTGGATTTTATTTAAAAATTTAAAGCAAGAAAATGTATTTTAAATATTTTATTAAAGCTAAAAAGAGTTTATTTTATTTTTCTTAGCCTTCCCTAAATTATTAATTAATTTTTGAGAATTTTCTTGAATTAAAAATCAATTTCAAAAGTTAAAAAGTATTTTATAAAATTATTAAATGCAAATCTGAAATTAAAAATATTTTTACTAAGTCTAAAATGTTTCCAGGAATATTTTATGTTTTTTTTCTGAAATTTTTAGACATTAAATATTATTTTTCTAAGTATTTATAAAGTTTCTAGTATTTGCTGAAATTTATTCCGAAAATAAAAATCAAATTATTCCTAGCCGCCACGTGTCGCTCTCAGATTAAATCAATCTCTCTCCACGCTTTAATCCTAGCCATGCAAAGTCACTTACCCCTTCACATTCATCCAAAGGCTTTGATCTATTCACTTGCCACGTGTCTCAAATCCGACGGCCCGTACCCCTTCACTTCCTCCCTCTCTCTATTACACATGGACCCCACATGTCATATGTTTCTTCAACCTCTCCTTCTTCCTCCTCCCACTCTCTCTCTCCTCCACCATTAGAGCCGAATGAAGCTTTTGAAACTCCGCCGTTTCTCCCTCTTAACTCCCGATTAAAATATGGAAACGGACGCCCTAATCACCCTCATCAATCTCCCGGCCGTTTCCCGTCCTTTAACCCTCTCAAAACCGAAATCTCTTCCCCTCCCTTATCTTCCTATAAATTGGCCTTCCTTCACCATTCTCTTCCCTTTCCTACTCATTCTCGGCCGGCTCCCGCCGCTTGGCCACCTTCCTCCGGCCGCCCCATCCCAACCGCCGCCACCACCGCCTTCCGCGCCGCGGCCGCCCCGCCAACCCCGCCGCTGCCGGTGAGGTGCGCCGCCGCCCTGCTACTCCGCCGCCGCTCTCGCCCGCCTCCGGCCGCCGGTCACCGGTGAGCTCGCCGGCGAGTTCTTCCCGTGTATTCTCTGTGATGTTGTTCATCTAATCATTTTCTCCTGGTTTATTTGGTCTTGTGTTGCTTCCTTGTCATGAAAGAACAATTGGTTACTTGGTTAGTGGAGGCATGTTAGTGCATGCATGCATGAGGTTGTGGGTTCAAATCCTAGGCATGCCATTTCGGTTGGAATTTAGCCCCCATTTTTGTTACCCTCTGTTCAATGACAAGCGGGACCCACTTGTCATAAAATAATAAAATAAAATTCTACACCCAATGACAACCGGGCCCCACGTGTCATACACTCCAAAATACCCCAAAAATCAGCCAAAATAAGATTCCAGAGAATATTCCCTCGTTTTGCATTTTCTGGAATTTACAAACCGATCAAACTTCCAATCGCCCGTTTTCTCTCGTCCGACCTCCGAATCCAGTGATTCAAATTTCTAAATTTGTATAAAATTATAATCTAAGTTGCAGTATATATTTTATATTTTTGTGATTTTATTTGTATTTATTTATTTATTTATTTACATTTGTTGTTTCACGCGTAGAACCCGACGTCGCCGAAGAGTTTGTCGAGACGCGGCAAGAGGGATCATATAGCGCGCAAGAAGGCAAGTCTCCTTTGAACATTTTGCTCCCATGTTTTGCAAGTTTCCTTTGATCAACTTGTTCAAATGATTTGGAAAAATGTTTAGGTAGTTATTTTAAATTAATGCATGCTTATGTTATATCAAGTGATAATTTGATTTAGAAAATTTAGTTAAAGACCCAATTTGTTATACCTTCCATTGAAAATTGTTTACCTTGTACCATTGTCAACTTAGGATATCCCTTTGACTCAATAATGAGTTAGCATTATATTGGTTGAATGTTTAAAATACTAGCAAATGCTTAGCGTAGCAAATCAATGTAATAATGTTCAAATGAGTAGCATGTTTATCAAATGTTTTGATGAATGATTTGTTTGAACATTGGTAATGGATGTTACCATTGTTAAATATTTTGTTTGAAAAGTGGTAATGGATGTTACCACTGTTAATTTGAAAATAAAAATGAAATTCAAAGGGAAAAGTTGACAAGGGTGGATGGAAGGTTTGGTGGTGCGATTAGCACGAGAATTGTTGGGTTTGTGAATGAGCCACCACAGTCGATTAAGGACCGACGCTTGTGTTTGTCCAAACTGAGCAAAACAGTACAACCACAAGTCTATATGGGTACGACCTAGCTAACTAACCTATAAAAGTTTAGCTTAGATATTACCAGTGGTGTATTGGGTGCCAGGGTATACTGGTTACTCATAGTGAGGAACAAGGTTTACTGTACTCACATGGCGCAAGAGGGGGCTCCAACTCGTGGATTCGAGTTGTGGTGAAACCTTAGCGGGTGGTATTTAAACTATACTGGAGTAGGCGAAAGGCTTTGTGATAATTTATCTGGGTCTCATGCCAAAGGAAGCGTGTTGACTATTAAAATAATTTATCTCTTGTGGGTAAAGTGTACAACCTCTGCAGAGTAAAAACTATTCGAATAGCCGTGCCCACGGTCAAGGGCGGGCAAAGAATGCATTCACATGGTAGAAAGTTTGATTTTGTTTTCAAAATAAAATGATTTGAAAAAAAAAACTCGGGAGTGGATGGAACTCTCGTGATCTTTAGACTGGTGGTGTAACGATTCTGTGGATTTAACTCGAGGTTTTGGAAAAAGTTAGCGGATAGCTTTGAGATATTAGTGTTGGTGGTTTAACCTTCACTAAGATTATTTATCTAATTTTAATTATTGATAACGAGATGTTTAACAAATTGCTTTTGAAATTATATATTGGTATTTGAAATAAAATGCTGATTTTCGCAAAAGAACCATATGACCTTCCTTTGTTAAACCTTGCATCTATGCATCTTTCCCAAGACTTGCGGAGTACATTCATGTACTCACATGCTACACTTAAAAATAAATCTCAGAGGAGGTCGAAGCTCAAGAGGTGGACTACGACTACTTCGTGGATGGATTCGTCGAAGGCTTTCCGGAGAACTAGGTTGCGTTTCCCCCAGTCAATTGCCTGTGGCGTATTGATGGGTCTTGCTTTAGTTTCTTTTTGCTTCCGCTGTAATTTTCTGTTTGGTGTGAGGTCTTAAAACCTCATTTGTAATAAAGGTTTCGAGGCCTATATTCTCGATTATTGAAATAAAGCGTTGTTGGCAATGTATCATCTTTTCTGTTTGAACTGTGTGTACTAGCATTGATCTCTGGGACTAGTACAGTAATACACAGGGGGTCTGGGAGTTTCTACTCCGGGTCCCACACTTACCCAACAAGGTAAGAGTGTGCATCGTACTACGGCAATGTACGATGCTGTACCGGTACGGTCGCGGCTATAAGCGGCGACATCCACAATGCAAATGTCATGACATGACATGAATGTTATGATAATCATAAACCACAAGAATTTTACCACGAAGATTAACAACATAATGATCATGAATACTTCCTCATAATCAACATGTGTCTCAATAAGCACAATGCAAGTGTTTCATAAGATCATTACCTCATAGCTCACATTCGGTTCAATAAGATCATAAACAATTGATCTATAGCGAATTATATCACATAGACCATAGTATATTCATCAAGAATGCTACCACTACAACCACAAATATTCACTAAGAATATTACCACCTATACCACAATATGTTCATAAAGAATACTACTCCATAACTATATTTATTTCATCAAGAACAATCTCACATATCTACAAATAAACCATCAAGATCATAAACAGTTGAGTTCTTAAAATACTACCACATGGACCATATTGAGGAAACATGTAACAATGTCATAGCACCTCAAATTAAGAGAATAAATAATTGTGAAAGTAGAATAATTAACAAGTTAAACATGTAGCACAACCGCTACGTTTACTTACCTCTACCGTTGAAGCGATGCAATCACGTGCATTCAGGAGCAAAACCACTTGTCCAAAAGTACCTCTTAGCACAATGCTATAGCAAGAAAATTGCGTCTTAAGAAGTAAAGGCGATGCTAATCCCCAAAACCCCACAACAATCCTCTCCGCTTAACGGTTCTCTACTCTACCCGCTGCAGTACTGCTACTTAACATTTTTATATCTTTAAGATTACTAAACCTTTTGCAGAGAGGAATATATTTCTGGTTTTCATACTCATTTTCCTTCACTTTTCATATAGATCATATATTTTAATTTTGTTCTTAGCATGATGTAACTAACTGCTCAAAACAAAGAACATCCTCTGTTCTGTCTGTCCGGACAATCAGGTTCAAATGCTTCCCAACAACAGAGTAGGGCTCTACAAATTTTAATTTTTATACAAAAGCTAGCTTACTAAATTCCCTACAACTTTCTCCATGGTGGCCAAAAATATAAAATTCATCTACTATCCCTAATTCCCATCTGAACAGCGGTCTGTCCCTGTCTATAACCCTGACGGACAGCGAGATTCCAGACCCTGGTACGTCTAAATTATGTGGCTAAAAAAAATCTAAAACAAATATAGTAGATGCGTATCGTCGTCCTCTACGTTTTTCCTTTTGGGGAGACCATCGGGAAAAATCGTCTTAGGGGTCTAAACCACACAAACAATAACACCGCGCGATTATATCTGCAGACAGTCATCCGAGATTCTCTAATCGGGGGTTTCTAAAATGCTAATCCCCACAAAACTTGGACTAAGAACCCTAAATTCAGTAGAAAACAGAGGGATGGGGGTGAGGGAGAGTTACCTAGGGGATTGGGATCACCTTCTTCTTCCTCTCCTCATTCCCTTCTTCTCCTTCCCTCTGTTCCTCTCCTTCCTCTTCCCTTCTTCCTTCTTCTCCTTCTTCTCCTTGCAGCAGCACTTGGGCAGAGGGGAGGCACAGGGAAGGAGGGGGGTGGTGGCTTGGGGGTGGGAAAAGGGGGGAGGGGCCAAGGGAGGGGGTTTATAAAGGGGGTGCTAGGGTTTGGGAGGGGGTACGGGCCCCCGTTTGGGCTATCTGGCCCAAAATGGCTGGCCCACTTCTTCGGACAGCCCAAAACCTCTTAATTAATTATTTTAATTCTCTTTTTATTATTTTAGACTATTCTGAAGAATTTATTTTCATCTCCCGTGATTTACTGAAAATCCGGGCGACTCCGCGATTAATTTAAAAACTGATGCCGAAACGACGTTCAGGATATTACACCTCTGCTATGCCTCTCTGCACGCCCAATGTGATGCCTCGCGCCGCGTGGCTGCCCACATCAGCCCACACCCACGTCGGTCGTCGATTCAACTTCTCTGTAGATCGAGTCTTCATGCACCAAGTGTCTGATAGGCGGGGCCCACCTGATAGTGCCCACTATTTCATAGACTATGAGCTGAACCAGCCAAGTTAGCATCCACGCCAACACCCACGTTAGCCCTAGATTCAACATGTCACCATATGTCAGTGTCACATCACCACCTGAGCCGTCCTAGATGCCACGTCAGCATGCAACGTGTCAGCCATGTCACCCTGCCACATCATCAGCCACGTCAGTCATAGTGCCAGCTGTCAGCCATGTGTCGGCCATGTGTCCACCACGTCAACCCTAGCCTGCCACGTCAGCAAGTCGAGTCGTCTGTGCACTGTTCTGTGAGCCGAGTTCACTGTAAACCTGCTATTCCATGCACCGAGTTCACAACACAGTATCTTTTTTGAATTTTCAGTATTTTCCTTTAGATTAAACTTTTCAAGAGTATATTCTCCTCCGTCCTAGCTCCGATTGATCCTGTTCTTTTTCCTAAATTTATATAAAATCAAGCCCTACCTTTTGGTATTAGTTTTAAAGTTTTTAGAATTTATTTGAATTTTATTTGATTTTATTCTTGTGCCTCATTCGTTTTTCCTCTCATTAGATCGTGTCTTCGAAGGAACAGAAGCACAACCAGAAGATCAAGAATTCATAACTGAGCAAGACTAAGGTAAGTTGTGTCCTTTGATCATGTTGAAGTTAGTTTTTAATCTATTAATTAGCTATTTTATTTTAAATTATCATACATTGCTAATTTATTACAAATCCGTATACTTGGTAGTTATTGTCCTAATTTCATTAATCTCTCTTTTGATAATTTGAATACCATGATGCCATTATCACCATAGGATGAAAAAGTATTTAGTGATATAATACTAGTTGTCACATGGGTTGTATGATTAATTTGTTTAGCCATGGTTACAGTCGTTGGTTCATCATCACTAGAGATCAATTAATTAATTTGATTTAATGAGATATTGAATCATGGTTGTAGCCACGTTATAAAATTTGTGTCACAACATTGGTGTATCATTAGTGTTAGTTATACAAAGTTAGTTTTCCACTCAGGCGTGTAATCGTGCAGTAAATAAGGAAGTATGGATTCACTTCGAAAGATGTGGAAGTCTCGCCTGAGTAATATCTAAGGACTTAACTTTGTGCATAATTGATCGTAGGCTTGCCATGCAAACCACACGTCTAGAATAGGATAGACCTGACTAATTAATTTATGATGTTTCAATTTCAAATTCACTATTATGATGAACATGATTGCTGATTTCCATGAAGCGCAAGGGGGTGATGCGAAAACCTAGCGGGCGGCAGAATTGAGTTAAGGTTGAGAATTGTAAAGGGCTTGTTATGATTTTCTTTAATGTGAGGATGATCATATCGTGTGGGTATAGTTTTGCAACCTCTACAGAGTGTAAAATTATTCGAATAGCTGTGTCCGCGGTTATAGACAATGCTTAGTGATTTCATTAAAAACTTGGCTAGGAAAGCTATGGAAAGTGAATGGTTAGTTCACTGTTTGTTTATTAAGTGGATGGTTAGTTCATTTATGGATTATTCACTTGCTTTGGTTAATTATTTATTATAGTTTTTCTTAACATTCGCTTTCAATCTATTTATTGTATTTACTTTAAATTATTGATTTCTACAAAATAACTTTTCAACCATCTATTGGTAAGCGTTGCATATTATATTATATTTTTGTTACATATGACTTCGCTCCCCAATCTATTATCTATGGATATGTCGAATGGCTACTACGCTTATTTCAGTTTTTTGCAGCTAGTTTTTTAAGCCCTTCAGGCTATTAATTGTAAACTTGGCCATAAGGTCGTACTCTAATAAATATTAATATTCGAATATTTGTTTTCTTTATCAATCGAGCATATGGCCGATATTTCATCTATGTTACACTGTGTGCACTAGCGAGATCTTGGACTAGTGCAGTACACACAGAGAGTTCGGATTTGCATATTCAGGTCTCAACAGAGACGGTATCAGAGCCATATTGACTATAGAACGAAGCCCTAGTTAGAGTGATCACCTTAGCCTAATTTCAAAAAAAATTATTTTCTAAATTAAACCAACTAAATTGGATATTTAGCAATCTCTGTATTCTCTTAACCCTTTCTTCAGGTTCTCATTCTTCATCTTACTTCTAAAATTTTATTTTTCTAATTCCTTAAACTGATTTCTTTCTCTTATAATGTCTTAGATATCTCAAGCTTTCTATAGCCAAACTGGAGGATGGCGAAGACTTATCCGAGTTTTATTGTGAAGTCTTAGATGAAAGAGGTTGCCAATTTACTTCACCAAGGATGAGAAGTCAAAGGCCTAATGGATTGGATGCATTACTAGATTGTACTTTACCACCAAGATTAGCAGCCAAGTTCTACACCATAACTTCAAGTGCATCAGTACTTGTGGAGAGTAGTCCATGCAAGGAGCCACGCACAAGGCCATTCAATGTCTTTGCAAGATATACAAGATCATTATGTCCAAGCTCATTCGAAAGTTCAAGGAGCAATACATAGCTACTTCCAGTGTAGCAGAGCAAGAGGGAGACATGGAGGAACCTTAGCAGCTGCCAGTACCTCTACCTTTGCCCACGCCACCGAGTCTGGAGGAGAGACAACGCATAGTAGGAAACCGTGAAGAGTATCTTCGGCACTTCATTCCAGCCATAGCAGAAGAGCAGTAGCCGCAAGTTCAGAACTCGTGGGTGATCTATAGTGACTCAGAAGAGGAGTCGAGCGAGCCCTACTTGGTCGGATTCGAGTGGGAGCCCTTAAATTAGACCCTTGTATAGTTTAGGAAGTGCGATTAGAACATTCTTGGTTTTTATTTGTGATTGCTTGTGATATGAGCTACAGTCTTGCCCTTAAAAGCATTATGTTGTAGTCATATCAAAACCTTTGTTGGAGTTATTTAATTGGTTCTTTTGTTAGCCTCTCGGGTAAGTGTTTTGTCTAGTTTAGGTTTACCATTAGAAAAATCCCCTTAGATGAGTTTACCTCTCTTCTATGCTTTTCCCCTCTCACCTTTTGAGCCTTGTGAAGTCAGTTCTCAGCAGTTGTGTTCTCTTTCAGAGCAGCAAAAAGATAGTTGATACCCGTAACTCAATATGTTGTAGTCAGGTGAATTAGGGTCCAGAAGAGCAGCAACATCAATCCTTCAACTCAAGTACCCCAAGTGACCCCAATGGGATTGGATCCAACTCTCAGTTAATTTATGGTAGCCCAGACGCAGTTGATGCACCCCACGATGCAGAACATGAATGCAACGATGAACAGACAAAATCAAAAAGTAGTTGCACCTTAGCTAACTCGCCAGCAATCTAAGTTTGCAGAATTCATGAGGATAAGACCACCCACCTATGCACAGTCTTCTGAGCCTTTGGAGGTAGACGATTTGATTCGTTTAGTTGAGAAGAAACTGAACGTCACTCAGTGCACTGATTGCGAGAAAGTGCTCTATACCACCCATCAGTTGGAGAGAGCTGCCGTAGAGTGGTGGGAGAACTACTACGTCGCACATGAGGACCAAGACAGCATCTCTTGGGCTGAGTTCACAGTAGCATTTTGTCATACTCATATCTTGGATGGGGCGATTGAAATGAAGGAAGAGTTTCATGAGTTGCAGTAGAAGGACATGTCAGTGGGTGAATATCTCAACAAGTTCATCCAGTTAGCTCATTATGTACCAGAGGAAATTGCCACTGATGATGCCCATCAGAAGAGGTTCAAGAAAGGATTGAACCCAACGCTCAAAGTTCAAGTGGTAGAAAATGATTATGCCAGTTTTTAGAACATGGTAGTCTCACAAGAGGAGGATAATGCAGCAATGATATCAGGTACATCACTCCTAAAAGGCTTGTTTCAACACTTATCAGCCTGCTCATATGCCACAGTAGACAGCTTTCAGGACGCTAGCCCTAGCGCCACGTCATTTTTAGTAAGGACCACGCCCTATTAGTTCAAGCAATCAACAACAGAAGAATGCTAACCCTGCAGCATCAATCACTTGTTACAAATGTCATAGCAAGAACACTATGCCAGCAAGTGCCCTCAGAGGCAAGCCCCGACGCTAGTCCGTTTCAATCTAGGAGCCACACCAGATCAGACCCCTGCTCAGGATCACGACGTGGAGCCTAAGTGTCAGGCCAGGCTAGTCGAGCGCCGCCAACAGTTATACGAGGGCAAGTGAACCATGTCACCGTATTGGAGGCCCAAGTAGCACCAGAGGTTGTGATACAGGGTCATCCGATCTTTTTGACGTAGGATTGGATACTCACATGCCCTCTCTTGAATCGTAGCGATCCTTCGTTGCCAATGCAGGAACGAATGCTCTTTAATTCGCAAGAACACACGCGCCAGACTTCACAACCACTAAGCGAAGCCCTATCGCGCTCCCAATTCCCAACGGAAAGGTTGAACGATCTCAAATTGCAAGAACTCTCAATGTTTTTATTGGAATTGATTTGGATCTAAAACAACAAAAACAAACACCATATCCCTCGTCACGTAGTGTTTCCTCAAAATAACTAGTCCTCTAATGCATCCATTCCCCTGTTTCCGTCCGTCCATGTATGTATATATATACGGCGGCCGTCCGTGTACGCACATGCACGGGATAACCGAGTCATGTGCTATTCGGTTGGATGACCCGAATTGGTCTCTAATAAAAATAAAATAAAACATAAAAATAAAAGTGCATACTAAATAAACTAATGAACTACTTGACCAAACAATGGTCTCGATCAAAAACTTGGCACACAAGCCAGTGAGAACTCTATGCTCAAAGGCTTTATTCATGGCTCTTAGTTCCTTCACAGGCCATGCATGGTTTGGATGCCACCTGTAACGATCAACGTGCACTTGTGCATAGGTTGTATACTGTTAGTGATATGCCCTAGAGGCAACATGGAGATGTTGTATATATCACATACTATGTTTATGATACATTACTTTGTTCCTTGGAATAGACATCATCATTATTGATCAATGAGTATGTGACTTATTCATGAGACTCTTAAATACTAAAATGTTGGTATTTCTAAATGATCCCTGATCGTATATCATATGAGGAACAAATATGATTCAAAGCCAAAGATCAGCATATGTATTGATTGATGATCATGTCTCATGGATCATGGTATGGTGATACCAAATCAATAATATGGACATGTGTTAGTGAACATATGTTGGATAGACCTGCCATGAGACACTGCAGAGATTCCATGTGTCATCAGTTGGTCTCAAGTAGTGTTTATGTAGAGTCCTTAGACTTGAGATCATCATGGTTCCCAACATGAGTAGTAGCTTATTTTGGGACTACTAAACACTACTCCGTAACTGGGTAGTCATAAAAGTAGTCTTCGGGTTTACCATGAAACATATAGTGGGATGTGAATGATCAAGATAGAATTTGCCCCTCCTTATGGGAGAGATATCTCTGGGCCCCTCGATGTAATAGATTATGAAAGTGCACGGCCATGCCAAGGTGATTGAGGAGTCAATCACGAGTTTATAATCCATCACGGAATCGAGAGAGTGATTGAGCTATTAAGAGGATGACACAGGTCTCGCCTTGAGCTCAATCTATATCGTGAGGCAAAGGGATTCGTACATGAGAGAACATTACAGGTTCAGCCGATATGATCTTTACATATACTTTGGGGTTAATATGTCTTACTAGAGGCCGCTATTAACAGGGTGACCGGAAAGACGTTTCTGGGTCACGACCAAGTATACGTGAACCTACAGGGTCGCACGCTTAACGGGTTGGAACACTGATTCGAATATGATTCGGATATGGGCTCAATTCGGATAAAGATCCGAATAGACTCCTAATGGGCCTTGGTCCGCAAGGCCCACGTGAGGAGGTCTATATATATGGAGGCGAGGGGCTGAGGGGATTCGTCCCTGTTAACATCTAGCAAAACCCTAGCCGCCACCTCCCGAGCCAAACCCTAGCTGCTCACGAGTACTAGTACACTCGCGATCGGCGTTCCAGCCCCGGACGTGTGGATACCGGTGGAGGCGCTGCTCGTTGCAGTGCTGATCGACGTGCGTGGAGGAGACGATCTGTTCGGGACGATCGGCTACTTCCACTACTACCTCGACGCGCGTGATTAGATCGGTTTCCAATTCTTCTTCCGCTGTGCTGCGCGTCTAAGTGGTAACGATCCATGATCCTTCCTTAGCATGATGTTCTTGGGTGCGCGGTAGAAAAGTTTTGTTTTCTGCTTCCGTAGCCTACGCGTATTCCTTTATATACTTGGATTTCCTTCTTAACTAGTGATTTCAAAGTCTTCAACTCGTTTAAACGTGAGAATGCATAAAGAACTTGCAAGAGGTAGTATGAAGTTCTCATCAATATAAGGGAATTCGTTAAGAAACAAATTCACCTATTTATTTAAAATCTTGTCTCTCGCTCTAGTCATTGGTCCTTTTGGTAGTAATAGCGATGTCCTCATCATCCTCCCCCACTTGAGAAGGAGTCGTCCTCGACTATGTATCGTCTTGTCCAAAGAAATGTAACAAATCAGCAACATTAAAAGTAGTACTTACCCCATAATCGTCTCCCGGAAGTTCGATCTTGTATGCATTACCATTGATCTTAGCAAGTACATTGAAAGGACCATCACCACGGGCCATCAACTTTGATTTACGCTTCTCCGGGAAGCATTCTGTAACAACCCAAGTTTTTTTTAAAAAAAATAAAAAAAACAAAAACAAACAAATATATAAAGAAAAACAATAATTAATTTAGTTTCAAATAAAAATCAAAGTTATTTGATTTCTTGAAATTTTAAAATTTTTAGCTAACTTAATTTTCTGCTAAAGAAAAGAGCATTTCTCTTAAACAAAAAATATTCTATAAAGAAAAATATTCAAATTTTAGTTGGAAATATTTTTATAAGTTGAAAATAGCTTTAGAAATCTTCATGAATTTTTCTAAGATTTTTAAGCTTTATTTGTATTTATTGTATTATTTTAAAGCTAGAAAAGAAAAACATTTTTAAAAATTAAAATATACTTCAAATAATTCCAAAATTATTTTTTTAATATTTTCAGGTTCCAAGGATCTTTATAAAAGTTTTTTAAAATTTTTTGAAATTTTCTTTTTCTTTCTTCTCTTTTCTCTCTCTTCCCTATTCTCTCTTCCTCGAGGATGTTGGCTGTTCGTGCGCGCAGAGCAGACCTCCATGAAAAATGTTTGAAGCTTCTTTAAATCTTTATAATTTTTTATTTTCTCAATGGATTTGCGTGAAATAAATTACATTCACTTCCTCTCATCAAGCTCCTTCATTCCTCACCGTTTCTCCTCTCATTCATGAGCCGTTTCACGAGAATTTAACCTATGCCATTCAAAGACATGGTCCTTTGATCTCCCTGCTCGGACCTCCTTAGCCCCTCTAAAAGGGAGCACCGTGAGCCCCTCCTCATTCTCACTCAACCCCAAAAATCTCAAGTCTCCACTCCCTCTCTATTGGCCACAATCAAAGACGCTATTCT
This sequence comes from Melocanna baccifera, assembly GCA_036346265.1. NCBI lineage: Eukaryota > Viridiplantae > Streptophyta > Magnoliopsida > Poales > Poaceae > Melocanna > Melocanna baccifera. Next base: position 831,280 of record CM070696.1, read on the forward strand.
TCGGCCTATTGCGCCTCGTCCAGTGGAGCCCTGCCGCATTTGACCACACTGTTGGCTTTGCCTCATCGTGTTCTATGCGGTGCTCACCTTGCCTTCGTCGGAACTTCGTCGGAGCGTCGTCACCACCATGGGTCAAATCAGGTCCCCGTTCCTCACATCGCCACCGACCGACCGTGCATGCCCGAACAAAACCAAGGTGAGCATCACGTTCCCCACACTCTCCTCTTCGATTCACTGCAACTCTCGCATGTTAACTCCTCTCCGTTTGTCCGGAATGTCGATGTCAACCTGTAGGCTGCATAAAGTCTTGTCCATCGCGTTCCGCTAATCCGTTGGCCAATCCATCTGCGTCGTCGAGTTCGTCTCGATGCGTTATACACCGTGCTCCCCTCCGTTTGTCCAAAAACCATTCCCAAATTTTTGCGCTCGACACCTCGCCATGGCCGCAAATGGCACTTCGCATCCCTGCCTGTCCGGGAATGCTTTTGTCGAGACCCGAATATGCGAATTCGGACTCTCTGTGTGAACTGCACTAGTCCAGGATCACGCTAGTGCACATAGTCAAACATAGATGTAATCACAACCATACACACGATATAATAAAGGGAAAACTCAAATATCGATAAAACTCAAAGGTACGACCTTATGGCCAAGTTTACAATATCTCTAGCCGGAAGGGCTTAACAAAATAGCAGCGGAAATCCAAAATAAAGCGTAGCGGCCAATCGACAAGCCCACAGGCTATCGAGTGGAGAACGAAGCCTAATCCGTGAAGTCATCGTAGTACTCTCCTTCTGGAACCTCCTGCTGATAATACTCATCGCCCTCAACTGAGCAACATAGGCGTAAAGTCGTGAGTACATTGGTACTCAGCAAGTCGTTTGTAACAAAGGAATGCAATATAATATGCAAGACTTACCAATGGAAGGCTGAAAAGTTAATTTGCATAAACGGCATTTTACAATAAGTATGTTAAATAGATGGAAAGTGGGATTTAAGTGAAAACAATATTAATAAATAATCAATGGAATAAATATGAACCACTTGTGAACACCTATCCACAAGCTAAACCAATAGTGAACTACCTGTCCACCTCCAACATAAACCACCAGGTTATAAATGAAAACACTACCCCTCGTGTGAAATCACCGAGCATTGTCCATGACCGAGGACACGGCTATCCGAATAGTTTTACACTCTGCAGAGGTTGCACAACTGTACCCACACAATGTGATTAGCCTCGATCTCAAGAAATCACAACAAGGCCTTTACAATGCTCTACCTCAACCCAATCCTACCCGCTAGGGTTTCGCATCACACCCCCTCTTACGCCACATGGAAATCAACAACCATGTCCATCACAATGGCAGAATTGAGTTGAAATATTACAAATTAATCAGCCAGATCTATCCCATACTAGACATGTGGTTTGCACGATTAAGCTCAGATGAATGACGCACAAAGTTAAGTCCTTAACATTACCTGGGCGAGGCTACCACATCCCTCGAAGTGCACCTGCACCTCCCCCTTTATTGCACGATCACTCGCCCGAGTGCAAAACCAAATTTGTATAACCAAGCCAACGACACACCAATGTTATGGCACATAACCAAGTCAAATTAATAATTCACATGTGATGATGAACCCATTCGTAAATGAGCAAAGCTAAGCAATTCTATCGTACCAACCCGTGTGATAGATAATCTAACATCACTAGTATGTTTCCCAACCTATGGTGACAATGATATCACGATATTCCAAAATATCAAGGAAGGATAAATTCAAATAGGACGATAACTACCAATACAAGGGTTTGAATAAAAGTAGCGATGCAATGTAATTTAAAATAAAATATTTAAATAATAGATTACAAACTGGGTTCAACATGATCAAAGGACACGACTTGCCTTGGTTATGCTCAGCGAGGTACTCCTGGTCTTCGGGCGTCGAACCTGCTCCTCCAGAATCCGAATCTAACGAGAGGGAAAACAACCGAAACAAAATAAACACATAAAAGATAAGTAAATGAACTCCAAAAATCATGAAATGAGAACCAAAAACTAGAGCTCGATTTTAGATGAATTTAGAAAAAAGAACGGGGTCAATCGGAGCTAGGACGGAGGAGAACGGGCTCTCGGAAAATAAATCCAATATTTAATCGGGAAAAATCCGAAAATGCACTGTGCTGTGAACCCGGTCTACGGAATGTCCGGTCCATGGTGAACCCGGTCCACCGAACAGTGCAAGCGGGCGGCGGCTAGGGCTGACGTGGCACGCGCTGATGTTGCCACGTGTCATGTTGACGTGGCAGCTGACGTGGCATGACACGTGGCTGCCACGTGACTAAGGGCTGACGTGGAGGGCTGAGGTGGCAGGGCTGACGTGGCTCAGGTGCGAGGCGCGGCGGCGGCGAGGATCGAACAGCTGTGGGCGAGACGCGTGGCGCGATCTGAGCCGAAGGCTCAGATCTGAGCGGACGGTGGAGATGGGGCGGCGCGGAGGCGGGATGGCGGCCAATCGGTGACGCGTGGCAGGATCCGACGGCGGAGGAGGGGACGCGTGGCGCGAGCTGGTGCCTCCCGGCTCCGATCGGGATGGACGACGGCGATGCGATGGCGCGGGGGCAGGATGGTCGGCGATGGGCGACGCGTGGCCGACGCGCCGTGCGAAGCGTGTGCGCGGGGTTCGGGCGCGGCGACCGTGGCACGCGCACGAGCGAGTGCATCCGACGACAAAGGCGACGGAAGGCGACGCGGGCGACGGGAGGCGATGTGGGGACTCACCGGCGGGGACAACGCGGGTGCTGGCTCCGGCGACTGCGGGGACGCGCGAGGGTGCACGGGCGGCGGCGAGATGACCCGGGATCGGCTGCGCGAGCGCGAGGGAGCGGAGGTGAGGGTTCGGCAGCGGCGAACAACAGGCACGTGAACCGAGGCGAGCGGCGGGTTAAAAGTACGCGAACCGAGGGAGTCTAGATCGGTTACGGAGCAGGACGCGGCTCTGATCCAGTTTGGACGGCTGAGATGCAACGCGGGAGAGATCGGACGGCGCGGAGCAGGCGAGGGTTAGGGTTAGGGTTATCGCGCGGGCGCACACTAGCAGCGCGACGCGTGGCAGCGGCACGATCCGACGGTGGGGCGACGCGGGCGCGAGGCGAGGTGCAGATGCAGGGGATGGTGACGCGTGGCGGCGGGGTGGATCGGGCGGCCGAGGTGCGGGCGGGAAAGGAGTACGGCGGCGACGGGGACGCGGGCCGGATGCCCGACGCGTGTCGCGGGAGGGGATCAGGCGGCGGGGAGGTTTTCTTTTCCTTTTTTTCCAAAAATTCAATTAAAAGAAAAGGAGCTCTAGAAAATAGCAAATAAATCCCAAAAATTCTCCAAAAATACCTGAAAATTCTTTGAGACCTGAAGAATCTAAATAAAATATTTCCAAATTATGTTAATATTTATTTTAATCATATTAAATCATTTAGAATTCTAAAAATCATTTGAAGCTTGAGTAAATTTCAGAAAATTCCAGAAAATTCATTTTTAAATTCCTGGCTTTAAAAATAGCAGAAAAACAGGATGTTACAGCTTTCAACAATCTATTTGCATCAAAACATGCCAAACCATCCCAGATGGTTACCTGTTAGACGGCTTTGAATTCGCCTCATCAAGCACCAAGATATTGAGTTTTTCGTTTTTCGGTACCGTCGTCATTCAAACGACGATTGTGTCACCTCCGGTGAGTTTTCGGCTTAGCCGATAATTTTCCTAGCTTCGCCTCACCACGTTCTAGGCCGTGCTCACCCTACTTCTTCATGTCTCGTCCCGTTAGCTTTTCCTCCTATGCCTTTTCTCACCGGCGACACGACCAAAAATAGCGAAAGGAGCTGCTGTCTGTTACTATTCACACAGGAATATTCCTTTGAAATATTCCTGATTTTTCTTTTTCCAGAATTTTCTCATCTAGCAATCTTTCAATCGCTCGTTCTCCTTCGTCCGAACTCTGAATCCAGTGATCCAAGTTTCTAAATTCATAATATATTTTTCAGTATATATTTTATAATTTTTAGATTTTTTTCAACCGACCATTGGCTAAGTCTCCTCACCACCAGAACACCGTTGGCACCGCCGCCCGAGTTACGCCACCGCTTCATCTCGCCGTCAACCACCTTCCAGCCACTTGCGGTAATGCACGAGAGCACCAATGCACTCCTCGCAGTTCCCTCTCTCCTTTTCGCACCTCGCTCCTCGCTCAACTCCACTCTCCCATGCCCGAAGTCCTTCACACTGACAATGTCCTTCTCCAAGCCCCGGCAAAGCTTCAGCAAGCAATTGCCATAGCCTCGGTCAGCCTCGAGTTTCGTCCGACCCACACAAACCTCCGATGCCCCTTCTCCGAGTAAGCCGTCGTCAGAGAGTCTCTGCCATTGATAATCGTACCCACCTCTGCTACACCCTCATCGCCAACCAACTTTGTGCAGCCCGAACCTTGCGCTAAGGTAAAACCAGACTCATACTCTTCTCCCTTTTTTGTACATCTCACTGGTCTTCACCGCCATTGGATCGCTCGGATCTTGTCACGTAAAGCCGTCCGACTTCTCCCAACCATCCGATTCCTAGACTCCGACGTCCGAAGGCCCATAAGACTCCGCTATCCGGAGGCATTTTAGACTCCACTATCCGGAGGCTCTTTAGACTCTGCTATTCGGAGGCTTCTTAGACTCCGACTACTCGGAGCCTTTGACTTCGACCTTCGGAGCCTAAATTCAAATTCCATTGGACCAATTGAAATTTCTAAATTCATATTCCATCTCCCAATATATATTTCATAATTTTTGGATTTTATTTAGATTTTTATTTAAGTTTAGTTTGTTCTTACTTTTCGTGTCTAGACTACGACTATTCCGGAGAGTATAACTTCGACGAACCTCAGCAAACTTCAAAAGCAAGGCAAGTTACACCTTTGATTATGTTGTTCCTAGTAATTTAAATTATTTATATTGTTTTTAAATTATTATGCATATGTACTTTTATTCAAATCTAACTTAAATTCGATTTAAATTCTAGTTATACCTAAATCCTTTGTGTATGGCCAAACTTGACATTGAACTCCCTATGCCTTGTCACCTTAGATAAAAACCTAGTTAGTACAATAGTATTGACTAGAAATTTTGTAAAATTGCTTAGCTATGCTTAAAACAATTTAAGTGGGAATACTTGTTTCGCTTGAAAACAATGATTTTGTAAACTCTATTCTTGACTTCGGTGAGTCAAGAAGGTATACGAATGTTTCAAAGAAAAATATAAAACTTAGTTTGGACCTAGGCTAATAGTTAGGTGGTGGGTGCTGGCATGCATTGTTGTTTGGTGACACAATTTTGATTGTCAGGCACAAGGGGTATGTGGAATGAGCCTAAGTCAAGTTAAGGACCGATCTGTGAGCTACTGTTGCAAAGCCATATCGTACTACCACAAGACTGGTATGAGACAGTCCTGGCTGACTAATTTATGAAGTCCCAACTTTGGTCTCGCTATAGGTTGAATGTGAGCGTGACGTAGGCTATGAGAAGTCTCACACGGCACAAGAGGGGGGCTCCAACTTGTGGATTCAAGTTGTGGTGAAATCTTAGTGGCGGCGTGACTAGGTTGAAGACTTAGCATTATAAAGTAGTCGCATGCCTACGGAAGCGTGTAAAGCAGAGTGTATAATCTATCCTGGATAGCCGTGCCCACGGTTATGGGCAAGTTGAGTAAAGTTTTTCATGGATTAGTTTTTGGTTTTCAAAATGGTTTCTGAAAAGGCTTATAGATGGATAGAATCCATGGGAGATTAAAAAGTATATGGATGGATGAAATCCGTATGAGATCTTTCGGAAAAGATGGACCAAGTGGGATACCTGTGAATAGGTTAGTGTTTAGTCGGAGCCTGCACTAACGATATTATTTTGTTAAATTACTCGTTCTCTCTATTGTATTAAATTCAGCTTTTAAATCTATTTATTGTATTTACTTAATTCTGCTTTTACGCACAAATAACCTATTATGCCTTCCATTATCAATCCTTATGCATGCACGAACTCTGTTAAACCTCCTAATATAACTTGTGGAGTACTTTATGTACTCATATTGGTTCATTCACTATTTTTAGAGAATAACTTCACCAACTTCAGCGAGAATAACGACGAGTAGGTCACGTCTTACAGTCATTCGCCTATGGGTAGGCAGGATGGGCTGCTATTTTATTGGTCTTTTTCCGCTGCTTATATTTAATTTTGGTTTATGAACCATTGATGTAAACTTTGGCCATCAGGCCTATATTTAGTTAATAAATAAATATCATTGTGCATGATATAAATCTTTGTTATCGACTGTGTGCACTAGTTTGATCCTAGACTAATGCGATTTACACAGCGGATCCAAGAGACGTTGCTCCAGGGTCCGACACGTTCTTTGCGAAGGTGTACCCACACTAAGTCACCTGGTTCAAATAGAAATTTCTTTGTAGATTTGTTAGCTTTAGAAGCATAAGCACGTACCTTCTGTTCAATTACCTCTTCAGTCTTTTCATGAAGCTTTTTCACAAAATCAATACGCTTTGAAGCCTCCATATTACTACGTTCTTGTAATCAAATCAAGTGGCGTGATTGGTTTGAAGCCATACACCACTTCAAATGGACACAGTTTAGTTGTAGAATGCATCACCCTATTATATGCAAATTCGACATGCGGTAGACAATCTTTCCACTCTTTTAAATTCTTTTTGATCATTGTCCGTAGCAACATTGAGAGTATAGGGTTCACCACCTCCGTTTGTCCATCGGTTTGTGAGTTTCAAGTTGTTAAAAAGAGCAGTTTTATCCCAATCTTAGCCCACAAAGTCTTCCAAAAGTAGCTCATAAATTTCACGTCGCGATCTGAAATAATAGTTCTTGGCATGCCATGTAGTCTCACAATTTCCCTGAAAAACAAATCAGCTACATGCGACGCATCATTGCTCTTATGACAAGGAATAAAATGAGCCATTTTAGAGAATCTATCTACAACCACAAACACAGAACCCCTCCCCCTCTTAGTCCTAGGCAATCCTAACACAAAATCCATACTAATATCTTTCCAAAGGGCACTAGGAACTGGAAGTAGGGTATACAAACTATGTGGATTGAGTTTCGACTTTGTCTTGTGACATATGATGCATCTTTGAACATATCGCTAGATGTCTCGCCTCATTTTTGGCCAATAGAAGTGGTCGGTCAACATCATGTACATCTTGTCTCTTCCAAAATGTCCCATCAGTCCTCCTGCATGTGATTCCTACAATAGTAGCAAACGCACGGAAGACTCTAGAATGCATAGTTTGTTCATGCGAAAGAGAAAAACATCATAAATATGAAACTTATCCTACCCTTTCCCTTCTTTGCAATTAGAATATGGTACTAAAAATTCATGATCGGAAGCATATAAATCTTTTAAACTTTCTAATCTAGGCACTTTTACTTCCAACTGCGTTAAAAGCATATTCTTTCTAGATAATGCATCAGTTACCACATTTTTTTTGCCTTTCTTGTATTTGACAATGTATGAAAAAGTTTCAATGAATTTAACCCACTTAGCATGTCTTCGATTCAATTTAGTTTGACCTTTCAAATATTTCAAAGCTTCATGATCAGAATGAATAACAAATTCTTTAAGCCAAAGGTAATGTTGCCAAGTCTCTAAAACGCGCACAAGAGCATATAATTCTTTGTCATAAACAGGATAATTCAATTGTGCACCGCTAAGTTTCTCACTAAAGTATGCAAGAGGTTTTCTTTCTTGTATTAAGACACCACCAATACCTATTCCACTAGCGTCATATTCAATTTCAAAAGTTTTAGTGAAATCAGGTAAAACAAGCAATGATGCTTCAGTCAAACATTTCTTTAATTCAGCAAAAGCCCTTTCTTGTGATTCTCTCCATTCAAAAGCAACTCTCTTTTTAGTTAATTCATTTAATGGGGCAGCAATGGTGCTGAAATCTTTCACAAAACGTCGATAAAAGTTAGCAAGCCCATAAAAGCTACGAATTTGACTAACATTCACAGGAGTAGACCAATTTTGAATAGCTTCAATTTTAGAGTCGTCTACTTAAATGCCATGAGCTGAAACAACATAGCCTAAGAACACAACTTTACTAGTGCAAAAGATACACTTCTCAAGATTAGCATACAATTGTTCAGTTCTTAGCACTTCTAGTACTTGTCTAATGTGTTCAATTCTTCTAATGAGCGGCTATATATCAAAATGTCATCAAAATAGACTACCACAAATTTTCCAATGAAGTGTCTCAAAACATGGTTCATCAATCGCATGAATATACTAGGAGCATTAGATAAACCAAAAAGCATCACTAACCATTCATACAATCCAAATTTTGTTTTAAAAGCTATCTTCCACTCATCTGCATGTTTCATTCTAATTTGATGATATCCGCTATGCAAATCAATCTTAGAAAAGATAGTAGAGCCACTCAATTCATCAAATATATCATCTAACTTAGGGATAGGATGACGATAACGAATGGTAATATTGTTGATAGCTCTACAGTCTACGCACATTTTTCATGTACCATCTTTCTTAGGAACAAGAATGACAGGAACGGCATGGCGTGTGCTCGCCAACCAGGATGTGGGGAGAGTGCTCACCGACCAGCGTGTCGCTTGGTTGCACGTTTGCAAGGTGCTAATGGTGTGAAAGAAATACTCGAGAGGAGGCTTCTTTGGATGTAAGAAGATATCCTTCTGCCATACAAAGCCACTCTTGCCGCCGTTGTTCCGCATCCTCCTCTGATTGGTGTAGCTTGTAGTCAAGAAGTTGTGTGAGATCCTGGCAGAGAAGCATAGCATGCGAAGTGAATCAGGCCTGCAAGGCTATGTCCGTGAAGTCTTTACGCACCTTGTCAGTAGGTGGCTGTTGGTTATGAGCTCGGCGATGTTCTGGGAAGCCAAAGATGATGTGTCCCACTGGCATATCATAGTGGTGATGGTGATCACCTTTGGTGGAGTTATGGGGCCAAGGGGAGTGGTCACGAATGCGCTTCGGAGCGTGGGATGTACCGCGGCGCGCATTGTCGTGGCCCATGGCTCTCAGTCGGCCCCGATGATCTATGAAGGTGAGACATGACACCTTCGGGATGGAACTAGGGTTGGCCATCCATGCCTGAAGGTCCATCATATGAATGTCTTCTTGGAGGATGGACTTCTACTCGATATAATCTAGGGAGCACTTGCTCCCAATGACCCTGCTGGCCAAATCCACCATCCAGGCTTGAAGGGGAATGCCCTCCAAGCAGAGTTGCACATGAAACCAGATAGCTACACCGTAAGCATGACGACAGGGCTTCCAATGGTGCACCTGGAACTCTAGGTCGTGGAAGGCAAAGATGTTGGTTCCTGCCACTTCATCGCGGTGGTGCCTGTGCTCAAAATTGATGAGGTAGTTCTCCAAATAATGGTGTTTCACGGAGAAATCAGAGGGGTGTAGGTTGAATCTTCTTTGGATTGCTTCAGTGACCGTCCTAAGGTTAGGTTCCGATTTGGACGTGCCCATCCAGAGGACGGTCGAGTAAGCTTCGTAGTGATGAAGCTCTCACAGCAGGTCTCTGGAGGAGGGGATGACACATGCATCTTCCACCAGCCGGGTGGCCGGGTCACCAAGAAGTGGGTTCACCATTGCACAAGGAACTAGGCGGTGGGCCGTAGGGACTGACGCTGAGGATGGTATGGCTAGTTGGGATGGGGGGTCGACCGAGGATAGGAAGGTGGTATCAGTGGGGTGGCTAAGGGGGAATGATGAGCTCATGGGGGAGGAAGTTTCCTATCTTGCTCTGGGCACTCCTTAGCTTTATGGCCCAAGCAGAAGCAGCGGAGGCACTTCTCTAGATCATGACAAGAATGGGCCAAGTGGTCTCAGCCTAGACAATTGAAGCATTGCCCTCTGGTAAAGCGCAGGAATCGTTGGTGGTTGCGACTTGAAAGCGAAGTAATGAAGCTCTTGGAAATGGTAGCCGACTGGTGGTAAGCTTTGTGCCACCAATACTTGGGCTTTACTATGGTCCCTTGAACATGGGAGTTGTGCCAAGATGAATGTACCGCACCACTTGCAGCGAGGGGAGAAGTGGATAAAGCGACAGGAGAGGAGGTGTGCCACTAGGAGCCTTCAATTCGACTGGATTAGAGGAGGTTGGGTGGAGCAGTAATGATGGATTTGAGTCGGCGTGTGGCTGGGTTGTCTGTGAAGGAGACCTTTCAAATCTAAGGCTTGACCCAAGGAGGATTTTGAGGGATGCGTGGATCCTTGTCTTCAAAGTGGTTATTGGGCACATCTTAAATGCGGAGGCTTGGAGGGGAGGTTTCTAGGACGACTGGTGGCAGATCCTAGTTGCTGAGGCATTGTAGGGGAGGTTGCCTCACCTCGATCGGGACTACCAGAGGTTGGAGAGAAGGCCTGGAAGGGGCGGTGGCAATCGACGGAGCTTCAGGGGAAGACCTAGAAGGGGCGATGGTGGTCGGTGGAGCTTCAGGGCCTACAAGGCAGGAGAAAGAGGGGGATGAAGGGTGGGGGGCCAGGGCGGCTCCGGCTACACGCCAGCACCTCATCCGATAGGCAGGCCAGAGGGAGGCAGGAGAAGTGGAAGTGGTTGTGGTGAAGGGGCTGAGCAGCCTGACCCTGGCATGGTGGAAGGTGAGCCGACCAACGAGCAGGTAGATCTGGGGGAGGGGGAGCCAGATCTAGGAGGGGCCATTGGAGGGGCTGGACACTAAGGTAGAGAGGTAAAGGTAGGTTTTTGTTAGGCACCATATTTTTTAAGTGCTAGAATAGAAACAATAGTTCGTGAGGAAGAAGATGCGTGTCCCATGCTTGAATCTCAACCTTGCTACAAGGGCACACGGATAGGGATAGGCTGAACGGAATAGGAAAGCAGTGACCTACAATGACGACGAACAAGAAGTGGTGATAAATATGAGAAAATATTTACTTTTATTAACTCATCATTATTACATCATGAATTGAACCAAAAAAAAATCAAAACAAGAAATCAAGCGGCACACTATGTATGTTGTTTTTGGACCTCTAGCCTAGGTCCCACTAGGTTTATTCCCGGTCTCTAGGTCTTAAATGGGTTGCGCTCCTGCCCATCTTAGCTCATAGGTTGCCCGCAAGTAAGGCCCTCAAGCAACAACCTTATAAGTAGTATTGGACCTTCTTACCCCAAAAGACTAATCTGATAGGTGGGAGCTCTCTCACACTTATAAGTTATGATTTTTCTTCTCCCACAATCTATGTAGAACTATTTTTCCAACAATCTCCCCCTCACATATGGATTGTACACACTGCACTCCTAGGAGATGTTGGGTGTCTAGGCTCTGATACCATTATTGTTTTCAGACTCCAGCCTAGGTCCCACCAAGTTTATTCTTGGTCCCTAGGTCTTAAATAGTCTGTACTCCTACATATCTTAGCCCATGGGCTGCTCGCAAACAAACCCCTCAAGCAACAATTTTATAAGTGATATTGGACCTTCTTCACTCCAAAAGACTAGTCTAATGGGTGAAAGCTCCCTCACACTGATAAATTATACTTTTTCTTCTTTCACAATCCATATAGGACTATTTCCCCAACAACGTACACCAGTTACATAATATCCAACGAATACACATCATATGTATCAATTCAAGGGCAAATTAAGCGCGCAAATGACCAAATCGAGAAGCTTGCAAATTTATAGATGCACAAACCAACCAATCAATCAAATTAACCAAAACCCACTCAATTGATTAGTTGGCGAGGTAGCACTTCTTCCTGATCTCTCCCTGCTCTCCGGTGAGCACATCAACGTTGCCCATCTTGACCATGGACTCGACGAAGTCGCGTAAGAACTAGTCCGCGAAGAGGCCGGTGGCTTGTCGCTCCACGTAGGCTCTGGTGAATGGGTCGATGAGGAGGGAGGAGTCGGAGTGGAAGAGGCCCCGGCGCTTGGCAGCGAGGTGGTAGTAGCCGGCGTCGAAGGTGAGGAAGCTACCGGGTCCACGTCGGCAGCGTTGTCGGCGCCGGTGAAGTTGTACAGCCAGTCCATGAACACCGAGCAGTGCGTCGTGCCAAGCGTGTGCCCACCGGATAGGATGACAATGTCCTTGATGCCGAGGCCTTTCACCGCGAACATCTGGACGAGCTACATGAAGATAGAGGTGGGCGGCGGGAGCTGCTTGGTCTCGTTGGCGATGGACACTCTGTCGTCCCTCCGGCCGAGCGTGACCGGCCAGAAGGGACCCTTGGCCATCTGGACGAGCTGCGTGAAGTTAGAGGTGGGCGGTGGGAGCTGCTTGGTCTCGTTGGCGATGGACACTCTGCCATCCCTCCGGCCGAGCGTGACCGGCCAGAAGGGACCCTTGGCAAGAACGATTGCGTCGCACTCCATGAGTGTGAGGACGTCGGCGCAGGAGACGGTGCCTGGGCAGACGGCCTTGACCTTGTCCTTGATCCTCTGCACAGAGCCAAACCCACGGAGACTCTGGTTCGGCGGCGCGTCCTTCTCTGTGTCGTTGCCATTGGTGGAGTCGATAAGCACCGACCCGTCACAGCCCTGCACATGTAGAGACATTGATCCATCATCACTTTCTTACTTGATAAGGTATTGATTCATGTGCAATGTGCTTAGCTAGGTATGTCTTTTTTTACCCTTAGTTATTCCTGATTCTCAGGTGTTAAATGGGCTGCGCTACTTGCGTATCTGAGCTTACGAACTGCTCGCAAGCAAGCTTTGTTGGGATACAGGTAGGCTACACTAGCATAAATTAAAAAATTCTACTGCGTAAACTAGGAAACCATGCGAGTAAGAGATCAGAGATCGTTACCACTAGATGCGCAGTACAGCGAAAGTAGAGTTGAAATAGCCGATTCAACTAAGAGCACGTTGGTGTAAGCAAAGGTAGTTGATCGTCCTCCGGCCAACTGTCTTCTCCTTGCGATCGTCTTGATCAGCGCCGCAGTCGTAACAGTGCCTCTACCGAAGTCCACACGTCCAGAGAGGGAACACCATGCGTCGGTGTGCTAGTACCAGTGTGCACGGTAGGGGTTATAAGAGATGGCGGCTAGGGTTTTTGGGATGTCGCCCTCAGCCCCTACACCTCTCATTATATAACCTCCAATCGTTCCAGCCCATTAAATGTGTGATCCTATGAGTTCACATACATTTGGCCATGGGCCAAAAACTCCTTTCCGGTTCATAGGTCGGTAGCGGTTCCTAGCAGGACATAACAACTCTCAAATATACATAAAGATCATATCGGATGAACCTATATAATGCTTATGTACCGATCCTTTTGTCTCACGATATTAGATCGAACTCAAGGCGAGAAGCGTACCATCCTATGATAGCTTGATTCTTTCACTCGAACCTGTGATGGATTACTGAGTTGTGATTGACTCTTCAACCACATTCGGCATGGCCATGCACTTTTTTAATCCAACCACATCGAGAGGCCCAAAGATATCTCTCCTGTTATATAGGAGGGGCAAATTCCATCTTAATCGCTCATTTTCCTCCGCATATTTCATAGTAAACCTGAAAGCTACCTTTATGACTATCCAGTCACGGAGTAGTGTTTGGTAACCCCTAAGTAAATTATTACACATGTAGGAAACAATGTCGATCTCAGGTCTAAGGATTTTACATGCACTATATATGAGACCAAGTGATGACACTTAAGAATATAACAATTCCCGCAGTGTCTCATAGTGGGTCAATCCAACATCATGTTCTCTAACATGTGTCCACATTATTGATATGATATTCCATATCTATAATTCTTGAAATATGATCATCAATCAATACATGTGCTGATATGTAAATCATAATTGTCCCACATAATGATATAAGATTAGGGATAATTTAGAATAATATCAAAAATATAAATAAAGAGTTTCACGAACAAATCACATACTTGTTGATCAATACGAAAGACATTTATTAAAGGGGCAAAATAATACATTATTTAAAAGATCATAAACATAGAAATGATACAATCATCGTCATGACTGTCTCTAGAGCATATCAATAACAAGCCCCTCAAGCAACAACCTTATAAGTGGTATTGGACCTTCTCCCTCTAAAAGACTAGTCCAGTGGTGAGACATCTCTCTCACTTATAAGTTATGCTTTTCATTTGCATTGCCCATGACAGCCTATCAGTAGCTAATGATACATTAACATGTGATGCAGTGGCGCATTCAGTATCTTATGGCAGGCTTAGTTCGGTCATGATTGAGTGGTTGATACTTATTACTATTTCATCAAGCGTTAATTTTTGCTCAATTTTCAAAAACAAAAAATGAATATGTTGTGAACAAGATGCCACAGGTACGATCAAAGGAAACAAAAAGAAATATAAATCTATAGCAAAGAAATTAATTAGAACCTTCTTCTAGATAAAATAATCGTAACCACCAAGTGTGCACCAGAGAACAACGGCAATATGATCTCTGTAAGTTACATGTTGATTCTATATGGTGTACTCGTTGAATAAAAGTGCTGGACAGGAAGCTCCATGTACCTATGACCAATAAGCTCGGCAAGTGAGTTTTACAGGAAACCACACGCATGCATGTCAAGACCAGAGCAAAGATGAGATCGCGCGCGGTGGTTAGCCCTAGCCGGCCGTTATCTGCGGCCGTAGCTTCAAAGGAAACAGATTAAATGGCCCTATCTGTTCCTTCCTTCCCTGTGCAGATTACAGGATGGATCACATTGCCGACCTGATCACCACGGGGCTAAACGGTCACTAACCAGTGGGCCACCCCTGGTTAATTAAGGCCATGTCTGACTAACATGTGGGCCCCACGGCCTTTTAAAAACCTTTTTAAATCGGTATTTAAAAATAGAGCCACTAATATGCGGGCCCTAATTACTGTTTGCACACTAAAAGGCCCCATATGTCAGCCTCTATAACTTTTTTCGTATAAAATTAATTCAAAAGGTGGGCACCACCTGTCAGAAAGAGAATTTCTGTCTCCTTTGCTTATTTTTAGATTTAATCTAAAATTAAACTTTAGAGAATCTATTCTCGCTCGTCTTAGCTCCAAATTTAATAAAATTTATTTCTATTTTTTTAATAAAATAATGCTCTTTCTATTGGTGATGGTTTTGTTTAATTTAGAGTTCATTTGAATTTTTTTGTATTTATTTGTTCATGCTTGCATGTTGTTCGTTTTGGATGCGACCGTCCAAGTAGAGTACGAAGACGTCGATGAGCCCCAGATCGACACAACACAAGAGTACCAAGACGAACCTACTTTTGACCTAGGCAAGTCAACATTTTGAACATATTGAACCTACATTTGTGCAAATATATGTTCATTTAAATTATAATTTGCATGTCTAATTTATTACGCAAATGTATGTCAAACTTGAGGTAGTTACGTGCCTACTTGATAATGTAGTAATATTGTTATGTCATCCTTGACACTTGATTTACATGATCCTTGTCATCCTAGATACTAAATGGTAACCTCACTAGCTATAAGTCGTACTTAAGTGTCATACTGGTCTTTCTTAAATACTAGGGCATTAATTTGCTCTAATCATCATCTCTTAAACTTGAAACTTATTTTGGGCAATCATTGGATGGAAATGACTTGTACTTTGAGATAACTTAGTTTATACTTATCAAAACTCTAAAACTTTCTGTTACCACATCTGAGCGGATGGTATAATGGTTGGTGCAGACGTAGCACGAGAAATATTGGTTTGTGACATGTACCGCCTAGATAATTTAAGGACTTAATCCTATGATGACCTTCCAATATAAAATAGTACAACCACAAGTTTATAATGATGTTAATCTGGCTAAATAATTTGTATCCACCAGTGCAATGTCGGGATCCGGAACAACAACTCCAAGTCCCTCTATGTAAAACGCACTATCCCAGGAAAAGCTAGTGCACACAGGGTCAACAGTAATGTATATCATGCAAAATCACCACAAATTATTATTAAACGAAAATACGGCCTTATGGCCAAGTCTTACAATATAGGGGCACAAGGCCAAAAGAAAGAAATAAAAGCAGCGGAAAATAAAAGGTAGCAACACAGCCCATCCAGCCTCCCACAGGCGAATGACTGTAAGACGCGTCCTATTCGCTGAAGTAGTCCTCACTGTCGTAGTCGCCTTCGAAGTCTGGCAACAGATTTTAGCAAGATGAGTGTAACATCCTGATTTTTGGGTTACGAAGCCACCGTCATATGGAAGGACAAGCAATTTGGAACGAAGTTTTCAATCCCTCTTGACGACTCCAAGGACCAGACCACCTGTCGAGGAAAACTTGTAACCTATTGCTAGCCAAATTAACCCCACCTCTACTCTTTCTGCTCTACCGGAATCTCGGGGTCGAGATTCATTTAAGTGGGGTAGGTTTGTAACATCCTGATTTTTGAAGCAAGCAAACTTCCGAAGAATTTAAAACTTTTTATTTGCATTTGTTGGGATTCAGAATTCTCTTGTAATTTTAATTAAATTCTCCAAAATTTGGGTTAAGCAAACTGATATTGGAGCGTAACTCCCATTAATAAATGATAAAAAAAAGAGATATAGTAGGTGCAAAATAAATTAAAATACAAGTACTGCTTAAGGGTATATTAATCGCGGAATGAAACAAAGAGCAATTATCATTCAAATTCGAATTAAGCTCATAAATAAATTGAGGATACAAGTTTCTCCAATTTTTTCCTATTTTGGCATACTCCCTATTTTTCTTTCACTTCCACGCGGGCCCTACCTCTTTTTTTTTCTTCCCTCCTTTCTCCCTTACTGCCTGTAGGCCTGCGCCATCCCAGTGCGCGCCCACGCCCTGCTGCAGCTGCCAGCGATTCAAGGTCAAAGGGGATGTGGCAAGCTGCATGCTTGCCGTGGCCTGCATGTCTGCCACCGCTGCCTTGCAGCCCAAAGAAACTTGCCCACTACCTTTTTTTTCACTCTCACAACAGGTTTTCACTCAGTATAAAAGGCTCTCCACCAGCCAAACTTTCCCTTCTACCCTCCCTACCGCTCATCTACACCACCTCTGTGATAGCTAAAGAACCAGGTCGGAGGGGAGGAGCAAAGAGATAGTCACCCTATCTCTTTCCTTCTTCTCCTGCTATCAATTCCCATTACTTGCAGTAAGGTGCTATCATCAATTCCTTTCTAACTTTGTCTCTCAACAGGCACTCAATAGCAATGCACATTTACTCACAAATCTAATAATAGCTCATGCATTCATCCTGCGACATAATGACATGTCTTAAATAGCAGAGCAATGAGTAAATTCATTGGTTGTATGTCTCGGTGAATCCATTTTCTTTTTACAATATGAAATTTAGTGGCAAGAGGTTTATGGATTTATAGGCATTCTAGGTTGTCAACCAAAATGGATGTGTTTTAAAACAGGATCATGTCTATTACATTACACGAACTGGTGAGGGATCAAAGAAACATGGGCTAGTCAGGAGCACGATACAAAAACCGGATTCTAATGCACAGCTAAATAACTATGTCATAAAAAAATTTAGCTCATCCTCTGTATTAGCATGAACACAAGAATACCCTAATTATGTGATTCATAGCCTTGACTAAGAACACACACACACACATGTGTATATATATACATACATGAATGATAAGTAATAGAAAAAAAATGCTAAAAATCGAATAAGGTTCTAGTAAAAAGAAAATGTGTGTAATTGTGGATAAATGATAAATGGGCAGAAATTGCATTTCATACGAAGGGCTTGGTAAGTTAAAAATGGCATAAGTAATAAATCACACCTCTTCTCATAACTAGCAAAGGTTGCAGACGATTAATGTAAGTTTAAATTATAGCTATTATTTCTAAACATTGGAACCTAAGTAAGAGTAGTGTGACAAGTTAGTTCATCCTTTAAATTAAAGTGTGCCATATTTGTACATTATGTAAACTGCAGGTAATTAAGAACTAAATGTCATAAAGGCCCTTTTTAAACAATAACTAACGTAGATAACTAGCATAAACTCAAGTAAGGACATAATGGCATATAATCTAATTGGGGGTATATGTATATATCTGAAATAAGTCATAGGAGTAAATTTTTGAAAACCAAATAGGATTCTAACAAAATGAAATGTTGGAAAAGGCTACTTTTGAATGACTGCATGTTCATAAAGCTTGGAAATGATCCCGAGTAATGAGAGGTGTATTTAATATTTATTCTGAAATGGATAAGCTACATAAAAAAATATCGTAAAAAGATAGCTGTAGGTAAAACACCCGAATGTCGCAAAATCGTAACTAAGAAAAACATGAACCATCGATAGCAGGGCATCCTTAATTAAAAAGAATCATAGAGTGCATCTATTAGAATTCCCTGAACATCGGTCAATAAAATAAATCTACCAATTGTATTTTAATGAACATATTAATAATAGGACCACCTAAAATAATGCATCTCCAATTGCTAGAAGTACAAATGATAAGACTAATTCGATAAATCAAAAATAGCATACATTGTGTTTATAGCCTATCTTAATCCTAGAAATTGCCTATTAGCAACGAACGTTAGTAAATAGCACCACTTGTATAATTAAATGATTTCCCCGCTTTACGAAACTAAGCTAATCATTTAGTTAACCACTCGATTAATTAGAAGTTAAGCACTATATAAAATAGCATAACATAAAATGTTACAAACACGAACTCTAAAAAGAATTCAATAGCTCCATCGATACACCTCACGTATAAAGCCTATGCCCTAATTCATAATGGTTAGCGATCGGCAAAATATTGTTCCGATAAATTTATACACCTGTTATTAGGTATACCCTAACCCATGGAACTTCCTTAATAAATATAAAATTATAAAAGAACTCATTAAATAAATTGGATTGAGCCATGATATTTTCTGGTCAGCTATACCTAGCCATATTTGAATCCGAAGCGGAATGTTCTGGCAAATACTCCTTCCGTCGTAATACTTCCTTTCCTTTTTGCCATTCCTCGCTCCGCTCCAACCCCGTTGACTCTGTCAATTCTCCGCGTCCAATCAATTCTATCAAAAGTTAACTTGGGTTTAATTGGATTTTACTTGGATCTTTTTGAGTTATTTGAGTTATTGGGTTCCATTGTTTAGCGTGAAACTAGAAAATGGAATCGTGGAGAATCAATGGATCCAGAAAAATCAAGATCCAAATAAAGACGAAGACCAGAAGCTCGAGATCAGCAAACGAGAAAAGCCTTAAGTGAGCTCAAGACCGCGGTAAACCGCGCCAGGCGAGTCAATACTTTGATCATTTTGAATTCCCACTTTTAGTAAATTATTTACTTTTAAATTATCAATTGCATACTGTTATTTTATGTGTTATATTATGTTGATTTCCTGCTCTAGCTAACTGCCCTATTAATAAATGCCACTATGGTACGTTCCCGGCATATCATACTGTGAACCTTGATATCCCTAGAAAAACTTTATAAATGTATTTATTTTAGAAATTAGTTACGTTTATAATTTACGGCCAAGCAATGCTTAGTTTTCGGTGGTGTTGAGAATGCCCCAATATCATATGCAAATGCAAAGAGCAAGTTTTGGGAAAATTTGTGGTTGGCAATGGTTGGGTAAGTTTTAAAAATGATTATTTATACAACCAAAAATCCCCAAAATTGCTTATGTGGCTGGGCGGCTGATTCGGGGGTGTGGTGCACTGGGTGCACGAGAGTGTGGGTTTGTGGTAGAACCGTTCAGATAATCAAGGACCGAATCGGGTCATGATCTCCCATTGTAAAACAGTACAACCACAAGTCTGCAAAGTGCAACTTGGCTAAGTAAATCCTATCGAACTTCGGACTCATCTCACAACCTAGGGGAAAGAAGGCCATCGCAAGGAGGGGCTGAAGGGACACCAGTGGTGGGTGATTTATTTCTCAGTCTTACTAGCACTATGGGGAGTGGAGCCTGGAGGTGCTAGTGATAGTGATTAACATCCCATAAAAACGTATGGGTTCCACCGCAAGTGGGGTAGACCCATAGGGTGAGATGAGACCCTGAAACTAGGTAGTGTTGAAAAGTTACTGTGATAATCTACTCGACTGCATGACCAAGGAATCATGCGGGGCAATGGGCGGATTGTCTCTTGTGGTGAAAGTGTACAAACTCTGCAGAGTCAAAACTGTTCGAACAGCCGTGCCCACGGTCAAGGGCGGACATGGGAACTTAACTCTGATATAGTTCTGTTTCAAAATAATTTTTAAAAAGATTGAGATCTGGAATGGGAAAATGAAGGACGAAGGACTGTCCTGGTTTGTGTTGTACTATGTGTCGTCCCAGTGGTAGGTTAAGCGGCTATGATGCTGAAAACTGGCTTTGTGGTACAAGAGTCATGGATTAGTGGATGAGATCTGTACTTATTCTATAAAATTCTTTTACTCAAAGGTATTAAGAATTTTTGTCCAAATGGCTAAGTCTTGGAAACTTTTACACATATATCTTACGTCTTATGTAAAGCAATTTTCGGCAAAATAAAATAACCCGAGCTTATCCTTTGTCAAGCCATGCATACTATATAACTGCATTCTGTGTGTTGGCTCGCTGAGCACGGTGGTTGGAGTACTCACACTCGCATAAGAAAATCCAGGATCAGAAGTCGTATCGCTACATTTCAGCAATGCGCCAAGTCAGGATGGAGAAGCAGATAAGAAGGCCAAGAACTAGGTCGCGAACCCCTAGTTGGCTGCCCGTGGGCACGTCCTGTGGGTCTCACTTGTGTGCTTCGTTTCCGCTGCAGCTTTCGTTGTCTTCGGCCTAATCGGCCCTTGTGTAAGTATCTTATTATATTTACGCTTCCGCTTGATATGTATTTTGATATTCAGTAATGTATCTGTGAGCACTATTTACTGATCCAAGGAATAGTACGGTGGAATCACAGAGGATTCTGGATTGAAAAATCCAGGTCCGACAGAGCTGGTATCAGAGCATATCGACTGCAGATCGTGACCCTAGTTAGCATGGCCATTAGTTTCACAACTAGAATTATTTCTCCAAAACATATTTACAAAATGTAGATGTTATTCTTACTCTCATCTCTCCTCGAAGATTCCCTCTCATCTATATGCTGCCCTGTCCACTTTTAAAAGTTCTAAAGCTTCTCATCTGGAATTTAAAATGACGAAAGTCGAGACTCCTCTTGTAAACCCCTTTTTGAAACCCCACCTTGGACCTAAAACCCAAGGCTTAAACTTGAAATTTCTTTTCCAAAAACTGTTTTGTCTGTAAAAGTCTGATTTCCACTTGATCTAAAAAAAATTCATTTCAAACCTATTTTAACAAACATGTTCGTCCAAGGAACTTTTCGAAAGTTTAATTTCTTATGAGGATTATCCCCAAAAATTCTTTTCGACCCCTCAGAGTACGTGTGTAAAATGACAAAAGTGGGTGGATTCTTGTCAATCATTAGATAGAGATAAAAGTGCAAAACCCTGGATGGATAAATGGAGTCAGTGAGAAATCAACAGAATTTAAATATTTGAATTAACTAGATGTTGGATTAGCCAAATCCGTGGGGAAGAGCCACGACAAAAATAATAAATGTTGCGACCTCTCTAGTAGGTGTGTATAAACTTGGTGGATTTATGTTAGATCTTAGAAAGACAATGGTATAAATTTTTGGGTGGAAAATGGATAGACCAAATTAAATGCTTGGATTTGGCTAAGCCTTAACTAAATGAGTGGACCGAATCAAGTTCATTCCAAAATTCATTTCGGATTTCTTGAGTATATGCATGTACTAACCTGGGAGGACTCATGACAAATTTAGGAAAATCAATGTTACCCACTTTTCGGATGGAAGAAAATTGTCAGATTTAAATACTCGGATTAACTAAGGAGACCAGTCAATTCAAACCGTTAGAACGGGCGAATAGGTGGATTTATCTAATCGCTTGGATTGGGAAGAATTGAATTATAAAATGTGTAACGCTATTTCCGGTGATTATTTATGACAATGAGATGGTTTGGAAGAAAAATGCGGATAGTAGAAATTGAGTACTTGGTGAGCAGATCATAATTATGCATCGATGAAGAAGGGAACAGAATTATTAAAGAACCCATGATGCAAAGGGTGGATTGATGTAAAGAAAGTATTACTGGGATATAAAGTTGAATGGATTGACCACCTAAGTTAAACAATTTGAATTTCAAAGAAATAGAAAGTGAGACGACACTTGTTGGATATAGCCCAAATAAATATTATAATTCCTAGTGGATGTTCCCTATGATAGGATAATAAGAATATAATCGATTATGAGAAGGATTGATTAGAGAATGTGGAAGAAGTAATAATACCCATTGAATTATGAACTTGATTAATAATATTATTCTTGGTGGATAGTTATAATAATGAGTTAGTGAAGTAGACAAAGAAAAGCAAAGCGATTGAGCAGATTATAAACTGAGGTCCATGAGAAAGGATTGAATTATTAGAAAATCTTGATGAAAATGATGTTGGTGGACTTGAGAAAGTAAAGATATTGGATTCTTCCTTAAATGTACAATTAAATAATTGATGAAAAATGGATCTAGAGTTCGTTTACATCACTTATGGTGGAAATTAAAATTTTAGTAAGAAATTAGGTAACCCTGATTCGAATATTGAAATCATGAATGACCCAAGTGGAGTTATATGATCATAGAATGTAGAGTGGATTGAACTGGTAATTAACAGATGTGAAATTGGACCTATAAATTCAACATGGTTATCGAGATTTATGTATGATTTAAATAACTGAGTGAATTGAAATATATAATCAGTGGATTAGATAAATATCGACACTCGCCATTTGGAGTTTTAGATGGCAGTAATACTATGACCATGAAGGAAAATAGCCTAGTGCTATATAGCAAGATGTGGGAGTTAGAAGTCTACGAGGCTCTTGGATTCTACGGCTGTGAGTAGAAGCAGTCTGGGAGTGAATTAGTCCATTCAATACTATCCAAATATTGCCGATTCATTTAAGTGGGGTAGGTTTGTAACATCCTGATTTTTGAAGCAAGCAAACTTCCGAAGAATTTAAAACTTTTTATTTGCATTTGTTGGGATTCAGAATTCTCTTGTAATTTTAATTAAATTCTCCAAAATTTGGGTTAAGCAAACTGATATTGGAGCGTAACTCCCATTAATAAATGATAAAAAAAAGAGATATAGTAGGTGCAAAATAAATTAAAATACAAGTACTGCTTAAGGGTATATTAATCATGGAATGAAACAAAGAGCAATTATCATTCAAATTGAATTAAGCTCATAAATAAATTGAGGATACAAGTTTCTCCAATTTTTTCCTATTTTGGCATACTCCTATTTTTCTTTCACTTCCACGCAGCCCTACCTCTTTTTTTCTTCCCTCCTTTCTCCCTTATCGCTGTGAGGCTGCGCCATCCCGGTGCGCGCCCACGCCCGCTGCACTGCCAGCAATTCAAGGTCAAAGGGATGTGGCAAGTGCATGCTTGCCGTGGCTGCATGTCTGCACACGCCGCCTTGCAGCCCAAAGAAACTTGCCCACTACCTTTTTTTTCACTCTCACAACAGGTTTTCACTCAGTATAAAAGGCTCTCCACCAGCCAAACTTTCCCTTCTACCCTCCCTACCGCTCATCTACACCACCTCTGTGATAGCTAAAGAACCAGGTCGGAGGGGAGGAGCAAAGAGATAGTCACCCTATCTCTTTCCTTCTTCTCCTGCTATCAATTCCCATTACTTGCAGTAAGGTGCTATCATCAATTCCTTTCTAACTTTGTCTCTCAACAGGCACTCAATAGCAATGCACATTTACTCACAAATCTAATAATAGCTCATGCATTCATCCTGCGACATAATGACATGTCTTAAATAGCAGAGCAATGAGTAAATTCATTGGTTGTATGTCTCGGTGAATCCATTTTCTTTTTACAATATGAAATTTAGTGGCAAGAGGTTTATGGATTTATAGGCATTCTAGGTTGTCAACCAAAATGGATGTGTTTTAAAACAGGATCATGTCTATTACATTACACGAACTGGTGAGGGATCAAAGAAACATGGGCTAGTCAGGAGCACGATACAAAAACCGGATTCTAATGCACAGCTAAATAACTATGTCATAAAAAAATTTAGCTCATCCTCTGTATTAGCATGAACACAAGAATACCCTAATTATGTGATTCATAGCCTTGACTAAGAACACACACACACACATGTGTATATATATACATACATGAATGATAAGTAATAGAAAAAAAATGCTAAAAATCGAATAAGGTTCTAGTAAAAAGAAAATGTGTGTAATTGTGGATAAATGATAAATGGGCAGAAATTGCATTTCATACGAAGGGCTTGGTAAGTTAAAAATGGCATAAGTAATAAATCACACCTCTTCTCATAACTAGCAAAGGTTGCAGACGATTAATGTAAGTTTAAATTATAGCTATTATTTCTAAACATTGGAACCTAAGTAAGAGTAGTGTGACAAGTTAGTTCATCCTTTAAATTAAAGTGTGCCATATTTGTACATTATGTAAACTGCAGGTAATTAAGAACTAAATGTCATAAAGGCCCTTTTTAAACAATAACTAACGTAGATAACTAGCATAAACTCAAGTAAGGACATAATGGCATATAATCTAATTGGGGGTATATGTATATATCTGAAATAAGTCATAGGAGTAAATTTTTGAAAACCAAATAGGATTCTAACAAAATGAAATGTTGGAAAAGGCTACTTTTGAATGATCGCATGTTCATAAAGCTTGGAAATGATCCCGAGTAATGAGAGGTGTATTTAATATTTATTCTGAAATGGATAAGCTACATAAAAAAATATCGTAAAAAGATAGCTGTAGGTAAAACACCCGAATGTCGCAAAATCGTAACTAAGAAAAACATGAACCATCGATAGCAGGGCATCCTTAATTAAAAAGAATCATAGAGTGCATCTATTAGAATTCCCTGAACATCGGTCAATAAAATAAATCTACCAATTGTATTTTAATGAACATATTAATAATAGGACCACCTAAAATAATGCATCTCCAATTGCTAGAAGTACAAATGATAAGACTAATTCGATAAATCAAAAATAGCATACATTGTGTTTATAGCCTATCTTAATCCTAGAAATTGCCTATTAGCAACTAACGTTAGTAAATAGCACCACTTGTATAATTAAATGATTTCCCGCTTTACTGAAACTAAGCTAATCATTTAGTTAACCACTCGATTAATTAGAAGTTAAGCACTATATAAAATAGCATAACATAAAATGTTACAAACACGAACTCTAAAAAGAATTCAATAGCTCCATCGATACACCTCACGTATAAAGCCTATGCCTAATTCATAATGGTTAGCGATCGGCAAAATATTGTTCGATAAATTTATACACCTGTTATTAGGTATACCCTAACCCATGGAACTTACTTAATAAATATAAAATTATAAAAGAACTCATCAAATAAATTGGATCGAGCCATGATATTTTCTGGTCACTATACCTAGCCATATTTGAATCAAGCGGAATGTTACGCAAATACTCCTTCCGTCGTAATACTTCCTTTCCTTTTGCCATTCCTCGCTCCGCTCCAACCCCGTTGACTCAGTCAAATTCTCCGCGTCCAATCAATTCTATCAAAAGTTAACTTGGGTTTAATTGGATTTTACTTGGATCTTTTTAAGTTATTTGAGTTATTGGGTTCCATTGTTTAGCGCGAAACTAGAAAATGGAATCGTGGAGAATCAATGGATCCAGAAAAATCAAGATCCAAATAAAGACGAAGACCAGAAGCTCGAGATCAGCAAACGAGAAAAGCCTTAAGTGAGCTCAAGACCGCGGTAAACCGTGCCAGGCGAGTCAATACTTTGATCATTTTGAATTCCCACTTTTAGTAAATTATTTACTTTTAAATTATCAATTGCGTGCTGTTATTTTATGTGTTATATTATGTTGATTTCCTGCTCTAGCTAACTGCCCTATTAATAAATGCCACTATGGTACGTTCCCGGCATATTATACTGTGAACCTTGATATCCCTAGAAAAACTTTATAAATGTAATTATTTTAGAAATTAGTTATGTTTATAATTTACGGCCTAGCAATGCTTAGTTTTCGGTGGTGTTGAGAATGCCCCAATATCATATGCAAATGCAAAGAGCAAGTTTTGGGAAAATTTGTGGTTGGCAATGGTTGGGTAAGTTTTAAAAATGATTATTTATACACCCAAAAATCCCCAAAATTGCTTATGTGGCTGGGCGGCTGATTCGGGGGTGTGGTGCACTGGGTGCACGAGAGTGTGGGTTTGTGGTAGAACCGTTCAGATAATCAAGGACCAAATCGGGTCATGATCTCCCATTGTAAAACAGTACAACCACAAGTCTGCAAAGTGCAGCTTGGCTAAGTAAATCCTATCGAACTTCGGACTCATCTCACAACCTAGGGGAAAGAAGGCCATCGCAAGGAGGGGCTGAAGGGACACCAGTGGTGGGTGATTTATTTCTCAGTCTTACTAGCACTATGGGGAGTGGAGCCTGGAGGTGCTAGTGATAGTGATTAACATCCCGTAAAAACGTATGGGTCCCACCGCAAGTGGGGTAGACCCATAGGGTGAGATGAGACCCTGAAGCTAGGTAGTGTTGAAAAGTTACTGTGATAATCTACTCGACTGCATGACCATGGAATCATGCGGGGCAATGGGCGGATTGTCTATTGTGGTGAAAGTGTACAAACTCTGCAGAGTCAAAACTGTTCGAACAGCCGTGCCCACGGTCAAGGGCGGACATGGGAACTTAACTCTGATATAGTTCTGTTTCAAAACAATTTTTAAAAAGATTGAGATCTGGAATGGGAAAATGAAGGACGAAGGACTGTCCTGGTTTGTGTTGTCCTGGATGTCGTCCCAGTGGTAAGTTAAGCGGCTATGACGCTGAAAACTGACTTTGTGGTACAAGTCATGGATTGGTGGATGAGATCTGTACTTATTCTATAAAATTGTTTAACTCAAAGGTATTAAGAATTTTTTTCCAAATGGCTAAGTCTTGGAAACTTTTACACATATATCTTACGTCTTATGTAAAGCAATTTCCGGCAAAATAAAATAACCCGAGCTTATCCTTTGTCAAGCCATGCATACTATATAACTGCATTCTGTGTGTTGGCTCGCTGAGCACGGTGGTTGGAGTGCTCACACTCGCATAACAAAATCCAGGATCAGAAGTCGTATCGCTACATTTCAGCAATGCGCCAAGTCAGGATGGAGAAGCAGATAAGAAGGCCAAGAACTAGGTCGCGAACCCCTAGTTGGCTGCCCGTGGGCACGTTCTGTGGGTCTCACTTGTGTGCTTCGTTTCCGCTGCTGCTTTCGTTGTCTTCGGCCTAATCGGCCCTTGTGTAAGTATCTTATTATATTTACGCTTCCGCTTGATATGTATTTTGATATTCAGTAATGTATCTGTGAGCACTATTTACTGATCCAAGGAATAGTACGGTGGAATCACAGAGGATTCTGGATTGAAAAATCCAGGTCCGACAGAGCTGGTATCAGAGTATATCGACTGCAGATCGTGACCCTAGTTAGCATGGCCATTAGTTTCACAACTAGAATTATTTCTCCAAAACATATTTACAAAATGTAGATGTTATTCTTACTCTCATCTCTCCTCGAAGATTCCCTCTCATCTATATGCTGCCCTGTCCACTTTTAAAAGTTCTAAAGCTTCTCATCTGGAATTTAAAATGACGAAAGTCGAGACTCCTCTTGTAAACCCCTTTTTGAAACCCCACCTTGGACCTAAAACCCAAGGCTTAAACTTGAAATTTCTTTTCCAAAAACTGTTTTGTCTGTAAAAGTCTGATTTCCACTTGATCTAAAAAAAATTCATTTCAAACCTATTTTAACAAACATGTTCGTCCAAGGAACTTTTTGAAAGTTTAATTTCTTATGAGGATTATCCCCAAAAATTCTTTTCGACCCCTCAGAGTACGTGTGTAAAATGACAAAAGTGGGTGGATTCTTGTCAATCATTAGATAGAGATAAAAGTGCAAAACCCTGGATGGATAAATGGAGTTAGTGAGAAATCAACAGAATTTAAATATTTGAATTAACTAGATGTTGGATTAGCCAAATCCGTGGGGAAGAGCCACGACAAAAATAATAAATGTTGCGACCTCTCTAGTAGGTGTGTATAAACTTGGTGGATTTATGTTAGATCTTAGAAAGACAATGGTATAAATTTTTGGGTGGAAAATGGATAGACCAAATTAAATGCTTGGATTTGGCTAAGCCTTAACTAAATGAGTGGACCGAATCAAGTTCATTCCAAAATTCATTTCGGATTTCTTGAGTATATGCATGTACTAACCTGGGAGGACTCATGACAAATTTAGGAAAATCAATGTTACCCACTTTTCGGATGGAAGAAAATTGTCAGATTTAAATACTCGGATTAACTAAGGAGACCAGTCAATTCAAACCGTTAGAACGGGCGAATAGGTGGATTTATCTAATCGCTTGGATTGGGAAGAATTGAATTATAAAATGTGTAACGCTATTTCCGGTGATTATTTATGACAATGAGATGGTTTGGAAGAAAAATGCGGATAGTAGAAATTGAGTACTTGGTGAGCAGATCATAATTATGCATCGATGAAGAAGGGAACAGAATTATTAAAGAACCCATGATGCAAAGGGTGGATTGATGTAAAGAAAGTATTACTAGGATATAAAGTTGAATGGATTGACCACCTAAGTTAAACAATTTGAATTTCAAAGAAATAGAAAGTGAGACGACACTTGTTGGATATAGCCCAAATAAATATTATAATTCCTAGTGGATGTTCCCTATGATAGGATAATAAGAATATAATCGATTATGAGAAGGATTGATTAGAGAATGTGGAAGAAGTAATAATACCCATTGAATTATGAACTTGATTAATAATATTATTCTTGGTGGATAGTTATAATAATGAGTTAGCTGAAGTAGACAGTGAAAAGCAAAACTGATTGAGCAGATTATAAACTGAGGTCCATGAGAAAGGATTGAATTATTAGAAAATCTTGATGAAAATGATGTTGGTGGACTTGAGAAAGTAAAGATATTGGATTCTTCCTTAAATGTACAATTAAATAATTGATGAAAAATGGATCTAGAGTTCGTTTACATCACTTATGGTGGAAATTAAAATTTTAGTAAGAAATTAGGTAACCCTGATTCGAATATTGAAATCATGAATGACCCAAGTGGAGTTATATGATCATAGAATGTAGAGTGGATTGAACTGGTAATTAACAGATGTGAAATTGGACCTGTAAATTCAACATGGTTATCGAGATTTATGTATGATTTAAATAACTGAGTGAATTGAAATATATAATCAGTGGATTAGATAAATATCGACACTCGCCATTTGGAGTTTTAGATGGCAGTAATACTATGACCATGAAGGAAAATAGCCTAGTGCTATATAGCAAGATGTGGGAGTTAGAAGTCTACGAGGCTCTTGGATTCTACGGCTGTGAGTAGAAGCAGTCTGGGAGTGAATTAGTCCATTCAATACTATCCAAATATTGCCAAAGATTACAATATTTTTACAAGAAATGTATATCCTTTTTCAAAAGCAAATATTTCAAATATCAGTGTTTCAAAACAACTACTAGAAAATCCATTTTGCCACCAAGTTTTCCTTTGCAAAAGGAAATGGGGATACAAGAGCGATTATTGACATCGATCAAATTCCCTCTGAATACTTCCCTCTTCCATCTATGCTTTCAAAAAGAAATTAACCATCTTTTCTCTTACCCGTACTCCAAAGTCTAAGGATAGAAACGTCGAAGA
Organism: Melocanna baccifera; assembly: GCA_036346265.1. Classification (NCBI taxonomy): domain Eukaryota; kingdom Viridiplantae; phylum Streptophyta; class Magnoliopsida; order Poales; family Poaceae; genus Melocanna; species Melocanna baccifera. The sequence continues at coordinate 861,165 of CM070696.1, forward strand.
TAACTTTGAAGGTAGAATGGACTCGCTTCAAGTGGACCATACATGTCAAACCTTGTGCTCTTTATATGTGACCTCTCGTCTAGACGTTGCCCTATTGCAAAATTTTATTTGGCCCCTGTGCACTGCCTTTTTGCTCTTGGGCGTTACATTTCGTAGTCACGGGAAAAGCTTGTTTTCAAAAGAGTTACATGAATTGAGTGCCACCCTAGCTTTCTGGGAGTGCTTTTGTAAAACTAGATGGGTATAGATACTTATCCTCGTGAATCTTTTCTGTACCTCATGCTATTCCCTCTCGCCCCTTTTGCTCAAAACCCTATCAGGTCTACAGAAGCAAAGTGATGTCTATCCAAACCAAGGTGATCAATAACAAGTGAAGATCTCTCGACCCTCCAATAATTAGAGAAAGCGACATCGCCAAGAAGACGACGGCTAAAAACCTCAACCCGCACCGAGGCTCCAGATTTAGACCACTGGATTGTCTTCTCTGTATCTACTCGGAAGACCCATAGATCAAATCCTTGCCAAACAAACTAGACAACTGGAAACAAGATGACGACCACCAGCAGAAGTAAGAAAAGGAGACTCATAGTTGATGCCCGCTGTAACCTTACTCCACAACGAAGGCTGAAACAAAGCCCCCAACTAAAGTTGGACAACCAGGAAAAAGATGTCATCATTACTAGCCTGAACTCCGGCAAGCATTCAAGTCTTTCCAATGCGGCCTCAAAGGACATTACGCAAGCAGATGCCCTCAAAAGACAACAAGCAAACAAGTAATGGGAACCATAGCCACCAACCTCAGTCTCGGTGAGAAGGAACAACAGAGCCCCAGCACAGAACGAACTACGATCACCACGGTTCCACCACCAGACGCGGAAGCCTCACCAACAGCTGCGTGTGCTGAGTGTGGCAAGATAGGACATGATGCCCAAACATGCCCTCCACTACGACAAGATACAAAGGGATCATGCTTCACCTACGGGGAAAAAGGACACTACTGCTACAATTGCCCTGTCCCTTACTGTATCTACTGTAAGATACACCATGAGCCAAGAGACTGCCTCAAGAACTTAGTGGCATGTACGCGCTGCGGAGAAAAAGGGCATCAAGACGACCAGTGTCCCGCCAGTTGTCCTAACTGTGAAAAAGATCACCAACCTGGTCAATGTCCAATGAGCAAGGTCACATGTTTTCTCTGTGAAGGACAAGATCACTGCCCCAAGGACTGTTCCATGAACCTATTGCTGACCAAAGCTGCCGAGATACAACGGATGAGCTTTCGAGCCGCCATCAGACTCGTCAAGGCTGAAGCTGACAAAAGTAATTAGTATTGGTCACCCGCCATTTTAAGGGGGGTAGCCAGGAGCAACAGAAAGTAGCAAGCACCTCGACGATGAGCCTCCTCTGCAACATAAAAGGGTAATCATCAACCAATGTTACGAAGCCACCGTCATATGGAAGGACAAGCAATTTGGAACGAAGTTTTCAATCCCTCTTGACGACTCCAAGGACCAGACCACCTGTCGAGGAAAACTTGTAACCTATTGCTAGCCAAATTAACCCCACCTCTACTCTTTCTGCTCTACCGGAATCTCGGGGTCGAGATTCATTTAAGTGGGGTAGGTTTGTAACATCCTGATTTTTGAAGCAAGCAAACTTCCGAAGAATTTAAAACTTTTTATTTGCATTTGTTGGGATTCAGAATTCTCTTGTAATTTTAATTAAATTCTCCAAAATTTGGGTTAAGCAAACTGATATTGGAGCGTAACTCCCATTAATAAATGATAAAAAAAGAGATATAGTAGGTGCAAAATAAATTAAAATACAAGTCTTGCTTAAGGGTATATTAATCGCGAATGAAACAAAGAGCAATTATCATTCAAATTCGAATTAAGCTCATAAATAAATTGAGGATACAAGTTTCTCCAATTTTTTCCTATTTTGCATACTCCTATTTTTCTTTCACTTCCACGCTGGCCCTACCTCTTTTTTTTCTTCCTCCTTTCTCCCTTCTGCTGTGAGGCTGCGCCATCCCAGTCGCGCCCACGCCTCTGCTGCAGCCTGCCAATGATTCAAGGTCAAAGGGATGTGGCAAGTGCATGCTTGCCGTGGCTCTGCATGTAAACTGCCACACGCCTTGCAGCCCAAAGAAACTTGCCCACTACCTTTTTTTCACTCTCACAACAGGTTTTCACTCGGTATAAAAGGCTCTCCACCAGCCAAACTTTCCCTTCTACCCTCCCTACCGCTCATCTACACCACCTCTGTGATAGCTAAAGAACAAGGTCGGAGGGGAGGAGCAAAGAGATAGTCACCCTATCTCTTTCCTTCTTCTCCTGCTATCAATTCCCATTACTTGCGATGGTGCTATCATCAATTCCTTTCTAACTTTGTCTCTCAACACGCACTCAATAGCAATGCACATTTACTCACAAATCTAATAATAGCTCATGCATTCATCCTGCGACATAATGACATGTCTTAAATAGCAGAGCAATGAGTAAATTCATTGGTTGTATGTCTCAGTGAATCCATTTTCTTTTACAATATGAAATTTAGTGGCAAGAGGTTTATGGATTTATAGGCATTCTAGGTTGTCAACCAAAATGGATGTGTTTTAAAACAGGATCATGTCTATTACATTACACGAATGGTGAGGATCAAAGAAACATGGGCTAGTCAGAGCACGATACAAAAACCGATTCTAATGCACAGCTAAATAACTATGTCATAAAAAAATTTAGCTCATCCTCTGTATTAGCATGAACACAAGAATACCCTAATTATGTGATTCATAGCCTTGACTAAGAACACACACACACACATGTGTATATATATACATACATGAATGATAAGTAATAGAAAAAATGCTAAAAATCGAATAAGGTTCTAGTAAAAGAAAATGTGTGTAATTGTGGATAAATGATAAATGGGCAGAAATTGCATTTCATACGAAGGGCTTGGTAAGTTAAAAATGGCATAAGTAATAAATCACACCTCTTCTCATAACTAGCAAAGGTTGCAGACGATTAATGTAAGTTTAAATTATAGCTATTATTTCTAAACATTGGAACCTAAGTAAGAGTAGTGTGACAAGTTAGTTCATCCTTTAAATTAAAGTGTGCCATATTTGTACATTATGTAAACTGCAGTAATTAAGAACTAAATGTCATAAAGGCCCTTTTAAACAATAACTAACGTAGATAACTAGCATAAACTCAAGTAAGGACATAATGGCATATAATCTAATTGGGGGTATATGTATATATCTGAAATAAGTCATAGGAGTAAATTTTTGAAAACCAAATAGGATTCTAACAAAATGAAATGTTGGAAAAAGCTAATTTTGAATGACTGCATGTTCATAAAGCTTGGAAATGATCCCGAGTAATGAGAGGTGTATTTAATATTTATTCTGAAATGGATAAGCTACATAAAAAAATATTGTAAAAGATAGCTGTAGGTAAAACACCGAATGTCGCAAAATCGTAACTAAGAAAAACATGAACCATCGATAGCAGGGAATCCTTAATTAAAAAGAATCATAGAGTGCATCTATTAGAATTCCCTGAACATCGGTCAATAAAATAAATCTGCCAATTGTATTTTAATGAACATATTAATAATAGGACCACCTAAAATAATGCATCTCCAATTGCTAGAAGTACAAATGATAAGACTAATTCGATAAATCAAAAATAGCATACATTGTGTTTATAGCCTATCTTAATCCTAGAAATTGCCTATTAGCAACGAACGTTAGTAAATAGCACCACTTGTATAATTAAATGATTTCCCCGCTTTACGAAACTAAGCTAATCATTTAGTTAACCACTCGATTAATTAGAAGTTAAGCACTATATAAAATAGCATAACATAAAATGTTACAAACACGAACTCTAAAAAGAATTCAATAGCTCCATCGATACACCTCACGTATAAAGCCTATGCCCTAATTCATAATGGTTAGCGATCGGCAAAATATTGTTCCGATAAATTTATACACCTGTTATTAGGTATACCCTAACCCATGGAATTTACTTAATAAATATAAAATTATAAAAGAACTCATCAAATAAATTGGATCGAGCCATGATATTTTCTGGTCAGCTATACCTAGCCATATTTGAATCCGAAGCGGAATGTTCTGGCAAATACTCCTTCCGTCGTAATACTTCCTTTCCTTTTTGCCATTCCTCGCTCCGCTCCAACCCCGTTGACTCCGTCAATTCTCCGCGTCCAATCAATTCTATCAAAAGTTAACTTGGGTTTAATTGGATTTTACTTGGATCTTTTTAAGTTATTTGAGTTATTGGGTTCCATTGTTTAGCGCGAAACTAGAAAATGGAATCGTGGAGAATCAATGGATCCAGAAAAATCAAGATCCAAATAAAGACGAAGACCAGAAGCTCGAGATCAGCAAACGAGAAAAGCCTTAAGTGAGCTCAAGACCGCGGTAAACCGTGCCAGGCGAGTCAATACTTTGATCATTTTGAATTCCCACTTTTAGTAAATTATTTACTTTTAAATTATCAATTGCGTGCTGTTATTTTATGTGTTATATTATGTTGATTTCTGCTCTAGCTAATCGCCTATTAATAAATGCCACTATGGTACGTTCAGGCATATTATCTCGTGAACCTTGATATCCCTAGAAAAACTTTATAAATGTAATTATTTTAGAAATTAGTTATGTTTATAATTTACGGCCTAGCAATGCTTAGTTTTCGGTGGTGTTGAGAATGCCCCAATATCATATGCAAATGCAAAGAGCAAGTTTTGGGAAAATTTGTGGTTGGCAATGGTTGGGTAAGTTTTAAAAATGATTATTTATACACCCAAAAATCCCCAAAATTGCTTATGTGGCTGGGCGGCTGATTCGGGGGTGTGGTGCACTGGGTGCACGAGAGTGTGGGTTTGTGGTAGAACCGTTCAGATAATCAAGGACCAAATCGGGTCATGATCTCCCATTGTAAAACAGTACAACCACAAGTCTGCAAAGTGCAGCTTGGCTAAGTAAATCCTATCGAACTTCGGACTCATCTCACAACCTAGGGGAAAGAAGGCCATCGCAAGGAGGGGCTGAAGGGACACCAGTGGTGGGTGATTTATTTCTCAGTCTTACTAGCACTATGGGGAGTGGAGCCTGGAGGTGCTAGTGATAGTGATTAACATCCCGTAAAAACGTATGGGTCCCACCGCAAGTGGGGTAGACCCATAGGGTGAGATGAGACCCTGAAGCTAGGTAGTGTTGAAAAGTTACTGTGATAATCTACTCGACTGCATGACCATGGAATCATGCGGGGCAATGGGCGGATTGTCTATTGTGGTGAAAGTGTACAAACTCTGCAGAGTCAAAACTGTTCGAACAGCCGTGCCCACGGTCAAGGGCGGACATGGGAACTTAACTCTGATATAGTTCTGTTTCAAAACAATTTTTAAAAAGATTGAGATCTGGAATGGGAAAATGAAGGACGAAGGACTGTCCTGGTTTGTGTTGTCCTGGATGTCGTCCCAGTGGTAAGTTAAGCGGCTATGACGCTGAAAACTGACTTTGTGGTACAAGTCATGGATTGGTGGATGAGATCTGTACTTATTCTATAAAATTGTTTAACTCAAAGGTATTAAGAATTTTTTTCCAAATGGCTAAGTCTTGGAAACTTTTACACATATATCTTACGTCTTATGTAAAGCAATTTCCGGCAAAATAAAATAACCCGAGCTTATCCTTTGTCAAGCCATGCATACTATATAACTGCATTCTGTGTGTTGGCTCGCTGAGCACGGTGGTTGGAGTGCTCACACTCGCATAACAAAATCCAGGATCAGAAGTCGTATCGCTACATTTCAGCAATGCACCAAGTCAGGACGGAGAAGCAGATAAGAAGGCCAAGAACTAGGTCGCGAACCCCCAGTTGGCTGCCCGTGGGCATGTTCTGTGGGTCTCACTTGTGTGCTTCGTTTTCGCTGCTGCTTTCGTTGTCTTCGGCCTAATCGGCCCTCTCACTTGAGCCACACGATAAACACACTGCGTTAGGTGTGCGGCGGAGAGTTCATGACAAGGCTGTTCCGATGATCCATAGCCAAAATAATCACGCCGCCACTAAGGTTTCACCACAACTCGAATCCACGAGTTAGAGCCCCCCTCTGGTGCCATGTGAGACTTCTCGCGGCCTACGCCACGCTCACATTCAGCCTGTAGCAAAACTATATTTGGAACTTTACAAATTACTTAGCCAGGTCCGTCCCATACCGGACTTGTGGCAGTACGAAGTGACTTCCTAAAATGATTCACAGAAACGGTCCTTAATCCGACTTAGGCTTAACCACATACCCACATGCACGACAATCAACCAGGTGTCACCAAACACGAGGCATACCGGCACCCACCACCTAACCATTAGCCTAAGTCCAAATCATAAGTTTCCACTTTCATTTTTAAACTATTTTCATAAACCATCCTTGACTCACCGAAGTCAAGATTTCAAAAGAACTGTCATTTCATGTGAAATAGTTGATCCCACCTAAAATCACACTAAGCCAGGCTAAGCATTTCTATAAAATTTCTAGTCAATACTATGGTATTAACTAGTTTTCAGCTAGGGTGATAAGGTATATGAATTCGAGATTCAAATTGGCCATATTCAAAGGATTATGGGTATATCTAACATTTAAACTGAATTTAAATTAAATTTGAATAGAAGTATGCATGCATATAGAGTAAAATAACATAAATAAATTTGAAATATTAGGTTCAACATAGTCAAAGGTGTAACTTGCCTATATCGAAGTCCTGTTGAGAATCGTCGAACTCGAACTCTCCAGAATCGTCAAAATCTAACATAAAGAGCCAATTCAAGGAAAATTCAAAAATAAAATTCAAATAAACTCAAAATTTCAAAAGGATGCTAGAAATGGATAGATCATGATTTTAGAAAAATTTATAAATTTGAACGGGTCAATTTGGAGTTAAAATGAAGAAGTTATAGCTCTCCAAAGTTTTAATACAATTAAAAAGAAAATATCCAATTTCTGCAATTATTTTTAAACCGAAAAGACATTTATGATGCCAGCATGAATTATTTTTCTAAAGGAAATTCTGGAATATGACGTCAGCTTATGAATTTAATTTCGACCGATTTGTTTTTATATTGAAAAATCGGATTTATTGCGACATCATGACGTCAACAGGAATTTTCGGATTTATTTAAAATCGGTAGGGCTGACGTGGCAGGGAGGAGCCGACGTGACCTCCACGTGGCTGCCATCTGGCGCCACGTGGTCGCAACGTGGCTACCACGTCACAGCATCAAGCCGACGTGGCTGCGCATGTGCGGGGTGGCTGACATGTGCCCACGTGGCTGGCCGTGGCGCCCGACTGGCAGCCACTGGGCTGCCACGCGGCTGCCAGCTCGGCCCGGTGAGCTGATGTGGCCTGGCCGGCGGCGGCGGCACTCGGGGCCTGATGGTCGTCGAAGCTCCGGTGGGCGGCGGCGCCGGCCGAGGGCACCAAAATGAAGAGGGTAGTGAGGGGAATCCACCGGTACCTTGCGCAGTGCACGGCGGCGGAGGGGTTCCAGTGGCGCTCAGGCCCGGGGAAGTGGTCTTCGGGGATCGTCGGGGCACGCGGGACATCGGGGTGGTGTTGGTGAAGCTCGGGGAGGCTTGAGGCGACGGCGATTGCTCGCTGGAGTCGTCGGAGCCACGGAGGGGAAAACGAGCACAGGGAGGTCCCCGGGGCTTGATTGCTCGAATTGAGAGGAGTGGGGGAGGCGGTGTGAGTAGAGGGTCCTCGGGGGTGCCTTTTATAGGCCGGAGGAGGGAAGGCAACGGGCGCCCGAATTCACTCCAACGGCGAAGTTGAATGCGACGGCGAGGAAGGGCATAAAGTGCGAAATTATGCCAGAAACGGATGCGGTGCATGCGGGGGAGTAATTGGGTACCGGCACGGCGGGTGAGAGGGATGGAAACCGAAGCTTTCAAAGCTTCGGTTTCGGGCGTTAATGGCGGTGGGGACAGCACGAGGAAGAAGGAAGGTGGCGGGGACGATGGTCCTGACAGGCGGGGCCCGCGCGTCGGTGAGAGAAGAAAACGGGAAGGCGCGAGGAGGACTGTTGGATTTGCGACGGGTGGTAAGGAGGGACGATCGCGGCCGCTGGATCACAGGCGAAGGGGTAAGTCAACATGAATGGTCATGATCCGATCCGACAATAGTGAAAGGATCTGAGCCGCTCGAGCGTTTTAAGTGACGGGGGACGGCTGAGATCTAAAATGACAACACGGGACGGTGTGGATTCAGGCCACGCGTCAACCGTAGGGATGAAAGGAGCGGCCGAAACAGTAAGTGGTGACGGGCGGCTGGGATCAGACCGGGCGGAGGGACGGCTGGTCGGATGGATGCCAGGTGTCGACGCGAGGGGAGGGGAAGGCGGGTGGAAGGGTTAAGTGAAGATGGGTGGCCGAGATTAGATTAGGCGAGGTGGAGGGGGCTCCGATTGCTGACACGCGGCATCCCGAGAGGGTTTTATGATTTTAGTTTCTTTTTCTTTTTCAGAAATGGTTTGAAGGATTTAAAATACTCAGAAAAATACCAAATAAATTTTGAAAATTCCAGAAAAATTTAGAGAACCTTCTGGGACTATTTTAGACTTAATAAAAATATTTCAACCCAATTTGGTAATTAATTTTCACACAAACACAAATTGACTTTAAAGGGAGGGTTTTTAAAATCTTTATAATTTCCTGAAAATTTAAGTAATTATAGAATGACTTTAGAAAGATGAATCACATTTATTTTGACTTTCATGAAATGCAATAAATTCATTTGGCCCTTAAATAAACAAAAAAATTTTAATTCAGAGCTTGGAATAAATCCAGGAAAATCTAAGAAATTCCAGAAAATACCTTAATAAAGGAATAAAATTTTTGGGATATTACAAACGTACCCCCCTTAAAAGAAATCTCACCCTCGAGATTGTACTCTCTAGCAAAAGAGATGGGGGTGGCTGGCCTTCAAATCCTCTTCTCGTTCCCAGGTGGTTTCGTCTTCGGTGTGGTTGCTCCACTGAACCTTGCAGAATCTGATGGTCTTCCTTCTGGTCTGACGTTCTGCGGTCTCGGGGATCTTGATCGGCTGCTCCTGATAGGTGAGGTCATCCTGAAGGTCCAAGGTTTCCAATGCGGCTTGCTCTGCGGGTACCCGGAGGCACTTCTTCAGCTGGGAGACATGGAAGACGTTGTGCACTCCTGACATACTTGCCAGCATGTCCAACTGATAGGCGACTTCACCTCTTCGGTTCAGAATCTTGAAAGGTCCCACATATCTCGGTGCTAGTTTCCCTCTGATTTGAAACATTTTGACTCCTCTGAGTGGGGACACTCTGAGATAGACGTAGTCCCCGACCTCAAAGGTCAAATCTCGACGATGATTGTCCGCATAACTCTTCTGTCGAGATTGGGCTATCTTCAGTCTGTCTCTGATCTTCTTAACTTTATCTTCGGCGTCTTGAAGCAGATTCAGTCCGGCTTCTTGGGGTTCTCCTTGCTGATCCCAAAGCAAGGGTGTTCTGCACTTTCGGCCATACAAGGCTTCGAAAGGTGCCATCTGCAGACTAGCTTGGTAGCTATTATTGTACGAGAACTCTGCATAGGGTAATGAACGGTCCCAACTATTCCCAAAGTCCAGAGCACAAGCTCTCAGCATATCCTCGAGTACTTGATTGACTCATTCGGTTTGACCCTCCGTCTGGGGATGATAAGCGATACTGAAACTGAGCTTACTCCCCAACTCTTCATGCAGTTTTTGCCAGAATCTAGAAGTGAACTGATTGCCTCGATCTGACACTATCTTCTTGGGAACTCCATGTAGGCACACAATCCGGGACATGTATAGCTCAGCTAACTTACTACCAGAATAAGTGGTCTTGACTGGTATAAAGTGAGCCACTTTAGTCAATCGGTCTATGATTACCCATATTGAATCATAACCCGATTGCGTCCTCAGCAGTCCGGTTATGAAATCCATACCGATTTCTTTCCACTTCCATTCTGGAATTGGCAATGGTTGCAAATGTCCAGCTGGTCTTTGATGTTCGACTTTGACTCGTTGACAAGTGTCGTAGGCTTCAATAAACTCTGCTATTTTCCTTTTTATACTAACCCACCAATATCTTTCCCTCAGGTCCTGGTACATCTTGGTACGACCTGGGTGAATGGAGTATGGAGTGTCATGAGCCTCTTTCAGAATCATGGTTTTGATCTCCTGATTATTTGGCACACAGATGCGGTTCTCGAACCAAACCGTGCCATGCTCATCTTCACTGAATCCTGGGGTTTTGCCTTTTCTCATATTCTTTTTGATTTCCTGAATATCCTCGTCAACCTTCTGAGATTCCTTAATCTGATCAGGCAAGGTAGGTTTTATTTCCAGAGTGGATAGAATGCTCAGATTGACCGGATTCAGACTTAGATGGGTGACTCCCTCCTGATGTCAGGTCTGGTCTTCTTCCGATAAAACCATACTAGCATAAGATTTCCTGCTCAAGGCGTCGGCTACAACATTAGCTTTCTCAGGGTGGTAATGTATACCAATGTCATAGTCCTTTATCAACTCTAACCACCTTCGCTGCCTCAGGTTGAGTTCTGCCTGGGTGAAGATATATTTCAAACTCTTATGGTCCGCGTACACTTCACAACGGTTACCGATAAGACAGTGGCGCCAGATCTTCAAAGCATGCACTACGGTTGCTAATTCCAAGTCATGAGTAGGATAATTGCACTCATGAGGCTTGAGTTGGCGCGATGTATAGGCTACTACCTTGCCTTCTTGCATCAAGACACAGCCTAAGCCAAGGCGAGACGCATCACAGAAAACCACGAAGCCTTTATGCACGTCCGGCAAAACAAGCACAGGTGCTGAGACTAGTCTTTTCTTGAGGGTCTGAAAACTCTGCTCACAAGCTTTTGTCCATTCGAAGTTATTTTCCTTCTTTAATAACTGTGTCATGGGCTTGGCCAATTTTGAAAATCCTGGTATGAACCGACGGTAATAACCCGCAAGTCCAAGGAAGCTCCTGACTTCTGTCACGGACTTTGGTTACTTCCACTCCATCACTGCTTCTGTCTTAGAAGGATCCACAGCTATTCCTTCAGCTGTCACGGATATTCAGCTGGTGATATCCTGACCGTAGGTCAATCTTGGAGAAGACGCCAGCTCCTTTTAACTGATCAAATAGGTCATCGATCCTAGGCAGAGGGTACTTGTTCTTGATTGTGACATCGTTGAGCGCTCTGTAATCCACACATAGCCTCAAACTTTCATCCTTTTTCTTGACAAACAAGACAGGTGCTCCCCAAGGTGACGAACTAGGTCGGATTTATCCCTTCTCTTCTAATTCCTTAAGCTGCTTCTTTAACTCTGCTAACTCGTTAGCAGGCATACGATATGGTCTCTTGGAGATTGGGGCGGTGCCTGGGACTAGGTCAATCACAAACTCGATTTCCCTATTTGGTGGCATTCCCGGTAATTCCTCGGGAAATACATCTGGGTATTCCCGTACTATAGGCACTTCTTCCAAGACTTGAAGATGGAAAAGGGCACATTCTGCTGCTTCCGGAATTTGAGGAGAGAAGATCACTTCTATGCCTTGGTCATTGGTGAGGGTGATGGAACTGGTAGCACAATTGATCTGGCCTTGATTTTTAGCTAACCAGTTCATCCCGAGAATGACATCTAAACCTTGCGATTCCAACACCAAAAGATCGGCTAGGAATCGGGTTCCATCTATGAGCAATTCTACTTTCGGGCACAAGGTCCCTGCTCTCATTTCTGCTCCAGGGGAATGAATTATCATAGGGTTGCTAAGAGTCACCATGCCCAACCCATGCTTATCCACAAAAGTTTTTGACACAAAAGAATGCGATGCTCCGGAATCGAAAAGAACTGATGCTGGTACTGAGTTGACAAGAAACATACCCAGCACGACGTTCGGTGCAGCCTGTGCTTCTTCAGCTGTCACATGGTTCACTCTCCCCTTGATGAAGGTCTATGGCTTCTGCTGCCCCTGGTTCTGACTTCCGGGGGCTCCTGGGGTTGCTGTCGCTTGCATCTTCTTGGGGCATGCCTTGGCATAGTGTCCTGGTGCTTTGCAGTAGAAGCAGGTCACTCCGTCTGACAGTGGACTACTCTTCTGAACCTGGCCATCGGTAGTTGGGGTGCGGTTGGTCTGGAACTGCTAGCGGCTGGCTTGGAACGGGGGCGGCTGGTGGATGGCTTGAACTTGCCCGACTGAGCCTTGAAGTTGCTGCCTTGAGGTCTGAACTTGTTCGTGTGCGGAGGAGTACTACGAATCTTGTGAGAACCTCCAGAGTTATTCCATTGATCCACCATTCTTCTCTTCCGGGTTTCCATCTCCATATGCTTGCCCTCCTGGCGGATGGCCTTGCTGACTAGCTGGTGGAAGTCGGTGTAGTCACCCGCTATTAGCTGCACTGAGATGTTGCCATTTAGGCCCTCCATGAACCGTTCCTGCTTGGCTTCATCGGAGGCCACATCTTCTGGCGCATAGTGGGCCAACTGGTTAAACTTCTGCACGTACTCATTGACAGTACGGCTTCCTTGTCGCAGGGCTCTGAACTCTTTCTTCTTCAAGGCCATGGTGCCGGTGGGGATGTGAGCTTTGCGGAAGCTTCGCTCGAACTCGTTCCATGTCATGGCCTGGGGGTTGGCATGCGAAGCTGTGAAAGTGTCCCACCATTGAGACGCCGGTCCATTTAGCTGATGGGAAGTGAACAGGACTCGCTCCCGATCGGTGCACTACAAAATATCCAACTTCTTGCCAATCGACCTGAGCCAGTCGTCAGCGTCCATAGGTTCGGCACTGCCGGCGAAGGTCGGTGGCTTGATCCTTAGGAACTCCGAAAGTCGATTGGGAGGGGCCTGGGCTGGTTGATGTGGAGCGGGGTTGTTGATGGTCTGGGCTAACAACTGGATCAACTGATTCTGGTTAGCCATCAACTGAGCCCAATCTGGTCCTGCTGCTGGCGGAGGTGGGGAAATGGGGGCTGACTGGCTCCCTTGAGCTCCGGGGTTAGCATTGTCGCTGGGGTTCCTTCTCGTGTTCACCATCTGCCAAAGCTTCCAGGTTTAGAGGAGAGAGAGAACTAAAAGGGGAGGTTCTTGTAATAATCCTACCAACAAAACACACAAGAGCAAGGAAAACACAAATAAGAGTCAAATAAAACTTCTTTTATTTTATTATAATAGTCTTGCGGCTGTTAACATAGGACTACAGCTCGTAGATAGTGCTATAAAGCTAAGACTCAGGGTTCCCTAAATGCTGGCGCTACGCTTGAACCTCTTCGGGGGTGGCTCTGAGGTAGCGGAGTCCTCATCGTTGAAGCGATAATTGGCCAATTCTTCTTCTACCGCGCGGAGCTTCTGAGTCGCAGTGTACAGCTCGTCCATAGTGGTCTGGTACATGTGATCCATAGACTTGGTGAATTCCACTTGACGTAAGAGACGGGGGTTGCTCTTGTACTCCGTGGATGAGAAATCGCTGGCAGCACCAAGAGGAGTCTTCATGGGGAAGTATTGGAAGTCTGTGCACTGCAGGTCCCGGGTGTAGATGTTCCTTAACTGGCGAATGGCCTCCCGGGCTGCATCTTGTACTCCGTCGAAGAAGGTAGCTCGAGGTAGGGGGCGTCGAAGATGTGAATGGCCGCGTTGGCTGCAAAATCCTTGAAGATCTTTACTTCCACCCTCCAGCGCTCCTCGTCTCCGTACATGCCTACGTACCCTTGGTAGAGAGGGTAGGGACGAAATTTCAACTCCCGCATGAGGTTGTACAGGTCATCAGCGAAGAGTCCGGCAAGGGTTCCGTGGGAGACACGGGTAGGTTGCTCCATCTAAAATTTTGAAGAGAAGATGGAGTTAGTAACCAGTTTTTGGTAAGAGACTGAGCAAAGGAAGAAGTGATTTTTATAAGAGGTATTTCTTATCAATATATATCCTTAAGGTTAGTCTCTAGCTAAGGTCACGTCTTAGGGTCATTATTACTCTGATACCATTTTTGTCGGGACCCGGAACAACAACTCCAAGTCCCTCTGTGTAAAACGCACTATCCCAGGAAAAGCTAGTGCACACAAGGTCAACAGTAATGTATATCATGCAAAATCACCACAAATTATTATTAAATGAAAATACGGCCTTATGGCCAAGTCTTACAATATAGGGGCACGAGGCCAAAAGAAAGAAATAAAAGCAGCGAAAAATAAAAGGTAGCAGCGCAGTCCATCCAGCCTCCCACAGGCGAATGACTGTAAGACGCGTCCTATTCGCTGAAGTAGTCCTCACCATCGTAGTCGCCTTCGAAGTCTGGCAACAAATTTTAGCAAGGTGAGCACATAAAGTACTCCCAAGGTAAGCACATTAAGTACTTACGCAAGTTACACCAGGAGTTTTAACAGAGTGAATGTATGCATAGGGATAACAAAGGAAGGCTTATTAAGTTTATTTGTGCGAAAAACAGTACTGAATTTAAGTACAATAACATAAGTGCAAAAGCTAAATTTTAATATATCATATGAAAACAATATTTAACAGAGTATTATCGTTAGTGTAGTCTCCGACCTGCACTAACCTAACCACGGGCATCCCACCCAAACCATTGTCAAAACCACTGTTGGTTGTCCGAAAACCAAGTTTTATAAAAACAAAGTCTAATTTGTGAAAACTCTACTCAGCATGTCCATGACCGTGGACACGGCTATCCAGGATATGTTTTAACTCTGCAGAGGTGTACAGCTTTACCCACAAGACATTCCCTCTCACTTGAGCCACGCGATAAACACACTACTTTAGGTGTGCGGCGGAGAGTTCATGACAAGGCTGTTCCGATGATCCATAGCCAAAATAATCACGCCACCACTAAGGTTTCACCACAACTCGAATCCACGAGTTGGAGCCCCCTCTGGTGCCATGTGAGACTTCTCGCGGCCTACGCCATGCTCACATTCAGCCTATAGCGAAACTATATTTAGAACTTCACAAGTTACTTAGCCAGGTCCGTCCCATACCGAACTTGTGGTAGTACGAAGTGACTTCGTAAAATGAATCATAGAAACGGTCCTTAATCCGACTTAGGCTCAACCACATACCCACATGCACGACAATCAACCAGGTGTCACCAAACACGAGGCATGCCGACACCCACCACTTAACCATTAGCCTAAGTCCAAATCATAAGTTTTCACTTTTATTTTTAAACCATTTTCGTAAACCATCCTTGACTCACCGAAGTCAAGATTTCAAAAGGAACTGTCATTTCATGTGAAATAGTTGATCCCACCTAAAATCATACTAAGCCAGGCTAAGCATTTCTATAAAATTTCTAGTCAATACATTGGTATTAACTAGTTTACAGCTAGAGTGACAAGGTATATCAATTCGAGATTCAAATTGGCCATATTCAAAGGATTATGGGTATATCTAACATTTAAACTGAATTTAAATTAAATTTGAATAGAAGTATACATGCATGTACAGTAAAACAACATAAATAAATTTGAAATATTAGGTTCAACAAGGTCAAAGATGTAACTTGCCTTGATCGAAGTCCAGATGAGAATCGTCGAACTCGAACTCTCCGGAATCGTCAAAATCTAACGTAAAGAGCCAATTCACAGAAAATTCAAATAAACTCAAAATTTCAAAAGGATGCCAGAAATGTATAGATCATGATTTTAGAAAAATTTACAAATTTGAACGGGTCAATTTGGAGTTAAAATGAAGAAGTTATAGCCCTCCAAAGTTTTAATACAATTAAAAAGAAAATACCCAATTTCTGGAATTATTTTAAACCGAAAAGACATTTATGACGTCAGCATGAATTATTTTTCTAAAGAAAATTCTGGAATATGACGTCAGCTTATGAATTTAATTACGGCTGATTTGTTTTTATGTTGAAAAATAGGATTTATTGCGACATCATGACGTCAGCAGGAATTTTCGGATTTATTTAAAATCGGTAGGGCTGACGTGGCAGGGAGGAGCCGACGTGGCTGCCATCTGGCGCCACGTGGTCGCAACGTGGCTACCACATCACGGCATCAAGCCGACGTGGCTGTGCACGCGCGGGGTGGCTGACGTGTGCCCACGTGGCTGGCCGTGGCGCCCGACTGGCAACCACTGGGCTGCCACGCGGCTGCCAGCTCGGCCCGGTGAGCTGACGTGGCCTGGCCGGCGGCAGCGGCGCTCGGGGCCCGATGGTCGTCGGAGCTCCGGTGAGCGACGGCACCGGCCGAGGGCACCAAAATGAAGAGGGGAGTGAGGGGAATCCACTGGTACCTTGCGCAGTGCACGGGGATGGCCTGAGAAGGTGATCGGCGGAGAGGGGCGGCGGTCGGAGAAGGGTTCACGGCGGCGGAGGGGTTCTGGTGGCACTCGGGCCCGGGGAAGTGGTCTTCGGGGATCGCCGGGGCACGAGGGACATCGGGGTGGTGTCGGTGAAGCTTGGGGAGGCTTGAGGCGACGGCGATTGCTCGCCGGAGCCGCGGAGGGGGAAACGAGCACAGGGAGGTCCCCGGGGCTTGATTGCTCGAATTGAGAGGTATGGAGGAGGCGGTGTGAGTAGAGGGTCCTCGGGGTGCCTTTTATAGGCCGGAGGAGGGAAGGCAACGGGCGCCCGAATTCACTCCGGCGGCGAAGTTGAATGCGACGGCGAGGAGGGGCGTAAAGTGCGAAATTATGCCAGAAACGGACGCGGTGCATGCGGGGGAGTAATTGGGTACCGGCACGGCGGGAGAGAGGGATGGAAACCGAAGCTTTCAAAGCTTCAGTTTCGGGCGTTAATGGCAGCGGGGACGATGCGAGGAAGAAGGAAGGTGGCGGGGATGATGGTCCTGATAGGCGGGGCCCGCGCGTCGGTGAGAGAAGAAAACGGGAAGGCGCGAGGAGGACGATTGGATTTGCGACGGGTGGCAAGGAGGGTCGATCACGGGCGCTGGTTCACAGGCGAAGGGGTAAGTGAACGTGAATGGTCATGATCCAATCCGACAATAGTGAAAGGATCTGAGCCGCTCGAGCGTTTTAAGTGACGGGGGACGGCTGAGATCTAAATTGACAACACGGGACGGTGCGGATTCAGGCCACGCGTCAACCGTAGGGATGAAAGAAGCGGTCGAAACGGTATGTGGTGACGGGCGGCTGGGATCAGACCGGGCGGAGGGACGGCTGGTCGGATGGATGCCAGGTGTCGGCGCGAGGGGAGGGGCAGGCGAGTGGAAGGGTTAAGTGAAGATGGGTGGCCGAGATTAGATCCGGCGGGGTGGAGGAGGCTCCGATTGCTGACACGTGGCAGCCCGAGAGGGTTTTAGGATTTTAATTTCTTTTTCTTTTTCAGAAATGGTTTGAAGGCTTTAAAATACTCAGAAAAATACCAAATAAAATTTGAAAATTCCAGAAAAATTCAGAGAACCTTCTGGGACTATTTTAGACTTAATAAAAATATTTTCAACCCAATTTAGTAATTAATTTTCACACAAACACAAATTGACTTTAAAGGAAGGGTTTTTAAATCTTTATAATTTCCTGAAAATTTAAGTAATTACAGAATGACTTTAGAAAGATGAATCACATTTATTTTGACTTTCATCAAATGCAATAAATTCATTTGGCCCTTCAATAAATAAAAAATTTTAATTCAGAGCTTGGAATAAATCCAGGAAAATCCAATAAATTTCAGAAAATACCTTAATAAAGGAATAAAATTTTTGGGATGTTACATGCAAGCTGGATCATTACAATGACCCGCAAGTTGTGTCATTAGTTTTAACCCGTCGTGAACACAGGTCATGTCACTGGCGTAAGTTGCCGTGTGATGCAAGAGGGGGTCTGCGTGTGGTGGTCATAACCACACTCAAATGAAACCTTAACGTGTGTAGCTTACACTTAGAGATGCATTGTAAAGGTCTTATGATGATCTCCTTGATTCACATGTCTAAGGAAATATGTGAAACATAGTAAGTTGATATATCTTGTGGGTAAAGTGTATAGTCTCTACAGAGTATAAACTATTCAAACAGTCATTCCCACGGTCAAGGGCGGGCATAGGAACTTACCTAAGTTAGTTTCTATTTCAAAAACATTTGTGGATGAGATAAAAACTCGTCAGGTGGATGTAACCCTGATTTTGGATTTCCTTAGGTGGATGTAACCCAGTGTTGCTAATTAGGTGGATGTAACCCTAGTAATCAAAATTAAACATATGGTGGATGGAACTATGTAACAGGTGGATGGAACCTACACGGCTAGAATTATTATACACTTTCACTCTATACTATATTTTGTTAAAATACTAAGTTATAGGAATTGCTAATTATGGCAGTTTCAAAATATTGTCTTTAGCAAATAAAAGAACCTGAGCCATCCTTTTCAAACCCTACATATATAAGTACTTGTATTCTATGTGTTGGCTCGTGGAGCATTGTTGTTTGTGCTCACCCTTACTCTCAACACCCTTAGAGCCTATGGACCAATGACAGTACACATTCTACAATGAACAAGGGGCTGATGGTGGTGAAGATGGCAGAGTTTAGCTTAGTCTCTAGTAGATTAGGTCTCACCCAGTTTGGCCGACTAAGTCGATGTTTGCGTACACAAATATTATCCACATTGTTGGTTAATATCGATCGTACACAGGTCATCCCAGTCGCTTGCCTATGGCAAGATGTGCCTCCCCCTTTTGCTTCCGCTACCATTTTTGCTTTTGTGTAATGAAATCATTTGACCTGTCAGGCCCTATTGTAAAACTTGATCCGATGTGGTCTATATGAACTCTGATGTTTTGTAATATTAATTCTTGGTATGGTTTATGTCTTGTATAAAATGATTCAGTGATGTATCTGTTATCACTATCTACTGATCTAGAAAATAGTATAGTGGTATTCACAAAGGATTCTGAATTGGCTAAATCTGGTTCCAACATTACCTCTGTTATTTTTGACAAATGTCAAGACCAGCTGGAAAGCAGCATCACGCTAACCCAGCTAGATCATTTCTCACCTAGCAGTAGCAAGTGTAATATCTCAAAATATCCATTTTCTTTAAGAATTTAATTTCAAATTAATTATTAAAAAGTACATGGATTTTATTTGTATTATTTGCATAAATATGAAAGAAAATCACAAAATTCCAATTCCAATTTCCAATTGCCCGCTCAAATTCTGAAATTCAAATTCAAATCTCCATAAAAAATGCTGAATCCATTTTCTAGGTCGAATTCATTTTTCTCGACTCATTTCTCCTTTTCTTTTTCCTCTCCTTCCTTTTTCTTTAATTTCTCCCCTTCCCCTTTTCTCTCTCTTCCCTTCTTCCTGTTTTATTTCTTCTCGCCGAGGATTGCACGGCTGCTTCTCTCTCCTCCCTTCTTCGACCAAACTCCACCATAGCCATGACCATGCATGCCAAATAAATTTCCTTCACACTAAAGAAATTGAAGGCAGCATGAAACACCTTCATTCACTTCCAAGCATCAATTTCTTTTCAGTTTCTTAGCTTTTACTCTCCAATTTTTCATTTTCTTGCACCAAAGCTTGGAAAACCAACATTGCACTTAATTCGGCTGAATTAAGTCTAATTCTCTATTCTTGCCCTATAAATAGGAGCTGCACTTCATGTTCTATCCTTGTGCAACTCTTTGGCCATCTTCTCTCACCATGCAAAGCACTAGAGAAGCTGCAGCCACCCGTTCACCGGCCTCTTCCCTCCACCACGCCATCTTTTGCTCCAGTGAATTTTCTCAAATTTTGTTCACATCATATTGTGTTCCAACATCCAAACAACTCCTCCACCATTTTTATTTGATTTTTTGTACAGCCAATCGATGAGAATCGAGATTTTCTCAATCTAAGCCAAAATTGCTTCCCGTTGTCAATTTGTTGCCTCCGGTAAGTTTTAGCCCATGCTATCACCTCTCTTAGATTTGATTTGTTGTGTTATACACAATGCTTCCCTCTTTTTCCATGAAAACCTACCATAAATTTTACTTCCAAAACCTAGCTATGGCCGCCTAGGGCATCTCACATTCCTATCTATCCAGAGGTGTTTTCTTCAATCCTTTCATGTCAAAACATGTCCTACCATCCCAAGTAGCTACCTTCCAAGTAGTTTTGATTTTTCTCCATCGAGCACCGAGATATTAAGTTTTTTCTTTTTCCCTACCATCGCCGTCAATCGTCAATTGCATCATCTCCGATGAGTTTATGGATTAGCTAACATTTTTCTAACTTTACCATGCCACGTTCTAGCCTGTGCTCACCTTACTTCTCCGTATGGTGGTTGGAACCTTTACTAAAAATTTATCTAATTTTAGTTGTTGCAATTACTTTATTAAATTGAGGCTTTTGAAAATATATAGTTTCAGCTATGGTGGAGTTCGGTTAAATTGAAATAAATGATGCTTTGTGCAAAAGAACCATATTATCCTTCCTTTGTTAATCCCTACATATACTGTATTTTTTCCAAAACTTGTGGAGTACTCTATGTACTCACATGCTACACTCAAAACAACTCTCAGAGGAGTATGAAGCTCAAGAAGAAGATTACAATTACTTCATATGTGGATTCGATGAAAGCTTCTCGGAGTACTAGATTATATTTCCCTAGTCAATTGCCAGTGGCATATTGATGGGTCATCATCAAATTTTTCACTTCGCTTCCACCGTGTTTTGTAAGTTTAAGAGGTCTTGTAACCTCAGTTGTAATAAAGTGGTCATAAGACATGTACTCTTTATTATTATAATAAAGTATTGTTGGTTATGTGATCATTATTGTTTGATTGTGTGCACCAGTTTTGATTTAGAACTACTATGGTAATACACAAAGGGTCTGGCTTTAGAAATCCGGTCCCAATAGCAAGCAACAAAGTAGCAGCAAAATTCTCTTGTAAGATGCATAAGTATCACTATTACTAACACCGACTGAATATTCGTCGTGTAAGAAAACAAAGAAATGAATCACAAGTCATAGGTCACGATTAATTGACCTTAGCTTCTTCCTTTTATTCTTTTTCTTTGTGAGAGTAGTAGGAAATGATAAGGATTTGCCTGTCTAGATAAGAGTTACTGCTAGTATGGATATAGACATCAATCATTAGATGACAACATGTTAGACAGGATGGTAATTCGAATCACTACAACAAAAAGTATAATACTAAATGCCACATCATAAATAGTTTCCCAAAACCATCATTATTAAATAATATCATAGATATTTTTAGTTTAGAGACCATTTGTGTTGCTGCTAGTGCTAAAAACTGTCTGTGAAGGTGTAATATCATAGACGATTTTTTCTTTGAACCGTCTGTCAAGTATCACAGACGGTTTGTACTAAAAACTATCTGTGATAATTCAACTATATTAATTGTGTGCAAACCCAGCGACCCTCTGTCTTGAATTCTAGATCTAGGCTGCTGCTTTGAGCTGCAGGTGAGGCTTTGAGGCCATTTTGTGAAAGAAGACTATTTGGCAAGAGTGATTGAAGATCTATCAAGTTCTTGACTACCTATAGTTAGTAATTTGTTCCTAGTTGCATTATAATTTAGATCTAAATTTTGGTGACAGTAGAATTAAAGATGGTTTAGATTATTTACATCTAGCATGGTTTAGAGTTTAGAATTTAGTCAAGTTATAGTCTACTTCTACTTGGTCATGCATGTCAGTGCCCGTCATGTGGGCCAAATTGGTCAAAATAGTTGGTTATAATTGATTCTAGAGAAAATAGCTTTTGTGTTAAGCAAAGCCTCAATGCATGTAGTATATATCTAGTATACTAATTAATTAATTTAATATTTAATACCAAACTATTATATATATGCGTAATGTAGGACCGAAACTGGATATAAGCCAGGAACTGTGTGAGTGAAGAGTACATTAATGGCATGTCTGCTTTTACAAGAGCTGCCAAGGATGATATGTTGAATAAGTCGGTGGAATATATGTACTCTCCATACATTGACTTTAAGAATATAAAGATGTTTAAGAACTAAGCGCAGATTGAAGTACATTTGATTCAAAGGGGTTTCAAAAAAGGGTATGTGTGTTGGACCAGTCACAGTGAATAGTAGATTACATAGGAAGGTAGTAATAATAACATCGCTTGTGAAGTCCATAATATGCCACCAGATGATGTCAATATGGTTCCAATTTGGATAGGCTGAACGATAAGCATCTAGATCAGATGCTTCATGATGCAGAAGAGAACTATGATGAGAAAAAATATGTTAAATTCTAGGGCTTGATGGAGGACTTGGAGAAACCTTTGTTTACATGCTGTAAGTCAAAGAACATAAGGTTGTCAGCCCTGCTTGAATTGCTAAAATTGAAAGCAAGCAATAGTTGGTTCAACAAAAGTTTCACGGTGCTGCTAGGTCTTTTAGAAGATATGCTTTCGAAGGAAAATAAGTTGTCTAAAACCACCTACAAAGCCAAGAAGATTTTTTGTCCATTGGAGATGGAAGAAAGAATACATGCATGTCCGAACGACTATATCCTCTACCATAAAGAGTATGCTAACATGCATATATGTTCAGTGTGCAACACATCCCAATACAAGCGTAAGAATCAATTAGATGATGGTGAGGGAATAGAGGTGAAGAAAGGACTTCCTACTAAGATGGCATGATATCTTCCTATAATTCTCCGTTTGAAGCGGTTTTTTGCGAATCCAAAGGAGACAAAACTGTTGCATTGGCACTTGGAGGAGTGGAAGAAGGGTGAAATGCTAAGACACTTTATTGATTCCGCCCAGTGGAGAAACATTGATAGGAGATTTGCAGACTTCAGTGCAAAACCGAGGAATATAAGGTTTGGATTGAGTACATATGGAATAAATCCTTTCGATAACATGAGCAGCTGACATAGCACTTGGCCCGTGACTCTCTGCATCTACAACCTTCCTCCTTGGTTGGCACTCGGAGGAGTGGAAGGAGGATGAAATGCTAAGACACTTTATTGATTCCGCCCAGTGGAGAAACATTGATAGGAGATTTGCAGACTTCAGTGCAAAATCGAGGAATATAAGGTTTGAATTGAGTACAGATGGAATAAATTCTTTCGATAACATGAGCAGCTGACATAGCACTTGACCCGTGACTCTCTGCATCTACAACCTTCCTCCTTGGTTGTGTATGAAGTGGAAGTATATTTTACTATCAATAC
Organism: Melocanna baccifera; assembly: GCA_036346265.1. NCBI lineage: Eukaryota > Viridiplantae > Streptophyta > Magnoliopsida > Poales > Poaceae > Melocanna > Melocanna baccifera. Next base: position 884,379 of record CM070696.1, read on the forward strand.
TTATCTAAGAGCCGAAGCAACATGGGAATGATATTGATATATACCTAGCACCCGTGGTGGAAGAACTAAAAGTACTACGGACCAAAGGGGTACAGGTATGGAATGCGTACAAATGAGAGAACTTTACTTTACGCTCCTTATTGTTCTGTACTATAAATAATTATCCTATCCTTACTAATCTGTCGGGCCAGAGTACAAAAGGGGCAAAAACCTATACTCACTGTTTAGATGGTACCGAGAGTGTGTGGCTGAAATACTCATACAAAACTGTGTACATGCATCACCATATATTTCTTCGAAGGGCTCATCCATACCGCAAGATGAAGAAACAATTCGATGAAGAAAAGGATGACAGTTTAGCTCTAAGGCATTTAAGCAAAAAAAAAGGTCTATAATATGGTCAAGGATTTAGATGTTGTCATCGGAAAGGGATGTAAATCAAGAACCCATGTGGAAGAAGAGATCAATATTTTGAAACTTACTTTATTGAGGGCACCTAGAAGTTCAGCATTGTATTGATGTTATGCACGTAGAGAAGAATGTATATAACATCTTGATTGGTCTCTTACTAAATGTTCATGATAAAACAAAGGATGGTGTCAATGCATGGCTTAACTTGGTTGATATGGATATCAGATCTAAGTTAGCACCGACAAAGACTGATAAAGGACGAACGTACTTTCCCCCTACTTGTTACACTCTGTCCAAGGCCGAGAGAACTGAACTATGCAAGTGCTTGCATGGTGTTAAAGTTCTGGCTGGTTACTCCAATAATATGAAGAAACCTGTTTCGATGAAAGATTTAAAGTTAATTGGTATAAAATCTCATGATTGTCATGTGCTGATGACACAAATGTCCTTATTGCAATTAAAAATATTTTGCCGATCAAGGTTCGAGAGACAATCATGAAGCTATATGTTGTGGCTACAGGCCAAACAGTAAAGAAGAGGACTGGTAGGAGAGGAAGAGGAGAGCCAGATCTGGGAGGAGTTGGTAAGAGTGAGGGGGTCGTCCCTCCTCCCACCCCTACTGGGGGTTTATATACACGAGTGGGGTAGAATAGGAAATCCCCATTCTACCCCTTAGTATTTACAAAGGGTGAGGGTACGTGGGTATATTTACACCTCTACACTATTGAGCCTATTACATATTATGCCCGTTGCAAGGCCCAATCACGGGGGGTTGGGCCACCCCCACAACAGTACTCCCTCATCAGTAAGTGCAGAGGTCCCGATGGGTGAGCTGGCGCACCACACTATCTCAGCCCCCTGTTCCCTGACAGCAAGTATCGACAGGCCGAGGCAACTAGTAGCTTGCATCCTGTAAGGCAGTGCCTACGAAGAGGTTCGCAGAATCCCACTTCGAAGCCAGGTCGTCGCCTTCGAGGTGGGCGGCGAGGAGCTGCTCCGAAGCTGGATCATCCTACCGAGGCCGTGCCTACCAGGCGGACGATGAAGTCATCATCGCCGCCCCGCCGAGGCAATGCCTCCGAGGCGGGCAGCGTGGCGCTGCTGCGAAGCCGGGTCGTCCTGCCGGGGCCGTGCCTACTAGGCAGACGACGAAGTCCTGCGTCGTAGCCGAGCTGTCTCGCCGAGGCCTTGCCTACGAGGTGGACGGCGAAGTCGTCGCCGCCCCACCGAGGCTATGGCTACAAGGCGGGCGGCGAGGCGCTGCACCGAAGCCGGGTCGTCCCACCGAGACCGTGCCTACCAAGCGGACGATGAAGTCGTCGTCGCCGCCCCGCCGAGGCAATGCCTACGAGGCGGGCGGCATGGCGCTCCTCCGAAGCCGAGTCGTCCCGCCGAGGCCGTGCCTACCAGGCGGACGGCGAAGTCGTCGCCGCTCCACCGAGGCTATGCCTACAAGGCGGGCGGCGAGGCGCTGCACCAAAGCTGGGTCGTCCCGCCGAGGCCGTGCCTACAAAGCGGACGACGAAGTCCTGCGCTGGAAAGTCGCTACGCACACGGAGGCAGGGAAGCGAAGCCGCCGTTCCCCTACTTTCAAAAAGAGTGCCCGCAGAGGGCGGGTGCTTACAGCGTAGACCGAGGGCGCTACGCACGCGGAGGTAGGGAGGCGAAGGCGACGTTCCCCTATCTTCAAAAAGAGTGCCCGTAGAGGGCGGACGCTTACAGCGTAGACCGAGGGCGCTACGCACGCGGAGGCAGGGAGGCGAAGGCGTCGTTCCCCTACCTTCAAAAAGAGTGCCCGCAGAGGGAGGGTGCTCGTGGCGTAGGCCAAGGGCGCTACGCACATGGAGGCAGGGAGGCGAAGACGCCGTTCCCCTATCTTCAAAAAGAGTGCCCGCAGAGGGCGGGCGCTTACAGCGTAGACTGAGGGCGCCATGCACGCGGAGGCAGGGAGGCAAAGGCGTCGTTCCCCTACCTTCAAAAAGAGTGCCCGTAGAGGGCGGGTGCTTACAGCGTAGACCGAGGGTGCTACGCACGCGGAGGCAGGGAGGCGAAGGTGCCGTTCCCCTACCTTCAAAAAGACAATGCACTCCCTGGTGCAACGCGCACGAAAACACGATACCCAGGCAATGCGCCGCAACAGCGTGGCACTCCCTGGTGTGTCGGCCATCATGCAGCTTTTATACTCCGTAGAGTGCGTGGGAACATCGACCACGTCTGTTTATACTCCGAAAGAGTACACGTAGTTGGCAGCACTAGCGCATACACGAAAGAGTATGCGGAGTGATACCATCAACGCGTGCGCAGGACATCCGCGTCTTGTTTAGACTCAGTAGAGTGCGCAGGGAAAACATCCGCGTCTTATTTATACTCTGTGGAGTTTACGCGGGGCTAACCTCGCCGTTGCGTTTTATTTATACTCCGTAGAGTGCGTGCGGAGGCAAGCCTCGACGCTACGCCTTATTTATACTCCGTAGAGTGCGTGCGGAGGTAAGTCTCGATGCTACATCTTATTTATACTCCGTAGAGTGCGCACGTGAATCCGGGAGGCGGAGACCGTGTGTCTTGTTCTATTTTATACTCCGCAGAGTGCGTGCGGAGGCAAGGCTCGACGCTACATCTTATTTATACTCCGTAGTGTGCGCACGTGAATCCGGGAGGCGGAGACCGTGCATCTTGTTCTATTTTATACTCCGCAGAGTGCGTGCGGAGGTAAGTCTCAACGCTACGTCTTATTTATACTCTGTAGAGTGCGCACGTGAATCCGGGAGGCGAAGACCGTACGTCTTGTTCTATTTTATACTCCGTAGAGTGCGTGCGGAGGCAAGGCTCGACGCTACGTCTTATTTATACTCCGTAGAGTGCGCACGTGAATCCGGGAGGCGAAGACCGTGCGTCTTGTTCTATTTTATACTTCGCAGAGTGTGTGCGGAGGCAAGGCTCGACGCTACGTCTTATTTATACTCCGTAGAGTGCGCACGTGAATCCGGGAGGCGGAGACCGTGCGTCGTATTCTATTTTATACTCCGCAGAGTGCGTGCGGGGGCAAGGCTCGACGCTACGTCTTATTTATATTCCGTAGAGTTGGTCGAAGGAGAGTCGAACTGCGCCCCCGCGAAGCCGAGGTCGACGCCGCCAATGCGAAGGCGCGGAGCCGGGGTCGACACCGCTAATGCGAAGTCGCGAAGCCGATGTCGACGCCGACGACGCGAAGTCGCAGAGCGAAGGCGCGGAGCCGAGGTCGACGCCGCCGACGCAAAGTCGCGAAGCCGATGTCGATGTCGCCGATGCGAAGTCGCGGAGCTGGGGCCGACGCCACCGACACGAAGTCGCGAAGCGAAGGCGCGGAGCCGAGGTGAACGCCGCCGACGTGAAGTCGCGAAGCTGATGTCGATTTCGCCGATGCGAAGTCGCAGAGCGAAGGCGCGGGGCCGGGGTCAACGCCACCGACACGAAGTCGCGGAGCGAAGGCACGGAGCCGAGGTCGACGCCGCCGACACAAAGTCGCGAAGCCGATGTCAATTTCGCCGACGTGAAGTCGCGGAGCGAAGGCGCGGGGCTGGGGCCGACGCCACCGACACGAAGTCGCGGAGCGAAGGCGCGGAGCCGGGGCTGACGCCACCGACACGAAGTCACGGAGCCGAGGTCGACGCCGCCGACGTGAAGTCGCGAAGCCGATGTCGATATCCCCGACGCGAAGTCACGGAGCGAAGGCGCGGAGCCGAGGTCGACGCCGCCGACGCGAAGTCGCGAAGCCGATGTCGATTTCGCCGACGCGAAGTCACGAAGCGAAGGCACGGAGCCGAGGTCGACGCCGCCGACGCGAAGTCGCGAAGCCGATGTCGATTTCGCCAACGCGAAGGAGCGGGGCCGGGGCCGACGCCACCAACACGAAGTCGCGGAGCGAAGGCGCGGAGCCGAGGTTGACGCCGCCGACGCGAAGTCGCGAAGCCGATGTCGATTTCGCCGACGCGAAGTGATGGAGCGAAGGCGCGGAGCCGAGGTCGACGCCGCCGACGCCGGTCGCGGCCGGCGTCGATTTCACCGATCGCGGCGCTGGCCGGGCCGACGCCACCGACACGAAGTCGCGGGGCGAAGGCGCGGAGCCGAGGTCGACGCCGCCGACGTGAAGTCGCGAAGCCGATGTCGATTTCGCCGACGCGAAGTCACAGAGCGAAGGCATGGAGCCGAGGTCGACGCCGCCGACGCGAAGTCGCAAAGCCGATGTCGATTTCGCCGACGCAAAGTCGCAGAGCGAAGGCGCGGAGCCGGGGCCATCGCCACCGACACGAAGTCGCGGAGCGAAGGCGCGGAGCCGAGGTCGACGCCGCCGACGCAAAGTCGCGAAGCCGATGTCGATGTCGCCGACGCGAAGTCACGGAGCGAAGGCGCGGAGCCGAGGTCAACGCCATAGGAAAGGCGCGGCGACGCAGAGCTGCGTAGTGTTACGGAGCCATGGTTGATGAAGATCGCTGAAGCCAGGCCGAGCTACTACGGCGATGTGCGGAGCGCATACTTCTCTCGCTTCGGCTTCATCAATGGGTGTTTTAAATGCCTCCGCGGCGTTAACCTTCTCGCCATCGGAAGCCACCACCGCGGAGTTTGGCCAGCCGGGCTCAGCCTGTAGCGGAGGCTGGCTTAGGGCTTTGTTGGCACAATGGCGAAGCCGCATGAGTGGAGGCTGTGGTGGTCATTGGAGGCCGTGACCAGAGGCTTCGAATCTCGCCTGGTGATGACAAGGAGTGGACTCCACAGGTGCAGACACCCTAAGCGCTTGAAGCTCGCAGAGGCCCTGGCCTGGAATGGCTGAACACCGCCCGGACGAGTGGAGGCGGCGAAGCCGTAGGACGCTGCGGCGAGGAGCTCGATGAAGCAAACTCAGGCCCACAAGGGCGGAGAGGTCGAGATGCTCGGAGGCTGGAGCTACGGAGCTGCGCTGCGAAGCTTCCACTAGTACCTGCCCATGCTCATACCCTGCATGTGTGCTAAATGGACGCATGCATGCAACGTGAAGACGCCAACTACGAAGGGCTCTATTGCTATTCACAATGCAACTCAAATACTACCGAACACATGCAAGGATGCAAGCTCTAGCACTGAAATCCACCCCTAAAGTGCAGGAGTAATAACACCATAAATAGCCTATCCACTTACGCGCTTCAGCAGCTACTACTAACACCAGGTGAGTCCTCTCATGGTGGTTCGCGACGAGCGAGGTTGGAGCCCGCCTTCGGCAGCGTGGAGGCCGACGCGCCAGGGGAGGAGTCGATGGCGTGAAGACCGCCGATGCGACGTGGGGCCAGGCTACAGTAGCACGGGAGCGAGCAGAGGCCGAAGCACGAGCGCTCGACGTCGCGTGGAGACTCGGCGTAGAGGCTCGACGACGTGCACAGGCCCGACGACATGCGTAGGCTCGGCACGGGGGCTCGACGTCATGCAGAGGCTCCGCCTCGCCGGACGTAGTAGGCAAGGCAAGGCCTTCGAAGGCCAAAGCAAGCGGGCGGAAACCGGCAACGCCGAGGAGTCCAGCCTGAATGGGTGAAGCCGACTTCGTCACAGGAGGACATGGACAGGCGAAGTCCGGAGATGCGAGGCAGAGGCGCGTCATGTGGAGACTCGGCGTAGAGGCGAGGTCGATGGCGGAGCGTGGACGCTTGTCTTAGCACGGAGGCCGGAGTTGTGGCGCAGGCCTCGACAGTGCGCGAAGCTAGCCATCTCCATGGTCCAGGACATCGCTTCCCCGCATGACCACCCCCACCAGATCTGGATCTAGAAAAGAAATGAGGGTTCGCAACAGATCTGTGTGCTTACAACACCTCTGCCATATCTAATGAGGTGCATATATACTTCGAAGCGAACAAGCTAGCAACAAGATGAACTTATCTGCGATGCCTCATGATACGAGCGGCCTGAGATCCTTCCGCTCCGCGCCAGGAGGCTCCTCCGGTGGTAGCTACTCCTAGCATCCTTGCGCAGCTCCTCGCTCAGTCCCTACGGACGGCGCCACCTGTTGTGGCTACAGGCCAAACAGTAAAGAAGGGAACTGGTAGGAGAGGAAGAGGAGAGCCAGATCTGGGAGGAGTTGGTAAGAGTGAGGGGGTCGTCCCTCCTCCCACCCCTCCTGGGGGTTTATATACACGAGTGGGGTAGAATAGGAAATCCCCATTCTACCCCTTAGTATTTGTAACATCCTGTTTTTCTGAGATTTTTAAAGCCTGGATTTCAAAAATGAATTTTCTGGAATTTTCTGAAATTAATTGAAGCTTCAAATGAATTTTTAAAGTTTTAAATGATTTAATGTGATTAAAATAAACATTAACATAAGTGGAAAATATTTTATTTGTGTTCCTCAGGTCTCAAGGAATTTTCTGGTATTTTTGGTGAATTTTTGGGATTTATTTGCTATTTTCTAGAGCTTTTAGAAGTTTATTTGAATTTCTGGAAAAAGAAAAGAAAAGAAATTAACCTCAGCCGCCCGATCTCCCTCTCTCCGCCACGCGTCGCCCATCCCGCGCCGCCGCGCGCAGCGTACCCTTTCCGCGCGCGCCGCCCGCCGCCCGATCCCGCCTCACGCCACGTGTCGCGCATCCGCGCCGACATGCGGCGGCACCAGCGCCGCCGCCGCCGCGCCGCCCGCCCTCGGCGCTCGATCGCGCGCCCGCGCGATCTCCGCCGTCCATCTCGCGCCGCGCCACAAACCCTAACCCTAACCCTCGCGTGCGTCCGAGCCGTCCGATCTCTCTCGTTGAATCCCGACCGCCCAAACTTGTCAGCGCTTGCGACCGCCGCCAGAATCGGATTGGATTGCCTCGGTTCGCGTGATAAAACCCGCCGCCGCCTCGGTTCGCGTGCACGCCCGCTGAATCCTCGCCGCCGCCTCGCTTCGCCCTCGCGCGCGCGCCGCCGGAGCCCGCCGACGCCGCCGTAGCGCTTCGCCACCGCCGGATACGCCGCCGCCCTTCCGCTGCCCCCGCCGCCGGTGAGTCGCCGCCGCCCCACCGCCGAAGTCGCCTCGCGTCGCCCTCGCCGCCGCCCCGCCGCCGCCGCCTCGCCTCGCCTTGCGCGCTGCGCGCGCCGCGACCGTCGCCGCGCGCGCGCACCCGCCACGCGCCGCCAATCCACCCTCGCGCCCGCCACGCGCCGCCCGCGCTGCGATCTCGCTTCGCCGCCGCAGCGCCAAGGCTCGCGGCGCCCGCGACGCGCGGCGAGCCGCCACGCTGCCGCCAATCGCCTCGCCGCCGCGCCGCGCGCAATCCCGCCGCCGCTCGATCGGAGCCGAGGCCCAGATCGGGCCACGTGCCCGCGTCCCCGCCGTCGGATCCCGCCGACGCCGCCCGCGCCCGAGCCGCCAGCTCAGCCTAGCCACGTGGCAGCACCAGCGCGTGCCACGTCAGCCCTAGGCCACGTGGCATGACACGTGGCATGCCACGTCAGCGCCACGTCAGCCCTAGCCGCCCCCCCGAGCCACGTGGCAGCCACGTCAGCTGCCACGTCAGCACGTGCCACGTGGCAGCATATGCTGCTGCCACGTCAGCACGCCCGCCGCGTCAGCCGCCCCGTGCACTGTTACGTGGACCGCGTCCACGGTGGACTCGGAATCTCGTGGACCGGGTTCACAGCACAGTGACTTTTCCGATTTTCCCGAATTAATTTTGAATTAATTTTCCGGGAGCCCGTTCTCCTCCGTCCTAACTCCGATTGACCCCGTTCTTTTTTCTAAATTCATCTAAAATCGAGCTCTAGCTGTTGGTTCTGGTTTTGTGAATTTTGGAGTTCATTTTCTTGTCATTTTATGTGTTTCTTTATTTCCACTGCTTTCTCTCGTTAGATTCGATTCCGAGGAGCGGGTTTCGCGCTGTAAGACCAGAGTACCTCACGAGCATAACGAAGGCAAGTCGTGTCCCTTGATCATGTTGAACCCAATTTTACAAACTATTATTTAATTATTTTGCTTTAAATTACATTGCATTGCTATTTTTATTCAAACCGTTGCACAGGTAGTTATTGACCCAATTGCAAATATACCTCCTTGACACTTTGAAATACCATGATGCCTTTGTCACCATAGGTTGGAAAATTTATTAGTGATGCTAGTTTATTTATCACATGGGTTGGTACAATTAGATTGCTTAGCCAGTTTATATTTACGATTGATCTCATCACACAGGTTAAATTATTAATTTGACTTAATGACATATGGAACTGTGGTTGGTGCCACGTGTATTAAAATTTGTGCCACGTCATTGGTGTGACGTTGGCTTGGTTATACAAATTGGTTTTGCACTCGGGCAGTGATCGTGGCAAGAAAGGGGAAGTACGCTTGTACTTTGGGGATGTGGTAGTCTCGCCCGGGTAATGTTAAGGACTTAACTTTGTGCGCCATTGATCTGAGCTTAATCGTGCAAACCACATGTCTATTATGGGGTGGACCTGGCTGATTAATTTGTAGTATTTCAATTCAATTCTGCCATTGTGATGACATGGTTGCTGATTTCCATGTGGCGCAAGGGGGGGTGTGATGCGAAACCCTAGCGGGCAAGATTGTGTTGAGGTAGAGCATTGTAAAGGCCTTGTTGTGATTTCCTTAGGCCTAGGCTAATCACATCGTGTGGGTACAGTTGTGCAACCTCTGCAGAGTGTAAAACTATTCGAATAGCCGCGTCCTCGGTCATGGACAATGCTCGGGGATTTCACACGAGGGTTAGTGTTTCATTTATAACTTGGTGGTTTATGTTGGGAGTGAACAGGTAGTTCACTGTTAGTTTAACTTGTGAATTGGTGTTCACAAGTGGTTCATGATTATTCCTTTGATTATCTATTGCTACTGTTTTCAGTTAACTTTCGCTTTCAAGTTATTTAATATATTTCATCAATAAATGCCTTTATGCAAATTAACCTTTCAGCCTTCCTTTGGTAAGCCTTGCATATTATATTGCATTTATTGTTACAAACGACTTGTTGAGTACCAATGTACTCACGGCTTTACGCCTATGTTGCTCGATTGAGGAGAGGAGTACTATCGCCAGGAGGTGCCGTAAGGAGAGTACTACGACGACTTCACGGATTAGGCTTCGCTTCTCCACTCGATAGCCCGTGGTTTGTCGATTGGTCGCTACGCTTTATTTTGGATTTCCGCGTTATTTTGTTAAGCCCTTCCGCTAGAGATATTGTAAGCTTGGCCATAAGGTCGCACTTTGATATTTTATCGATATTCTAGTTTTCCTTATTATTGTCGTGTGTATGACTGTGATGACATCTATGTTTGATCGTGTGCTAGCGTGATCCTCGACTAGTGCAGTTTACGAGAGAGACCGAATTTGCATATTCGGTCTCGACAGAGATGGTATCGAGCCATATCGATCAGAGGACTAAGCCCTAGTTAAATTGGTCGATAGCCAAAAATTTATTTTCTAAATCAAACCAACTAAACTTGATATTTAGTAATATCTCTATCTTCTTACCTCATTCCTAAGGATTCTTGTCTCTCGCCCCAACTCTTGCAAAATTCGTTTTCCTAAAGTTATAAACTGATCTTTCCTTTATAAATGCATTAGATGTCCCAAACTTCCTCTACACTCGACAGAGGATGGAGGTCACTTCTACGCGCTTTGTTGCGGTGCCTCGGATTTAAGAGATCGCCCGCCTACCTCACCAAGGATGAGAAGAAAAGGTCAACGATCGGAGCATCTCCGTGCTATACTTCACCACCCGAGTCGGCAAGCGTGTGCTACATCACGCTTTCAAGAACACCGTGCGGTGGGAGATGTCAGCACAAGGAGTTGCGCACAAAGCCATCCGTCGACTTTGCAAGCTATACAAGATCAACATGGCCAGACTCGTCCGGAAGTTCAAGGAGCAGTACGGAGCCACCCCGAGACTACCAGAGCCAGTCTGGGAGGAGCCCCGACCGCAGTCGCCAGTATCTCTACCGTCGCCTACACCGCCGAGCCCAGAGGAGAGACGTCGTATCACCGGAGATCGTCGCGCCTACCTCAGCCGGTTCACCCCAGCCCCAGTCAGAGAGCAGTCGCCGCCGATCCGCAACTCGTGGGTTGTCTACAGTGATTCTGAGGACGATAGCAGTGTACCCTATTTGTCAGGACCCGAGTGGGAGCCTTCAGAGTAGATAGTGCGAGTAGACACGTTGGATTTTATTTGCAGTTGAGTGTGATGTGAGCTGCAAATATTGCCTTAAAAGCATTATATTGCGATCATGTCAATCTTTTAATGGAGTTTATTTCTGTTCAGTTTCTTAGTTAGCCTTATGGCTAAGTGTTTGTTTAGGTTAGGTCTCCATTAAGCAAAACCCCCTTAGACGCAATTACCCCCTTATCTATGCTTTTCCTCTCGCCTTTTACCTTTGGTCACCGCCAGTTTTCTTTTCAGAGCAAGATGGTTGATACCAGGAACTCCTCCAGCCGCAATCAGGGGAACCAGGACCCAGAGAACAGTGCCGCGCAGCCAGTACCACCTACCTTGATCCCGCCTCGCCGCTTCTTGATGGCCTAGACTCGATGATGCAGACTATGATGCGGCGATGCAGACTATGATGCAATGACAAAGACCAGAGCCGCACCACCGCCAAGACTCGTCACAGACTAGCTATGCAGAGTTTATGAGGACGAGACCGCCTGTTTTCTCCAGTTCATCGAGCCTTTGGAGGCCGACGATCGGGTCCGTTCATTGAGAAGAAATCGAACTTGGCCTGCACCGACAGGAGAAGGTTTTGTATGCAAGACATCGCCTGAGGGACCAGCAGCAGAGTGGTGGGAGAACCATCGTGCCGCCCATGAGAACCAAAGACAACATCACCGGAAGGAATTCGCCAAGGCTTTCCACACCGCTCATGTCATGGAGGGAGTGGTGGAGATGAAGAAGGATGAGTTTCGGAGTTCCAAAGAGAGGAACTCATCGGTGAGTGAATATCTCAATAAATTCACTCAGCTTGGCTTCGCTTCGCGCTGCAGGATGTAGCGACAGATGCAGCTCGCGTAAGAGGTTCAAGAAAGGTTTGAACCCAGCTTTGAAGGTGCAAGTCGTAGGCAACGACTATGCCAGTTTTTAGCAGTTGGTGGATAAGGCCATTCTCATCGAGGAGAGTCGCCGCGAGCTCGAGGAGTCTCGCAAGAGGAGGTTGATCCAGCAGGGATCACAATCACACCAGTCTCAGAGGCCTCGTCTTGGTTCCTACCACCTGCACGAGTGCCACAAAGAAGCAGCAGCAGCAGCTTCGTGATTTCGACCCCACTCGCACACGCGCGCGCTTTGCTCGGGGATGCGTCCTAGTGGTTCCAGTGGACAGCAGCAGCAGAAAAGCAATAATTCAGCAGCATCCATCACTTGCTTCAAGTGTCATGAGGTGGGACACTATGCTAGCAAGTGCCCTCGCAGGCGTGCCCCGACGCCGCCTGCTTTGACTTGGGAGCCACACCCGGCCGCACTTCCTACCCCGAGCAGGACGAGGAGCACCCCCGGCCTCAGGACAGGCCAGCAGGACGCCGGTGGTGAGAGGTCAGGTGAACCACGTCACCGCAGAGGATGCCCAGGCAGCACCAGACGTTGTGATCGATGACGTTTCTGCATATCTTGCCTCGCCACCGCTTTATTTGATTCGAGCTTGCATTCGCTTGTTTCTGAGTTTTGCTTTAAAGCAACAATTGAAAACTGTTGCTCTTGGATCTGTTCTTTTAATCCAATCCCCCGGATCCGAGTTGAGATCCAACCTAGGTTGTCCAGGAGTTAGGATAACCATTCAGGGAGTTGAGTTCAGGGCCGACCTGATTTTGTTGGATATGCAGTCCCTAGATGTAATCTTGGGAATGGATTGGCTTCAGAAGCAGCAGGCAGTGTTAGACTGTGGGAGCAGAGCAGTAACCTTGACCAATTCAGACGGAGTTAAGGTGCGATTCGCAGCCAGTGAGTGCCAGCCAGAGCCAGTCATGATTTGCCAGAGTAAGGTAATCCAGTTGGAGGGTGTACCAGTTGTCAGAGAGTACCCCGACGTGTTTCCAGAGGATCTTCCAGGTATGCCACCAGAGAGGGAGGTTGAGTTTCTGATTGAGCTTGTGCCAGGTACCGCTCCGATTTCCAAGAGACCCTATCGGATGCCCGCCAATGATTTAGCAGAGTTGAAGAAGCAAATTCAGGAGCTCTTGGATAAGGGTTACATCAGACCGAGTTCATCCCCGTGGGGAGCGCCAGTGTTGTTCGTCAAGAAGAAGGATGGTAGTCAGCGCATGTGTGTGGACTACAGAGCACTTAATGAGGTCACTGTCAAGAATAAGTATCCTCTGCCCAGGATTGATGACCTATTTGACCAGCTTAAGGGAGCAGGAGTATTCTCCAAGATTGATTTGAGGTCAGGATATCATCAGATGAGGATACGCAAGGAGGACATACCCAAGACAGCCTTCTCGACTCGTTATGGTCTATACGAGTTCACAGTGATGTCATTTGGTTTGACTAATGCTCCAGCATATTTCATGTATTTGATGAATAAAGTGTTTATGGAATATTTGGACAAGTTTGTCGTTGTTTTCATTGACGACATTTTGATATATTCCAAGGATGAGGAGGAACATCAGGAGCACTTGAGATTAGCATTGCAGAAATTGAGAGATAATCAGTTGTATGCAAAGTTCAGCAAATGTGAGTTTTGATGAAAAAGTCGCTTTCTAGGGCATGTGTTGACAGCAGTATGAGTCGCAGCTGACCTAGGGAAAGTAAGTGATGTTTTGGATTGGCACTCACCCACTTGCTTACCAGTCGAGTTTTTGGGTATGGCAGATACTACCGTCGCTTTATTGAGGGATTTTCCAAAGGTGGCTGCACCCTCACGCAGCTTGCTCAAAAAGGAAAAGAAATTCACTTGGACGCCAGAGTGCGAGAAGAGTTTTCTAAACTTAAGGAGAGTTTGACCACAGCCCCAAAGGCTTGTGTTGCCCGATATTAACAAGGATTTTGAGATATTTTGCGATGCCTCGCGCAAAGGTTTGGGTTGTGTCTTGATGCAAGACAAGAGAGTGGTAGCCTATGCCTCACGCCGCTTGAGACCGCATGAGGAGAACTACCCCACCCATGATTTAGAGTTGGCACCGTAGTGCATGCTTTAAAGATTTGGCGTCATTATTTGATGGGTAATGATGTGAGGTTTACACGGATCATAAGAGTCCAAATACATCTTTACCCACCCGAGCTTAACCTCGAGCAGAGGAGGTGGTTAGAGCTGATAAAGGATTATAATGTGGGCATACATTATCATCCCGGGAAAGCTAATGTTGTTGCAGATGCCTTGAGCGTAAAGGTATACCGCAATTCGTGATGGTTCGAGAGAGTCACCACTTTGCATGAGGAATTTGAAGCTTAACCTTGAGTTGGTTGAGCAGGATTTTTGGCGCCTATGGAGATGCAAATTACTTTGATGGTCGATTCGCTGTGCTCACCGATGATGAGGCATTTCAATGGATCGTAAAGAATTTAAGTGAAGGTAAAGAGTCGGGATTTTCAAGGATGATCAGGGGACCTTGTGGTTCAAGCAACGTTTGTGTGTGCCCAACAAGCAAGAACTAAAGGATGTGTTATTAAAAGAGGCTCATGAGTCACTATATTCGATTCATCCAGGCAGTACCAAGATGTACCAGGACATTAAGGATAAGTATTGGTGGCCAAGCATGAAGCGTGAGATCGCGAGTATGTAGCCCTTTGTGATGTTTGTCGAGAGTAAAGGCAGAGCACCGAGACTGCGCAGTTTGCTACAGCCATTGAAAGTCCCTGAATGGAAGTGGGAAGAAATCGGTATGGACTTTATAGTCGGTTTGCCTATAACCAAAGAGGGTCATGATTCAATTTGGGTCATTGTGGACCGTTAGACCAAGGTTGCTCATTTCATTCCAGTTAAGACGACTTACAGTGGTGACAGATTGGCAGAGCTATATATGTCCAGGATTGTCAGTTTGCATGGTGTGCCCAAGAAGATTGTGTCGATCGTGGATCGCAGCTTCACCTCCGGTTTTGGGGTAGTTTCCATAAGGCTATGGGAACTCACCAATTTCAAGACAAAGATATCACCCCAGCATGCATGGTCGACAGAGCGAGTTAATCGATTCTCGAGGACATGTTGAGAGCCCGTGTGCTTGATCATGGGTCTAAGTGGGACAGCTTGTTTACCTTTTGCGAGTTCTCATACAACAACGCTTATCGTGCCGCTTTGCGATGTCACCGCTTGAGGCATTGTATGGCAGAAATGCGGACCCTCTCAATTGGAAAGAGACGGGAAGGTCGTTTTGGCCCAGATCGCTTTGAAAGAAGCCGAGGATAAGGTCCGCTTGATACAGAAAGGTTGAAAGTTGCCTGTGCCGCATGTAAAAGCTATGCAGATACCGACGCACGAGAGCCGAGTTTTGAGCCGATGACTTTGTGTATCTTAGGATCACACCATTCAAGGGTGTGAAGAGATTTCAGCTAAAAGGGAAGCTTGCACCGAGATATGTTGGTCCGCTCGTGATTCTCAAACGCAGGGAGAGGTTGCTTATCGCTTAGAGCTACTCGCGTCTTTCGATGGGGTACATGACGCCTTTCATGTGTCCCACCAAGAAGTGCTCGCGCGCACTGCAGGAGGTTGTGCCGCTTGAGACCGTTGATCTGCAGGAGGATTTGTCGCACAAAGAGCACCTACCAAAATCTTGGAAGTGTCGAGCGAGTCACCGAATAAAGCGGTCCGCTTTTGCAAAGTTCGGTGGAGCAACCATTCCGAGGAGGAAGCCACTGAACGCGAGGAGGATCTCGAGCGGAGTTTCCAACCTATTCTCTTAGTTGGCCCGATCTCGGTCGAGATCTCGCTTAAGGGGTAAGGTTTGTAACATCCTGCTTTTTCTCGAGATTTTTAAAGCTCGGATTTCAAAATGAATTTTCTGAATTTTCTGAAATTAATTGAAGCTTCAAATGAATTTTTAAAGTTTTAAATGATTTAATGTGATTAAAATAAACATTAACATAAGTGGAAAATATTTTATTTGTGTTCCTCAGTGTCTCAAGGAATTTTCTGGTATTTTTGGTGAATTTTTGGGATTTATTTGCTATTTTCTAGAGCTTTTAGAAGTTTATTTGAATTTCTGGAAAAGAAAAGAAAAGAAATTAACCTCACCGCCCGATCTCCTCTCTCGCCACGCGCCGCCCATCCCGCGCCTCGCCGCCGCCGTACTTTTCCCGCTCGCCCGCCGCCGATCCCGCCCGCGCCACGTGTCGCGCATCCGCTGCCGACACGCGGCGCACCAACCACGCCGCCGCCGCCGCGCCACGCCGCGCCCTCGGCCGCCGATCGCGCGCTCGCGCGATCTCCGCCGCCCATCCTCGCGCCGCGCGCAAACCCTAACCCTAACCTCGCGGCGTCCGAGCCGTCCGATCTCTCGCGTTGAATCCCGACCGCCCAAACTTGTCGCGTTGCGACCGCCGCCAGAATCGGATTGAATTGCCTCGGTTCGCGTGATAAAACCGCCGCCTCGGTTCGCGTGGCACGCCCGCGAACCCTCGCGCGCCGCCTCGCTTCGCCCTCGCGCGCGCGCTGCCGCCGAGCCCGCCGACGCCGCCAGAGCGCTTCGCCGCCGCCGGATACGCCGCCGCCCTTCCCATCGCCGCCCCGCCGCCGTGAGTTGCCTCGCCGCCCCACCGCTGAAGTCGCCTCGCGTCGCCTCGCCGCCGCCCCGCCGCCGCTCGCTTTGCCGCGCGTCTGCGCCAGCGCGCCGCGACTCGCCGCCTCGCGCGCGCACCGCCACGCTGCCGCCAATCCACCTCCGCGCCCGCCACGCTGCCGCCTCGCCGCGATCTGCGATCTCGCTGCCGCCGCGCGCGCGCGCCAGCGCCGCCGCGCGAGCCGCCACGCGCCGCCAATCGCCGCGCCGCGCGCGCGCAAGGCAATCCTCGCCGCCGCCGATTCGAGCCGAGGCCCAGATTCGCCACGCGCCGCGCCCCGCCGCCGGATCCCGCCGACGCCGCCGCGCCGAGCCGCCACCAGCCTAGCCACGTGGCAGCACCGCGCGTGCCACGCCGCCCCTGGCCACGTGGCATGACACGTGGCATGCCACGCCGCCGCCACGTTAGCCCTAGCCGCCTCGAGCCACGTGGCGGCCACGCCACCGCCACGCCGCCACGTGCCACATGGCAAGATATGCCGCCGCCACGCCAAGACGCCCGCCGCCGGCCGCCCCTGCATCGTTACGTGGACCGCGTCCACGGTGGACTCGGAATCTCGTGGACCGGGTTCACAAAGACGCTGACTTTTCCGATTTTCCTGAATTAATTTTGAATTAATTTTCCGAGCCCGCTCTCCTCCGTCCCTAACTCCGATTGACCCGTTCTTTTTTCTAAATTCATCTAAAATCTAGCTCTAGCTGTTGGTTCTGGTTTTGTGAATTTTGGAGTTCATTTTCTTGTCATTTTATGTGTTTCTTTGTTTCCGGTCGTTTTCTCTCGTTAGATTCGATTCCGAGGAGCGTGTTTCGCGCTGAAGACCAGAGTACCTCACGAGCATAACGAAGGCAAGTCGTGTCCCTTGATCATGTTGAACCCAATTTTACAAACTATTATTTAATTATTTTGCTTTAAATTACATTGCATTGCTATTTTTATTCAAACCGTTGCACAGGTAGTTATTGACCCAATTGCAAATATACCTCCTTGACACTTTGAAATACCATGATGCCTTTGTCACCATAGGTTGGGAAATTTATTAGTGATGCTAGTTTATTTATCACATGGGTTGGTACAATTAGATTGCTTAGCCAGTTTATATTTACGATTGATCTCATCACACAGGTTAAATTATTAATTTGACTTAATGACATATGGAACTGTGGTTGGTGCCACGTGTATTAAAATTTGTGCCACATCATTGGTGTGACGTTGGCTTGGTTATACAAATTGGTTTTGCACTCGCGCAGTGATCGTGCAAGAAAGGGAAGTACAGCTTGTACTTTGGGGATGTGGTAGTCTCGCCTGTAATGTTAAGGACTTAACTTTGTGCGCCATTGATCTGAGCTTAATCGCAAACCACATGTCTATTATGGGATGGACTGGCTGATTAATTTGTAATATTTCAATTCAATTCGCCATTGTGATGACATGGTTGCCGATTTCCATGTGGCGCAAGGGGGTGTGATGAAACCCTAGCGGGCGTGATTGTGTTGAGGTAGAGCATTGTAAAGGCCTTGTTGTGATTTCCTTAGGCCTAGGCTAATCACATCGTGTGGGTACAGCTTGTGCAACCTCTGCAGAGTGTAAAACTATTCGAATAGCCGCGTCCTCGGTCATGGACAATGCTCGGGGATTTCACACGAGGGTTAGTGTTTCATTTATAACTTGGTGGTTTATGTTGGGAGTGAACAGGTAGTTCACTGTTAGTTTAACTTGTGAATTGGTGTTCACAAGTGGTTCATGATTATTCCTTTGATTATCTATTGCTATCTGCTTTCGCTAACTTTCGCTTTCAAGTTATTTAATATATTTCATCAATAAATGCCTTTATGCAAATTAACCTTTCAGCCTTCCTTTGGTAAGCCTTGCATATTATATTGCATTTATTGTTACAAACGACTTGTTGAGTACCAATGTACTCACGGCTTTACGCCTATGTTGCTCGGGCTTGAGGAGAGGAGTACTATCGCAGGAGGTGCCGAAGGAGAGTACTACGACGACTTCACGGATTAGGCTTCGTTCTCCACTCGATAGCCCGTGGCTTTGTCGATTGGTCGCTACGCTTTATTTTGGATTTCATTGCTATTTTGTTAAGCCCTTCCGGCTAGAGATATTGTAAGCTTGGCCATAAGGTCGTACCTTTGATATTTTATCGATATTCTAGTTTTCCCTTATTATTGTCGTGTGTATGACTGTGATGACATCTATGTTTGACTGTGTGCTCTAGCGTGATCCTGGACTAGTGCAGTTTACACAGAGAGACCGAATTTGCATATTCGGGTCTCGACAGAGATGGTATCAGAGCCATATCGACTGTAGGACGAAGCCCTAGTTAAATTGGTCGATAGCCAAAAATTTATTTTCTAAATCAAACCAACTAAACTTGATATTTAGTAATATCTCTATCTTCTTACCTCATTCCTAAGGATTCTTGTCTCTCGCCCCAACTCTTGCAAAATTCGTTTTTCCTAAAGTTATAAACTGATCTTTCCTTTATAAATGCATTAGATGTCCCAAACTTCCTACAGCCCGACAGAGGATGGAGGTCACTTCTACGCGGTTTTGTTGCGGTGCCTCGGATTTAAGAGATCGCCTGCCTACCTCACCAAGGATGAGAAGAAAAAGGTCAACGATCGGAGCATCTCCAGCTATACTTCACCACCCGAGTCGGCAAGGTGTGCTACATCACGCTTTCAAGAACACCGTGCGGTGGGAGATGTCAGCACAAGGAGTTGCGCACAAAGCCATCCGTCGACTTTGCAAGCTATACAAGATCAACATGGCCAGACTCGTCCGGAAGTTCAAGGAGCAGTACGGAGCCACCCCGAGACTACCAGAGCCAGTCTGGGAGGAGCCCCGACCGCAGTCGCCAGTATCTCTACCGTCGCCTACACCGCCGAGCCCAGAGGAGAGACGTCGTATCACCGGAGATCGTCGCGCTTACCTCAGCCGGTTCACCCCAGCCCCAGTCAGAGAGCAGTCGCCGCCGATCCGCAACTCGTGGGTTGTCTACAGCGATTCTGAGGACGATAGCAGTGTACCCTATTTGTCAGGACCCGAGTGGGAGCCTTCAGAGTAGATAGTGCGAGTAGACACGTTGGATTTTATTTGCAGTTGAGTGTGATGTGAGCTGCAAATATTGCCTTAAAAGCATTATATTGCGATCATGTCAATCTTTTAATGGAGTTTATTTCTGTTCAGTTTCTTAGTTAGCCTTATGGCTAAGTGTTTGTTTAGGTTAGGTCTCCATTAAGCAAAACCCCCTTAGACGCAATTACCCCCTTATCTATGCTTTTCCCTCTCGTCTTTTACCTTTGGTCAGTCAGCAGTTGTTTTCTTTTCAGAGCAAGATGGTTGATACCAGGAACTCCTCCAGCCGCAATCAGGGGAACCAGGACCCAGAGAACAGTGCTGCGCAGCCAGTGCCACCTACCTTGGATCCCGCCCTCAGTCAGTTCTTGATGGCCCAGACTCAGATGATGCAGACTATGATGCAGGGTATGCAGACTATGATGCAGCGACAGCACCAGGAGCCAGTACCACCGCCAGCACCTCGTCAGCACATGTACCAATTTGAGAGGTTTATAGGAATTCTCAAGTCCTATGAATAGAATCGATCTCGGTTGGAGGGCAACATCGTCAAAGATTATACAACCAAAGAGGTCGTTGGGTTCTCTGTTGATTACATATTTCAGGTTGAACTAATAGGTGTACCTCAGACTCACCATAAGAGGAGGCTCAAGGGTATCGGGACCATCGAAAGGAAAGTAAGCACTCCAAATATAGATGCATATGCTCAAGTCCATTTCACAATCTTGCAACATAAGATTAAAGTGTCCCCGTATATCAACCAACACAAGGATGTACTTTGATAACAGAATCTGAAGTGGCCGGATGTTTGGATCACAAGACAACACAACAGTCGCTTCAACCAATGGTTGAAGTAGTGAGTCGCTAGGAGCTCGTCAAATGAGATGCTGACATGGTTGAAAAAAGGGCTAACATGTACAGCTGTGACATGGTAAGGATATGACATAAATGGGTATACATTCTATACATAGTTTCAAGATGTAATGAGCACTAACTAGAACAGCGGTGTCCGCATAGATGTACTCAGTACCAATGGGTTCAAGAACTCGTACTATGGGTTCATAGAGAAGATTTGGGAGCTTGACTATGTATTTTTCAATATCCCGTTATTTCGGTGTCGTTGGGTCCATCTACCACAGGTGAAGGTCGACAAGTACGGTGTCACTACCGTGAACCTCAAATGTATCGGATACAAAGACGAACTATTCGTACTTGCTAATCAAGTTGTTCAAATTTTCTATGTAATTGAATAAGCAAATAAGAAGCGACATGTAATTCTTTATGGAAAAAGAATAATTATCGAAGTAAAGAATGTAGTGGACGAGAAAGAATATAATCAAATTGACGAGTTGCCTCCTTTCAAAATTGGCATAAGGGTCAAGATAAAATAACGTGATGAAACTAACTACATATGCGTTGATCATCATGAAGGGATATTTTTTAAAAGAAATAAGAAAGTGGAATGATGAATAAAAAATTTATGTGTAATACGTTACAATTTGCATTTATATATGTATATGAGAATATGTGATATATATATGTGTGAATTTGCATTTACATGTATATAAGAACGTGTGATGTGTGTGTGTGTGAATTTGCATTTATGTATATGAGAATAAGTCATATATATGCGAATTTATATTTATGTATATAAGAATGTGTGACCTATATGGTTCCCTAAGAAGTATTATCATAGACGGTTGTAAAGTAAAACCGTCTGTGATTCATTATTACAGATAGTTCAAAAATATAACCATCTGTAATAATTGAATATTACAGACGGTTTTATTTTAGTACCATTTGTGATAATAAATATCATAAACAGTTTGTAAATAGAATTGTCTGTGATAATAAATATCATAGACAGTTTGTAAATAGAACAGTCTGTGATTTATCCCCTATATATTGCGCTAGGGTTTGCATTGTACTAACGCTACACCCAATCCCCCACTTAACACCGACGTGCCCCGCGCCCGACACCCTCCTCCCCTAAGCCTGACGCTACCTCCCCGGAGCCCGACACCGCCTCCCCTGAGCCCGTCACCACCTCCCTTGAGCCCGTCGCTGCCTTCCCTGACTCTAGCTACACTCGTCCCTCAAGACTGTCACCACCTCCCCCGAGCCCGTCCCGCCTCCCCCGACTTTGGCTGCCCTCGTCCCCCATGCCTGGGGCCCTCCTCCTCCCCAGAGCATGGTGCATTCCCAAAACCTTGTGAGTACAGATTTTACCGTCTTCCCCTAGCCCTAGTACCTCGACCTCACACCGCCTTCCCCTAGCACCTTTTGCCGTCAAGGTGGCTTGGAGTGCCGCCACTCTGTGAGCTTGATCTCTACTCTTTCATATATATTGTGCTGTGGTCAACCGTGCTAATGTTTCTGATTCATTATCTCTGAAACTTGTGACTGTTGCTAGTACTGAGTGGCTTTGCATGATAGATTGTGGGCTTGTGAATTGCTCAATGAGGATATATGTCAAATTGAAATCATAGTGATACTCTAGATTGATTCTACTAGTTTAATCTATTACATGTTAATTGATTATCCCTGTTGAGTGTAGTTCGTGGTCCTGTCAATTGCATTTTCGATTATTCCCGCTCAATATTGCCTACTGTTGTAGTTAGATCTTGTTGAAATCATATTCCTGTGTTTATTTTGTAATTGCTGAATATAAGTTAATCCATGTAGTAGTTTATTTCAGTCTCTATTGTCTGATTTCAACTAAGATCTGTTATTGATGCTACATTGAGATAATATTGAATTAGCTTAAACTAGCAGTTTCTTTGAAGATTGTATCAATGTGATAATTAAAACATGACAAGAGTCGAAGAAGACCAATTTTTTTTAACTTGCGCAACTCCTCCCTAAGAGCAATACATTTAACATTATATATTGTGCAGTATGCCAAGTTTTATTAATTTGTGCATTATGCTAGATTTATATGCTCATATGCTTTTTCTATTGAATATATTGTAATATGTTAATATTCTTAATTATAATTTGAATTAAAATGAAAATATTGCTAAAATCGCTCAAATTTGGAATTAATATGAGAAGACCAACATGTCATCTACTCATTCTTAGTCATCATCACCGGATACATGTGATACACCGTTCTCTACAAAATTCAAGTGCTTTGAAAGAGGATTATCGAAAAAGCTCGAGAGCCGATTTACCATCACGGATATTGATGCATCTAGGACCCATGTCAGTCCTCACCAAGCAGCGTCTGCATTCCGGAGAATGGTCGGAATATTTGCACAGGAACGAATTGGGATCATGTTTGATTCATGGAAGACTATGACCGAAGCTCGAAAAAGTGAGCTGCTGACGAAAGTTTTTGCATCATTCAAGATTCTGAAAGAACACAAGGACTCCATGCAACGACATGCATTGTGGCGTGAAAAGTGTGGAAGAACTTCAAGTGCCTGCTTGTCAAGCAATACGTGGAGAAGGATCTGATA
The DNA here is from genome assembly GCA_036346265.1 of Melocanna baccifera. NCBI lineage: Eukaryota > Viridiplantae > Streptophyta > Magnoliopsida > Poales > Poaceae > Melocanna > Melocanna baccifera. The sequence goes on from CM070696.1 coordinate 907,025, forward strand.
TCCTTCCAAAAGTACCCATTCCTAGAACCGCAATGGGAAGAGTTTGTGGCGATGAAGATGACATAAAATTTTAGGAGTGTAAGTGCAGCGCACAGGGCCCTCTAGGCAAAAAAATACGCACCCCCATAGACTCGGAACAGCTGGGTATGCGAATAAAATCCCACAATAGAGGAAGGAGGACAAGCAGGAAATCCTGTGGAACACCTCCCTACTATTTGCCGTGATCCCTGATGAGCGCATTCGAAACTGGATTAGAGCGAGGTCATTTACTGTGTCGTTGGGGGACATCTCCTTTCGAAACCCCACAGAAGAGAAAGTGTCCTACCGTCTGGTAAGATATTAATCGAATTATATAGCTTGTAATTACTCCATAACTTCATAGGAAGTGAAATGACATATCGAGCTCTTGCAAGAAATGCTGAGTGTAAAATCTTCTCAATGATCATTCTAGGTAGTCAGAGAGAGATATACTCTCCGTAGCCCTAGGATACAAGGAGTACTCGGGTCGCAGAGAGGCCTTGGTCTTTATGTTCCTTGGAAACATGGCTTTCAATAGGAAACCCCCGCTGCTCCCATTCTAGCCACCCCCCCCCCCCAACATCGGAGTAGCTGCGTATCCAACTCTACCTCAGAAAGCGACCATAGATTTCCTGTCGATGACATCCTAATAATAATTATTACCTCTGGAATGCTCGATTCATTGATAGGCCTGTTAGAGTAGCTAATTTTGTATCGTTATGTAGATGACTACGAAGTGTAAGCTTCTAGTGAGATATGGCTCTGTTGCCCAGTACACTACTTGAGGCCAAGCATATCCATCCGGTCCCGGGCCTTAGTGCACAGTGTACCTCTAGTGCCAGGTTCCAAAAAAGTGAATGTGGATGGTGTTTATGCCAATTTTGAGGTCGTCCCGCTGTAGAAGCCCCTGAACGACGAGATCATGACTCTAGAGCAAGCCATTGGAACATTTATCCAGTGACCTAAAAGGGACATCTACCTTGAGGCTCCTACACCGGTGCCAAGTCCATAGGGGCCATCTGCACAAGAGTTATCTACACCGGTGCCAAGTCCATAGGGACCATCCGTACCAGATCTACCTGCACCGATGTCAAGACCACAGGTACTATTCCCACCCGAGCTATTTGCACTAGAGCTACCTTTACGGTCGACTATCGTGAAGTCGACCTATAGCCGAGATGGTAAGGGCAAATCAAAGAAGACCAATAATGATATTCCCTACTTGCCATTAGCATGAAAATTCATGTTAGGCGAGCCAATGGTCATCCTAAAATAGCGCCTCCTAACTCTTGGACTAGGTTGCCAAAGATTGCATATACTGTACATTGAACAGGCCAACAAGTTAGAGGGACAATGGCACTCTGGTTTCACTGTCAAGTTCAGGCCACATCATTTTCAGCACTATGTTCATGACTGTATCTTCACGGTGACCTTTAAGGACTTATTCGATCTCTTCATACTCGATGCTCTTGACGCCTCACTCGTTTGATATTGGACATTGTAAGTGTTTATAATCATGGTCTATGATCATGTAATACCCATAAATATCATATATAACTTATTATTTTTGTATGTATATATATAAATACATGGTGACTGAAGCTAGATTATCAAAATCACCAATTGGTTTCCTCAACCCACGCTTGATCGCTATAGATACCATCAAGGAGGATGCATTCTTTATTGAGAATTACATTACGATGGCATTGGTGGCTCACCGCAACAAGGAATTTATACTTATACCCTACAATAAGAGGTAAGTGCTGCACTAATGGCTATACTTGTTGATTTGTACTTTATAAGCAACACGAAAATTCGTTTTATGACCATGACGACATACCTGTGTAGGTTTCACTAGATTCTAACTATAATTATATCAAAATAGAACAGGGTAATATAGCTTAATTCTCTAAAGAAGAACAAAACTAACATCACAGTTGTCCGATGATTAATTGATAGGTAAACATATTTCCTCTATAAATAACTCTATTGTAGTATTTCCTTTCTACCCAATGACTAAGGTAAATTTTTTGGAATCACGTAGGTCGTTCACATGTACGTTGCAGAGGTACGCAAATCCAAGAGAGGGATCAACGCCCTGCGATACGATTTAGATTTTTCGGTATTCGCTAGTACACATTAATCCTATATACATAACACTTCGTAGTAATGCCTTTCAAATTAACAAATTCTATTTTTGCAGTGCCACCAATAGCCGCCGGGCAACACCTGTGGATTATATGTTTGCAAACATATGTAACTACTCCTCGATTCCTCGAAGACCAATGATCCTCAGGTTTGTCAATCTTGCAATAATTATTTTATACTTATCTAGTTATATATGTATGCACGATATTGATGTTCCTACCGATAGGTTGCGTCCATCGCTACAACTGCGTTGGAACAAACCGACCTCGCAAACATTCGAGGAGAGTGTGTATACTTCTTGATGTTTAAAGTCGTAAAATCAGATGGAGAGCTGCACAATGTAGAATGAATTTGATTGGGATAAGATTAACCTTATTTGTACGTGTGTGTATTTGTTAAAAGATAATTTATTTTATTTCAATTAATTGGTTTGTGAAATGGATGTCCTTATTTCTGAAATGAAGGAATGTGAATTGGATGTATACTGTGTTGATCTGCTTATTTGAGATAGCATGGCTAGCATTTCCTAAAGCTAACCAACAAACAGAAATAGATTTAGGAATATAAATGAATATCACATATAGTTTCAACTATAAACCATTCGTGATATTGAACTATCACAGACGATTTTCAGTTGAAACCGTCTGTGATAGTTCTATGATAGTAAACTATCACAGACGGTTTGTAGTTGAAATCACAGACGATTTGTAGTTGGAACCATCTATGATACTTATATATCACAGACGGTTTCTACTGAAAATCGTCTGTTATAGTTAAATATCACAGATGGTTTGCAGTTAAAACCGTCTTTGATAGTTGCATTATAAACGGTTCGAAAGCCGTCTATTATGACCTCATGTTATTACTTATCCATAAATTCAGATGACTCATGAAACCATCTATGCTAATGATTTTAAATTTTCTATAATAATCTTTTTTGTAGTAGTGGATTATGCTTGCACGCTTTGATCGATGTCTGTTTGTGACTCTGTAACAGCTAAGCTACATAGGGCAACTTTTGAGCTGAGATTTAATGCATGATTTCCCTGTACTGGAGATAGAAACTGACTGATCGATCGATCCCGTTACCAACTTCCTTCTAGAAAACTCAAGTCGCTTGCTTTAGTAATTATTATTGAAGGAATTTTCTCAAAGGAATAGGTCCTATGGTGATTTATAAGTGGGCGGTTAGAAAGTAATTCATGCACGCAGGAAGCCTGCTGTGTTAGTACACATCTCGATTGATTGATTTTTTATTTATTTATGTATTTCTGCTACCTATACTAGGCACGGTTTGGAAAGCATGAATTTTGTTGGATTCTTACAGGAGCTGAGCTGTTTTATGTGAAATTCTTGCTGTAGGACATGAGAATTCAGTAGGTACCTACATTGCATTAGTGTGGGGATTTCAGTAGGTTACTTGTATTGAGTTACATATACCAACTAATTTATCTAAAAGTTTAAACTGGTGACAAAAGATAGACAATTCACTTATACTTCAACACTCTCTCTCATATATAGGCACACTCAAGCTTAAGACGTAGAATAGAAGTAGACTAGGATGGGGAGATCCGAGGTCAGGCGGTCGAGAGAGTGTCACGAGATGGTCGAGCTCATGTTTGAGCACATGAAGATCAAAAGTGGATGATGCGTAAAGAAGATACAGGAGGTGCGATCCTAGAGGCTTCGACACGTGAGAAGCTAAAAAAATTGGAAGCGTAAAAATAATTAAAAAAAACCCATGTTATGAAGGGTTTAGGGTCTCTTGAAAAATAGTGGACCAAAAAGTCTGGTTGAGACAAAAAGAGCCAGAATGAGTTGTATTAGGGTTAATGATGTATTGGAGTAGATTGAGGATTTTTAGAAAGGCTAACGGTGGTCGTGGAAGTATATTAAAGAGAAAGAAGTACATTAGTAGTTTTGAACGATATAAAAATGGCATCTATGAATTGCATTTGTGAAAGGGGAAGTTCCAGCACAAGAAATAGGTCGAATACAAAGAACAGCATGCACCTGCTCATGGTAATGCAGAACATCATCATCAGACTCAGTATTGAATGTAAAACTTCTGACACAACTTTGTTATCATCTGTTACGGTAGATGAGGCTTGACACGAACTTGGAAAACTGCTTCTTGAAAAAAAAAACATCGCATGAATCAAAAGAACTATCCTCAGATGTCACAGTCTAGCTATTTATCTCAAAATTATCAGTGAAAAAATTAAAATTTTAATTTAAAATAAAATCAAGTGTTGTTTGATTGCCTGAATTTTGAAGATTTTATTTGTCTATTTTCAACTTTTAAAAAAGGTTTTTTCTTAAATAGTAATTTAAGTAAAAACATAAAAATATTATTAAATAAAAGGTATTTCAAGTTTATGTAAGAATCCTATTTTAAGTTAATTATTTAAAATTATTTAGCTTTTATTTGGATTTTCTATGAATTTTCTAGAATTTAAAATCAATTTCAGGCTAAAAAGTATTTTTGTAAAAATTTAAAGACCAACTTTAAGTTGAAAATATTTCTCCTAAATCAAAATTGTATTAAAAAAATTTTGTAAATATTTTTGACTTTATTTGCTATTTTCTAAGAGTTTTTGAAACTTCATAGATTTTCTAAAAATTAACAATGAAATTTAAAACCCAACTCTTCCTCGTGCCGACACGTGTCTAGCCTAGACTATCGCCATCTCTACGTGGTTGAATATCGGACATTCACACATCCGTCCCGTCTGCTTGCCTGCTCTTGTTCCTTTCCTCCCCCTCTCACCGACCGATAGGGCCCGCCATCATCTTCTTCCTCCCCTCTTTCTTCTACTACCGTCGGCTGCCATTGATGCCGCCTCCCGAGCTCATAAAAGCGACCGTTTCTTTCCATTGGCCCTGGCATTTGATGCCATTAGTGATCTTAACCTCTCCACTAAGCACCCCGCCGCCTTTCCCCTCTTAAACCCCATTTTCTCACCTCTTAACTCGCCGCCACAACGGCCATAACTCCGGCGAGCTACCTCTTGGCCATTCCCTTCCCTTGGGCCCTATAAATACCTCCCCGAGCATCTCCTACTCACGCTGCTACTCTCCTGCCCTCAATTCTTGCTTCTGTATGCTCGAGGCCTCCTTGCACCATCTCCTATTCGCTTGCACGCCGACAAGATTCTCCGGCGAGTAATTGGTAGTGAAGGAACCCCTTCTGAGCTTCGAAGCAGGCATCAACACCTTCTCTGGCCCGGCCCCGACCTCGCTGACCACTCTGTTGAGCTTCCCCACCACCATTATTGGCGACCATGCATTACTGCAGCGTAGGAGACAGGTGGCGTGTGGCGGGGATGGGCCGGGGCGCGTACGGCACGAGCGACACACATGAGGGACGAGTCCAGGATACAAACGACACGAGGGAGGGAGCAGCTCGGGCTAGGCTAGGCCAAATGCCAGGTGGGCTAGGGGCAACAACGGGATAGGCCAAGCCCAAGGGAGGTTTTGGCTTTTGAAATTTGCTTTGAAAATGGGTTTGAACTTTTGATTTGAATTTGAATTTTCACTCAAGCACAAGGAATTCCCAAAAATGGGATGATACAAGCATGAGACCGTCAGGGCCGCCATGCCTCTTGGCGAGATTGCAGAGGGAGACATGAGGATGATCGCCATCAACGAGGTGCAGGTGCCCTAGAGCAGGGAGCCCTGGAGGCGAAGGAGGGAGATGCCCTTTTGCTTCCTTGCTACTACTTTCTGTGCTGGCTGTGGCAAAGTGCAGCAGTAGCAGTAGAACAAGAGGGACGAGCACCAGTAGATCAGATCGAGGTGTCTCATGCATGAGCTAGTATGCCATGTGAACCACCATAGCCTAATTTGATGACTCTGATCTTGTGCATGCAATACGTATGTACTATCGCCCACCCTGGCCTGGATGTTACGACCCAGGTTCTCTATCGATCGTGCCGGATACTGTGCTAGAGTGGCGCCGAGCCATGCATGTACCAACCGTGTTAAACATGGCAACGTCTAGCATATATGACTTTGATTCGGTTTTCTTCTCCGTTTGAAACTCTCCAAGTGTATATATATACCCATGTAGTCACATGGTTAAGATACCCCTGTAGCATATATGACTTTTATTCGGTTTTAGTTTCTAGTTTCTTAATTTCGTCTTTTTCTAGTTTTTTTATCTTTTCTTTTTTCTCTTATTTCTTTGCATTGTCGAGGGTGATGTAATATTTTTATATTTTTTTAAATTTATTTACATTGAAAAACTCACAGCAGTTATAATATAAAAATAAGCATAGTTGTGGGTTGGAAATTGATAATGGCTTAATTAGGTGCATGCCATCGCATGTAGCTCATCGATCTAATTGTTTACTGACTTGCTAATCGATCAGAATCCAGACCAGCAGCACAGAGCTAGATTTATGCTAGGACCACTGGGATAGATATATATTTGGAGTTTACTGAGGAGTTTCAAATAATTGAATGCAGCGTCGACTGTCAAATAATTGAGACGAAAACAGTGAAGGATAGATACATATGAAGGAAACGAAAACAGTGGAAACAGTGACCAGCTAGCTAGCAAGCCGCCGGTTTCTTAGACCGATTGGCCACGCAGATTCGTCATGCGTGCCGCCCTTCTTAGGGTGGAATGTGAAGGATCCCAAAATGTTGGATAGCCCTATCCTAATCAGAATAGGGAAAAACAGGATTACGCTACCTAGCTTCTCCCTTTCAGAAAACTACCATGGCACTCTTCATCATTGTGAACATAATTTTGCTTTCTTGGTAAGCAATAGACATGGATCAAAACATATAGGCCATCTCTGTTCTTTTATTCTTGAAGGGTTCTATGGCCCTTCTGTTGATTTTCAGTGGAATCAATGCTTAACATGATATGGGACTCATATTTCGGGTTTCGGAAGAGGTGCCGGGTTCATCTACTAGCCATTTGGAACCTGATGTTAGGTTGGATGTTTGCAATGCATTTATCTGTTTATGACATTTCAACAAAAACCCTTTGAATTTGCACGTTTACATGATACGGTGAGAAAGTTAAAATAAGTTTCTATTGTTTTAAAACCATCCACAGCTGTTGCAATAATAGCAACACAATTGCAACACTTGGAAATTATTGTTTCTCTGAAAAACATATCCAGGAATTAGCTATTAATTTAACTTGGTCCATAATTTGGATTCTTTTTTCTCCTACTACCTCAAGCCTTGAAAAATATAAACTTGAATAATTTTATCCAATGGGAAATTTTCTTGACATATTGAAGTTTAGAGTACGAAAATAAGCCTAGTTGTGTTAGATATAATCTTGACATATTGAAGTTTAGAGTGACTCTGTACGTGCATGTGTGCAAAGCACGTATGGCCGTTACTGTCGAGTTCATTTGAATAAGTCCGGGAGAAGCAGTAGCAGATTTCCTGTTTTTTAGTAGTCAAGGTTGGTGTCCGGGTCTGAAGGAAATTTCACATCAGATCCTGTAAACCCGCTCGACTACATCTTGCATGTAACGATTACTAAATTTAGTGGTTAATGAAGTGAATAAAAGGGCCTCGGCAGAACCGAGCTGGAGAGCTCTGTATCGCCCATTCTTTCTCATCTTTTCTCCTGCTACTTCCTGTGTTCTAGTTCTTTCCATCAGTGACTGCTCCCATCCAAAACATCCGACTGGATGTGTATGTGTGCAGAGAGAGTTGAAGAAATATAGAGGGCACAGTCAAATAGCTAATTCCAACAAGTTGTGGGTTGAAAATTGATAATGGCTTAATTAGGTGCATGCCATCGCATGTAGCTCATCGATCTAATTGTTTACTGACTTGCTAATCGATCAGAATGCAGACCAGCAGCACAGAGCTAGATTTATGCTAGGACCACTGGGATAGATATATATTTGGAGTTTACTGAGGAGTTTCAAGTGTCCGAGTTGAATGCAGCGTCGACTGTCAAATAATTGAGACGAAAACAGTGAAGGATAGATACATATGAAGGAAACGAAAACAGTGGAAACAGTTACCAGCTAGCTAGCAAGCCGCCGGTTTCTTAGACCGATTGGCCACGCAGATTCGTCATGCGTGCCGCCCTTCCACGCAGATGGCAGCGACCTCACGCTCCACGCATTCGTAGATGCTGCCGCCGCCACGTCATCGGCCACCATTGACACGAGCTAGCTGGCCCATACTAATTGGAATACGGTTTCGTCTTCTCCATCTCTGGCAATAAAAGCACCAAGAAGCCCCCAGCTGCTAGCACGAACGTACGCACATTGATAGAGGCTATCAGCTAGCTGGCTAGCTGCTGTGATCAAGCTGGTGGCTATGGCTCAAGTGGTGCACCATCTAGATCTGCTCCATTCGTATGGAGCAACGACCCCAGGAGCATTCTTGCTTCTCTTGCTCTTCCCTCTGGTGATTCTACTGCTCCTGCTCCGCTCCTTCGCTGCATCATCGGCCACGAGAGATGGATCAGATGATGGTAAGCTTCTGCTCCCTTCGCCTCCAAATAAGCTCCCCATCATAGGGCACATGCACCTGATGGGAGCTCTCCCCCACGTCTCCCTCCGCGACCTCGCCGCCAGGCACGGCCCTGACCTCATGCTCCTCCGCCTCGGCGCCGTGCCCACGGTCGTCGCATCGTCGCCGCGCGCCGCTGAGGCCGTCCTCCGCACGCACGACCACGTGTTCGCGTCGCGGCCGCTGTCCATGGTCGCCGACATCATCATGTACGGCTCGTCGGACTCGTGCTACGCCCCCTACGGTGAGCACTCCCGCAAGATGAGGAAGCTGGTGACGATGCACCTGCTCAACGCCAAGAAGGTGCGGTCCTACCGCCCCGCCCGGGAGGAGGAGGTGCGGCTGGTGATGGGCAAGCTCGGCAAGGCGACGGCCGCGCACGCGACGGTGGACATGAGCGAGCTGCTCTACTCCTTCGCCAACGACCTCATCTGCCGCGCCGTGTCGGGCAAGTTCTTCCGAGAGGAAGGCCGGAACAACCTCTTCCGGGAGCTCATCGACGCCAACGCGTCGCTCCTCGGAGGGTTCAACCTGGAAGATTACTTCCCGAGCTTGGCGAGGCTGGAGCTGCTCAGGAAGGTGGTATGTGCCAAGGCCAAGAGGGTGAGTGGGAGATGGGACCAGCTGCTCGACAAGCTGCTCGACGACCACGCGAGCAGGATGGCGCGCCGTGAGGACGACGACGCTGAGCAAGAGGACAGCGACTTCATTGACGTCTTGCTCTCCCTTCAGGACGAGTATGGTCTCACCAGGGACCATATGAAGGCCATCTTGATAGTGAGTACACTCTTAATATATATATGATATAATTGCTTTCATTCAGTTACTATTCCTCGTATACAGATGCGCATACACACACACATACTTATGTCACTGTTGCCAGTACTATGTAAATCGATCTTTATCCAACATGCATGCATGCTTCAGGACATGTTTGAAGCGGGCACGGACACATCGTACCTAGTTCTAGAATTCGCCATGGTTGAGCTCGTGCGAAAGCCACATCTCATGGCCAAGCTACAGGACGAGGTGAGAACGAGCGTACCCAGGGGCCAAGCAATGGTCACCGAAGATGACCTCGCCGCTGGTATGACCTATCTGAAGGCGGTCATCAAGGAGACGCTCCGGCTACACCCACCGGCGCCTCTCTTCATCCCGCACCTCTCGAGAGACGACTGCAACATCGACGGCTACACGATCCCAGCCGGAACACGTGTCATCATCAACGGGTGGGCGCTCGGCAGGCACGCTAGCTACTGGGACATGGCAGATGAGTTCCTCCCTGAGAGATTCATGGATGCTGTTGATAACGTCGACTTCAGGGGGAAAGACTTTCACTTCTTGCCGTTCGGGTCTGGACGCAGGATGTGCCCAGGGGTTCATTCCACGGCTGCCACCATCGAGATTATGCTCGCAAACCTCATGTACCATTTTGACTGGAAGTTGCCCCCGGGGTTGGACGAGGACGACATCGACATGACCGAGCTGTTTGGATTGACCGTGCACCGCAAGGAGAAGCTCCTCTTAGTCCCAACAGCTGCATGAGCATCTTGCACGCAGCAAATCGAATATATACACGGTGCAATGCGGGCGTGCCAAGTCGTGTTGGTTGTCATATGTGTCGACAGTGTATGCATGGCACCTCGTTCGTAATAATAAATTCGTCGTTTACATGTCATTTTTATCTGATGTTGAAATTGTTCATCGATCTAGAAGTCATCTTGCGTGTTTTTTCAAATATACGTCAACAAAGTCGTCGTATATTGTTTAAGAGCAGCCGAATGACCGCATTTTGCTAAAATCATATTATTCCAGTACATTGAGTCGACAGTATCAGGATCAATCTACCTAGCCCATACTGAGAGACCATGTGAAGGTAACCCCGGTTGTGTGATGAATAATTAACACGTGTTCTGAATAGTATGAGTTTATCTCGGGCATTTTACTGATGCGGATATTTGATTTTAATATTTAGTGCGGTGCTATGTAATGTGTTTTCTTGTCGGTGATGGCTGTAGGACTTTAAGACGGAGTCGTGGTGAGACATTGGGTGACCGGACTAGGCATAGGCGGTGCTGAGGTCAGAGCGGTCGGGACGTGTCGAAGACGGCGAGGACTCGAAGTGGTTGCGAGGTTTGCGCGGCAAGAAAGGAGTAAGCTTCCTAGAAGGTGCAGGAGTGACGTTTTGATCAATACGCAAGGCTGCACAGAAGGAAGTGGATGAGGTTAGGGCTTAATGGATAAAGAGAGAAGTTGTTGTAATCTAATGGGTAAAGTAGGCTTGTAAACCCATTAGTGGAGACTATAAATAGAGGTGCTCTCTAGTGGGAGAGAATGAGAGAAAGAGATAGAAGGGTGTGAGTATTAGGGTTTTCTCTAATGCTTATGCTCTATGAGTGTTAAAGTTTTTTCTCCATGTGTGGGCTTATGTTCTTGAGAGATGTGTGTGAGTTCTTGAGTTGAGAGATGGCATGAACTCATTGTAATCATTCCTCTCTTTTTAATCATTCTTCTCTTTTCGTTTAATTCTGTGAAATGCTTGTTTGATATGTTAGTCTTATTCTCTCTTGTCTAATTGTGTTTGTTGTTTAGTTTTTGCTTATGGTGGAAATCTGTATCAAGACCATTTGATCGGTTAATTTCCATAAGCAAATTGTTTGATCCTTGTGTTCTTCTCTTTGTGGAGTTTGGGTTGTTCGAGTATTTGCTGAATCTTCATTGCTCTGAACAGAGTATTTCCTCAAGGTCATTTGGATAGTTCATACCCGAGAGCACTCTTCTCTCTAATATATTTTCCTTGTGTTCTCACTGCTGCAGTCTTCCTCTTTTTCTTTTGCTCTGAACTGGGAATCACCTCAAAACCTCTTGGCTAGCACATTCTCGAGAGAAATCATTTCAATAGCTATCTTCTGTTTAAGTGACTATCTGCTATCTTTTTCTTGTATTTATTTGCTGCAAGTTTCGTTTGGGACTGCTCCTTATTTACTGCTGTTTTGGATTAACATTTAGCTCTTTTGGCTGGAGATAGACAGCAGTAATTTAAGAACTCCCTTGCAGTTTCTAGTCTACAGATTTTTCAAGTTTTATTGCCTTCCCTTGCTGCAGTTCGACCAGGCTGTTGTGTGCATTTTCTGTTGCTCCTTCTAGTCTCTACTGGACAGCAGCATGCACATTTATTGGTAGTCATTTTCAACTTTTGCTTTTCAGTTTTCTCTTTTCAGCTTTTGCTTTTCAGCTTTTGCCTTTCAGCTTTCGCTTTTCAGCTTTTTCAATTTTCAGTCAGTTTTGGACTGCAGTATGTGTCCTCTCGGTGTTTTTTTTCAGCTTTCTAGTCTGCTCTTAGGTGCGATTTCTGCTTTTATTCTTTTTTCTGGCAACTGCTTCAGTCCTCTCTTAGGCAGCACTGGTTTTCTTTCATTTCAGCTTTGAGCATTTTCAATTCCATCTTTTCAAGTAAGCTTTCATTTTCTTACTTCATAGCTTCCATTGCTATTGGAGAAGAAAATAGTGTGAATATTTTAGGCAGAATTTTTAACGGCACCATTCACCCCCCTCTGTTACCATTTTCGATCCTTCACATACGCTTGGTTGTGTCGTGTCTCCACGCACCTAGTAGAGTTCTGTTGTTTTTTCTTATTAAAGAATTTTATGGTGATAGAATTTATTTTTTAGTAGATTGTTTATTCTGTTTTAGTTAAAAAAATTTAAAGAGGTAAAAAAGAATTAGAAGAGTTAGAGATAATATCCATTTTCATCTTTCTGTCAGTTAAATCGGACGACTTGCAAGAACCGCCTCACTGACGTACATGCTGACGCACACGACAATAATGAATCAGATCCATCCTCACTAGGGCATGTATGTTTTTTTTTCAATTATAAGATAGACACGCGTATACACAAATCAACCCTAAGACACACAGACACCACACACACACAAACACAACGACATCTCTTAGCACACGTCTAGAAATATTGTGGTTAGAGATAAATTCATAACCTCACAAAGATTTTACTGAGATGTACTCGAGAAGATTTTTTTTAATAATTTATTTTTATTTAAAATACAAAAATATATTTGTGATTACATTATTTGTAGAATTAGCCTTCTGTCGCCGAACAGTTGGGCGATTGGAACGTGTCGCCCAACCGTTCGGCGACAATAATGTAGTCGCCCAACCGTTGGGTACCATTAATGCAGTCACCGAACGGTTGGACAACACGTTCCAATCATCCAACCGTTGGGCGATTGCAGTTTTCAGTCGTCGAACGGTTGGGCGACTGGATGGCTTATATAAGAACGCGCCATCTAGTCGCTCCCCCGCTCCCAGCGAGAGGAGGAAAGAATGAAAGGGGGAGAGGAGAGGAAAGAAAGGGAAAGGAGAGGAAGAAGAAGAGAGGGAAGGGAGAGGAAAGAAAGGGAAAAGAGACGAAGAAGAAGAGAGGGAAGGGAGAAGAAAAAGAGAAAAAATTCATCTGTGAGGTAATTTTTTATCTTTTATTATATTTCTTTGTAATAAGTATATAGTTTGTTTAGTATATATAGATAATAGTATAAGTAGCACCTGTAGAAAATTGTAGTTAAAGAAAAAAAAGTAGTAAATCGAAATCTTATTAATTTGTATGTAAGTAGCACCTATAGAAAAATGTAGTTATATAAATAAGTAGTAAATTGGAATCTTATTAATTTATAATAATATAAATAGCACCCGTATAAAATTTTAGTTAGAGAAAAAAATAGTCCATGAGGGAGAAGTAATGCTATTTATGATAAGTATTGTAGTAGTAGCAGTGTTGTGTTGGTGTATGTATGACCGACTAATATTCAGTAAATAACTAGAAAGTTGATTAGTTGTAGTAGGTGCGCCGGGCGGGTAATTGAGCAGCCAGAGGCCCCGGGGAGTGGCGAGACCGTAGTAGACGCGGCCGTCGGGGCCCCTGAGGGAGTCGGAGGAGGCGAGGAAGCAGGAGAGCGCGAGCGCGGCGAGGAGGCCCCGGGTGAGCAACGCGGTGGTGGTGTCGCAAGCGCCGTGGTTGGTGAAGGTCGGCGCGAGGAGCTGGAACGCCAGCAGCGTGCCCGTGGGGAGAAGGTTGGCCAGGTTCGCCGTGGACGTGAGCGCCCGGGAGAAGGGTGACGAACTAGTACCGTCGCTGGCGCCAGTAGGTCCTCCTCCTCCCTGCTTCGGCGTGATGGGTTCTGTTTCTTGCTGCTGCTGTGATGAGGCTACCGCGGTTGGCCTCTGCCGAACGGAGGAGGAAGAAGATGCCATGCTCGATCCGATGGCCTTGTTGTTCGATCTTGGGCTTAAATGTATGGAGGTGCACCGCGCGCGCGTTTGCTTGCTTGCGTGCGGTGTTGATTCTTTAGGGGTGGGTTATGACGTGCAAGGCGTAAGGAACAGAGCCGATTCCTTCGACCACTCCCCGACCCAACGACATGCGCGCCGAACCAATCTATTTACTAGGTCTATCTGGTGTCAAGAGAGCACTTAAATTTTTTTTTTGGATTGAGATCACTTAGATTTTTTGAGAGTTAGATCTCTATTCAACACCTTAAATTCGGCTCCCTATGTTTAATTACTCGCAGGAGAAATATCTATCTACATATGTACATCTCTATGTGTTTTGTTAATAGCAATCTTTCTTTCTTTATCTCTACTAATTGGAAGCTCCTCCAGTAGCACCACATTAATCCTAAGAAATAAAAAAGCGAGGCATGACCTCATCAATAGGATAAAAAGAATAAAGTGAGGAATTACCGCATTAATAGGAGAAAAAGAATAATTGGTTTATAGCTAGACAATAATTGGTTTACCGCATCAATAGGATAAAAAGAATAATTACAGATAATTCATTTATACTTCAGCAACTTAGCATGTATTTTTAGAAGAGAAGGTACTATAGGATAGACATGCGACAATGAGCTGGACTGATCTTCAGCGCTCACCTTACCCAACAAAAGTTTGCGTCAAGTGAGGTATATGGGGCCTTTTTTCAGCGGCCCAGTTTGCCGCCCTTCATGTTCATTTTGGCAGATCTATCTAGGCTTCAAGCCCAACTTAGTGAGACATAGTAGCAGTATTATAACTATTTGGACCGGGCTTACATTAATTGGTCCTCTTACCCTTGACATGTTGTTTCGTAATCTCCCTTATGACGGTCTTCTCTGGGTTTCTAGGCCTCTTTCAACACGGACAAATTTAGCTGAATGTTTGGCAAACTTAAAATCTTCTTCTTCTTCTTCTTTTTCTTCTTCTTGCTGCTGCTGCTGCTTTTCAGATACTTAGCAGCTTTTGTTGGGGAAAAAAAAGAGGAAAATGAATATAATGAATGCATATATGCTTGCACCGATGTGAAAAGAGGTATTTGCTAAGGAGCACTCAGTGGTTTTTGTTGAGAAAAAAGATGCAAATTTTCACCTTTGGATACGCCTCGCGATTTGTGCTCCCTAGCCCTTGGGATCATGGCAGTTGGCGGAATGGCGAGGTGGCGAGATGATGGAGCTAGGATTTTGGAGGCAACAACCAATGTCAAGAGGAAGGGGTACGTGGGGAGGGCGAGGACGTGGTGGTTTGGGAAGGTCAGGGACAGGGAGGTGATGCAGCCATGGAGCTGGAAACCAGCTCATGCATGGTTAGGGTTCGGAGGAGGAGGGGGATAGAAGAAGGGGATTATATTGGAGGGAGGGGAAATGATGAGGTCAACAAGATATTCATCGGAGTGTACATTCCCAAAAATACAGATACAAAGAAGAAGACACAATTCTACTTTATTATGGCCACGGTTCAATTTATCGGCTGATTTTCGGCAATATTTGCCAAAAATCGGTTTTACCAGCAACCTCTGGTAAAATTCTGTACCAATTATGGCCCAAACTGGCCCATTGGCCTCCTCTATTACTTGCCCTAGGTCACAGTGTGAAAATCACTCCCCTTCCCTGGCGCGGCTGCAAATCATCTCCTTCGTGAGCTCTGTCTCTTACTCTGGTTCCTCCCAAAGCTCCATCGACCCATGCTGAGCTCCTCCTCCGATTCCTCCCCAAGCTCCTCCTCCTTTGATTCATCCCCAAGCTCCACCGATGAGGCCTATAGGGGCCCATGGCCATCATCGTCGTACTCCTCCGCGCCATCGGTCGCTGCGGCGATGGACTTGAGAGTGGACACCTTGGCCAGCATATGCGGGCAAGCAGGGCACCAGCGGAGTTCACGAGGACGAGGAGGCCAGGAGGCGGAGGGAGATGAGACAGAGGAGAAGGCGGAGGGAGATGAGAAGCGCAGGGCGGAGGAGGTGGGGGAGTGTCAGGAAGGGGTAGGGCTAGCTCTTGGAGGCGGCGGGGAGGAAGAGGGTGACGGCGGCTAGGAAGAGATCGAGGAGCGGGAGGAGTTTCGTAGCTGCTAGCAGCACGTCGAGGACAGCAGCTGGCTGAGGTGTTGGTCACTGCTAGGAGCGAACCTGATCCTCGAGCGAAAGATTTGTGAGCTACCTCATGAATGTTTCTCGAATTTACATACATGCTTCTGATTTTGTCTGAATTCACACACATGCTTCTTGTGGTTCTGAATTCGTTCGAAATCTGTTTGATATTTTCAACCAATTTTTTGCCCTTTTTGAAATTTAAAACCTGATTTGAAAATTTTGGACAAAATCTACTAAAATTTTTGATAATCGATAAGATCGGCTCTACCGGACTCCGGTAAAAATTTAAAACCGGAAATGAAAAGCTTGATTAGGCCAGGCAAGGCACCCGCTAAGCTAGAGCAGACTACTGGTAGTACATTAGTAATTCACCGTAGATATACATACACATATGCATGGAGTATATGCGTTTAGTCCTTCGATCCTAGCTAGATAGCTGCTGCTACCGTCACAAGAGGCCGTCCTGAAGCAGGCGAAAGCGTTGTAGCCCAATCTTACGGCCTTCCAGCCTGACATCTTCCCTGACCTGGTTCCTGTACTCGCCGAAGGTGAAGCTCCTGTAGAGGCTAGCCGCCGCCGTCGTCGTGCTGCTGCTCTGCGGCCGGATCACGGTGTCGTAGGAGGGGCACAGGAAGAAGGCCACAGAGAATCGCTCGAGCGTGGCGTTCGCCATCACCCTGTGCTCCACGCTCCTGTACAAATCATTGCTCCATGCCTGCAAGCGCAGCAATACATATGCGTAAAGTACAGACATGGTCCGATAGGATTGGCTGGTCTCATCAGTCAGCTGGCATCTCCTGTTGCAGCTAGCCAGTACACTCACTCATTGCACTCTTGGATTATCTGCTTGACCAAGGAGCAAGAAATATGACCGTGCATCGAGTTTTCAATGCGTGCATGCCGGCAGCCATGGCCTGGTCGGCATGTGACCTTGACCGTACGGTGTCATTTGAATAAGGATTGACGGCAACGAGGGCCAGCTCTTGACCATAAGGATTGACGACACGAGACGGCAGGTAGAGAAGAAGGGAGCTAGCTAGCTAGGGTACCTGGAGGAGGTCGCCGATGTTGACGATGAGGGCGTTAGGGTTGGGCTTGACGGTGAGCCATCGGCCGGCCTTGAGGAGCTGGAGGCCGCCGATGTGGTCCTGGTGGAGGATGGTTAGGAAGTCGCTGTCCGTGTGCGGGGAGAGCCCGAAGGCGCCGCTCGCCATGCCGCACGGCGGGTACCGGTTCAGCCGCAGGAAGCAGGTGTTCCGCGTGCACCGCATCATCTCCGACACGCGCTCATCGGTGATCCCCTGCGCTTCATCGGCCTCCAGATCGCTGATCAGGATCGACGCCAGCTGCCGCGCCAGCTGCGACATCGCCGTCGACGCCTCCTCGATCACTAGCCTGCAGCATGCAGCGCCCCATCGACCCGCCCGCCTCCTCGATTAGCTAGTGATCTGCCCGCCCGGCCGGATATATCTATTATAGATGCATGCCGCACTTTGGCGCGCGCCTACGAACGTACCTGGTATTGTCAACGGTGGCCTGATCACCGGCGGCGGCCGCCGGCGTGATGGGGATGTGGTAGGCCTCCGACCAGGACAGCTGCTCCAGGGACGTCGCGGTCGGCGTGCCCCAGCGGTAGCTCTCCGACGAGAAGTCCAGCAGCCTCTCGTCCACCTTCCTCTCGAAGGGGCGCCGGAACACGCCCACCTGCGCGTCGTGCAGCTCGTCCAGAAGCGCCTGCGGCACGCTGTGGTTGGTCACCAGGAAGAAGCCCCACTCCGACGCCGCGTGCACGATGTCCGCCCGGCACAGCTCCGCAGATCCGCCGTCCAGGAGGGCGAGGTCGATGACCGGGAGGTCGCACTCATGGTCGTCGTTGCGGTCGTCGGCGTCCAGGCGGTGCGGGTGGTCGTCGAAGAGGTGCTTGTACGTGGCCATCAACGGCGGGTTGGAGTCGTAGTCCATCGGTGCGGGCTGCAATAACCCTGCAGTGACGATATGATATGTTTCATGTATCATATAGTGAATCATCTAATGCATGCACGTTGTCGTATTCCTTGAATCATCGTATACGTCAATGGTTGGAATGAACACATCATACACGCACGCATGCGTCCAATGCGCATAGGAGGAGGAGGAAGAAGAAGAAGATGGACGCGCGCGAACATTCTCAGAACCTACGCTGACCCTTTTGTCTTCTCCGTTACTGCTAAGCAGTACGCATTGTTCATACCTGCAGCAGCTAGCTTCACATATTGGGCCTATTATTCTTCTGTTGTCATCAGGGATATGTACAAGTATACAACTATATATATATGCATGGACAAAGTGACCGCTAAGCATCGATCTGTATTAATCAATCATATATCTATCTATCTATGTATGTGTGCAGAAATAAAACCTTTTAAGCCTCTAGCAGCTACAGCTAGCTACGTGTATTTTTCGCCATTTGCAAAGAGAGGCCACATGAAGTAAAAGGGCAAGTATATCATAAGCCTATCAATATTGATTTTTTGTAAAAACCGGTTTGGTTCAGGATTAATTAATTGCTAGATATATATGTTGGACTCGAAACTAAGGCTTACCTCTCTCTCTCTCTCTCTCTCAGCCTAATATTGAATACAGTATGAAGTTCTCATTGCTTTCTCAGCATATGCAACAAATTAAGACAAAGACTAGCTAATATCTGTGAAGCTTTCGCTGCTTTGTCAGCATATATAGATATCAGAGAGGAAAAAGTCTTGGAATCTACACACTGTCGATTACCCTCCCAAAATATTTTATAGGTTGATTAGTTTCTCAAATAATACTGCTAACTCACATAACAAATTAATTTAACATCTAGAACAAAATAATTGTAAAACATTTTTCCTAGGGAAACATATTTTTAAAAATCTGCATATACAAAACCCAGCTGCCATATAAATCTTGGAAACACGAATGTTTGGTAGATTTCATCTTCTTATTAAACAAATGATATGATCAACTTCTATGTTTCCCAAATTTATATTACCCTAGAGCATAAGCATCCCAAGGAAGATGTAGATATTGTGATTCAAAAAATAATTTTGTATAGCTAGGGGATAGCGATGGTTCATGCCAGTTTTAGTTACATAAAGTTTTTACACTCTTTCTTTCCCAACATGTGGTAGTAACACTCAAAAAACATGCATGTAGATTGTGGTAGTAATCTCCAACACATTAAGTAGCTAGTTTCATCAATAATTCTAGCCTGTAGGAAAAGATTTAATCAACTAGTGCGCATGGTCTGATTAGTAAGATAGGGAAGGAAAGGATACATATATCTATTGTATGCATGTAAACTTAATTAGATGTGTCCAAGCTTCTACGAAGGAGTTGATTCTAATTAACCTCCGCGCCAAGTACACGGTAGAAAACTACTAAAACAAGCATGGAATAACGGTTGACCTACAGGTAATAAATAACCGTAGGTAAATTAAATCATGCATTCACTAGCCATATGTGACGGTCGATCATGTTAGATTAGTAACTATTTACCGAACAAATTAACACTGCCTACAGCTAGTTGCTTTGCACCACGTGATGAATGTGCTGCCTCAGCTGATCGCGCCATGGTGCATGCCGACTCGGCTGTACGTTGTGGCTGCTAGCTCTCACAATATCTGTCACCGATTTTTCAGTAATAACACACCCTGTACAAAAAGCGGCTATGCAGAAAACCACACCTACAAATTAAGTGCAAGCATGTATATAATGATGATGATTGTTGGCGGTCAATGATCGATTTAATTTCTTGCCTGCCAACATATATAGATCGTGTAATTTACCTACATACATATACATATATATGTGTGTATAGAGACACATATATATATATGCACGACAAAAGAACAGTCCAAGATAGATATGTACGTACGTAGTAAATACAACAGCAGCGTGCGTAGCATCGCCACTATATATATGTAGAGAGAGAGAGAGAGAGAGAGAAGGAACTATATCAGATTATCCATACGGTTCATCTGATAAATAAGTTAGTGGTGCGGACAACAAATCGGTTGTTCTTCCGATCCGTAGCCCACCGTGGCGGCGATGATACTTTTATCAGATGGACTGGATCAGTGGCCCTTAATTATGTGCACAACTCTTGAAGTCGATATGCATAAATTACAGGATGAATTGAAAAAAAATACAAGGGAGATGAACTTGAGATATTAATTAGCTAGTGCCAAACCTGACAAAGATATATGTATGTCTTGTCAGCAAGCTCTTCGACTCGACGACGCCCGGCCTTGATCAGCTAGCTAGCCCAGGGTATACAGCAACAAGCTTGCTAGCTAGCTAGCAGTAGTACCGATGATATCCATCGATCTCTGATCTCATGGGATTTTAACTTGTTAGCTCGTGGTGGCTTGGTAAGTAGAAGGTGCAGGGCTGGGCGGTCTATATAGACAAGGTTGGGCAATTATTGTGCTGTTAGCTTAGGACACAGTGGAGTGGATAACAAGGAGGAGTTGGTTGGTAGGCTTTGGATGTTGGGGCCGACCTGGCCTCGGAAAGAAGACGAGGCGGCCTCGCTCCTTAGTAGCGTCGACGGAGCCGTGCGCTCAAACGTGTGGAGAGTCGCCAGCGAACGTTGAGACCTGCGCCTCCTCTCCCTTCCCTTCGCATCTCTCTTGCTCTCGAACACCTCTCTAACACACAAACGTTCAGTCAAGCGTCTGGAGGGGGCATGCAGCCCGGCCTCCTCCTCACACTCCTCCCTCATTCTCTCTCCTAACCCCTCTCTCTCTCTCTGTCTGGACCGGACTGGGAGTGAGAGAGAGAGAGAGAGAGAGGGTCCATAGATATTAATTAGTTGGTCACTTTAGCAGACGTCTCATCACATCCATCCATCCATCGTTGGGTACGTTGTGCTGTTCAGAGTGTGAATCCAGTACCACGGAGATGATCAAGGATAAGTGGCTAGGCGCGATATAGCGCCGCGCCGATTTGACCCCATCTTCTTCTTCTGCCATTGGCCTGGGCAAGATTTTCCTCGACAGCAAACACAATGCCGGCCTCCTATTATATTAGCATGCATGGAAAAACATTGTTTGGACACATAAATCAAATTATTGTAATCCATACAATCTTGCTTCAATGAGAGATATTTCTTGCTTCACTCGTCTCTCTAGCTCCTCCTCATCACCACACTCTCCTTCAGTTCTGCCTTCATACGTGCGCCTGGTTTATGGTGGGTGAGAATGAGATTCTCTTCAGTTATCTAGCTCTCAGCCTTTTTTTTTTTTGAAAAAAGAAAATACTTTGATTTGTGTCGGTAAAGAAATATTATAACAAAGAGTACTGCAAAATCTAATACCATCCTCTCGTCTGCTTTTTTTTTGCCGACATACGTGGAAGATGTGACGACTGCAGAGCAAAATATCACTTGATTGCCGTCCCTCAGATTAGCTGGGTCCTTTGCTTCATGAGAAAGAGCTGGCCGACTGAAGGAGGATGAGGAGAGCACATCATTTAACATAAACTAAACAGAAGGCTTTCTATGCCCTAAAAGAGAAAAAAGGCACATATCTTTTCTCCTGATATGGATGGCCTTCGATGCGTCAGAACTCAGAATTGCCATTTTGGAATGTTGTCGAGGGTACGTAGCTAGGGCAACTGTTTTTGTCCCTGTGCATAAAATTCTGCACGCCCTAATTAAGGGGTGATCGGAATAGCGATGGCTTTTAGTTTTTGGCTGAAAAAACACTGTAGCTGGTTGAAAAAACACTGTAACTGAGTTAGTGGATAGTGTAGTGAATAGTGAAAAAAAAGCTGAAGCCGAAAAAAGTCGAAACGATCACCCCCTAACACGCCCCAACATTTACAGAATTTTCGGGACTATTAATTCCATTCATGTGCAAATTAAAATAATACGAATTTGCAAAATGAGTCTAGTACTTTGTTTGATATATATTACGGTGGCTTTTTAAAAGGACTTATTTTTTTCTACCTTTGGATACAACAGTTAGTCGAAAGCATCTATTTCAAAGTCATAACAACCAACTTTTACTGGAGTTAGTAAAGATATTCCTGTAAGTCCGTAGCTAACTAATTTCACAGTACATTATAGTACAATATAACGCAGTAAGCACAAACTGACTGTAAGTACCTACTATATATTGAAGCGTGCATGGTCTGAAAATAAGACTAATACTATATGTTTCTTTGGGTAGATCTAGGAGGATGGAATCGTAAGTTTTCATATATCTATTTCACAAGGATTGGGAAAACTAAAAAGAAGTTGAATTATACTTTAATTTCTAGAAAACCTAGTGGATGTAGCTCTACTACCTGAATTGCTACCAATACAAAAGTGCTGAGTAAAAGAATCTTTTCCTAGAGTGAGAAGAGATGTACCCATGCATCTTTGAAACAAATCATCTCTCCAAGCCCCACACTTGTACAAGCCATGTTCCTTCTCTCCCCTCCCCTCCCCTCCCCTCCCTCCCTGTGTGGTGCCTCCTAGCTCCCTCTATGGCCGTCGATTGCATTGCCGTCCTCTACTTGTTAGACTATAGCAAAACATAGGCCAATCTACCAAAAAAAGTTTGGCTACACGCTAATATATATCTTCATCAACATCTGCTAAGTTTAGCATTTAAAAAGATATGCTATAAAAAATCCTAGATAGAATTTAATAGGATTAGGATTTCTACTTTCTTTTAGAGTAGGATTCCTGCTCCACTTTATCCAAGAGCTATGGGGGACTATATGAAGTTATGAGGGGTTGTCATGGAGAACCCAAACAACCAAGTAACAAAGCAAAGAAGTTACTCATCCAAAGATAAAATTGCATAAGAAGATTAGAGGCTAGATTATTCTTTACCACTAGATTCTCATATAGGACAAGCATCCAAGGGTCTTATAAGATTTGATAGGGTTGTAAGAGAGTGACAATCTTTTGTATTCTTTAAGGTTGTGCTTAAAAAATTTACGGCCAGCTTCGCTAAAACTTTTCTCTTTCATCGTGGTTGCTTCAACGCCATTCTTTTTGATCCTCTGTACGAGATTCATCTTCTTCATTCTTGATACCATATACACTTGTGCCATATCTCACAAACTTTGATTCGATCCGGGGGCTGCTGCTCATAAGAAGGGGTATCAAAGTGTAACAAGTGGTATCAGAGCCAAGGCTGGATTAATCTGATTTGTAAGAAAGTCGGTAAAACGTCAGGTGGCACAAAATCAAGATCGATGTCTACGATGTGGAGTCAAATAGAGAAATTTAACGACGGAGAAAATTTTAATGTGTGGCAATGTATGATGAAGGATGTCCTTATCCAACAATAGCTAATTGATATTTCTAAAGGAGACAAACTGGAAATGATATCCGATGAAGACTAAAAGGTGATGGAACAGAAGGCTGTCGTATAATTCATCTATATCTCTTCGATAAGGTAAAGCACTCAATGATCAAGGAGCATTCGCTGAAGGAATTATGGGAGGACTTACATAAATTATATATGGTAAAATTGCTAACAAACTGGTGTGTACTAAAGCGGCAACTGTACAGGTTGCGTATGAAGGAAGATACACAATTCATTGACCATATCAATATCTTTAACAACCTTATCACACAGCTAATTAGTTTGGATGAGGAATTGAGGAGAACAACAAGGTCGTTATGCTGTCATCATCTCTACCACCATCATAGGAGCAATTGATGATGAATATTCTTGTCAGGAAAACTATTCTCAACTTTTATGAGGCAATTACATATCTATTGAAGGTGGAATCCTTGAAAATGCCAGGTAACCGATCAAGCATTGGATGCAGTAGGTGTTGTAGGCAAAAGCAAAAGTCACAAGAAGAAGGGTAGGAGAAGGGGCACATGTGTATCCTATATATATGATGAGGGAGGCCACATGATAAAAGACTATCCATATTTGAAACAAATAAAGTGTGCATGTTCAGTGGCAGTAGCAAATGATGATTTGAACATACTAGTCATCAGTCAATCAGATACTTTTCATAGATAGATATTAGATTTAAGTTGTTGCTTTCACACATTTTAAGAAATGGAGATATTTGATGAAGAATCTCTATGTCCGATGTATGGAACTGTTCACTTAACGGATTGCAAGGAGTATAGTAGGTCCTGTTCTTTTCAGCTTTTGGTTTTTGGCTTCTGCTACAGTACCTAATTTTCAAATGGAGTATTTTTTTTAAGACGGAGTCTACAAGTTAATTGTAGTACACGTTAAAAACCTAATATCTGTACCATCAAAAATCGCAAACGAGTATCTCTCTTTCCACAATCTCTGTCGTAAACAATCAAAAAGCCATCAACCGCAGCCAAAAGCCATCAGCTGCAGCAAAAAAAAAGGCCCTACAATTACTAAGGTAGTAACAATTACATTGGAGATAGATGATAAGCACATCGTACATTGACAGAAGTTCGATATATTCCTAGCTTAAAAAAGAATCTAATATTTATGAGGTTGCTTAAACTCCAGGTTATGAGGTAACTTCGAGGTGGAATCGTGCAGATTACTTGCAAAGAGTGGGTGGTCATAAAAAGTATTTGGAGCAATGAAAGATACCAATTGATAGGTGCACTTAAAGGAAGGGCAACCAATGGGAGATCTGATAAAAAACCTGGTCACGAGAAGGAAATCATGTCATCAAAGGTAGGTATTTAGATCTTATCTACAGTTATATGTAGAACTGCAAAGGTGGTTGCAAAATCTAGTAGACGCAAATATGAAGGTGTGAGCTGCTAGAAGAAGGAAGATGTGGTAGGACCAACCACGCGATACTAGCGAGTAGGTGGAGTTCAAAGATGATACAACTTATGGCATGGAATGCTATAGGAATAGGAGGTGTGTTTACTCAAACTACACAACAAAGGACCTCTCAATTGGAGGGTTCGAGCAGGCTAGCGTGGACACTGACACACACATTGCGGTGATGTGCATGAGCCCTTTTGGTGGGGACATTCCTAACGTGGGAGAAAAAAACAAAAAAAAAAGTGAAGTCAACTTTAGAGCGAGTTGAGAAGCATAATGACTTCAACAGATACAAGAGTCAAGCTAAGGGGAATATATAAAGCTATAAGGGGTGATCATGGAAAACCTAAGCAACTAAGTAACAAAGCAAAGAAATCACTCATTAAAGGTAAAGATGAACAAGAGGATTAGATGTTAGTTTATTCTTTAACACTAGATTCTTGTATAAGATAAGGATCCAAAGGTCCTAAAAGATTTGAGAGGCCTGTAAGAAAGCGACAACCCATTGTACTCTTTTGAGGTTATGCTTAAGGAATTTGCTGTTGGCTTTGTCAAATCTTTTCTTTCTCATCATGGTTGCTTTAACATAGTTATTTTTATTCTCTCTATAAGATTTATCTTCTTTGTTCTTAATACCCTGTATGCTTACGCCTCATCTCATAAACTCTTATCCGATCTAGAAGTTGCTGCACATAAGAATAGGTCAGTGTGTAAGACTGAATTGTCCTCAACATGGCACACCAATACGCTAAACAAAACTTCTCTATTGCCATACTTATCATGTATGGATGGTCGCTTCCTTCGGCTTGTGTGACGTACATGCACTATCGTAATAGTCCACCCTTGGGCCTCTATTGTACATCATGCTTATCATATTATCTTTTTGTTCCACATCATCTGAATAAGATCGTCAACGACGCTTAGCTCATTGATCCCTGGATGATAGTTATCGCTCTCTTTTTCTAGACTAATCGTTTACATACATATATGTCGACCAATTAGGATCGGTAATGAAATTCAAAAGCTATGTATGATGGGAAGGGTGAGACGGCCGGATCAATGTCTTTCAAGGTTCTCGAAAATGGTTATGTGACACCATACCCATAGCTTTCATCTACATTTTGGGCTAGTGATTGCCGACACCCATAGGCCACTGGCTAGCAGCAAGAACTAGCACACATATGGCACATATATGCACAAGCTAAGCCAGCTAGTAGCACTTATGTTGCAACGGTTCGAACAGCAGGAGGCCTCATGCATGAGCTATTGAGCTTACAGCCGTACATGTCCCGTATTAAAATTTTTCCAAAACGCATAGTAGTAGTCCAGTGCAATGGCTTCTTAAAAGCAAAGATTTGTTGCAACAACTGCAATAGCTTCTTAGAAACTTCTAGTAGCATATGCTCTATATACTACGATTGATGGTATATATGGTGTATATATATGCAACAACTGCAATAGTGATCGATGATGATAAGATGCGGACTAATGGGGACAGGTGTGATACATTTGTGTTGCAGCACTCATCCATCAAGTTTGGAATGTGTGTTGAATCCCAATTTCTCAACCGACAAATGAGTTCCACAAATTTGAGCTTCTGGGTTGTCAGTGAACAGGGAACTGAAAGCTCCTGAATTAGGAGTGACACAAAAGGCTGTGCCCGGAAAAACACAAGATCCAACCGTCCAACTCATGACCAGTAACAGACATTGGTGGACCTTTGACATCCAAGGGATAATATGTAATCATTTACGTCAGTATGCTTACTCCCTGTTTCGTACCTCACAGCATTCGGAATATCCCACCCTCCCAAGCACATGTACATTACTACACAAATCATCATCATAGACGGTTTTCTGAACCATCTGAATTTATGGGTCAGTGATAATACTAGGTCATCACATACAGCTTTCGAACCGTCTGTGGTGTAAATATCACAGACGATTTTTAACTAAAAACCGTCTGTGATAGCTGATATACATATTTTTAGAGATGGTATGCATGATTTTTAGACACTCCTTTCTATATGTGTGAATATGAAGGAACTAACAAAAATAGGCTAAAAACTGTCGTAAATCCGAGGGATTTTCGGTAATTTTCCAAATTAAAGGAATATGGGGCTCACCTGTCAGTGAGCCGAGCGAATGGATGAGGAGAAGGAGACTTCGTCTCCTACCCAAGCTGCGCTTCTCTCGGTTGATCCGAAATGAGGGGAGGAGATGGGCGCTGGCGACGCATTCGGCTCCGGCCGTTGGCGGCAATCGCTCAGGATTTCGATTTCACCTCCTCCTCTCGGCTATATAAGGAGGTCTCCTCATTCAAGAAAAAACACATAGAGAAAATTGTGAGCCCAATTCCTTCACTCTTCTCTTCCGATTTAGCTTTGGGTTTTGCTCTTGGATTCGGTCTTTAAGGTTTGTTCTTCACTGGTGACCGCCGGTCTCAATGGTGAGCTATGACCTTTGGTGCTCGGTGAGGCGCACTAGGTCGGTGTTTCTTGTGTGCTTGTGCGGCATCCTCTTCACCTCAAGTTTGCCAGCTTGGAGAGTTCCGATCAGCAAAGGTGGGCTTTCTATCTCCGATTACCTCACTCCTCTCTCGCGGTGGCACAGAGGGGCGCTAGGTTTTCTGGGACAGTGCCTTGAGGCGTGCCTGGCTTTGAGTTCTTCTCGGTGATTTTGAGTATCACTGACTTTATGAGTATTTTGATTGTCGACTCTTTGCAATTCGTGATTTGTTTCACATATCAATGATTTAATCGATTGAATGTTGCAAAGAGGCTTTGTGGATTAAGTAGCTCTATGATGAAAATGGTCTTAAACTGAAATTAAATCACAATTGTTTAAGCAGTCGATTACTGAGATCCCCGAGTGTTCGAGTGCTGGTAGTCGAAAATGAGTATCCATAGTCGTAGTCGAACACTCTACAATTTTGAGATTCCTGAGTGTTAGAGTGCATTCCCGACTGTTCGAGTGCTGGTAGTCGAAAATGAGTATTCATAGTCGTAGTCGAACACTCTATAGATCGTGGTCATATTCGACTGCTCTTCTGAACGTGGTCGTATCGACTAATCGAGTGGTCTTGGTCGCACTCATGGTTGTATTGACTAATTGAGTGGTCGCGGTCGCATTCATGGTCATATCAACTGATCCAGTGCCCATCGCCACACTCGTAGTTGGATCCGAGCACCCGTGGTCGTAGTCGGATCCAAGCACTGGTGGTCATAGTCGACTGAACGTGGTCGTAGTAGACAACACGTGGTCGTAGTCGACAGAATCATGATTGTAATCGACTGAATCTTCTTTTGACATATTCCATTGATGAAGAGTTTTAAGACCATAGCAGCGCGACGATCAAGATCAAATCTTGTGTTACCCTACATCTGAGAGCACTAAATAACATTTAAATAAAACTTGAGCTTTATGCTGATTTTATTGCATTGTTGCTTCATGCAAATGCTAGACATGTTCTTTTCGGTAGTATTATTAATACTTGGTTATGACATGGTAGAATTACATATTTATATACAATTTATGTCATTTGTATATTGCTAGAAGTATTATTTAATTATGCTTTATTATGGTGGAATTATATCTAAATATATACTTATACCACATAAATTACATCAATCCAGAAAACTTGCTTTTCAAGAAATGGCTTCCTCATCTGATGTTGTTAAGCCAGAAGTGTTTGATTGTACCAACTTTAAATATTAGCAGGCTAAGGCAAAACTTTTGCTGACTGATTTCAAATTATTTTGGGTGATTTCAAAACCTCTGGTGTTTCCATTGGAAACCACTAAAATGACGTGGTGGGAGGATGCGAACAATTCAGTCTTAGCCCATTTGTTAGCCATCTTATCCAACCAGTTGTTGACATCTACATTAACTTCACAAATGCCAAACAACTCTAGGACAAACTTGAGGAGAAGTAGTCTGAAGGGGATAATGGAAATGAGTCATTTGTAATTGCTAATTACTTGAATTATAGAATCGTTGAGGGACGGTCGGTGATAGAGCAGCTCCATGAGCTACAACTCCATGTACATGAATTTAGTCAGTACGACTGTATCCTACCAGAGAAGTTCCAAGTAAATATCATTCTGGCTAAGTTACCGCCCTCATGGCGTGACTTTGTTACCACTTGCCGACATATGAAGGAGCGCTTGACTCTCAATGAGCTGTCAGCAGCTATAAATGTCGAAGAGCAGCTAGAGTAGGAGACAGTGTAGGAAAGGTTCAAGTCCAAACTCATCAAGTGCAGGTTAAGAGTACTAGAAGCTCTGAAAAATTAAAATTCAAGAATTACCCCAAGTCAAGCTCCTACCAAAGAAAATAAAGAAGAAAAAGGAAGACATTGCCATGAAAACCTTTTCATAGCGTTGAAGAGCGGAGCACTTATCCACTTGAACTAATCCATTCTGATCTTTGTGAAATGAATGGAATATTAACTAAAGGTGAAAAATATTATTTTCTAACTCTCATAGATGATGCAACTAAGTATTGCAACATTTATTTACTTAAGTCAAAATATGAAAACACTAGGATACTTTAAAGTCTATAAAGCCAAAGTTGAAAATCAGTTAGAAAAGAAAATCAAACGGTTAAGATTAGACCGAGGTGACGAATACGTCTCAAATAAATTTTCTCAATTCTGTGAAGAAAGTGAAATATTTCATGAGATTACTTCACCTTACTCACCCCAATCAAATGGAATAGCCGAAAGAAAGATCCAAACTCTTTGTGACTTGGTTAACGCTATGCTCCAAAGTTCAGATATGTCGGACTATTGGTGGGGTGAAGCAGTTCTCACAGCCAATTATATTCTGAATAGAGTTTCACCTCGCAATCAGGAGGAGATACCCTATAAAGAATGGAAGGGGAGAAAACCTAACTTGTCATTTCTTCAGACATGGGGATGCCTTACAAAGGTACATGTGCCTTTGCCGAAGAAAAGAAAGCTTGGTCCGAAGATCGTTGTTTGTGTCTTTCTTGGGTATGCTATAAATAGCACGGCTTATATATTTTTTGTAGTCAAATCTAAGGTGAGTGACATCATTACAAATGTAGTGATAGAGTCTCGAGATGTGACTTTCTTTGAACATGTGTTTCTTATGAGATCAGATGAAATCATTGACCATACTGGATCAAATGAACTCTCTATTCTTCCTAGTATGGATAATACCGTTCCAGAGCTGGAGTTGAGGAGGAGTAAGAGGTAGGGGATTGAAAAGTCTCTAGGTGATGACTATGTCACCTATATCATGAATGATGAACCAAGAATCCTATTAGAGGCATACACATCTCCAGATGTAGATTACTGGAAGGAGGCAGTCCGTAGCGAGATGGATTCCATCATAACTAATGTAACATGGGAGATCACAGATCTTCCACCGAGATGTAAGCCAGTGGGATGCAAATGGATCTTCAAGAGGAAGCATGGACCTGATGGTACTATTAAAAAGTACAAGGCCAGCTTAGTGGCTAAAGGTTTCACGCAAAAGGAAGGAGAAGACTATTTTGATACATGCTCTCATGTGGCTTGTTTACCCACAATTCGGGTGCTTCTAGCACTAGCTGCCGCATATAAACTCTAAGTAAATCAAATGGATGTAAAGAATACTTTCCTAAATGGAGAGTTGGACGAGGAGGTTTATATGCAACAGCATGATAGTTTTGTGGTTAAAGGGCAAAAAAAGAAAGTATGTTGATTGATTAAAGCCTTGTATGGCCTAAAGCAAGCTCCCAAGCAATAGCACAAGAAATTCAATTGTACAATGACCTTGGTCGGTTTCTGTGTAAACGAAGCTGATAAATGTGTCTACTATCGGTTCAGTGGGGGTAAAGGTATTGCTATTTGGGACCAACATAGATGTAATCAATACAACAAAATCCTTTATCTCTCAGAACTTTGATATGAAAAATCTGGGTGAAGCAGATGTTATTTTAAATATCAAGCTTATAAAGGGTGAGAATGAGATTACTCTGTCACAATCCCATTATGTGGATAGTATTCTAGCCAAATTTGGATTCATGGACTGTAAGCCAGCTACCACACCCTATGATCTAAATGCTAAGCTTCATAAAAATACTAGACATGGAAAGGACCAGCTTAAGTATTCTCAAATTATTAGATCCTTGATGTATCTAACCAGCGCAAGGAGGCTAGACATCTCATATGCTCTAAGCAGATTGAGTCATTAAATATCTAATCTAGGAGATGATCATTGGATAGTACTAGAGAGGGTACTCAGATATCTAAAGGGGACCTCAAATTTAGGAATACATTATTCTGGTCAACCTGTAGTCTTGGAAGGATTCAGTGATTCTAACTGGATTAGTGACTTAGATGATATAAAGGCTACGAGTGGCTATGTGTTCACTCTAGTAGGTAGGGCTGTTTCGTGGAAGTCTTCTAAACAGACTATCCTTACACAGTCCACCATGGACGCTGAGTTAGTAGCGCTTGAGTCAGCAGCTATAAACACAGAATGGATTCAAGAACTTCTTTTCTGACCTACCTGTTTTGGAAAAGCCAATTCCAGCTATATTGACCTACTGCGATAACCAAACCGTTCTGGTTAAAGCAAAGAGTAAGAAGGACAATATGATGTCCTCAAAGCATATAAAGAGATGACTTAAGTCGATGAAGTATGCTAGAGAGACGGGTGTTATTTCTGTAGAATTTATCCAGTTTGAAAGGAACTTAGCAGATCCTTTGTAATGCCCTGAACGTCGTTTCAGTGTCTGTTTTTAAAATAATCACAGAGTTGCCCAGATTTTTGGTAAAACATGGGAAGGGAAAAATAAAATTGTGGAATAGCATAAAATAAACAAATAAATGAAATAAATAAATAATAAAAAAAATATTTTAGTGGGCTGGCCGCACCCCCACCTAAAACCCTAAGCCACCCCCTCTATTTAATCCCCCAAGCCGCAGCCCCCCACCCTTTCCCTCCCTCCAGCCGCCACCCCCTCCCCTCCCATTGCGCCACCACATCTTCCCCCATTGCTGCTGTCCATTAGTGCAAGGAGAAGAAGAAGAGGAAGAGAAGGAAGAGGAGAAGAGAAGAAGGGAGATCACGAATCCTTCTGGTTTTGCTGTAATTAGGGTTGTTAGCACGAGAATTGATAGGGATTAGCAATTTGATTCTCTGATTAGGGAATTTCTATTGTCTGCGTGTAGTTCAATCCGTGCAGCGTGGCTATTTGCGTAGATTAGACCTACGAAACGATTTTTCCTATGGGTCTAACCAAAAGAAAAATTATAGAGGACATCGAGATCTATCTCTTGTATATTTTTCAGATTTTTTGGCTGTGGGGTTTAGGCGCAGCAGGGTCGAGAAGACTGCTGTCTAGTAGAGGTGGAATTCGAGACTGCTGTTCAAATGTGGTTTAGGAGTAGTGGATGATTTTTATATTTTTGGTCTCAAATGTGAAAAGTGTAGAGAATTCAGTAATCTAACTACTATATAAAAATCATAATTTTTAGAGATTTATACTGTGGTTGGGGTGCGTTAGAAGCTGGCTGCCCAGATCAGGAGTGGTTTAGTTGCATCCCAGGGTAATGTGGATCCTGGGGTGTTACATCCTTTCACTAAAGGATTGGCACGAAAGGCCATCCTTGCAGCATCTAAGGGAATAGGGCTTATATCCGTGTAAATGCTCACATTGGTGGTAACCTATCCTAGGAGATTGGAAATCCCTTGAATTAGGCTCTAGGACAACAAACTGTGTAGAATTAAAGAGTACATCTAATAGGTCCCATTTGCTGCAGTGCTCTTTCTATATGAAAGGTTGACCATCAGTTATTAATGAATTTGATGTCTATATGATTTCGGGAATCATCCTACAAGATTCCCTAGAGAATTCACCTACATGAAGTATGATCGTGAGGTCGCCATTAAAAGAAGACAAGGGTATGCTTCCTTATATACTCATGATCTAGATACGTGTACATGATCGTAACGTTGTCCAGACCCAAATATACAAATCCGGACTCTCTGTGTATACCGTACTAGTCCAGAATCACGCTAGTGCACACAGTTTAATATAGATAAAATATCGACCATATGCACGATAAAATAAAGGAAAAACTCCCATATTAATAATTATCAGAGTATGACCTTATGGCCAAACTTACAACTCACTAGCCTGAGGGGCTTAAAATCTAGCAGCGAAAAACAGAAATAAGCACGGAAGCCATTCAACATGCCCACAGACTATCGACTGGGAAGCGAAAGCCTAATCTATGAAGTCAATGAAGTATACTCCCTCTGGTACCTCCTGCTGGTATAACTCCTCCTCAACTAAGCAATAGTAGGCATAAAACCATGAGTATATTGGTACTCAGCAAGTCATTTGTAACAAATAAATGCAATATAATATGCAAGGCTTACCAATGGATGGCTGAAAGGTTAATTTGCATAAAGCAATAATTTAAAGAAAATACTGTAAATAGATTCAAAGCAACGTTAAGGGAAAACAATAATAAATAAATGATCAACAGAATTGAATAAGCTACTTACGAACCTCCCATTCATAAGCTAAACCAACAGTGAACTAACTATTCACTTTCCAACGATAACCAACTAAGTTTTTATGAAACTTCTACTCCTCGTGTGAAATCACCGAGTATTGTTCATAACCGAGGACATGGCTATTTGAATAGTTTTACACTCTACAGAGGTTACACAATTGTACCCACACGATATGATTAGCCTCACGCTAAGGAAGTCACAACAAAGCCTTTACAAAGTTCAACCTTAACTCAATCCCTCCCGCTAGGATTTCGCATCACACCCCCTTTGCACCTCATGAAAATTAGTAACCATATTCATCACAATGGCAAGATTGAAATTGAAATATCTCAAATTAATCAGTCAGGTCTATCCCATACTAGATATGTGATTTGCACGGTAAAGCTCAGATCAATGACGCATAAAGTTAAGTCCTTAACATTACTCAGCTGAGACTTCTACATCCCTCGAAGTAATTCTACACTTTCCCCTTTACTGCACGATCACTCGCCCAAGTGAAAAACAATTTTGTATAACCAACACCAATAACACACCAATGTTATGGCATACAAATTTTATCATTGTGGCTCCAACTATAATTCTCTATGGCTTCAACCACGATTCAATATCTCATTAAGTCAATTTAATTAGTCACATGTGATGATGAACCCACCGTAATATAAGTATGGCTAAGCATATTAATTGTACCACCCATGTGACATCCAGTATGGTGTCACTAAATAATTTCCAACCTATGGTGACAATGGATCATGGTGTTCAAATTATCAAGGAGGGATTAATCAATTAAGGATGATAACTACCAAGGTTTGTAATAAAATAGTGATGCATAATAATTTATACCAAAATAAATAAATAATAGATTAAAAACTAGGTTCAACATTATCAAAGGGCATGACTTGCCTTGGCCTTGCTCAGCGAGAAACTCTGGATCATCTGGTGGTGCTTCTCCTTTGAAGACATGATCTAACGAGAGAGAAAACGATTGAGTACAAAAATAAAATCAAATAAACTCCAAAAATCTCTAAAGTAGAACCAACAGATAGAGCTTGATTTTAGATGAATTTAGAAAAAAGAACGGGGTCAATCAGAGTTAGGACGGAGAAGAACAAGCTTTTGCAAAATTAATTGGTTGGAAAATACTACAAAATCAAAAAAGTTACTATGCTGTGGACTCGGTGCACGGAAAAGCGGGTTCACAGTAGACTCGGTGTATGGAACAGTGCACGTCGATGGATGCTGACACGGTGGCTAGGGCTGACATGGTAGTTGGCTGGGCTGACACGTGGCTAACACGTGGCACTAGAGCTGACGTGGCATGCTCGGACGGTCGGGTGCTGACATGGTGCTAACGAGGCACAAACACGTGGCACCATATGGCGGCTAGGGCTGAGATGTCGGCTGAGTGGGCTGTTGACTCGGATGGATCTAGCTCACAGGTCTGTGGCACAGTGTGGCTATCAGGTGGGACCGGCTTGTTAGTCTCTCAACTCATGGTAGACTGGGCTTACCGAGAAGCTGAACCGTCGGCGGAGCATGGGTGCGGGGTGACGTCGGCACAATCTGACGGTGGAGCGAGTGCCACGTGGCTAAATCCTGGCCGTTGGCTTGGATTAATGGCACGGATATGATTGGACGGTCGAGACGATGACGCATGGTGTGGCGCGGGTCTTAGGGTGACCCTTCGGCGAATGAATGATCACGGCATGTGTGATAGTCGAGGCGGCGGCGCATGGTAACCGAGGAACGACACAGGCGACGACCACACGACGGATGAGGCGATGGGATTCGGCTGGCTAGATGACGAGGTCGAGCGACGGTGACTCACCGACGGCATGGTCGGCAGCGACAACGAGTGGATGGTCGGTGGCAAGATGAACGCGTTAGTGACCCGAGCTCCGGCGAGGACGACGACGCACAGACGAGGGCGAGCGGTGGTCTTGGGATTCAAGAAAAGAGACAACGGCTTGGCCTTTTATGCTCAAAAGCTGAGAGAGTCTGAAGCAGGGACGGTGACAATAGCGACTCGGGTGTGGACACTGAGTCCAAGGTGGTTGCGGCACGGTGGAGTTTGGGCGGAGCACAGCAGCAAAGAATCCATGAGCGAGACAATGAACAATGCACACATCGTTGGATGAATGACACGTGGCTCGGGGTTGGATCGGACGGCAGGAGGAGAAAGTATAGATGAACAGTGCTCGATTGCTCAGATGCGTGACATGTGTCACAGCACGAGATCCGATGCTCAGGGGCAGCCGCAGCTTGGATTACCGACGCATGGTCTAGGCCAGATCAGATGGCTGGGGCTCGATGGGCTAATGTGAACAGTAATGGGCTCGACCCCTTACTGTGCTGAGGATTTTGGGCAATTTTTCTATTTCAAAATTTCAAATAAAATAATAAGAGTTCTAGAAAATAGCAAATAAACTCAAAAATTTTCAGAAAATTCCTTGAGACACAAGGAATCCAAATAAAATATTTTCATCTTATGTTAATATTTATTTTAATAAGATTAAATCCTTTTAATTCATGAAAATTCATTTTAAGATTTAATTATTTTTTTAAAAAAATCCAATTAGTAAATTTTATTTTAAAAACTTTAAAAAGGCTCTGAAAAATAGATGTTACAAACCTCTCCCCCTTAAACGGGGTCTCAACACCATGATCCAGGCTTACTAAGAGAATAGGTTTGGAAACTCTACTATGAGGTTCTCCTCGCGTTCCTTGGTAGCTTCCTCTTCTCAATGGTTGCTCCACTAGACTTTACAAAAACGGACAACCATGCTCCTGGTCACACACTCTGTCACTTCCAAAATGTTGATATGGTGCTCTTTGTATGACAGATTCTCCTGAAGATCCATGGCCTCAACTAGCACCACTTCCTCTGGTACTCACAGACATTTCTTCAACTGGAACATATGGAAGACATCATGTATCCCACTGAAGGATGCCAATAGCTCCAACTGATACGCAACTTCGCTCCTACGCTTTAGGATCTTAAACGGCCCAACATACCTTGGTGCAAACTTTTCTTTTAATTGAAACCTCCTGACACCTTTGAACGGTGTGATCCTGAGATACACGTAATCATATCTGGCTCAAAGCTCAACTCTCATCAACGAGTATCTGCATAACTCTTCTACCTAGCCTGGGCAGTGCTCAGTCTTCCATGAATTAATCAGACTTTTTCCTCAACTTGTTTTAGACAATCTAGTCCAAACACTTGGCCTTCTCCTGTCTCTTTCCAATTGAGAGGGGTCCTACACTTCCTGCCACATAGGGCTTTAAATGGCAACATTTGCAAACTAGTCTAATAACTATTGTTGTAAGATAACTCTGCGAAAGGTAAACAACTGTTTCACTTGGCTCTATGATCTAGCACACAAGCTCACAACATGTCCTCGAGAATTTGATTCACATGCTTAGTCTGTCCATCAATTTGGGGGTGATATGTTGTACTAAAATTCAGATGAATCCCCATAACTTCATGGAAACTCCTCCAAAATCATGAGGTAAACTGTGATCCATGATCTGACACTATTTTCTTTGGTACTCCATGGAGACTGATAATCCTCGACATGTACAATTATGCCAATTTATCGCCTGTGTAGGTTGTTTTGACTGGAATAAAATGAGCAACCTTTGTCAAACGATCCATAATAACCCAAATTGAATCATACCTATCTTTGGTCCTTGGCAATCCTATAATAAAATCCATACCAATCTTTTCCCACTTTCATTTGAGAATTTTCAACAGTTGTAGCAAACCTGCTGGCATCTGATGCTTAGCTTTCACCCTATAACATACATCATAATGTGCCACATATTCTATGATCTCATGCTTCATGCTTGGCTATCAGTATTTGTCCTTAATATCTTGGTACATCATGGTGTTGCCTGGGTGAATTGAATACAAAGACTTGGTGTATGGAATAGTGTACAGCGGTGGATGCTGACACGGCGGCTAGGGCTGATGTGGTAGCTGGCTGGGCTGACACGTGGCACTAGGGTTGATGTGGCTATTGACGTGGTAGCTGGGATGACCAGGTGCTGACGTGGCGCTAACGTGGCACCACGTGGCGGCTAGGGTTGAGTGGGTTACTAACTTGGATGGATCTGGCTCACGGGTCTACGGCACAGTGTGACTATCAGGTGGGTCCGGCTTGTAGTCTCTTGGCTCACGGTAGACCGGGCTTGACGTCAGCTTGATCCGACGGTGGAGCGAGCGCCTCACGGTTGAATCCTGGCCGTTCGCTTGGATTAACATCACGAATATGATCGAACGGCCAAGATGATGACGCATGGTGTGGCGCAGGGTTCGAGGAGACCCTTCAGCGAATGAACAGGCATGGCACATGTGATAGTTGAGGCGGTGGAGCACGGGAGCCAACGAGCGACACGGGCGGTGACCGCACAGCAGTTGAGGCAATGGGGTTCGACTGGCTAGACGACGAGGTCAGACGATGGTGACTCACCGACGGCATGGCCGACAGTGACGATGAGTGAACGGCCAATGGTGAGATGAACGCGTCGACGACCCAAGCTCCGACGAGGATGGCGACACACAGACGAAGGCAAGCGGCGGTCTTTGAAGCTCGAAAGCCGAGAGAGTTCAGAGCAGGGACGATGACAACGGCGGCTCGATTGCGGACATAGTTGGATGAACAACATGTGGCTCAGGGTTGGATCGGACGGCGGACGGAGAAAGCACAGATGAATAGTCCTCGCTCTAGAAAATAGCAAATAAACCCAAAAGAAAATTCTCAGAGAATTCTAGAAAATTCCTTGAGACACAAGGAATCCAAATAAATTATTTTTAGCTTATGTTAACATTTATTTTCAGCTTATGTTAACATTTATTTTCAGCTAGGTGGACGTGACTTCTGTATGAGAAGCTCTCGGTTTTGTGTTGTGGCCGCGTGTGGACGAGATAAGGGCTGCATGTATTGATCAGGTAATCGCATGACGGCTTGTTGAAAAATTGGTTTGGCCTTTTGCTTCTTTGATGCATGCATGCACTGATCTTTTTGGGTGATCATGGGAGCTTTTAGTTCTGGTGGCTAGATATGTAGACTGCAGCTAGATACATATGCATGGTTGCTGCATGCATGTGTGTTTAGATGCGGTTAGTTTGGAGGCTTGCATGCACTGGCTTTGAGGTGTTCACGTGAGATAATTAGAGAAAGTGCTAATTAGTTTTGGTGAGAAGTATTTGCGCTTGAAGGCTGCATGCATCTTCTCTGTTAGGGGCTAGACAGAACCATCAAAAGGTGCTTGGTGAAGGCTAGCTAAAATTTTTTTATTAGAGAGGTAATTAGCGGAGGGCTAATT
The DNA here is from genome assembly GCA_036346265.1 of Melocanna baccifera. Lineage (NCBI taxonomy): Eukaryota > Viridiplantae > Streptophyta > Magnoliopsida > Poales > Poaceae > Melocanna > Melocanna baccifera. The sequence continues at coordinate 945,722 of CM070696.1, forward strand.
AGGTCTCACATCACGGTTGCATGCATGTAGTAGTTTCGCCCGAGAGAATTCTTGTGGGTGGTGGCCATAACTAGCGATGTTATTTTTTTTTGTGATGGCATGCTAATGTGATTAGGGCGTTTGACTTTTCATGTGCCATTGGGAGGCAAATATAGATTGTTTTGTATGCATTGTTTGCAGGATAAAAATTAAATTTTAAGAAAAGCTTCCACTAGGTGCTGCAATCATTCACCCTCCTCTGATTGCCATCGACGATCCTACAAAATTAATTTAAGAAAAATCCAATTAGTAAATTTTATTTTAAAAACCTCAAAAAGGCTCTCAAAAATAGGATGTTACAAACGTGCCAACCTTAGAGGGAAAAGGGCTTGCTACCTAGTATAGAATGTAACTAGGACGAAAACTCTCACACCAAGGTATTGGATCAAGGCAATGTCCTTTGTCTATGCAAAGTCGTAGTTCTTACTGCTAGGCTTTGGGTTTAAATCCGAAAGGTACATATCGTTGAACAACTGTATATTAAACAAGACTTTCAACATCTCTTATCAATTTGAGAAATTGGTAGGGACTATTGCAAATCCAAGGGCTTTTCAGTAATTTCCCAGATTAAAGGAATGTGGGGCCCACCTATTGGTGAACCGAGAGAAGGGATGGGGAGGAGGAGACTTGGTCTCCTATCCGAGCTACGCTTCTCTTGGTTGATCCGAAATGAGGGGAGGAGATGGGCGCTGGCGACACGTTTAGCTCCGACCGTTGGCGGCGATCGCTCAGGTCTTCGATTTCACCTCTTCCTCTCGGCTATATAAGGAGGTCTCCTCCTTTTAGGGAAAACAGACAGAGAAAATCGTGAGCCCATTCCCTTCGCTCCTCTCTTTTGATTTAGCTTTGGGTTTTGCCCTTAGATTCTGTCTTTGAGGTTGGTTCTTCACTAGTGACCGCCAGTCTCGGTGGTGAGCTGTGACCTCTGGTGCTCGGCGAGGCGCACTGGGCTGGTGTTTCTCGTGTGCTTGTGTGGCGTTCCGTTCACCTCGACTTAGCCAGCTTGGAAAGTTTCGATTGACCAATGTGAGCTTTGTATCTTCGACTATCTCGCTCCTCTCTCGCGATGGTATAGAGGGGCACTAGGTTTTCTGGGATAGCACCTTGAGATGTGCCTGGCTCTGAGTTCTTCTCGATGATTTCGAGTATCACCGACTTTGTGAGTATTTTTATTGTCGACTCTTTGCAGTTCGTGATTTGTTTCACATATAAGTGATTTAATTGATCGAATGTTGCAAAGAGGCTTTGTGGATTAAGTAGCTCTGTGATGAAAATGGTCTTAAACTGAAATTGAATCATAATTGTTTAAGAAGTCGATTACTGGGATCCCCGAGTGTTAGAGTGGATTCTCGACTGTTGAAGTACTGGTAGTCGAAAACAGGTATTCATAGTCATAGTCGACCACTCTACAGATCATGGTCGTATTCGACCGCTCTTCTGAACGTGGTCATATGGAGTGATCGAGTGGTCGTGGTCGCACTCATGGTTGTATCGACTAATCGAGTAGTCGTGGTCGCATTCGTGGTTGTATCGACTGATCAAGTGCCTATGGTCATACTTGTAGTTGGATCCAAGCACTCATAGTCATAGTCGGATCCGAGCACTGGTGGTCATAGTCGACTGAACGTGGTCGTAGTCGACAGAATCGTGGCCGTAGCCGACTGGATCTTCTTTGGACATATTCAATTGATGAAGAGTTTAAGACCATAGTAGCAGGACGACTAAGATCAAATATTGTGTAACCCTATATCTGAGAGCACTAAATAACATTTAAATAAAACTTGAGCTTTATGCTGATTTTATTACTTTGTTGCTTCATGCAAATGCTAGACATGTTCTTTTCAGTAGTATTGTTAATACTTGGTTATGACATGGTAGAATTACATATTTATATGTAACTTATGTCATTCGTATATTGTTAGAAGTATTCTTTAATTATGCTTTATTTTGGTGGAATTATATCTAAATATATGCTTATACCGCATAAATTACATCAGAAACTACGAGCTCCCTTGTAATTTTTTGTGTGGTTCGCACTTGAGTGTCTTTAGAAATAGTATATAAATATACCTAAAGTGAAAAATAACTTTATGAAGTTCATGTGGGTGGTATATCAGAGGTGAAATTGACTACACCCAATACGTACTCCTAGAACCTTGGAACTATTTTCCTATATATATATATATATATATATATATACACACACACCTTTTTCTACTTCCAGAGTAGTTACTCTCTATGTTGTATCTCACAACGTAGCGAGTATCACACGCAACGGGGTATGTACGTATAGTATATGAGTATATAAGACCATCTAAATGATATGTATATCTTTTGGGGTGGTATATATATTTTTTAGACATACTCTTTTTTATGTGCAAATATGCAGGTATTTGTAAAATATGTTAAAAACCATGAACTCCGTTGCAATTTTTTATGTGTACCAGAGTATCTTATAATTAGTATATAAGTGTACCCAAAGTGATAAAGGAGTATTTCAAATTCATTTAGGTAGTATATCAAAGGTGAGAGTAATTACACCCGGAGTTAAAGGTATTTTTTTTCTATACACACACATATATGACAAGTGTTTCATGCACCAAGGTGTTTAGGCACCTAAATCAATACCTGCTGACTTGTTTTGAGATTCAGGACATTTGACATGGTGCATTTACATACCCATAAAAAGGTGTATTCGAGATATCAAACTCTAAAAAAAAATTAAATTCATCTTCAATTTAACTAGTTTGAGTTAGTTTTGTGGTATATAATCACTTTAGTAGTATTGAATTGAAAAGTTGTTCAAACTAGTTCGAACTAGGTCCAAAACTCATATACCATAATATATCTAAGAGTATAAAATATTTCATACTCAAATTCTAAAATTCAGATTCATCATAATGTATAACGGACGGTTCGAGTAAGCACCCAGGTTGTTATGTAATTTGCCTACATATATAGCAGGTCCTACATTTTTAAGGAAGCAAACGACTCTGCTATCGTATCACTGCACTGTGCCTGATTGGACTTGCAGCAAAGCTTTGCGACGTTTAGTTTTCGGTACAAAGTTTGATGAAATAGTTCTGTTTGAAATGATGTTGTTCACTTAATTTTATTAAACGACATAGTATAGCATCTAGACGAAATATTTCACATTAATCAACTAAATGAAATTATCTCATTTGAGATGGAACCATTCCCGCGAACCAAATGGCCGCTTAGTTTGTTCTTGTTGTGTGGTGCTGCAGTTCATATATGAGGGCGTTCGGAATAGCGATGGTTTTTAGTTTTTGTTAAAGTTTTACTGTAGCTTGCTGATTTTTTACTGTAGCTGAGTTAGCTTATTAGGTATAATTAAATTTAAAAAATATAAAAATAAAAATGACACGCTAATCTAGAGTAGACGATGCAAAGGAATACGAAAAAAAAACAAAACACAAAAAACCAAAAACAAAAAAAAAAGCGCTACAGTGCGCTACAGTGAATCGGTCGCTATCGCCCATCGCTAGCGATGGGCAGCAACAATGAGCGCGGCCTTATATAACTCGCGTGACCTACTCTTCTTACGTACGTACGATGCCGCTCCATCGTCAGAGAGAGAGAGACAGACAAGAGAGAGATTTGTTTAGGCCCCGTTTATTTTGGCTTAAAATCAGTTTCTATTTCTACTTTCTACTTTTTTTTAACTATTCAGTAATTTCGTCTTTTTCTGATTTTTTTAGATTTTTTTGGGCTTTTTTGCCTTTTTTTTCTTGTATTTCTTTGTATTGTTCGTGATGGGCTAACATGTTTTTTCTACTTTTAATTTTTTTTAAATTTATTATGCAAAATAAGCCAACTCAGCTATAGTAAAAAAATAAACCAGCTACAGTAAAAAAAACCATAAGGTAACGCTATTCCGAACACCCTCGCTGTCGCTTGTTCTTTCAGATAATGCATGGCTGGAATTCCCGCCCACAGTAATCCCATGGCAAATCTTAGCATGAGCAAGCCAACTAGCTCATTGATTCGTCATTTCATTGTATACGGGGGTTATAAACGAAGCTAACATGGATGCTTTTGACTCCTCACATGTAGGGGAAATAGATGTGCTCCTGTAGATCACTAGAAACCGGAAATCCAGCGCAAATAATAGTTGCAGCATGCATGTCTGCCAAGTCGGCTGGAGGTATGTGGAGAAGAAGCTTGATTAGTTGCTTTCAAAATTGCACAATAAGCAAATCCGGTCAAGTTGTCATCAACCTAAGTGGATATGCTACGTACAATAAATGAAAATAAAGGGAGGGTTTAAAGAACTAAGTTAAATTAAGACAAACGTAATCTTATGTAATCTAAATTCATACATAAGTAGAAGATAAGCAAAGAAAAAAAAGCAAAATACAATGAGGTATCTTGCTAATGGAATGCCCATCTTCAAAACATATAAATATGCTTCTAGTCAAAATCTCTTTGGTTGAGTTATGCTCTCATCGTATTGGGGAGTACTCTAGCAAACTTTAGTAAAAATACGGAATACGATGCAATTCAATAGGTAACATATCTAATGATGTCAAATACGCTCGAATTGTCAATTGATAAGTAATACAACCACACAAACATAGAATACTAGAGCTCATTTTCTTATGAAGTTCCAACGACATCGAAATCAAAATTGACTAAGAGTTTTACTCTAAGACAAATTTGAGACATCAGGGTTAAGCTTGAGATTGAGGGGGTAGACCTAGGCTCCTCCACTCTTGGGCACTTGGCGTGCAGCGCCTCCTAGCTCCCAGCGTTGGCCATCCCATGCACCTGCGCCGCCGCGTCTCCTTTCTCTTGTGACGTCCTTAAATTTTTATAATTTTTTTTGCAAAATCCTCCTAGTGCTTTCAAGCTGCTCATCATGTTTTCTTGCAAAATCCTCCCTGTTGCTGAAGATCCTCTTTCCAGTTAAAAACTCCAATTCCTAAAAATTCCTCCAAGAATTCCCAAGCGTACCCCTCCTTTTTGGGCCATTTCCAGCTCATCTCTTTTTCTCCCTTTTCATTCCATGGGTCAAAACCCACTCTGTCACTTCTCTTCATTTTTGGGCCGCAACCCACCCAGCCGGCCCCGTTGCTGCCCCTCTCCAGCCCAACCTCACCGCCTCCGTCCTCAACGCTTCGCCCGTACGTTGTCGACTCGACCTCACCGAGCCACACGCCACCACCAAGCCCTCTCACCGCTCAAGATGTCGCCGCCGTCACCCTACATGCTTGCCACCTCGCCTCACAACTAAAGCCAGTGCCAGCTCACGCCCGTGCATGTCCAGCAGAAAGGAGCCCAAGCCGATCGAGCGACCTCGACACCGCCGCGCCTCGATTACCTTCGAGGTCCTCAAAGCCAGCAGCACCGGTAACCTCGCCCTCCTTTTCCTCGACGACCATGCCTTCACCACCTATGAGCTCATCGTCATTGAGCTCGACAAGACCATCATTGCCGCCGCGATCCCCTCAGTGCCCCATCCAAATTCTCTCTTTCTCTTGCTCCTACCTCCAAATTGATGCCTCTATCTCCTTCCAACGCCTTTGTGATCCCTAGGGATATCTCCTCCTTCGACGTCGCAGTAGTCGGGAGCTCGCTAAAGCAAATGCCATGCAAGGACTACTTTGTTGCTATCGTGCCATCTTTGTCGATCTGCCGCTTCAAAACTCTCCTTGCCAAATGACTCGCATCATGGGGTACACCTCATCCAGCTGATGCCATCCCCAGCATTATCGGTTGTCCCCATGTCCTTAAAAATCAGTTCGTCCTGTCCTAGAACACCGCTTATAATTGCCATTGTCATCACCTAGTCGCTGATGCTTGCTATCACACCGTGTCCCCTCTCCCACTATTTCTCTCTCTCTCTCCCTCTATTCGCTTGGAGAGCTGATACTATGCGCACGCAGTCAAGCTAGACCCTGCTGAACAGATCCAATCAAGCCCAACCATTAGGGTCTAGCCACATCGCTTCATGTTGAGCCTGAACTGAGATAGACTCAGTCTGACCGAGTCAAACCCTAGCCCAAACCGAGTTAGCCTCGTTTAGCCTGAGTTGTGCTCATTCTAAGCCATTTTAGCTTTGATTCTAGCCGGTTCATGACCATTTTAGTAACTTATAGATCAGTTCTTGAAGATTTAGCATCAGTTCTGGACAGTGGATCAACCCAAATTCACTACAGACCATTCAAATGCTATTGTTCACTCTCCATTTTCAAATTCAAGCTTCTCGAAGCCATTTGATCATCGGTTTTCCCTCTGGGGAGTGTTCTGGCTCCGCTTTCTATCGAGATCCAAATATACAAATCCAGATTCTCTGTGTATTCTGCACCAGTCCAGGATCACACTAGTGCACATAGTGAAAGCATAGATGAAATATCGATCACATGACAAATAACTAAGAAAAGACTCAATTATTATTAATTATCATAGTTACGGCCTTATGACTAAGTTTACACTTTAACAGCTGGAAATTCTAAACAGAACTAGGTGCAAAAACACAACGAAAAATGGAGTGGCCATTTGACATGCCTACAGGTAATCGACTGGGAAGTGAGACCCTAATCCGAGAAGTTGTCGAAGTATCATCTTTTAAGTACCTCCAGTTGATATGGTTCTTCTTCAATTGAGCAAATGTGAATATAGTCGTGAGTACATAGAGTACTTAGCAAGTGATTTGTAATAAGGATACAATATAATTATGCAAAGCTTACCAAATAATAGCTGAGTGGTTATTTTACAAAAAGCAATGATTTAAAGTATATACAACAAATATATTAAAAGTGAACTTGGATAATGATTAATATGTAAATAATCAGAGGAATTGAGTTAAACCACAAGTGAGCTAACCATTCACCCAATAAACCATCCGTGACCTGACCATTCACTTCCTAAACTTAACCCATATTGATTTTATGAAATATCTACTCCTCATGTGAAATCACTGAGCATTGTCCATAACTGGGGATATGGCTATTCGAATAGTTTTACACTCTACAGAGGTTGCATAACTTTACTCACATGATATGATCATCTTATAGTAACACTAGAGCAACACGCTTCCTTGGGTATGCTGACCAAGAAGATCATAACAAAGCTTTTACAATACTCAATCTCAACTTAGTTTCATCCACTAAGATTTTATGGTCGAGTAGGCTAACTACCTAGTCGAATAGATCTCTCTTACACCCCATGGAAATGTCTAACTGATACCCACTGTCATACCAATGGCGAAACTAAAATAGAAATATCACAAATTAATTAGCCAAATTCATCCCATATGAGACATGTGTTTGTACGGTAAGACTCAGATCAATAATATGCAAAGTTAAGTCTTTAGACATTATCTAGATGAGATATCCACATCCCAAAAGTGCTAACCACGCTCTTCCTTTACTGCATGATCAGTCGTCCAAGTGAAAACTATTTTATATAACCAACACCAATAACACTACCTATGTCACGATACTGAAATTTTATAACTATGGCTGACCACCATGATTCAATGCCTCATTATGTCAAAATTAATTAATTAATCCACATGTGATGATGAGCCCAATGTACTACAAGCATGGCTAGTATTAAACGTACAATCCATGTGATAACTAGTATTACAATACTAGATAAATGCCCATCCTATGGTGACAATGGAATCATGGCATTGAAGTTATCAATTGAGGAATTAATCAATTTGGACAATAACTTCCAGGTGCAAATGATTATAATAAAATAGCAATGCAGGATAATTTAAAATAAAATAATAAATAAATAGATCTAAAAACTAGATCCAACATCATCAAATGACATGACTCGATGTTCAGAGAGATCTTGCCCATAACGGAAGATACCCAACACACCATATGAATCTTGGAACATCAGAGGGCACTCACTATCTTAATAATGTGTCATAAAGTGGTGGTTGTTAGTACCAGTAATGTAAAAGCTTCATCATGAACTCTTAAATCGAGTACCAATGGTATCACATGACATGTATAATATGATGGGATGTTTATATCGTATGGGTAAAGTGCACAACTTCTGTAGAGCGTAAATATATTCGAATAGCCATATCTTCGGTTATAGACAAAGTTTGGTGAAATTCCACAATAAGTAGCTTTATGTTTTACAAAATGGTTATGGAAAGGCATGGATAGGAATGCAAAGTTGGTTTGGCAAAGATTATGCTGCTGTTGTGAGATTCTAAGATAGCATGCCTCTTGTTCTAAATTATGCAAGTTATGCTTTACCATTATTTATTTGTTAAATTACAATGCTCTTATAGCTTCTGTTTGCAATTTATTACTCATTATTTCAATTGAGAGCATTGTTTTGCAAAATGAACTAGAATAGACAATTATCTTTGACACAACCTGCATGCTATTTATCTTTTCCTAAAAGTCTTGTAGTGTATGATTTTTCATGCTCAACCGATGCTTGTTGAACATATTCAGAGGATGCAGAAGATGACACATCTTGTGGTTACTATTATGTCATAGGTTTTTGAGATGAAAACAAAAATTTCTAGGGTTCTACCCTAGTTAGTTGCCTGTGGTTTTTGGCATCTTATTTAGCATTCGCTTCCGCTGAACGTTGTTATTGTATGTTTTATTTGGCCGGCTAGCCCTAGTATTCTAAACTTTACCATTTAGGCATATTCGCTACCTAATGCACTACTTATTCTATATTTACTATGTATGGATATGATATAAGTGTTGTTGAATGTATGAGCTAGTCACTGATCATGAGACTAGCACAGTAAACATATAGGATTCGGAATGCAAGTTCCGGGTCCCGACAACATTGATATCAAAGCCATATGGACTGTAGGTTAAACCCTTAGATAGAACTGGCCATTAGTTTAAGGATTTTTTGACTCTAAAACCTTATTTGCAAACTTACAAAATAATCATGAAAAATATAGGTTATACTTGCTATTTTACTCATCTCCTTACTTAGTTCTTCTTGTACCCATTTTTATTTGGTTACAAAATGGTTACTGACACTTTCCTCTTTCAAACTGTAGATGTCTCAGTGGACACTGCCACCACACCACCACCCATCAAATTAGTGGACTGACCAGAACCCTAGTCACCATGCTATAATATGCCAGCTTTACCAAGGACCTAGATTGCTCCGTGTACCACACCATCACCAGCCAGGTTTTGGACGAGTACCGTGCAGTGGTGCTTATCCAATTTCATGCACATGATGAAGGACCCCTGCTTTGCTTTGAGGGATTTAGATCCCACATCTGCACAACCATGTGTGACACTGCATATATGGCCATAGTTTGTCTCTGCCACATGTTTCCAGAACTATCCATGGTGTACCACTACCACCTTTCTTGCCCAGCTAGCGGAGATTGCAATCTCTATGACAACAATCTCCATGAGACAGACACCACCCTCATATATCTTGCGGACTTTGTGGCCTCCTTTCACCGATATCACCTTCAGATGGTTCGTGAGTTGACAGAAGCTCGCCACCGAGTGGCTCTCCTTAAGCGGCGCATTGAGCCGTACATTTTCATAGGGATGGAGCCCCATTCCATGCTACATGGGGAGCCTATCTTCGTCCCACCTATTGTTTCCCCATTACCTGCACTAGTTGATCCACTGCTCCCAGAGCTTCCTCTTTGTCCTGGTTTCATTACTCATCACCTTCATGTGTCTACTATGGGATAACGTCATGTTCATGGACCCGATGGATCTAGAGGAGAGAACTCCCATGCACCAAAATGCCACCACATTTGTACCCTGAGTATCTTCAAAGAGATCGAGCCAGAAGAGTATGTCACTGAAAGGAATGATGGTGCCGAGGACTAGACCATTAGGACTAGATTTGGTAGAGCTCACTTAGGTTTTATTTTGGTTTAGTGAGCTATGTATCCCCTGTTATAATGCCTAGGTGCATCGAGACATTGTTATCTGATAGTTGTACTACTTATGTATGACATGGTTTGTCTATTTGCTCATAGGGGTTGTACTTCTAAAACCATGCAAAAATCTATCAAGTTTATCATAGCTACTTGTGTGTTGCCCATTTGGGTTCTTTATTCATTTGTCTTGTGTTTAAAAGTCACTCTATGCATAAACAATTAGGAGATACACCCTTACTATCCCTTGCCTCTTAAGTATGATTTTTCTACACTCCTAAACTAGCCTTAACAAGTCATTTAACAACAGGATGACAAGGACGTGATCAATGGACCTAATTTTGGGGAACACAAGAGCATCTAGATCACAACCCAGAAATACTTGACTCCTGAGACCTAACTTGTCGCAACCTAGCCCAAATAAAGATGGTTTTATTTGATCAATGGTTTTATTTGATTCTAGAGCATCTCATTCTTTCAAATCCAAAAACTTTGCTATCCAATAATAGATGGAAATAGGATTGCTAGATAAACTCATGTTAGTTCAATCACCAGGTTCAAAGATGATAACCGAGTTGGTATGCCCACAAGTTAATATAATTATCAATGGGATTAAGTTTGTACCTGACTTAATAGTACTCGAGTCTCAGGGATTAGATGCCATCTTAGGGATGAATTGGGTGTTCAAGCATAAGGGACAGATAAACCATGCCAGCCATTCGATTAACCTTAGTAGTGAAGAAGGGAATTGCATGGCATTTATCTCTAACTGGATCGGACCATCCTTCCTTCTCTTCAATACCGCTCAAGCATAGACTTAAGCCAAGTGCCAGTAGTATGTGAGTAGCCTATTTTTTTGAGGAATTGCCTGGAGTGCTGCTAGATAGACACATGGAGTTTGTAATCGAGCTATAGCCTAGAATAGCTCTGATTTTTAAGAGACCATATAGGATGCATGCAAATGAGTTAGTCGAGTTGAAGAAGCAACTCAAAGAGCAATAGGCCAAATGATTTATTAGACAAAGTTCATCATTATGGCATTATGGGGATCACCAGTGTTGTTTGTGAAAAAGAACGATAAGAATTTACAGATGCGTATCGATTATCGATCCTTGAACAAGGTGACCATTAAGAATAAGTACCCATTGTCTGGAATTGATGACCTATTTGACCAAATGAATGGAACTCGAGTTTTTTTCGAGATTGACCTAAGATTATGATATTTCCAACTCAAAATTAGATAAGAAGATATCACGAAAATAATCTTCATCACTTGTTATGGTTTGTACAAGTACACCGTAATGTCCTTCGGATTTAGGGCTATGCACATTTGGACCAAACCGAAAAAACTGAATCGTACCGATCAACTTGGTTTGACCGATTTTTGGGATTCGATATGGTATGTAGATTTTGGGGTTTTTTGGGGTTCGCTTTTTCCGATAAAAACTGACTGAAAACTAGAAAAACTAAAAAAAATCAAGTACTGTCTATGAGTTAACTGAGTCTAGGCGTAGCGCTACAGCCCATCAGTTGATCGGCCAATCGATTTTGTCCCATCCTCATGGACTCATTAGCCATTAGGGCATTAGCCATTATTTCAGGACTCAACTCAGGGTCTCAGTCCACGTGTGACTGTGTGAGACAATGTGAGGAAATAACCCAGACATGTAGAAGTAGCAGTTGCGCAGAACCGAGTCGTCCGGGAGAAAAATAAAGGAGGCAACCGAAGTGGCCAAAGTTTGAAGAAAAGTTCAGTTTCAGTTTCAGTTTATTTGTTTTGTTTCCAGAATGTGCGGATTGCACGAATCAATGCCTATTTATGTGGATCAGGGTTTAACCGGATCTTAGTTAGTTAAGTATTAAATTCGGCATGTAATCAATTGATTCAATTACGATGAAATATACAGAAAACTGCCCCAATATCCTCGTCTCTCTGTTGTTCATCAGTTTCTCTGAATTTTCACTGTAGCACGTCCGACAACACACTGTGTGTGCAGATCGGGCTTCCTGTGGAAGATTGGCTGGGTGTGCGCGATCCCCGAGCTTGATATCTAACATCTGGTATCAAAGCTGCAGGAAGAACACCCGAGAATTTGTAACCCCGCGGAATGGTGATGATTCCATAGCCAGCGGTGAAAGAGAGCAGCGGCGGGCCGTTTCATGCGCCGATGCTGAACTCCAGTAACTACACTGTGTGGGCGATAAGGATGGAAGCAATCCTAGATGCCCAGGGTGTATGGGAGATAGTGGAGCTGGCGGAAGGAACACAGGTTGACGTGAAGAAGGACAAGGTGGCGCGCGCACTTCTTCTGCAATGTGCATCTGAAGATATACTCCTTCAGATAGCCAAGAAAAAGTCGGCGAAGGAAGTTTGGGGTAGTCTCAAGACGAGATACCTAGGAGCAGACCGAGTGAAGAAGGCGCGTCTACAGACGTTGAAGAGTGAGTTCAACATCCTCTGGATGACAGAGAATGAGACAATTGATGAATTTGCTAGAAAATTGAGTGTCATGTCCAGTAGGTATGCTTCTCTCGGTGACACACTTGAAGATTCAACTCTTGTCAAGAAATTGCTTGATTTTGTTCCCGACAAATTCATCCAAGTTGGGGCTGAGATTGAGCAGTTTTATGATCTCGAGAGAATGACATTTGAAGAAGCAATAGGAAGACTCAAGGCGTATGAAGAATGGGCCCTTCGGTCACGTAGCAACACCAGCAGCACCCAAGGTTAGCTCTTGCAGGAGGTAGGGGCGCAGTTTCAATACATCTGACCATGGCTGGTGGTGTGGACAAGGATGAAGTCATGGGCGCTTCGGCCATGGCACGACACGTCAAGATGGTGCAGGAGGCACTAGCATGGCCAGCAACAACTTTCGGGATAAAAGCCACATCAAATGCTATAGTTGTCAGAATATGGGACACTATGCATCTGAGTGTCGCAATAAAAGGTGCGAAGAAGAAGCACATCTTACCTGTGCTGCTGAAGAGGAACCAGCCTTGATGCTGGTAATGTCCCAGGAGGGGGCATGTATGGAGCAGGAACGACAAGGCATAGTATTACTCAATGAAGACCGGATGATGTTGGAGCTGTGCCGTGGCAACAAGAAAGGCGCAAATACTGATACCTGGTACCTTGACAATGGTGCCAGTAATCACATGACGAGAAGCCGTGAGAAATTTCAGAATTTGGATGAGACAGTCACGGGTAGAGTAAGCTTTGGAGACAAGTCGACAGTCCAGATCAAAGGCAAGGGGACAATTGTATTCACCTGCAAAAATGGAGAACAGAATGTCTTCCAAGAGGTATACTATATCCCTGAATTATGTTGCAATATTCTGAGTATTGGTCACATGACTGAAGAAGGAGATGAAGTGCATGTAGTTGGTGAAAGTATGAAGGTGATCGACAAAAATGGAAGATTGTTGATGCTGGTGAAAAGAACACAGAACCAGCTGTACAAGATAACATTAGAGACAACCAAGGCAATATGCCTCCTGACAAGTCTCAATGATCCAATGTGGTTATGGCATGCAAGGTTGGGACATGTAACTTTCAATGATTTGAAACTCATAGGGGAGAAGAAGTTGGCAGATGGAATACCTTTGTTGACCAAGCCAAACAAGGTGTGTGAAGCATGTGTGATCTCCAAGCACACTAGACAGCCATTTCCCCATCAGGCAACATTCAGAGCACAAAAACCACTTGAACTTCTTCATCTGGATATCTGTGGACCAATTACACCGAGTACATTGAGTGGAAATCAGTATTTTCTGTTGATTGTCGATGACTGCACCAGGTGGATGTGGGTATATACATTGGCGACAAAAGGTTATGCTTTTCGGGTATTAAGGAAGTTTAAAATGCTGTCTGAAAACAAAACTAGACACAAAATCAAGACTCTTCGAACAGATAGAGGTGGTGAATTCTTGTCCTCTGAGTTTATTCAATTTTGTGAAGACATGGGGATTGAGAGACACCTCACAGCTCCTTATTCACCTCAACACAATGGGGTGGTAGAGCGTCGAAATCGGACTGTGATGGGAATGGTAAGAGCACTGCTGAAAAGTATGAAAGTGCCGATGAAGTTTTTGGGAGAAGCAGTAAGGCATGCTGTTTACATACTGAATCGACTTCCAACTAAGGCACTAGGTGATTGCACACCTTTTGAAGCTATGGAAGGGAGAAAACCACATCTAGGACACTTGAAGGTGTTCGGTTGCATAGCCTTTGTGAAAAACACAACACCCCACATTAAGAGCTAGATGACCGAAGCTCAGCCATGGTGTATTTGGGTGTTGAGGAAGGATGCAAGGCACATCGGTTATTTGATCCAAGCCGTGGCAAACTACAAGTCAACAGAGATGTCATATTTCAAGAAGATCAAGAATGGAGGTGTCGGGACCCGGAACAACAACTCCAAGTCCCTCTGTGTAAATCGCACTATCCCAGGAAAAGCTAGTGCACACAGTATCAACAGTAATGTATATCATGCAAAAGTCACCACCGAATATTATTAACGACAAAAATACGGCCTTAAGGCCAAGTCTTACAATATAGGGGCACAAGGCCAACGAAAGAAATAAAACAGCGGAAAGCAATTAAAGGTAGCAGAATAGCCCATCCAGCCTCCCACAGGCGAATGACTGTAAGACGCGTCCTACTACAAGTAGTCCTCACCGTCGTAGTCGCCTCAAGTCCGCAGCAGATAAGCAAGGTGAGTACGAGAGTACTCCCAAGGTAAGCAAGCAAATGCTTACGCAAGTTACACCAGGAATTATAACAGAGTTGATGCATGCATAACGGATTTCAAAGGAAGGCTCAATGGGGCAAATGTGCGGAAAGCAATACTTGAATTTACATACAATAATGTAAGTACAAAAAGCTGAACTTTTAATACAGTATATGAAACATTGTTTTTAACAAGTAATATCGTTAGCGTAGGCTCCGACCCACACTAACCTATCCACGGGAATCCACCCGGACCAGAACCAAGACTGCCATTTGTTTGCTCAAAAACCAAGTTTATAAAATCTAAGTCTAATCTGTGACAACTTTACTCAGCATGTCCATGACCGTGGACACGGCTATCTAGATAGGTTCCTAACTCTGCAGAGGTGTACAACTTTACCCACAAGACATTCCCTCTCACTTGAGCCACGCGATAAACACACTGCCTTAGGTGTGCGGTGGAGAGTTCATGACAAGGCCGTTCCGATGATCTATAGCCAAAATAATCACGCCGCCACTAAGGTTTCACCACAAGTCGAATCCACGAGTTGGAGCCCCCTCTGGTGCCATGTGAGACTTCCCACAGCCTACGCCGCGCTCACATTCAGCCTATAGCGAGACTATGTTTGGAACTTCACAAATTACTTAGCCAGGTCCGTCCCATACCGGACTTGTGGTAGTACGAAGTGACTTCGTAAAATGAATAACAGAAACGGTCCTTATGTTGGTTTAGGCCCATCCACATTCCCCCGTACACGATAATCAACAAAGTGTTACCAAACACGAGGCATGCCGGTACCCACCACCTAACCACTGGCCTAAGTCCAAAACATAAGTTTCTATTTTCATTTTTAAACAATTTTCATAAACCATCCTTGACTCACCGAAGTCAAGATATAAATTCTCAAAGTCTGTCATTTCATGTGAAAGATTGATCCCACCTAAAATTATACTAAGCCAGGCTAAGCATTTCTATAAAATTTTCTAGTCAATACTATGGTACTAACTAGTTTTCAGCTAGGGTGACAAGGTATAGGAATTCGAGATTCAAATTGGGCTATAATCAAAGGATTATGGGTATAACTAACTTTAAAACAAATTTGAATTATATTTGGGTAAAGATACGCATGCATATACAGTAAAACAATATAAATACATTTGAAATATTAGGTTCAACATGGTCAAAAGTGTAACTTACCTTGATCGAAGCCCTGCGGGGAATCGTCGAACTCAACGTCTCCGGAATCGTCGAAATCTAACGTAAAGAGCCAATTCAAAGAAAATTGAAATGAAATCCAAACAACTTCCAAAAATTATAAAATAAACTGGGAGACAGAATTTTGAATTTTGGATGTGGACTAACAATTCTTGAAAAGGGATTGAGGCTTTTAAAAAAATTAGAAATTTTAATTTAAAATTTAAATTTTGGTATTACAAAATATATTCAAACAAAATTTAAATAAATTTCAAAATTTCAAAATTATTCCAGAAATGGATAGATTATGATTTTAGAAAAATTTAGAAATTTGAATGGGTCAATTTGGAGTTAAAATGCAAAAGTTATAGCCTTCCAAAGTTTTAATTCAAATTAAAAGAAAAAGGGGGTATTCTGTGGATTATTTTTAAACCGAAAAGGATTTATGACGTCAGCATGAATTATTTTTCTAAAGGAAAATACATATTATGACGTCAGCCCTAGGATTAATTTATTCGAGGAGAGGCTGACAGGTGGGGCCCGGGTGTCGTGGACTGAGTCCATGGACCCGAGAGAGGGTGAGGTGGCACGCGGGTGAGCGGCGCGCGGTGTGGTGCTGACGTGGCTTCCACGTGGTTGCCGTGTGGCACCACGTGGTTGTGACGTGGCTGCCACGTCACGGCTTTATGCCGACGTGGCTGTGTGCGCGTGAGCTGGCGAGGGGGCGTGCGGGTGGCGCTGGCGTGGCGCCAATCTGACCGCCACCTGGCTGCCACGCATCTGCCAGGTCGGCCCGACGGGCTGACGTGGCCCGACCGGCGGCGGTGGCGCTCGGGGCCCGATGGTCGCCGGAGCTCCGGTGAGCAGCGGCGCCGGCCGAGGGTACCGAAATGAAGGGGAGGACGCGGGGAGTGCATCTGTACCTTGCGCAGAGGCCGAGGGTGACCGGAGAGGAGAATCGGCGGAGAGGGGCGGCGGTCGGAGAAGGCCTCACGGCGGCGGAGGAGCTCCGGTGGTGCACGTGCCCGGGGAGGTGGTCGTCGAGGACCACCGGGGCACAAGCAGTGTCGGAGAGGTGCTGGCGGGGTGCGGGGGAGCTCGAGGCGGCGGCGATTGCTCGCCGGAGCTGCTGGAGCTGGCGGAGGGAAATCGGGCGCAGGGGGAGCTCCGAGGCTCGGGGCTTCGATTGAGAGGTGAGGGAGGGGCGGTGTGGTTAGTGGGTGCTCGGGGAGGGCTTATATAGGCCGGAGGAGGGTGGTAACGGGCGCGTGAAGCTCGCCGGAGTGCAACGGGCGGGAAGAGTAATTTGGCGACTTCATGCCAGAAGCGGACGCGGTGCATGCGGGGGAGTAATTTGGCACCGGCGCGGGCGGGAGAGAGGGATGGAAACCGAAGCTTTCAAAGCTTCGGTTTCGGGCGCTAATGGCGGCGGGGATGGCGCGAGGAAGAAGGAGGTGGCGGGGACGACGGCTCCGACAGGTGGGGCCCGCACATCAGCGAGAGAGAAAAATGGGAAAGAAATCGGGCGGTGGATGGATTGGTGACGCGTGGCAGGAGGAGGAGATCGGGGCCGTCGGGTGCTGCGCGAAGGGGTAAGTGAGGAGGTGCGGCTGAGATCCCATCCGGCAAGGGAGACTTGATCTGAGCCGTTGGGGTTTCGGGCGGAGGGTTAAGTGAACGCGGACGGCCGGGATAGAATCCGACAACGACGAACGGTCCCGATCGAACCGCGTGGCGGCAGGAGCGGAGGGGGAGGCGGCCGAAGCGGTAAGTGACAGCGGGTGGTGAGGATCGAGTCGGGCGGGGGAACGAACGGCCCGATGCGCGACACGTGTCACGAGCGGAGAGAGGGAAGGCAGGGAGAGGGTTTAAGTCAGATCGGACGGCTGAGGGGGAATCCTGGCGGCGCGGGGCGGCCCGATGGGCAACACTTGGCAGCCAGAGGGAGGGTTTGGATTTTAATTTCCTTTTTGATTTCTAGAAATGGTATTTAGCTTTAGAAAACTCAAAAAAATACCAAATAAATTTTGAAAAATCCAGAAAAATTCACAGAACATTCTGGGACTAATTGAGACTTAATAAAAATAATTTCCACCCAATTTGATAAGTATATTTTGAAAAAGCACAGTTTGACTTAAAAGGGAAGTTTTTAATTCTTTATAAAATTCTGAAAATTAATATAATTACAGATGTGACTTTAGGAAAGTGAAATACATTTGTTTGATTTACAAGAAATGCAATGAACTTAATTTGATCTTTTAATAAGAGAAGTTTTTAATTTTCTTTAAATTAGGACTTTGAAATAAACTCCAGGAAAATCCAATAAATTCCAGAATGATTTTCATAAAGGAATAAAATTTTTGGGATGTTACAAACCTATCCCCCTTAAAGAAATCTTGCCCTCGAGATTTGCACCGGCTAGCAAAAGAGATGGGGATGGCTGGCCTTTAAATCTTCTTCTCGCTCCCAGGTGGCTTCGTCTTCGATGTGGTTGCTCCACTGAACCTTGCAGAATTTTATGGTCTTCCTTCTAGTCTGACGCTCTGCTGTCTCGAGAATCTTGATTGGTTGCTCTTGGTAGGTGAGATCATCTTGAAGGTCCAGAGTTTCTAATGCTGCTTGCTCTGTGGGTACTCGGAGGCACTTCTTTAATAGGGAGACATGGAAGACATTGTGCACTCCTGACATGCTTGGCGGTAAGTCCAACTGATACGCGACTTCACCTCTTCGGTTGAGAATCTTGAAGGGTCCCACATAACGCGGCGCTAGCTTTC
The DNA here is from genome assembly GCA_036346265.1 of Melocanna baccifera. NCBI lineage: Eukaryota > Viridiplantae > Streptophyta > Magnoliopsida > Poales > Poaceae > Melocanna > Melocanna baccifera. Next base: position 964,333 of record CM070696.1, read on the forward strand.
CTCTGACTTGGAACCTTTTTACACCCCTGAGTGGGGATACTCTAAGATAGACGTAGTCCCCGACCTCAAAGGTCAAATCTCGGCGACGGTTGTCCGCATAACTCTTCTGCCGAGATTGGGCTATCTTCAGTCTGTCTCTGATCGTCTTAACCTTATCTTCTGCGTCTTGTAGCAGGTTCGGCCCAGCTTCTTGAGGTTCTCCTTGCTGATCCCAAAGCAAGGGTGTCCTGCACTTTCGACCATACAAGGCTTCGAAAGGTGCCATCTGTGACGGCTTGGTAGCTATTATTGTACGAGAACTCGCATAAGGCAACGAGCGGTCCCACTGTTTCCAAAGTCAGTACAAGCTCTCGGCATATCCTCCAAAGACTTGATTAACTCTCTGTTTGACCATCCATGCGGGGTGGTAAGCGATCAAACCGAGCTTACTCCTAACTCTTCATGCGACCGCGCGATCGAGAAGTAAATTGACTTCCTCGATCGACACTATTTTCTTTGGAACGCCGCATGCGGGCACACAATCCGGGACATGTACAGTTCAGCTAACTTACTCCTGGAGTAAGTGGTCTTGATTGGTATAAAGTGAGCCACTTTAGTTAACCGGTCTATGATCACCCAGATTGAATCATAACCCGATTGTGTTCTTGGGAGTCCGGTTATGAAATCCATACCGATTTCTTCCACTTCCATTACGGTATAGGCGGGGTTGCAAGAGTCGGTGGCCTTTGATGTTCGGCTTTGACTCGTTGGCCAGTATCGCGAGCTTCAATAAACTCGCTATTTCTCTCTTCATACTAACCCACCAATATTTTTCCCTTAGGTCCTGGTACATCTTGGTACGACCTGGGTGGATTGAGTATGGGGTGTCATGGGCCTCTTTCAGAATCATGATTTTGATTTCCTGATTATTTGGCACACAGATGCGGTTCTCGAACCAGACGGTACCATGCTCATCTTCACTGAATCCCGGGGCCTTGCCCCTTCTCATATTCTTTCTGATTTCCTGGATATCCTTGTCAACCTTCTGGGCTTCCATAATTTGATCAGGCAAGCCAGGTTATATCTCCAGGGTGGTGAGGATGCTTGGTCCCATCGGATTTAGACTTAGACGGGCGACTCTCTCCTGAAGTCGGGTCTGGTCTTCTTCCGATATAATCACGTTTGCATAAGACTTCCTGCTTAAGGCATCAGCTACAACATTCGCTTTTCCGGGGTGGTAATGTATACCGATGTCGTAGTCCTTTATCAACTCCAACCATCTTCGCTGCCTTAGGTTGAGTTCTGCCTGGGTGAAGATATACTTCAAACTCTTATGGTCCGTGTATAATTCACAACGGTTACCGATAAGATAGTGGCGCTAGATTTTTAAGGCGTGCACTACTGCGGCTAACTCCAAGTCATGAGTAGGATAATTGCACTCATGAGGCTTGAGTTGGCGCGATGCATAGGCTACCACCTTGCCTTCTTGCATTAGGACACAGCCTAAGCCTAGGCGAGAGGCGTTGCAGAAAACCTCGAAGCCTTTATGCACGTCCGGCAAAACAAGCACGGGTGCTGAGACTAGTCTCTTCTTAAGGGTTTGAAAACTTTGCTCACAAGCCTTTGTCCATTCGAACTTCTTTTCCTTTTTCAACAACTGAGTCATTGGCTTGACTAGTTCAGAGAATCCTGCTATGAACCGGCGGTAATAACCCGCGAGTCCAAGGAAGCTCCTAACTTCAGTTACGGACCTTGGTTGCTTCCATTCCATTACTGCTTCTATCTTGGAAGGATCTACAGCAATTCCTTCGGCTGTCACGATATGTCCGAGGAAGGCAACCTCTTTTAGCCAGAATTCACATTTACTGAACTTGGCAAAAAGTTGATGCTCTCGAAGCTTTTCCAAGGTTATCCTGAGATGCCGCTCATGCTCTTCTTCATTCTTGGAATAGATGAGGATGTCGTCGATGAAGATCACTACAAACTTGTCCAAGTATTTTATGAATACACTGTTCATCATACTCATGAAATAGGCCGGCGCATTGGTCAGTCCAAATGACATGACCGTGAACTCATAATGTCCATATCTGGTGGAGAAGGCAGTCTTGGAAATGTCTTCTTCATGAATCTTCAGCTGATGATATCCTGATCGCAGGTCAATTTTGGAGAAGACACCGGTTCCTTTCAATTGATCGAACAAGTCATCGATCCTGGGGAGGGGGTATTTGTTCTTGATGGTAACATCGTTGAGTGCTCTGTAATCCACACATAGCCTCAAACTCTCATCCTTTTTCTTGACGAACAAGACGGGTGCTCCCCAAGGTGATGAATTGGGTCGGATGTATCCTTTGTCTTCTAGTTCTTTGAGTTGATTCTTCAATTCAGCTAACTCGTTAGCAGGCATCCGATATGGTCTCTTGGAAATTGGGGCGGTGCCTGGGACTAGGTTAATCACAAACTCGATTCCCCTATCGGGCGGCATTCCTGGCAGTTCCTCGGGAAAAACATCTGGGTATTTCCGCACTATCGGCACTTCTTCCAAGACTTGGAGGTGGAAGAGGGCACATTCTTCTGCTTCCGGGATCTGGGGAGAGAAGATTACTTCCACGCCTTGGTCATTGGTGAGGGTGATGGATCTGGTAGTGCAATCGATCCGACCTCGATTCTTGGCTAACCAGTTCATTCCGAGAATGACATCTAATCCTTGCGATTCCAAAACCAAAAGATCGGCTAGGAATCGGGTCCCATCTATGAGTAATTCCACTTTGGGGCACAAGGTCCCTGCCCTCATTTCTGCCCCAGGGGAGTGAATTATCATGGGGTTACTAAGAGTCACCATGCCCAACCCATGCTTATCCGCAAAAGTTTTTGATACGAATGAATGTGATGCTCCGGAATCGAAAAGAACTGATGCTCGTACTGAGTTGACAAGGAATATACCCAGCACGACGTCTGGTGCGACCTGAGCTTCTTCAGCTGTCACGTGGTTCACTCTCCCCTTTGACGAAGGTCTGCGACTTCTGCTGCCCTTGGTTTTGACTTCTGGAGGCTCCTGGAGTTGCTGCCGCTTGCATCTTCTTGGGGCACGCCTTGGCAAAGTGTCCCGGTTCCTTGCATTAGTAACAGGTTAATCCGTCAGTTGGCGGACTGCTCTTCTGCACCTGGCCACCGGTTGTTGGGTGCGGTTGCTTTGGAACTGCTGGCGGTTGGCCTGAAACGGCGGGCGGCTGGTTGAGGACTTGAACTCGCTCGATCGTTCTTGAATTCTTGCCACAGGGTGCGAACTTGTTTGAGTGCGGAGGAGTGGTGCGACTCTTGGAAGAACCTCCAAAGTTGTTCCTCTGGTCCGCCTCTGGTCCGCCATTCTTTTCTTCCGCGTTTCCATTTCCATGTGCTTGCCCTCCTGGCGGATGGCCTTACTGACTAGCTGGTGGAAGTCAGTATAGTCACCCGATATCAGCTGCACTGATATGTTATCATTCAGGCCCTCCATGAACCTTTCTTGCTTGGCCTCGTCAGAAGCCACATCTTCCGGCGCATAGTGGGCCAGTTGGTTGAACTTTTGCACGTACTCATTGACAGTACGACTTCCTTGGCGCAGGGCTTTGAACTCCTTCTTCTTCAGTGCCATGGTGCCGGTGGGGATGTGAGCTTTGCGAAAACTCTGCTCGAACTCATTCCAAGTCACCGCTTGCGGGTTGGCGTGCGAAGCGGTGAAAGTGTCCCACCATTGAGATGCGGGCCCATTCAGCTGATGGGAGGCGAACAGGACTCGCTCCCGATCAGTGCACTGCAGTATGTCCAGCTTCTTGCCAATCGACCTGAGCCAGTCGTCGGCGTCCATTGGTTCAACGCTGCCGGCGAAGGTCGGTGGTTTGATCCTTAGGAATTCCGAAAGACGATTGGGAGGTGCTTGGGCAGGTTGGTGAGGAGCTTGAGGATTGTTGATAGTCTGAGCTAACAGCTGGATCAACTGGTTTTGATTGGCCATCAACTGCGCCCAATCCGGTCCTGCTGCTGGTGGAGGTGGGGGAATTGGAGCTGACTGACTTCCCTGGGCTTCGGAGTTGGTGTTGTCCATGCTGGAGTTCCTTCTTGTGTTCACCATCTATTGAAACCTTGAGATTTAGAGAGAGAACTAAAGGAGAGGTTCTAGTAACAATCCCACCAAAATAACACACAAGAGCAAGGAAAACACGAATAAGAGCCAAACAAAACTTTTTATTTTATTATAATAGTCTCGTGGCTGTTAACAAAGGACTACAGCTCACGGATAGCGTTCTAAGACTCAGGGTTGTCTAGACACTAGTGCTGCGCTCGAGTCTCCTCGGAAAAGGCCCGGAATCAGTGGAGCCTGCATCTTCTGCACGGAGTTCGGCAAGTTCTTCTTCCCGTGCACGGAGCTTCTGTTGTGCGGTGTGCAGCTCGTCCAGGGTGGTCTAGTACATGTGATCCATGGACTTGGTGAATTCCACCAGTCGTACGAGACGGGGGTTGCTCTCATACTCCGTAGATGAGAAGTTGCTGGCAGCCCACAAAGGGGTCTTCATGGGAAAGTAGCGAAAATCGGTGCGCAGCAAGTCTCGAGCGTAGATGTTCCTCAGCTGGCGAATGGCCTCTCAGGCTGCATCCTGTACTCCGTCGAAGAAGGTAGCTCGAGGTAGGGGTGCGTCGAACACGTGAATGGCCCCATTTGCTCCGAAATCTTTGAAGATTTTCACTTCCACCCTCCAGCGTTCCTCGTCTCCATACATGCCAACATATCCTTGGTAGAGGGGGTACGAGCGGAAGTTGAGCTCTTGCATGAGGTTGTACAGATCATCGGCGAAGAGTCCAGCAAGGGTTCCATGGGAGACGCGGGTGGGTTGCTCCATCTAAAATTTGGAAGAGGAGAGGAGTTAGTAATCAGTTTTGGCAAAGAGATTGAGCAAATGAAGAGATGTTTTTGAAAGGGGCATTTCTTATGAAAATATATTCTTAAGGTTGGTCTCTAGCTAAGGTCACGTCTTAGGGTCATTATTGCTTTGATACCATCTCTGTCGGGACCCGGAACAACAACTCCAAGTCCCTCTATGTAAATCGCACTATCCCAGGAAAAGCTAGTGCACACAGTATCAACAGTAATGTATATCATGCAAAAGTCACCACCGAATATTATTAACGACAAAAATATGGCCTTAAGGCCAAGTCTTACAATATAGGGGCACAAGGCCAACGAAAGAAATAAAACAGCGAAAAGCAATTAAAGGTAGTAGAACAGCCCATTCAGCCTCCCACAGGCGAATGACTGTAAGACGCGTCCTACTCACTGAAGTAATCCTCACCATCGTAGTCGCCCTCGAAGTCTGGCAACAGATTAAGCAAGGTGAGTACAAGAGTACTCCCAAGGTAAGCAAGCAAATGCTTACGCAAGTTACACCAGGAATTATAACAGAGTTGATGCATGCATAACGGATTTCAAAGGAAGGCTCAATGGGGCAAATGTGCGGAAAGCAATACTTGAATTTAAATACAATAATGTAAGTACGAAAAGCTGAACTTTTAATACAGTATATGAAACATTATTTTTAACAAGTAATATCGTTAGCGTAGGCTCCGACCCACACTAACCTATCCTCGGGAATCCACCCGGACCAGAACCAAGACTGCCATTTGTTTGCTCAAAAACCAAGTTTATAAAATCCAAGTCTAATCTGTGACAACTTTACTCAGCATGTCCATGACCGTGGACACGGCTATCTAGATAGGTTCCTAACTCTGCAGAGGTGTACAACTTTACCCACAAGACATTCCCTCTCACTTGAGCCACGCGATAAACACACTGCCTTTGGTGTGCGGCGGAGAGTTCATGACAATGCCATTCCGATGATCCATAGCCAAAATAATCATGCCGCCACTAAGATTTCACCACAACTCGAATCCACGAGTTGGAGCCCCCTCTGGTGCCATGTGAGACTATGTTTGGAACTTCACAAATTACTTAGCCAGGTCCGTCCGATACCGGACTTGTGGTAGTACGAAGTGACTTCGTAAAATGAATAACAGAAACGGTCCTTATGTTGGTTTAGGCCCATCCACATTCCCCCGTACACGACAATCAACCAGGTGTCACCAAACACGAGGCATGCCGGTACCCACCACCTAACCATTAGCCTAAGTCCAAAACATAAGTTTCTATTTTCATTTTTAAACAATTTTCATAAACCATCCTTGACTCACCGAAGTCAAGATATCAATTCTCAAAGTCTGTCATTTCATGTGAAAGATTGATCACACCTAAAATTATACTAAGCCAGGCTAAGCATTTCTATAAAATTTTCTAGTCAATACTATGGTACTAACTAGTTTTCAGCTAGGGTGCCAAGGTATAGGAATTCGAGATTCAAATTGGGCTATAATCAAAGGATTATGGGTATAACTAACTTTAAAACAAATTTGAATTATATTTGGGTAAAGATACGCCTGCATATACAGTAAAACAATATAAATACATTTGAAATATTAGGTTCAACATAGTCAAAGGAGTAACTTACCTTGATCGAAGCCCTGCGGGGAATCGTCGAACTCAACGTCTCCGGAATCGTCGAAATCTAACGTAAAGAGCGAATTTAAAGAAAATTCAAATGAAATCCAAACAACTTCCAAAAATTATAAAATAAACTGGGAGACAGAATTTTGAATTTTGGATGTGGACTAACAATTCTTGAAAAGGGATTGAGCTTTTAAAAGAAATTGGAAATTTTAATTTAAAATTTAAATTTTGGTATTACAAAATATTTTCAAACAAAATTTAAATAAATTTCAAAATTTCAAAATTATTCCATAAATGGATAGATTTTGATTTTAGAAAAATTTAGAAATTTGAATAGGTCAATTTGGAGTTAAAATGCAAAAGTTATAGCCTTCCATAGTTTTAATTCAAATTAAAAGAAAAAGGGGTATTCTCTGGATTATTTTTAAACCGAAAAGGATTTATGACGTCAGCACGAATTATTTTTCTAAAGGAAAATACATATTATGACGTCAGCCCTAGGATTAATTTATTCGAGGAGAGGCTGACATGTGGGGCCCGGGTGTCGTGGATTGAGTCCATGGACCCGACAGAGGGTGAGGTGGCACGCGGGTGGCGGCGGTGGTGTGGTCGACGCGTGGGCGCGTGGCACCACGTGGTTGCATCGTAGTCGCCACGTCACGGCTTTATGCCGGCGTGGCGCGTCGCGCGTGGTGGCGAGGGCATGCGGGTGGCGCCGTGTGGCGCCGTCCGCCGCCACCTGGCTACCACGCATCTGCCAGGTCGGCCCGACGGCCTGACGTGGCCCGACCGGCGGCGGCGGCGCTCGGGTCCCGATGGTCGCCGGAGCTCGTGAGGCGCGCGCCGCCGAGGGTACAAATGAAGGGAGGACGCGGGAGTGCATCTCATGCACCTTGCACGGAGGCCGAGGGTGACCGAGAGGAGAATCGGCGGAGAGGCGGCGGTCCGAAGGCCTCACGGCGGCGGAGGAGCTCCGGTGGTGCACGTGCCCGGGGAGGTGGTCGTCGAGGACCGCCGGGCACAAGCAAAGCGATGTCGGAGAGGTCTTTGGCGGGTGCGGGGAGCTCGAGGCGGCGGCGATTGCTCGCCGGAGCTGCTGGAGCTGGCGGAGGGAAATCGGGCGCAGGGGAGCTCCGAGGCTCGGGGCTTCGATTGAGAGGTGAGGAGGCGGTGTGGTTAGTAGGTGCTCGGGAGGGCTTATAGGCCGGGAGGGTGGTAACAGCGCGTGAAGCTCGCCGAGTGCACCGGCGGGAAGTTAACGCGACGGCGAGGAGGCGTGAATGCGCGACTTCATGCCGTAAACGGACGCGGTGCATGCGGGAGTAATTGGCACCGCGCGGGGAGAGAGGATGGAAGCGGCTTTCAAAGCTTGTTTGGGCGCTAATGGCGGCGCGGATGGCGCGAGGAAGAAGGAGGTGGCGGGGGCACGGCTCGACAGGGGCCCGCACGTCGTAGAGAGAAAATGGGAAAGAAATCGGGCGGTGGATGGATTGGTGACGCGTGGCAGGAGGAGGAGATCGGGGCCGTCGGGTGCTGCGCGAAGGGGTAAGTGAGGAGGTGCGGCTGAGATCCCATCCGGCAAGGGAGACTTGATCTGAGCCGTTGGGGTTTCAGGCGGAGGGTTAAGTGAACGCGGACGGCTGGGATAGAATCTGACAATGACGAATGGTCCCGATCGAACCGCGTGGCAGCAGGAGCGGAGGGGGAGGCGGCCGAAGCGGTAAGTGACAGCGGGTGGTGAGGATCGAGTCGGGCGGGGGAACGAACGGCCCGATGTGCGACACGCGTCACGAGTAGAGAGAGGGAAGGCGGGGAGAGTGTTTAAGTCAGATCGGACGGCTGAGGGGGAATCCTGGCGGCGCGGGGCGGCCCGATGGGCGACACTTGGCAGCCAGAGGGAGAGTTTGGGTTTTAATTTTCTTTTTGATTTCCAGAAATGCTATTTAGCTTTAGAAAACTCAGAAAAATACCAAATAAATTTTGAAAAATCCAGAAAAATTCAGAGAACATTCTGGGACTAATTGAGACTTAATAAAAATATTTTCCACCCAATATGATAAGTATATTTTGAAAAAGCACAGTTTGACTTAAAAGGGAAGTTTTTAATTCTTTATAAAATTCTAAAAATTAATATAATTACAGATTTGACTTTAGGAAAGTGAAATACATTTGTTTAATTTACAAGAAATGCAATGAACTTAATTTGATCTTTTAATAACAGAAGTTTTTAATTTTCTTTAAATCAGGACTTTGAAATAAACTCCAGGAAAATCCAATAAATTCCAGAATGATTTTCATAAAGGAATAAAATTTTTGGGATGTTACAGGAGGTGGAATGTGGGGACTAACAATGGAGTAGAATTCCCAGGATTTGCAGTCATGGACAACTTCAGCTCAGAAGAAGTGACTGCAGTGGCAGAAACTGGAACAAACACCGAAGAAGTATTTTTCACCTGCAGTAGGGGAGGAGGCAGGAAATCTATCATCCGTGACAGCTTCAGAACCACCTTCGCCAGAACCAATGAATCCATACTTGTCACTAGTAAGTACTCAAGGAGCAGGCCTTTCCCCAGTGTCATTCTCATTCGAGTCTCATGAAGGGCCAGTGAGATACAGATCCCTGGCAGATATATATGCACATACCGAAGAAATAACTAGAAATTTTGAAGAAGAAGACATGGCAATGTTGGCATTGTCTGAAGAACCGACATGTTTTCGGGAAGTTGCATCTGAACCGTGCTGTATGTGGCAATGGATAATGAGCTCGAGTCCATTGAGAAGAATGGTACCTGGACTCTTACAGAACTCCCTCCGGGACAGAAATCTATTGGACTAAAATGGATATTCAAATTGAAAAAGGATTCAGAGGGAAGAATAGTCAAACACAAAGCAAGATTGGTGGCAAATGGGTACGTCCAAAGGCAAGGCATTGACTTTGAAGAGGTTTTCACACCAGTTGCTAGAATGGACACTGTCAAAGTTATCTTGGCACTTGCTGCAAACAGGAGCTGGGAAGTACACCACTTAGATGTAAAAACAGCATTTCTTAATGGAGAGCTAGAAGAAGAAGTTTATATCACACAACTGGAAGGATTTGAGGTGAAAGATCAGAGACATAAGGTGTACAATTGTCGAAAGCATTTTATGGCTTAAGGCAAGCTCCACGGGCTTGGAACACTCGGCTGGACAGGAGTTTAAAAGAGTTAGGCTTCAAGAAATGCTCTTAAGAACAGACAGTGTATACTAGAGGAGAAGGAGAAGCAAGTGTAATTATTGGGGTATATGTTGATGATCTTGTGGTGACAGGAAGTGACATTGAAGAAGTAAAGAAATTCAAGAAGCAGATGATGAAGGAATTTGAGATGAGTGATTTGGGACATCTCTCCTACTATCTTGGAATTGAAGTTGAGTAGCAGAAGAGTCGAATATTGTTAAAGCAAACAACTTATGCCAAGAAGGTGCTATCCGAATTTGGCTTGGAAAATTGCAATGCCACAAGATACCCAATGGAACCTATTGTGGTTACAGACCAAACAAAGAGAGAGTATGGTAGTGGGGAGTTAGATGAACAATGCTGTCCTCTCTTTCCTGGGGCTAGCACCACATATGTATATATGCCCTCCTGAGTGCCTTTACAATAGTACCATTGCATCTAAATATCCCTAAGGGCATTCATGTCATTACATATGTTCTCTTGGGGCTTTACAACCTTTTAACAAGCCTACCGGGGTTAGGTGGGGGCCTTCCCTACAACAGAAGCCTCTCATGGTGAAGGGCTTCACGGGCCGAAGCCATATTGCCGAGCCCTTTGGCCCCCTCCATCCCCACGGCCTGTGAGCTTGTGTGATGTTGGGCGAGAGTGAGTTCGCGTTCCTGCGGACTCGGAGTCAGGGGCCATAGACGGAGTCGAAGGCGAAACCGTGCGTCAATGCAGAGTCGCGTAGACGCAAAATCTAGGTGCCGCGCGCGCCTGGGTGACCGTGTCGCTTCCATTCCCGCTGGTTGTGCTTCCCCATGGGGGGAAGCGGCTATATATACCGACGGTGCTGTGGTACTGTCCTTCCCCAGTTGTGCCGGTGGCTTAGTCGCTCGGTGCTCCTGTGTGTTGTGTTGGCGTGTAGCCAGGTATAGCCGAGATGATCTTGCTCTCAGAAATAGGCCTTCCTCAGTTTGTATACGTACAGCAAGAGTATCGCCATGTAGGGCGATCAGCCGACGTTGATGAACTTAGGGAGGCCTATTTTTGAGCGCATGATCAAAACTTTGACAGCGATTCCCAGTCGCGCTTCTCGCCCGCCGGTGAAGTGGACTGTTAGACTTCGGCCGGTTGAACTCTGCTTCGCACCGTGCAAACGGTGAACTTTATTAAATTTTCGTTTGCACGGGTGAGCTAGTACAAAAGATCGGGGACTAACCACATGACTGTCATTGTCGTGGCGGTGAGGTAGGGGGCCTCTGCTGCTTCTGTCGCCAGAGCCCTTGTACTAGCGCGCCTGGCCTAGGAGCCTCTCCATACTTCCAGGTGCGGGCCTCGGGTGCCGAGCTCTATGCGCTAGGCCATGTCCTGGTCACCGTGGATGTGATGATACCCTGCGGGCCTGAGAGCTTCACGCATAGGATGCCGTGGTGTGGGACTGGTCCAAACGAATTGAGGGTTGGTCGCCCCAATATGGCATTGTAGGGGTACTGGATGTCGACAACGTCGAAGGTGGCGTCCCTGCTCCTCACGTTGTCGCCCCGACCGAAGGAGACCTATAGGCATATCTGGCCCAGCGCCATCAGCGTCTGACCTCCGAAGCCTTGCAGTGGAATTTTCGAGGGGCCTAGGCGACTTCGGGGGATCCCCATCTGGTCGAAGGCCCCTACGAACAAAAGGTTTGCGGAACTTCCTCCATCGACCAGGACACTCCTGACGTCGCATCCTGCTATGGCGGCCTGGATGACCAGGGGATCTTGGTGGGGGAACTCCACACCTTCAGCATCGGCGGGCGTGAAGGTGATCTCGTGTTGCGCCCAGTCTGGCGGTGCCTATGCTGGATATGCCGCCACATGGTGTAGCCTCCGTACATAGGCCTTTCGCTGCCTCTCTGAGGTGAACTCCAGGGAGAAGCCTCCGGAGATGGCGTTTATGACCCTACATTGGGCGCCCTCCGGGGCGTGGATCCGTAGGGGCTTTCCTGAGGCTGCTACACATGAGCTTGCATCCGTCGGAGGCCCTCCGGAGTCTACAGCTCCTGATCTCAAATTCGTAGGGGGCCGTCCAGGGGCTGCTGGATGTGTGCCACGACGGGGGCCGCACCTCGAGGTCCCTGTCTCTGGCGACGCTTTGCCGAAGTGCCGCAATAGTGGTACATGAGCTCGTGTCATGGCTGCCTCGGCCGTGTACTTCGCACCACTGGAGACGGTGTTGGTCACCATATTCCGCGCGGGCCCTATCCTCGTGGCCCCGACCTTGGCCTCGCCCTCGACCCCGGCGAGCCCTAGCACTGCGGCCAACGGGGGCGTTGTCTTCTGAGCCGTCCTCAATGTCGAAGACATGACGAGCTCTCCTAGACTTCTGTTGACCGCGCTTGGGCCTGTCGCCCGATGGGTCCTTGTCCTGGGAGGCGTCCTTCGATGGCTCCTGTCTGCGCTTGCCCTTCGAGGAGCCTTCCTTCAGCGAGTCTTCGCTCTTCGCCGTGCCCTCCGTTGGATTGGCGTCAGCGTCGTTGCCTTGACGCCGCCGCGCGTCTTCCTCCTCTCTGGCATATTCTTCCATCTTGTCGAAGAGCTTCGCCACCGTCTTGATTGGTTTCTGCGCATTGTACTCGGCCAGCGGCCCCGGGTGGAGACCCTGTATTGCTGCGTTGATGATGGTTGTCTCGTTGACGTCTTTTACCTGGCAGCGGACCTTCGCGAAGCGTTTGAAGTACTCCCGAAGCCTTTCCGATGGTTTTTGCTTGATCGCGAAGAGTTGATCTGCATCGACGCGCTCGATGTAGTTCCCCTGGAAGTTGTTGTAGAGGCGGTCGCGAACATACTCCCATACGTAGATGGAGTTCGGCTCTATGGTAAAGAACCAAGAGAGCGCCACTCCCTGCAACGCGAGGGGGAGCCCTTCGCCTTTGTGGTGTCGTCTCCGCCTGCAGCTTCGATGGCGGTCTCGTACATGTCTCCCTTGTACGACGTGATGGCGCTAGGAAATTTGAAGTCCTCTGGCCATGCCGCCTGTTGCAGGCCTGCGGATAACAGGGACATCGGGTGATAGATCCTAGTCACCCAACTGTTGGGCGACTACAATTATGTCGGCCAACAATTTGTGAACTGTTTGTGTGTTGCACAGCCGTTGGGCTACAGGTATATTTCTGTTATTTAAAATAAAAATAGATTATTTTAAAAAATCTCCTAAAAATTCCTTTGAAATGGCTTCATAGGAATTTAGGAGGCAAGTAAACATCAAGTCTTGTTAGAGGAGGATTTACATTGAAGTTTACTCACATCTTTGACCATTTGCTCTAAATTTTGTAAAGAAAAATTGTAAATCTAATGAATACAATTTGTAAAGCAAAATAGGATTGAATATGCCAAATGAATGCCGTATGCCTATATTATATTGATGCACTTTTTGTTTGTAGCAGATCTATAGGATGTGGGGTTAGTGGCCAAGTGGGAATTAGTGCTTTCTACGAACAATAGAGTCAATAGGATCATGGAAAGTAATTTCCTTTGCTATGGTTCCTTTCCAGTGCTAATTGCTAGTTTGTTGTGAATGTCTGAGTCTCTTTCTTTTTGTATTTTAGATGTCCAAGTCTGAGGGTATAGGAAGTATTCCTGTTTGGTGGTTTGGGTGTCGTTTGTTCAAGACTTAAGTGATGAAGGGTGAAGACTTCATGATGTGACTATTGTCTACTGGGATGTTGGATGTTGTTTCATGTTGTTAGTGTTTACTGCCTATCGTTGTGTGACTATCTGTCAATGTGTGATGCCTTAATTATCTTAATGTGTGATGTCTGTGTGACTACTGAGTATTGACTGCTAGCTTTGTCTCTATAACATCCTAAATTTTGGATGTTTAAAATTGTGAAGAATTTGAAACTTTTGTTTGCATCTTGTTGGCATTTGAGATTTTTGTCAAAATCTTATTTGGGTTTTCCCGAGTTTTGTGCTAAGCAAAATAATATATCAGGAAATAATCCCGTGTGTAAGCAATAATTGTGTTAATAAAAAGAAATGGGAAATCCAGAGCAAGGGAATTATCAAATTAAATCAAAAGAAGAGGAAAAAGAGATTTCATATCAAAATATTGGAACTAAGATTTGAATTGAAAATCCAAATCCTTAGTTTTGCTCCCTTTCTTCTCTCTTTCTCCTTTCCACTCTTTCTTACATGTGGGCCTGGCCTCCTCCCCTCCTCTGTTCTTTTTCTTCCACACTTCACTCTTTCTTCCTCCTTCCCTTGTCCTCTCCCTGGCGTGCCCACGCTCCCGCCTACATGGCACCATCATCATCACCTGCCATGGCCATCCCCTGCCATGGCCGTCTCCTCGCCACGCCAACCTCATGCCCTGCACCAACTACTCTTGTGCCATTGCCATGCCCTACCAAGCCACACTGCCTCCATCAACCACAATGCATGCACACCTGTGCAGGTCATCCCCTCGCCACACCTTGCGCCGCACGACCATCCCACGACCCTACCACCCTTTGACTATCTGAGAGGAGAGTTGGCACGACTCGCGTTGCCAGGCCTCATCAGCTACTCGCCCGCCTGCGCAAAGTCAGACCAACTGGGGGATGAGCGTCGCATCCTGTGCTGCCAACACCATGACCGCCCGTCTCGTCGCCTGCACGTCGTCTCTTCATCACCTCTGTGGCCATCTTTCCACTAACGCCGGTGAGAAGTGACCCCCGGGACAGCTCATGAGTATCTCTATGGCCTCCCTATGTTGCCAAGCTCCCACATGGCCTATAAATACTGGACCATGGCATAGATAGCATCGCACCACTCCACTTCCCCTCCACCTCCACCGAATTTCATTAGCGTCACCCCTATCTCGCTGGAATAGCCCATCCTCCCCAACTCTGGCCACCACCTTCCCCGTCGGCTAGGTGAGTTAGAGTCTAATTCCTTGGACTCGAAGAATCCTTAGTACCCATTGAGGTCTTCCCTACCCCTTGATTGAAGCAGGGTATGTCGTATATCATCAGCACCATGAGCCTCCTCCGCTCATTGCCGCCACATGCCGCCGGACTACCACCGCCACTCCCGAGTTGTGTGGACCACCAAGGTAGCATCCTGTCCACCTCTAGATGCTCCCAGAGTGACCAATTGCTCTCCGGTGCAGTATACCACCATAGCCGCCCCTCCCCTATTCCATTGCTGCCCATGGTAGCCATCGGCCATTGCCCCGGTCAAATTGACCAGCAAGGCTTCGGCTATGGGTGCGTGATGACATGAGCAATCCATTTTGGGGATGCTCACATCTGGCCTCCGCCTCTGTCGCCAGCGGCAAGCCCCTTCTTTGTAGGCAAATGGGGACGGGTGTACTATTAACATAAGTGGCCATTCGGATGGTCCGAACATTTCATTTCAGACATTCGAACAGTCCAAACGTCCCTCTTCAACTAATCAACTGGTCAAAACACTCCTCACCATATGATCAGACGGTCCAAACATTTCAACCATTTAAACTGGTCCGAACGTTTCTGATCAGTTGTTCGGAGTGGTCTGAACATGCCATAGGCCCCACTTGTCAGAGAGAGGTCTCTCTCTCCCTTTATAATTTCAGAATTAATTCAAACTGAGAATTTTAAATAGGCATAACTTATTCATCTTAGCTCCAAATATGGTAAAACAAATTTCTAAATTTATCTAAATTGAAGATCTGTCCAATGGAACCAAAACCATAAATTTTAGACCTTGTTTGAATGTTTTGTGTGGAATTCATTAGTATAGGGTTAAGCCATATGATAATAATATATAAATTCAAAGTCACGAGGATGCCTTTCTCAAAATAAGTCATTAAAATAATTAAAGTAATTGAATTGAATATTTGGTCATTAGCATTCAACTGTAAATACCATAAATTAAATTGAAAGGTAGCTCGAATATAGTTAGAAACAATTAGCATTTAAACTGAAGTACCCATCCTCATTAAAATATTCATTCCGGAATATGGTTAAGGAGGCTAAGTTGATACCATCAATAGTTGATCTACAACTTAATTATCAAATAGAGAATCTAACAAATGTAACTTTAGATAAATGGTATTAAAGATTTTAGCATACCACTAACAACTGATTTAAATACAAATTAAATCAAAAACGTTGTCGAAAGATAACGTTTTTCATGGAACCTCAAGTCATTGGCAAATAAAAATAATCTCGCTAAGTCACATTCTGATGTGCTACATCAAATAAAACAAAATTGTTACAGCTAATTAAAATTATGTCAATCACATGTAAATCCTTATGCCCTCTATAGGTCTAGCCTGACTCATGGAACTTCCTTAATAAATATAAAAATAACACAAGAAGTTATTAATAAAAAGATCGAGGCATGATATTCTACAGTCGACTATGCCTAGTCATCCTTGAACCCGAAGCGGAATATTCCTCTTGTCATGAACCTTTCCTTGGCATCCGTCTCAGCAGATTTCCCTCCCTCATTCCTCAAACCTGATTTGACTCCGAAAATGACCTGTGCCTAATAAACATTATCCCAGATCACCTGTTCAATCATAATAAAACCAAATTGAATTCATTTGGATTTATTTAGACTTTTGAGTTATTTGTATTTATTTGGATTCAGTTGTTTAGCGTGTAATTAGAAATCAGAATCCTGAAGAATCAATGGATCAAGTGAGTCTGAGATCTAGATGAAGATGAAGACCAGGAGCTCAAGACCACCTAATTAGAAAGCTTTGAGTGAGCTCAAAACCGCGATAAATCACACAAGGCGAGTCAATACTTTGATCATGTTGAACCCATCTTTTTATGCAATCTATTTTGTTTAAATTGTCAAATTGCATGCTGACTATTTCATATGCAAATTTATGATTATTTTAAGATCTTAGTTATATGCCCATTAATTGAGCTGTTAATATTACATTCCTTTGGAACATTTTGAGCATGTGAGCCTTGTCACCTTAAGGAGATTATGGTAATAACCTTGTGACAACTAAGTCTAGAATTACACGCTATACTTAGTACTGCTTAGATACACGGGGGCACCAAAATGCCCTAAGCATCATTTTTAAATAATGGAAACTAATTTTGGTGAATGGCTAGTTTTGACAAGTTATTTTATGTTTTCAAAATCCTCAACATGCTTATTTATCTAAGCAGATGGTAAGAGGGGCTAGTGCAGTGGATGCACGAGAATATGTAGTTTGGGGATTGAACCAGCAAAATAACCTTAAGGACTGAATCTTGTCATGACCTCCTATGCAAAACATGTGCACCCACAAGTCTGTATAGTACAACTTGGCCTAGTAAACTTACTGAACCCTAGAAGTCATCTCATTGGTGGAGGAGTGGGGTAGTACAAGTGCAGCCTCCAATAACATGTGGCAGCCCCTTATATAGATGGACTCCCCCTAACAGATAGAATTTAATCTCAATCATATCTCTAATAAATAGAAATTAATATCATATCTCTAATAGATAGAAACTAATCTCTAATTTCCTAAATAATGAAACGGTTGGACCAAGGCCCACGTCCATGATAGAGTAAAAGCTAGATAGCCTATCTATGTTCCTGATATAGAAATTTGTTATTCAAACTCAGCTTCCTGGAGCTGTGTGAGAAAGCATGTGGGCCAATGTGATTTTGGAATTCCAACAAGAACAAGGTATGAACAGATCCACAGGGGTTACTGTTCTATTCATACTTTTTTTATTTTTAAAATGTTGCTTTTTGATCTTCCACAGTCATACCCTAACTCTTGTGCTAACACTTCAGCCCTTATAGCACTAATACTAGAACATCATGAATCAATATGCCTTTACAGTACTCATCTTGAAAATTTAGATAATGGCACAATTGTATAAAATGTTCGACTCTGTTTTCTAACATATATGAGTTCATTGTGTTAAGAAGATAGAGTTGTATTAGGGTATAGAGTTTGTATTCTATTCCATATATGGTTTATCTCTATATGGCATATCTCATTGTACTCTCCTATATATATAGCCCTTTAGGCCTCATATCAATACACACAATATTCATAACATAGTATCAGAGCTTAGGTTAAAACTCTAATCTCGATCTCGATCTACTTCCGCTGTTGCTGCCCCTGGGAGGATCGATCTCCGCTCCCGGGGGCGGCCACTACTCCGTCAGATCCTACGCTGTCTTCTGCATCGCGGAGTCCCACTTCGCCAGCTTCGTGCAATGCTTCGAGAAGGCATACAAGGACACCGACAAGCACTACCGGCTATCCGTGTTCACCTCTGACCGTTTCATCTATGGTGGTAAGCAAGATCCTTGCCCGTGCGCTCCAACAGCCGTAGGGCCAGCTCCGCCGCGAGCGCAAGGTGCTGTCCGACCTCTCCGTCCTCCTCGGAGCGGCGGCATCGCCCCTCACCGCTACCAGCCCCGACCGCATCCGCTACCACACGCCCGCCGTAGGTCATCGCCGACCAGCCCGCTGAGCCACCGGTCGAGGTGGACGAACAGGGCCGATTCGGCCGGATCTACCTAGGAGCTGGCGGATGGTCTCAACCAGCTTCTCGACGTGGTCGCTGGCAACGCGGAAGAGCTCCCAGCACTGCTTAAAGGCCTCGAGCGCGGCGTCAGTGGCCGCTGTCTTCTCGCCGCCCGACTGTCCGCGCGCCTCCAGCATGGCTGTCGCCGTCGCCACAAACTCCTAGTACACCCCGCTCAGATGAAGCCGTCTCCCGCTACTTGCTCCACTCGGTGCCACCTTCCGTCTCCTACCACTGCCGACCGCCGCCCGCTGGATGTCGCCGGGTGCGGGTGTGGCTTGGCTTCTTCGACACCGCCGAGGAGGCCGCCGCCAAGGTCTACGACTCGGCGGCCATCCAACAGTGTGGTCTCGTACTTCCAGCAGTCTGGTAACAGCGACGTCGAGGTCCCCACCGAGGTTGCCGAGCACCTCCCGCCATCAATCGGCCGCTACCGTTAGTAAAGTCCGGTGCCAAGCAAGCGGGCGCCTGTGCTTCCAGCAGGCTGGCGAGATCTCCTCCTCAGATCCGATCGGTGAGATCTAAATAGCCAAAAGAGAGAGAGAGAGAGAAGGTTCTGATCTAATTCTTTCACTGCCTTCAACACTGCCCTGGTTGCTGCTACCGTCGCCGCTGCCCAGGCCGCCGTCGTCTCCTCATCTTTAGTTTTTTTTCTGAGTCTTCCATTTGCGTCCATCCTAAGTCCGTAGCATCTACCTTTTAGTTCATCTTAGGCCTGAGAGAGCCTACACGTGAGGGGGAGTGTTGAAATACAAGTGAAACTACAAATTTTATTATCAGTCAAAAATATAGGAATTTTGTTTTGCCTGATAGCAGCTACCGCTCTTCTCTGAGCTATGTGCAGATCGTAGAAGTCGTTGTGATGTTGCCGCTACTTTAGCCGCCGTCCCTAGCTTTTAAAGTCGCCGCGCTTCTCCTGCACCTCGTGCAACGCGCCGAGTAAGTTGTGACTGGCCTCACTTGTGACTAGCCTTTGAGTGCTTCTGCTACGCCTACAGAGTAAGTTGTTTTGTTAAACTCTTTGTGGGCAGATTGTTTTTAATCATCGAACTGCTTTACAAGCACTTGCGGTTCTATTTCTTAACATCAGTGTGCCATTTGCTATCTCATAGGGAAAAAAACTTGCTCAAATTTTGAACTTTATTGGAGTTTCTTATCCCATTTCATTTCACTCGATTGTAGGCGAGCTGTAAGAGAAGGATTTTAATCTGGCTTGTGCTCTGTTGAGAAGCAAGAGTTTCAGAACCTGAGCTTCCCACTGCTGAGAAGCAAGAGCTTCAGAACAAGATGGCAAAACTGATTGCAATGTTGGATGAGGTGGGGTTCTCTATTAGTCTTTTGTCTTATACTTTTCTTCTGAAATAGAAATGTTTCACCAATTTGTTTTTAATTGCCAACTACTGTATCAATAGTCTGCCAGGAAAGATCCACTACCTATCTTGAACAATTAGGTTTACTTATTGTTAAAAATAGACTCATGAATAAGGCTTATTTTCTTAATTCCAAAGCATACATGGTTTTGTACCATATTGCTAAGATAAGATGGGGGAGACTAATTTATAAGGTGGAGTCCATGTCACTCCTTGAATTATGGATGGGTATGGTATGAGAAGAGCTTTGGCTAATTACACATGCGCTTGCGTATTTGCGTATTTTCGCACGAAAATCGCGTAACGTGGCACGTCACTTGGCAGATCAAGTTCAGTTTATTTTTTACTGAACCATGTATCATCACTCTCCTTTTTACTGGTCATGAGACTGCTTAATTATCATTATTTGGTTTTGAATATTATCAGTTACCAATGAATAATTAAGTAGTTACTAGTGAATTATTTCAGTTCAATAGGGCAGTTACTATAGAGTAATTTGTACGTCTATAAAATACCTAGAGATGTCTATGTTTGGATCATTGAACATTTTATTTTTCTTTCTTCTATTGTGGTACAAGGGTGAATTTGGATGAATTTACTAATGGGAGGTGCTGACATAAGTGAGTGAAATTCAATTGGATTTGTCGTACTGGGCACTGTTTACTGAATTAAATTTGAATTTTGTAAGGTTGACCCGAGTAGTAGATTTGGGCCATTCAGATAGCATGGTTATGTTTTTACATGTTAGCTGACTACATTCATCAAATTTGTCGGTGGGAACTGGGAAGTTTGTTTGGCATCGGTGATATAGTGGTTGGATCCTACAGTGTGGATATCGTTAGCTTGTTATCGAGCCATATCTGAAGAATTTCACATTAGGTTTTATGCAATTTTCCTATGTTAGATGCTTTTCTTTTTGGTCTTTTGTGAGCAGCTTGCATCTCACAGGACACCTATTATTTGGGGCTCTTCATAGCCAGGTACTTTCCAAACTATGCTATCCACTATGATATAATTTTGTTGACCCTTTTTTTCGCTCTTGGATCTCGCAGCTACGCTGGCTATCCTTTTGCTCACTGGACCCGCTGCTGATCCCCGTCTCCCGTCACGTCACCTGCCTGGTGACCCACCGTGCACACACAAGGGCAGCACCGCTCCTGTACACATGATGGAGCAAAGGCCATGCCTTCTCTACGTGATGTGACACATAGAGCACAATGCAAAAAAAAAACTTCACGTGAAGCTCTCTGGCTTGCCTTGCTAAAGCACTCCGCCTTTTCTATTCCTTTTTTCCCTCTCCCTCTCGATTCAACTGATCACTTCACCTTGCTTAGTTACACGGCTGCTGTTTCTTATAAAGTCTAGCTCTAAGACTCATAAACGGAAAACATAGCCTATTCTATTTCCTATTCGGACATGCGGTGTATTATATGTATATGACAACAAACTAGGAAATAGACTCGGCAATACTCACGCTGAACTTACTCGTATACAGACTCCAAAAATAAAAAAATAAGATCAATTCTAACAATCACCCCCTTAATCTTAATCACACTGATCTTTTCTTTGTCTTCTGCTTCTTCCTTTTTACCCGCACTCCCATGCACTGTTCTTTCTTGAGTGCCTTAAGAGAGCTGATGATCTCTTCAATCTTCTTTTTCTCCAAGTCAGGGGAGTACACGAGCGTGGTGACAACAGGCACATACTTTTCTGGTAGCACGTGCAGGTACTTCTTCACTGCCACAGATTCCTCCATCTTGTCGCCATGAGAAATCATCTGATTGTATAGTGAAGTCAACTTACCAGTGAACTCATTCACCAACTGGGCCTCTCCCATTTGGAGATTCTCGAACTCGCTCCGCAAATTCTGGAGCTGCACCTCCTTCACACGATCAACTCTCTCGTGCATCTTCTGAAGTGTCTCTCATACTTCTCGTGCCGTCTCCTTCCCGATGAGCTGAAGCATCATCGAGTCTGGTACCGCTTGGTAGATGATAGCCAAAGCCACCTGATCCACCTTATCGTTCAT
Source organism: Melocanna baccifera (assembly GCA_036346265.1). Classification (NCBI taxonomy): domain Eukaryota; kingdom Viridiplantae; phylum Streptophyta; class Magnoliopsida; order Poales; family Poaceae; genus Melocanna; species Melocanna baccifera. The sequence continues at coordinate 985,930 of CM070696.1, forward strand.
CTCCTTGTCCTTCCCCTTTGGATCGACTGCACTCCAAACACCCGGGGCGCACATGTTCGCCTTCATCTTCATTGCCTACACCTGGTAATTGTCAGTCGTCAGGAGAGGGTACTAAAGGGAAATTAGCCCACCTTAGGCCTTCGCCTTCTCGCCTATATTCTTCAAGTATCACCAAGATCAACACGCTCTGATACCACTTGATATAATTTTGTTGACCCTTGTTTTCGCTCTCGGATCTCGCAGCTACGTTGGCTATCCTTTTGCTCTTTTGGTGGGACCCGCTGCTAATCCCCATCTCCTATCACGTCACCTGCCTGGTGACCCACCGCGCACACACAAGGGCAGCACCGCTCCTGGCTTGCCTGTACACATGATGGAGCAAAGGCCATGCCTTCTCTACGTGATGTGACACATAGAGCACAATGCAAAAAAACCTTCACGTGAAGCTCTCTGGCTTGCCTTGCTAAAGCACTCCGCTTTTTCTATTCCTTTTTTTCCTCTCCCTCTCGATCCAACTAATCGCTTCACCTTGCTTTGTTACACGGCTGCTGCTTCTTATAAAGTCTAGCTCTAAGACTTATAAACGGAAAACATAGCCTATTCTATTTCCTATTCGAACATGCGGTGTATTATACGTATATGAACATGTGTATTTTTCCACCTGGGAGCCAACCGCCCACACGAAGTCCATTTTCCACAGCTGTGTGTGCACTGTCTTCAATTGCGCACGCTTTGCTTGTGAGACCGGGTAGAAACTCCCGGACCCCACATGTGTATTCTTGTACTAGTCCTCTTCCCCTCCCGGCGCTTGCTCAGATCAATGCTAGTACACAAATATTTGTAAGGTTCAAGCGAGAAAAGATGATATATTGCCAACAACGCTTTATTACAATAGTATCTGAAGTTTTACAAAGGCCATTGCCTTACTAAGGTTCACAGAACCACAAGCAAAAATAAACACAGCGGAAGCAAAAGATAACTTGATAGACCCATCAATCTGCCACAGGCAATTGACTGGGGAAGCGAATCCTAGGCATCAGGAATAATCCACGCATCCACATTGGTGCGAAGTCATACTCTCGGCAGTCTTCTCCATTCTCTGCTTTTATATTTATAGAGCAACGGTGAGTACAAAAATGTACTCATAAGTCTTGGGAAAAATGCATAGATGTAAGGTTTCACAAAGGAAAGCTATATGGTTTATTTGCAAAAATCAGCATTTTATCTCAAATCTACACAATTACTTTAAAAGCCATTTTGTAAACAACATGTTTTCAATAATCGAAATTGGATGAGTACTTTAGTGAAGGTTAAACTACCAACACTAATATCTCGGGCCATCACGGCCAATTTTCAAAACCTCAGGTTACACCCCCTGATCCGAACATCACGAGAGTTATACTACTCCGAGTTTTCCAAATCATTTTGTTTTGAAATCAAAACCAAAACTCCTACCATGTGTATGCATTCTTTGCCGCCCTTGACCGTGGGCACGGCTATTCGAATAGTTTTAACTCTGCGAGAGGTTGTACACTTTACCCACAAGAGATAAATTATCTTAATAGTCAACACGCTTCCTTTGGCATGAGACCGGATAAATTATCACAAAGCCTTTCGCCTACTCGGTATAGTTTAAATACCACCCGCTAAGGTTTCACCACAACTCGAATCCACGAGTTGGAGCCCCTCTTGCGCCATATGAGTCTGATAAACCTGTCCCTCACTATGAGTAACGATACACCACGGCACTCAATACACCACCGGTGATATCTAAACTACACTATTATAGGGTAGTTAGCTAGGTCGTACCCATATAGACTTGTGGTTGTCTTGTTTTGCTCGGTTTGGACAAACACAAGCGTCGGTCCTTAATCGACCGGGGTGGCTCATTCACAAACCCAACAATTCTCGTGCTAAGCGCACCACCAAACCTTCCATCCACCCTTGTCAACTTTTCCCTTTGATTTTCAAATTAACGGTGGTAACATCCATTACCACTTTTCAAACAAAATACTTAACAACGGTAACCTCCATTACCAATGTTCAAACAAAACATTTAACAATGGTAACATCCATTACCAATGTTCAAACAAATCATTCATCATAATATTTGATAAACATGCTACTTATTTGAACATTAATATGTTTATTTGCTATGCTAAGCATTTGCTAGTTTTAAACATTCAACAATTATAACACTAACTTATTATTGAGTCAAAGGGATATCCTAAGTTGACAATGGTACAAGGTAAACAATTTTCAATGGAAGGTATAACAAATTGGATATTTAACTAAATTTTCTAAAATCAAATTATCACTTGATATAACATAAGCATGCAATAACTTTAAAATAAATACCTAATCATTTTATAAAACATTGGAGCAAGTTGATCAAAGGAAACTTGCCAAAACATAGAACAAAATGGTCAAAGGAGACTTGCCTTCACTGTATGCAGTTGAAATCTTCCCCAACTTGTTCTTGAGATTGCTCGGACAAATCGGTCTCTACGTAAATCGAGAATTCCAAATAAATAAAATAAAATAAAAATTCAAAAATTAAAAATAAATATACCAGATGAAAGATTGAAATTTTAGATGAATTTAGAAATTTGAATGGACCAATTTGGAGCTAAAATGAGAAAGATATGGCTATTTGAAAATCTCAGATTTGAATAAATCAGAAATTCAAATCTCGACATGTGGGGTCCACTGGTCAGAAATTTCTTTTAAAATGAGTCTCGACATATGGAACCCACTGGACTCGGGACCCACTTGTCGGCTAGCGCGAGAGGGTGTCGGCGGCGGGTGGGGCCTACTGTCGATCTTGAATTAAAGCGGAGAAAACTCAACCTCGGTAGCGGGCGGGCTCGAGCAGCAGAAGGAGTGGGAGGAAGAGGCGGCGCTAGCCAAGTGAGCGGGGAGGCGCGCCTACCCATAATGGGTAGGTAATCCTCTTAAGGATTATCTGCGGGGCCGTGGCAACGTGGCACACACGTGGGCGGCGGCGTGGTCGCCGCGTGGCTGCCACGTCACGCGCTTTTTGCCGGCGTGGCGCGCCGCGCAAGGTGGCGAGGCGCTCGGGTGGCGGCGGCGTGGCGCCGTCGGCGCCACGCTGCTGCCACCTCGGCCGACGGTGGCGGTGTGGCGGCGGTGGTGGCGCCACGGGGACCTAAGTCGCCGGAGCTCGTGATCGGCGGCGCCGGCCAAAGTACCGAAATGAAGAGGAGGATCACGGGAATGCATTGGTACCTTCGCGGAGACCGAGGGTGGCCGGAGGAAGAATCGGCGAAAGAGCGGCGGTCGGAGAGGAACCTCACGGCGGCGGAGGTGATCGGTGGCGCGGCGGCTTCGGGAAGAGGTCGCGGAACTCGCCTTGGCACCACAACGTCGGGAAGGTGTCGGCGAGGAATGAGAAGCCAGGCGGCGGGTGCTCGCGGAGTATTTGAAGCGCGCGGGAAGAAATCGGGCGTAGGGAGGGCTCTGGCGCTCGGGTGATTCGTTCGAGAGGTGAGGATGGCGGCGCGGTAGAGGACCTCGAGTGCGGGTTTTATAGGCGGGAGGGTGTAACGATCGCGCGAGTTCGCGGACTTATGGCGCCGGAGAGATGAATGCGGCGGTGATAGCGGCGCAATTAAGAGTGATTATGCCTCGGAGGAGTGCGGGAGGCGTTAATTTGAATGCGCAATGATGTGGGAATAAATCGGCAAGAAACGAAGCTTTCAAAGCTTGGTTTTCTAATCAATAAGCGGCGGCGTGGCGGTGATCGCGAGGAAGAAGGAAGATAATCGGGGCGGAGGACTGGCGAGCGAGGCCAGCGCGTCGGTGAGAGAAGAAAAAGAGAAGGAAATCGGCGGCGGTTGGATTAGTGGCGTGTGGCATAAGGAAGAGATCGGGGCATTGGATCACGGGCGAAGGGTAAGTGAAAGGAGCGATCGAGATTCAATCAGACAACACGAGTTAGATCGGCCGATGGGGTGTACTAAGTGGCAGCGGCGGCTGCGATTTATCGGCAATCACGAGCGGTCACGATGGCGACACGCGTCGGGAGCAGCGGCTTTGGCAGTGGGACCTGCGGCGGTGAGTCCACAAGACCGGTCTATGGCAGGTGGGGCCCACTTGTCGGCGCAAATCGAAAAAGAAACTCAACCTCGCGCGGCGGGGCTCGAGCTCGAGCAGCAGGCGCGGGGAGGAAAGAGAGCGGCGGCGGTAACGATCGGGCGGGAGGATCAACCTACCCTATAAGGTTGATTTATCCTTTTGAGTGTTAGCCATTGGGATGGCGAGGCTGCCGTCGGATGCGCGACACGTGGCGCCGCGAGAGAGGAAGCGGGATGAGCGTGAGCGGCGGGGATGAGCTCGGGCGGGGAGGAAGGGTTCGGATGCGTGACAAGTGTCGGCCAGGGAGATTTGATATTTAAATCTTTTATATATATTTGAAATCATTAGGAGACTTTAAAATACTCGAGAAAAATACCAAATAAATTCCAAAAATTCCAGAAAAATTCACATAACTCACGATAATGTTTTAAACATATGAAAAATATTTCCAACTTATTTGGATATTAAATTTTCTTTTCAACGAAACTTTAACTTGAAAATTCGAGAAATTGGAAATTATTAATTTAAAACTATTTCTTCAAAATAAAAGCAAAAATTGGGATGTTACAAACCTACCCCCTTAGAAGGAATCTCGACCCGAGATTCGGATGAAGCGAGAAATAGATTAGGAAACTGCGCTCGAAGATCCTCTTCGTTCCCAGTTGCTTGACTCGGGCGGTTGCTCCATTGCACTTTACAATTTGATAGTCTTGTTTCTTGTGCAGCGCTCTGCCTCTTCAAAATCTTGTGAAAATGCAGATATGTCAAGTCCTCTTTTAAATCAACATCCTCAAAGGTATCAACTCCTCTGGTACTCTCAAACACTTTTCAAGCGTGATACATGAAATACATCATGTACACGACAAGCGAGGAGGAAGTTCTAGGCGATAAGCGACTTCACCTCTTCTTGCTATAATTAGAAATGGTCCAATATACCTTGGGGCAAGCTTACCACTGACTTTGAATCGCGCATCCCTTTCATAGGTGACACTTTGGATACACATGATCGCTGGCGTAAATTCCAACATTCTTGGCGATTATCCGCATAACTCTTTTATGCAGTGCATGCTTTGTTTTCAATCGGTCTCGGATTAGCGAACTTGATCTTCGCTAACTTTAAGGCGTCGGTCGAATACTTGACTCTCTCGGTCTCGACCAATATAGCGGTGTTCTACATTTTACGCCATACAAGGCTTCAAGCGGAGACATCTTGGACTAGATTGATAACTATTATTATATGAGAATTCCGCATAGGGCAAACTTTTATCCCAAGCGGCTTTATTGGCTAAAGCACATGCTCTCGACATATCTTCCAATATCGATTTACCGTTACATCGACCATCTGTTTGAGGATGATAAGCGATCTTGAAATTTAAATTGGTGCCCAAAACTTCATGAAGTTTACGCCAAAATCTTGAGGTAAATTGTGTTCCTCTATCGACACTATCCTCTTTGGAACTCCATGCAAACACACAATTTTTGACATATAAAGCTCTGCCAATCTATCTCCAGAATATGTAGTCTTTCTTGGTATAAAATGGCGACTTTTGTTAAGCGGTCAACTATAACCCAAATTGAGTCATAACCTAACTTGGTCCTTGGTAGTCTGTTATGAAATCCATTCCAATTTCCTCCCATTTCCATTCGGTATATCGAGAGGTTGCAAAAGACCAGTGAGCCTTTGATGCTCTGCTTTAACTCTTTGACATATATCACACAAGGCTACATATTACGCAATTTCCCTTTTCATATTGTTCCACGATAACTTTCCTTTAAATCTGATACATTTTGTACTTCGGGATGAATTGAATATCTGATTCATGAGCTTCTTTTAAGATTAATCCTTTAATTTCCTTGTTCTCGGGTACTAGTATTCTCTTTCCAAACCAAAGAGTCCCTTCTTCATCTTACGAAAATCCAAGCGATTTACCTTTCTTCATATTCTCTTTAATTTCTTTAACATATTCATCCTCTCGTTGGGCTGCCTTGATTTGATCTTCCAAGGTAGGATGAACCTTCAATCTGACAGAATACCTTCGTTAACTATTTCCAAATTTAATCTTTGGAATTCCTCATGGAGGGTTAGCTGCTTATCTGAAATTGTGGATGATTCATATGACTCTTTCGACTCAAAGCATCGGCTACTACATTAGCTTTTCTGGATGATAGTGTATTCCCACATCATAATCCTTTATCAATTCGAGCCATCTTCTTTGTCTCATATTAAGATCAGTGGGTGAATATATACTTTAAACTTTTATGATCTGTATATATCTCACACGATTACTAATTAAATAATGCCTCCATAACTTTAGTGCATACTGTGACAGACTAGTTCTAAGTCATGAGTGGGATAATTTTCTTCATGCGGTCTTAAGCGCCTTGATCATAAGCTACCACCCTTCCTTCTTGCATTAACACACAACCAAGACCTTGTTTTGAAGCATCACAAAATATCTCAAAATCTTTTGAATATCAGTAACATGAGCAGGTCTTGAAGTTAACCTTTTCTTTAATTCTTGAAAGCTATCCTCACGATTTACTCCATTCAAATTTCTTCTCCTTCTTTAACAGCTGGGTTAAAGGTGCGGCAATTTGGAAAAACCTTCAATAAATCGCGATAATAACAGGCTAATCCCGAAAACTTGGATCTCGATTCTTGTCTTGGGTGGAGTCAATTTAATACATCCTTAACTTTTCCGGGATCTCTGGATACTCCTTCTGCTGAGATCACATGTCCCAGAAATTCAATTTCCTTTAACCAAAATGCACATTTGCTAAATTTAGCATATAAGCGGTGTTCACGAGTCTTTGCAACACTATCCTTAGATGACCTTCATGTTCTTTGTTATTCTTTGAATAGATAAGAATGTCATCTATGAAAACAACAACAAACTTATCTAAATAATCCATAAAGACTTTATTCATCAAGTTCATGAAATATGCGGTGCATTTGTCGGACCAAAAGACATCACCGTATACTCATATAATCCATATCTTGTGGCGAAGGTGTCTTTGGTATATCTTGAGTCTAATCTTCAGCGATGATATCGACCGAAGATCAATCTTGGAAAAGACACTTGATCCTATGAGTTGGTCAAACAAATCATCGATCAGGGTAAAGGATACTTATTCTTTATAGTGACTTCATTTAAAGCTCGATAATCAACGCACATCCGTTGACTACCATCCTTCTTCTTTACTAGAAACCTTTGGGGCTCCCAAGGTGAAGAACTTGTGCGATGAATCCTTTCTCATACAATTCTTGGATCTGTCTCTTGACTTACGCTAAATCATCGGTGACATCCGATAAGGTCTTTTGATATTGGGTGTGCGGGCACGGGTTTATAACGAATTCAACTTCTCGATCGGTGGTAATCTGGCAAATCCTCGGGAAAAACATCGGGTACTCATGAACTATCGTCACATCTTCCAAACTTTTTCCTTTTAGGTTTGGTTAACATCTTGTCTTTCTTTGAGTGCATAAGCGCCTCATGTCTTATCTGAATTCCATCGAATTGGTAAGGATAATGGCACGATTTGCACAATCTATCATCCTTTATACTTGATCAACCAATCCATACCAAGTATTATATCTATGCCATCAGTCTATTATAATAAGGTTAGCTAGGAACTTTACTCCATTTATAATTATGGTTGCACTAGGGCTAACCAAATTAGTCCTCAATTCTTTTCGAGTTGGACTATCATAAGGTCCCTTAGCAAACAAATTTTCCAATTATTCTTTTCAACAAAAGCCTTTGTTCACGAAAGAATGTGTAGCTCGAGAATCAAATAATATAATTCTTTGATGCGAGTTTACTAGAAACTTACCGAACTACATCGGTGCATCTTCCATTGCCTCTGCGGTAACATGGTTAATCGCCCTCGATTCATGTTTTGTGGAGTCTTGGGAGTTTGAGGGCTTCCACGTCCTTGACCATTAGTTGGAGCTCTTCTTTGGTGTAGGGTCAAGATTGAAGCGAGCAGGGTTACGCTTGCGTTTACGTGGGCGATTCTTGGCATAGTGTCCCATATTCTTGCAATTGTAGCATTGCACTCCTGCGGCTACATTTACTGTTTTGATGCGGTTGGGCTGCATTTCCCGTTCTAGGAGCTTGAGGTAAGGGCGAGGTGCGAGAAATGGTATCCTCGTATGATTATGTCTTGGAGTCGGTTGTCTTGTGGTGGCGTGAATCGTGAGCTGCTTTCATGATTCTTGAGCTTGGAACTTCCTCTTCAGGAGTCGAAGAGTTGGCGTTGAGCATCTTCTTGCAATAAAGCTTTATTCACTAGATCTTTGAAAAGTAGGGTAGTCATTGGAGACTAATTGAACCTTGAGGTTGGGGTCTATCCCTCCCATAAACCTCCAAATCTTTGCGGCATCGATCGCCACATCTTAGGGGCATATCTAGATAGTGAATAAATTTGCTTAAATAAGCGGAAGCGCTCGGGTTTCCTGCTTGTAGATGATGGAACTCCTTTCTCTTCATTTCCATAATACTCATAGGAATATGAGCATTACGGAAGGCTTCCAAAAATTACGCCCAACCAATGTTACGAGCATCACGGTGTGCGTGCGATAATTGTCCCACGGTTGGCGGCAACTCCTTGGAGTTGATGAGCAGCATATATAACCTTCTCATGTTCAGCACATTGAGCTAAATTCAGCTTCCTTTCCACTTCCTTAATCCAATCATCCGCCTCCAGCGGATCGGCGGATCTGCGAAGGTCGGAGGTCGGGTCCTCATGAATTCCCGAGCTTAGACTGCGGTGGGTGCAGTACTTGCTGAGCTTGATTGACTTGATTTTGGGCCAAAGCTTTGAAGAAGTTGTAGTTGCATGGCCATCATTTGTTCCATATTGGGTGCTTGGGTGGCGGAGGTGGAATTGGGGCCTCATTGTTGTTGGTATTTGGGTGGTTGTTGATGTTGCTTCTCGTGTTCACCATCTGAAGCTCCATCAAGAAAAATCTGAAAAGAGGAAAAGCATAGATGAGAGGCAGGCGGTTTATCATCCCAAAACAACACACAAGATTAACACAGCAGATTGAAAACCCAACTTTTGAAATTCAAATTAACTTTTGAAATGGTTGTACCACAAGCGCACAAGGCTTGGTACAATCCATTTTATAACATCATATCATTATAAAAGCGTTCTAGTATCGATAAGCAGTGAAAAAGGGTAGTCTATCTAACATCTAATTATCCTCAATGATGATCGCTCCTCTGGCTCCTCCTCGGGATCCTCCTCTGAGTCAGACGGTGACTCTGTCCATAATCACGGCGGTTGTTCGTGACGCGACCGTGATCGGCTCTGGCTGAAAGTAAGTGATGCAGAGCAGGAATCTTTGGCGTCCTCGGCGGATCCGTCGATGTCGGTCGGGTAGCGGTGGGGCGTCGCACACTCTTTCTTGCCGTGAGCCTAGTGCGAGGTCTGGGAGTCGGTGGGCGACAACGGGAGGCTGGTGGGTCGGTGTAGTGGTGGCGGCTCGAAGGCGCTCGCCTCTGCCTCGGCGGTGTCCTCGCTTTGTCTGGCGTCGGCGTGGGCGGTCTGACTCTGCAACAGCTGTGCTCGGAGAGTGTCGGAGTGGTCGTAACTCGACGTCAGAAGCATCCGGAGAAGTCCTATCTCCTGCTGAGCTCTGGCGTAAGTCGCGATCGATGCTTGGGTGAAGCGCACTGATGAGGCGGCGTGGGTCGTCCACCACGATCTGGAAAGCCTCGGGGTGAGTTTGTCCGTTACGGTAGTCGGAAAGAAGCGAGAGGCGTGTCGTAACTCCCCTTTGTGCCTCCTGCACAACTCTGCTATCGCCATCTTGGCTGCATCTTGGATAGCGTCATGCTGATGGGTCAGGGTGCTCAATCTGCGATGAAGCGGGGTTAAGCTGCCCATCTGGAGCATAGATGAATACTTCCATGGTCCATGAATCCATAGTCATCACTCTAGTGTTCCGCCCTCTGAAAATGGGTGTTGATTATATTTGAGATCTTGCATTAGCGTCGTAGAAGAGTCGCAAAGCTCCTCACTCTCGCCATGAGAATGGTGATCCCACGAGTGAAGGCGACGAAGAACACTGCCATCTATAAGTTTGAAAATAAGGAGAGATCGATAAAGATTTTTAAATAATGAGGTAGGACAAGAACAAGATACTAAGTAAGTAAAGAGTAGAAGCAAAAGAAACTTATATTTTTGTACATAAATTTTTATTAAATATAAATCCTTAAAGCTTCCCAAAACCTATGGCTCGTCCTCTGATCAAGATGGCTCGATACCATACGTGAGACCGGGTAGAAACTCCCGGACCCCACATGTATTCTTGTACTAGTCCCGAGATCAATGCTAGTACACACAGTTCAAGCGAAAAAAGATGATATATTGCCAACAACGCTTTATTACAATAGTATCGAAGTTTTACAAAGGCCATTGCCTTACTAAGGTTCCACAGAACCACAAGCAAAAATAAACACAGTGGAAGCAAAGATAACTTGATAGACCCATCAATGCACCACGGGCAATTGGTGGGGAAGCGAATCCTAGGCATCAGGAATAATCCACCGCATCCACATTGGTGCGAAGTCATACTCTCGACAGATCTTCTCCATTCTCTGCTTTTATATTTATAGAGCAACGGTGAGTACAAAAATGTACTCATAAGTCTTGGGAAAAATGCATAGATGTAAGGTTTCACAAAGGAAAGCTATATGGTTTATTTGCAAAAATCAGCATTTTATCTCAAATCTACACAATTACTTTAAAAGCCATTTTGTAAACAACATGTTTTCAATAATCGAAATTGGATGAGTACTTTAGTGAAGGTTAAACTACCAACACTAATATCTCGGGCCATCACGGCCAATTTTCAAAACCTCGAGTTACACCCACGATCCGAACATCACGAGAGTTATACTACTCCGAGTTTTCCAAATCATTTTGTTTTGAAATCAAAACCAAAACTCCTACCATGTGTATGCATTCTTTGCCGCCCTTGACCGTGGGCACGGCTATTCGAATAGTTTTAACTCTGCGAGAGGTTGTACACTTTACCCACAAGAGATAAATTATCTTAATAGTCAACACGCTTCCTTTGGCATGAGACCGGATAAATTATCACAAAGCCTTTCGCCTACTCGGTATAGTTTAAATACCACCCGCTAAGGTTTCACCACAACTCGAATCCACGAGTTGGAGCCCCTCTTGCGCCATATGAGTCTGATAAACCTGTCCCTCACTATGAGTAACGATACACCACGGCACTCAATACACCACTGGTGATATCTAAACTACACTATTATAGGGTAGTTAGCTAGGTCGTACCCATATAGACTTGTGGTTGTCTTGTTTTGCTCGGTTTGGACAAACACAAGCGTCGGTCCTTAATCGACCGGGGTGGCTCATTCACAAACCCAACAATTCTCGTGCTAAGCGCACCGGCCAAACCTTCCATCCACCCTTGTCAACTTTTCCCTTTGATTTTCAAATTAACGGTGGTAACATCCATTACCACTTTTCAAACAAAATACTTAACAACGGTAACCTCCATTACCAATGTTCAAACAAAACATTTAACAATGGTAACATCCATTACCAATGTTCAAACAAATCATTCATCATAATATTTGATAAACATGCTACTTATTTGAACATTAATATGTTTATTTGCTATGCTAAGCATTTGCTAGTTTTAAACATTCAACAATTATAACACTAACTTATTATTGAGTCAAAGGGATATCCTAAGTTGACAATGGTACAAGGTAAACAATTTTCAATGGAAGGTATAACAAATTGGATATTTAACTAAATTTTCTAAAATCAAATTATCACTTGATATAACATAAGCATGCAATAACTTTAAAATAAATACCTAATCATTTTATAAAACATTGGAGCAAGTTGATCAAAGGAAACTTGCCAAAACATAGAACAAAATGGTCAAAGGAGACTTGCCTTCACGTATGCAGTTGAAATCTTCCCCAACTTGTTCTTGAGATTGCTCGGACAAATCGGTCTCTACGTAAATCGAGAATTCCAAATAAATAAAATAAAATAAAAATTCAAAAATTAAAAATAAATATACCAGATGAAAGATTGAAATTTTAGATGAATTTAGAAATTTGAATGGACCAATTTGGAGCTAAAATGAGAAAGATATGGCTATTTGAAAATCTCAGATTTGAATAAATCCAGAAATTCAAAATCTCGACATGTGGGGTCCACTGGTCAGAAATTTCTTTAAAATGAGTCTCGACATATGGAACCCACTGGACTCGGGACCCACTTGTCGCGGCTAGCGCGAGAGGGTGTCGGCGCGGGTGGGGCCTACTGTCGATCTTGAATTAAAGCGGAGAAAACTCAACCTCGGTAGCGGGCGGGCTCGAGCGCGCAGCAGAAGGAGTGGGAGGAAGAGCGGCGCTAGCCAAGTGAGCGGGGAGGCGCGCCTACCCATAATGGGTAGGTAATCCTCTTAAGGATTATCTGCGGGGCCGCGGCTGCGTGGCACACGTGTGGGCGGCGTGGTCGCCGCGTGGCTGCCACGTCGCGCTTTGCCGGCGTGGCGCGCGCGCGCGCAAGGTGGCGAGGCGCTCGGGTGGCGGCGTGGCGCCGATCGGCGCCACGCTGCTGCCACCTCGGCCGACGGTGGCGGGGTGGCGGCCGGTGGTGGCGCCACGGGGACCTAAGTCGCCGAGCTCGTGATCGGCGGCCCGGCCAAAGTACCGAAATGAAGAGGAGGATCGGGAATGCATTGGTACCTTCGCGAGACCGAGGGTGGCCGGAGGAAGAATCGGCGAGAAGGCGGCGGTCGGAGAGGAACCTCACGGCGGCGGAGGTGATCGGTGGCGCGGCGGCTTCGGGAAGAGGTCGCGGAACTCGCCTTGGCACCGGCAACGTCGGGAAGGTGTCGGCGAGGAATGAGAAGCCAGGCGGCGGGTGCTCGCGGAGTATTTGAAGCAGCGGGGAAGAAATCGGGCGTAGGGAGGGCTCTGGCGCTCGGGTGATTCGTTCGAGAGGTGAGGATGGGCGGCGCGGTAGAGGACCTCGAGTGCGGGTTTTATAGGCGGGAGGGTGTAACGATCGCGCGAGTTCGCGGACTTATGGCTGTCGGAGAGATGAATGCGGCGGTGATAACGGCGCAATTAAGAGTGATTATGCCTCGGAGGAGTGCGGGAGGCGTTAATTTGAATGCGCAATGATGTGGGAATAAATCGGCAAGAAACGAAGCTTTCAAAGCTTGGTTTTCTAATCAATAAGCGGCGGCGGCGGTGATCGCGAGAGAAGAAGGAAGATAATCGGGGCGGAGGACTGTGCGAGGCGAGGCCAGCGCGTCGAGAGAAGAAAAAAAGAGAAGGAAATCGGCGGCGGTTGGATTAGTGGCGTGTGGCATAAGGAAGAGATCGGGGCATTGGATCACGGGCGAAGGGTAAGTGAAAGGAGCGATCGAGATTCAATCAGACAACACGAGTTAGATCGGCCGATGGGGTGTACTAAGTGGCAGCGGCGGCTGCGATTTATCGGCAATCACGAGCGGTCACGATGGCGACACGCGTCGGGAGCAGCGGCTTTGGCAGTGGGACTGCTGGCGGTGAGTCCACAAGACCGGTCTATGGCAGTGGGGCCCACTTGTCGGCGCAAATCGAAAAAGAAACTCAACCTCGCGCGCGGGCGGAGCTCGAGCAGCAGGGAGGCGGGGAGGAAAGAGAGCGGCGGCGGTAACGATCGGGCGGGAGGATCAACCTACCCTATAAGGTTGATTTATCCTTTTGAGTGTTAGCCATTGGGATGGCCGAGCTGCCGTCGGATGCGCGACACGTGGCGCCGCGAGAGAGGAAGCGGGATGAGCGTGAGCGGCGGGGATGAGCTCGGGCGGGAGGAAGGGTTCGGATGCGTGACAAGTGTCGGCCAGGAGATTTGATATTTAAATCTTTTATATATATTTGAAATCATTAGGAGACTTTAAAATACTCGAGAAAAATACCAAATAAATTCCAAAAATTCCAGAAAAATTCACATAACTCACGATAATGTTTTAAACATATGAAAAATATTTCCAACTTATTTGGATATTAAATTTTCTTTTCAACGAAACTTTAACTTGAAAAATTCGAGAAAATTGGAAATTATTAATTTAAAACTATTTCTTCAAAATAAAAGCAAAAATTGGGATGTTACATGCTTATGCGATACGTTTTTCCAGAGACCACTCTTAGTGGGACTTGGTCTCTCTGAAAACGGTAGTACCGGAGTTTGAACGGCAGAACTACCGCAGATCGGTATGACCGCATCCTGAGCTATACTACCGGAGAGTAGAACTACTGGCCTTATAAAGGCGGTAGTACCGCACTTTGGGTTTAAAGTTTTATATTCAATTATTTGCAATTGTGGTAGTTATCATCAATTACCAAATGGAAGATTGAAGAATCTAGACACACCATTATGAGTTAATGGTATGTTTTGGTAATTAATGATAATCACATTATAGGACTAATATTTTTCATGAGTTGGATGAATAGGTTATGTTCCATGATGATGAAGACTTTGGATGGTTTCATGTGTTGAAGATCATCAAGCAAAGGTTCGAGATGGAAATGGCTTCATGAGTTGATGGCTATCAAAAGAGAATACATCATGTGTTGATGCATATCAAAATTTCGAAAAGAAGATGATCATAAGTTGATCATCAAGTCAAGAGAAGACAATAACCTAGACTTGAAGTGAAGATGATCACAAGCTTCAATGAAATACTCAAGGCAAATGTATGACTAGGTAGGGCTAAGGATGTGTTCCTAGTCTTTTACCGGTCTTGGTGTTTAGTTGGAAGACCGGATTGCTAGTATATGTCTGTCGTACTATTAAGAGGGGTCTTGTCTAGTAGCTTGAGTCTCATCATGTGTTGATAGCTCAATCTTGCTTACGCTAGCTCTCTATGGCATAATGCTATTATTTACGAATGTGTTTTACGAATAGTTGAGGCTTATGCATCTAATCCTTGCAACATGTGACTATACTTTGCAAATGTCTTTTACAAATGGTTGAAGTCCATGTACCTTTCCTTATGGTATGACCAAAGTTTGCAAATATATTTTGCAAGTTGTTGGAGATCATACAATGTCCCTTGGCACGGTCTAATATTATTTTTCTCGCACTTAGACCGTGATAGTGACTTCTTGGATCTCTTCTATTTTTCTGTATTGATTCAATATGTTTGAGATAATGCAAATAGATGGACTGTGTATCCCTTTGAATAAACTTTCCATAGAGTCCAAGATCACTCAATTCGGACATCGGAATCAAAAGTTATGACCGTTTTCCCGAGTGCTGTCTGTGCTGAAAAATAGAAGTGCGGTAGTACCGTGATTTTTGCGGTAGTATCGCATGGCTAGTTCTGAACGTCTGACATAGCCGTTACTATGTGCTACAGTAAAGTGCGGTAGTACCACACTTTGTATGGTGATAGTTCCGATTTTCCTGATTTTTTCAGGAGTTTGGCTCGAACGGCTAGTTTTTGTGTGTGGGGTATAAATACTCACTTGTGGCTGGTTGGAGAGTAATCTTTGGCACCTCATTTCACTCCCTTGAGCTAGTGTAAGTCTCTCCACTCCATTGTGCATGTGTTGCACCTTATGAGCAAAAGAGAGAGGTCTCTAGTTGCATGTGTTGTATCTGGATGTGGATTTAGCATCCACTTAAGCTTGTGCATTCGTTGCGCAAGGGGCTTGACTTATTACTCTTGGAGTTTGCCGACTCCTAGACGGCGTTGGAGGCGTCGTGTCTGGTGATCTTCTCAAAGAAGCTTGTGAGAAGGCCCGGCGTGTTGTGAAGGTTGGAGCTCGCCTACCCGGAACGGGAAAGAGCTACCACTAGTGGATTTGAGGTGGAAGGCTTAATTCGTGGAGCCGGTCCAATTCGTATGGGTTTACCTCAACGTGGATTAGGGGAAACCGGCAAGTCTCCAAACACCACGGTAAAAAGTAATTGTGTCAATTGTGGTTTGTTTACTTGTGCTCAATTTACCTTCAAGCAATTTACATTCATAGAGTTATATTGATTGCTTGTCACCCTAGGATTGCAAACATTTGACATAGACTTAGTTGTTGGTGCACTTAGGCGAACCTAGTTGTTTTAGGCAATATTTGTGCTAAACCAATTTAAGTTAAGCTTCCGCATTATATACTTGGTTTAGACAAATAGATATTATTTTAAATTATAAGATAATTTTTAAGACCGCCTATTCATCCCCCTCTAGTCGGCCTCCTCGATCCTACACCGGCCCAGCTCGCGTTCCGGCCACCCCGCCCCAGTCTACCTCAACACTCGTACGCCGAGTACCACCATCAAGCCGACCTCACCTCTTTCAATGTCACACGTCGTGTCGCCAAGCTAGCCACCCCCTACCACCGGCCTAGCACCGAAGTTACTCCTCTCCTGCGCCGCGTCGCCCCTCTGCTAGCCCTGCGTCAGCCCCTGTCTACCCCTCTTCCACCGAGCGTCAATGCCACGCCAGTTCCTGAGCGTCACTGCCACGCTAGTTCCTGAGCGTCACTTCGCTGAGCTAGATGGCGGCCTCACCTACCCATTGCTCTTGCGGCCTGTGCGCACTCAATGCCGCACCGGCCTAGTCTCGATTGCACTCAACGCCGTCCGTTGCCCGCTCGACATTTACTCCGTCTTCAACTATCTTTAATGAAGTCCAGCTACCGCTGCTCCTTCCGGCTATAAATGAAGGTTCGGCCGCCTCCTCACACCCACTTTGCTCCCCCTTCCTTCTCCAAGCAAAGCTCAACTGAGGCCGCCCCGGACGCGTCGCTTCCACCGCCGCTCTCCCTAATCTGGGGCCCCATAGCCCAGTTCTTTTCTCAGAGAGCTTCACCACGGCATCACGAGCCTACCCCAACCGTTGGCTAGACCCCTCAACGGCCATAGCTCGCCGCCCACGGGAGCCTCCCCACACCGCCCGTGGCCTCCGACACTAAGCCACCTCTGCAACCTTCCAGCCGAACCACCCCTACCGGTGAGCTCCCTATGGTCTTTTCTTGCTCACGCCCACTTCCTTTCCTCCCTCTTCCCCTCCGGTCACCAGTATTTTCTTTGGTTTTCGTATGCAGATAAAAAGGCAATTAATCTTTGTATAAGGAACTATTAAAGCAAAGGTACCCCTAGCAAATTCCCCAACTGGCAAGTAATGATCATGGCATTTGTTGATTATTAATAAAAGCTTAAAAGAATAAGCTAACCATAGGAGACTAAGCGAACCATGAAGTTAGTCGTAGTTTCACCTAAATCAATGAGTGGCATGGCAACTACCCACGAGTTAAGTAAAACCCAAAAACTAAACTTGCATAACATTCGAAAACTAAGAGATCGAAGCCTTATAGAAATGCTTTCGACATTCTCAAATCTTTACTCGAACCCCTAATACTGAACTCATACACTACCGAAGGTTCGAGTGATCAACATAAAATATCCATCTATCATATCTCTACCCTCAGCTCTATAGTCATAAATCTAAGCTAAGTTTATTCAATTTAATCACAATTTGATGCCAAAAATATTAATGATTTACTCATGTCTAAAATCATGAATATTTAAAATTTATTCATAATTAGATACTTGTGGTAAGACCCTTAGATGATATACTTTTAGAACGTAAAGATTTGAATTCCCTTCAGATTAAAACTTAAGTAAGGGACTGTTACCCTTTTATCCCAAATAACCACGCCCCAAAAAGATCTTAATATTCATCCCAAACCCGAATCTGCAAAAAGGAACATAAAATAATAATTCTAAAGCAATTAACACCCTTCACTAAAAATCTTGCTAGAACACAACTTTGCACCCAAAAGCAATCATCCAACCATTACCTCATCACTTAATTAATAACGCAAAGTGCAACTTTATCAAACAACTCTACCAATTTATACCTCACAATCTTAGTAAATTCACAGTTCTCGGGCAATCCCTCTAAGATATCTATAAGTCCTGTTTAACTCATGGAACTTCCTTGATAAATATAAATAACATAAAGGAGGTTATCAATTAAAAGATCAAGCCTCGTCTTTTTTTCACTCGACTATATCTAATCCTCTTCCTTTATAACAAACAGAGGGATCCTATAAATATCTCTCTACTCTTAATCCTTTCTAATTCTAAAATTTTCCCTCACGGTAAAGCTGCCCAGCCACCTCCTCCCTTTATTCGATTCCGTGGAGTCCATGCTTACTTCGCACTAACTCCAACTCTCTCTCTACTCTCAACCAAAACAATAGATAAGCTCAATTAAATTAAACTAAACTATTGTCACTATTTGGATTTATTGGTTTTTCGTTTGTCGCATATTAGAAACTGCAGTTACAAATGGCAATAGACTCCAGCAGAATCAAGACGCAAGTAGAGAAAAGTCCGAGGATCCAATATTGCGGACTGATTAAGCAAGCTTTGAGCTAAATCAAGGCTGCGGTAGACAAGCAAGGCAAGTCATCATTTTGACCATGCTGATCCTACATTTTACGAAAGTTACGTTCTTTTAAATTATCAAGGTGCATGCTTAAATTATTATGCAAATGTATGATAAAATGTAAAGTAGTTACTGACCATTTGATATTACCACTATTACTATGACACTCTTCACCGCTCGATTCAACAAATCCTTTGTCACCCTAGATATTAGTAAGAGCTTTACTAGCTAAGTCATACTCACTGTCAAGCAAGTTTAAGTTTAGGGCATTAAACTGCCCTACTCATTACTCTTCAACAAATGAAAATTTATTTGGACAGTCATGGAACGTACATGACTGACAATTTGGTACAACTTATCTTATGCTTCTCAAAACCCAAAAACTTGCTTACCTGTCTAGGCAGTTGGTAAGAGTGGTTGGTATAGATGTAACACGAGAACTTGAGGTTGCGGTAGACCGGCCTGGATGAATCAAGGACTTAATCTTGTGTTGACCTCACATGTAAAACAGTACAAATCATAAGCTGAAAAAGTGTAGGTATGACTAACTAACTTGCATTGATAGTAAAGGAGAGCATTTTGGAGTGACCCACGGGTCGTGGTGCTGATTTAAGCCATCGTAGACACGGGTCGTGTCGCTGGTCTTAAGCCGCTGTGTGGCGCAAGAGGGGGTCTGGGTGAGGTAAAAACAAGCTTTCCCTCAAATGAAATCTTAGCGAGTGTAATCCTTTACTAGGTGCATTGTAAAGGTCATGTGATAATCCTTTTGATCTACATGTCTAAGAAAACATGTGGAAGATAGCAAATGGATTATCTCTTATGGGTAAAGATGTACAATCTCTGCAGAGAATGAAACTATTTAAATAGCCGTGCCCACGGTCAAGGGCGGACATGGGAACATTCTCGAGTTAGTTCTATTTCAAAAACCACTTTCGGGCGGGATAAAAACCTATAAGAGGGAGGTACTCTGTCTTTAACTTTTCCTGGACGGACGTACTCCAGTGGTTATAAAAACTAGCATTGGTGGAAGTATCCATGCACTGTAAAAGATGGATGTAACCTGCGCTATTATTACTATTGCATTCTCATAATCTCTTACAACATATGATTTGGTTAAAAACGGCTAAGTCTCAAGAGATTTCTTATGTATTGTACTTGAAAAATAATGCTTTAGCAACTAAAATAATCTCAAGCCTTCCTTTCACAACCTTGCGTGTATTATTACTATTGCATTCTATGTGATGGCTTGTTGTGTATGATTGTACTCACTCTTGCTTAATCATTACCCCCCAGTCAGTCAGGAAAAAGGAGATAAAGGCCCTACAATGCTTCAAAAAGGGTCGACAGAGCTAGTATTCAAGGAGGCCAAGGACTAGGTCGCGAAACTCCAGTTGGCTGCCTGTGGGCAAGTCCTGAGGGTCTCACTTGTGTGAAGACTTCTGCTGCTGCACTCTTTGCTTCTCGGCCTAATAAGACCATGTGTAAGTATTACTATATAATCTATGCTTCCGCTTAATATATTTTTGATATACAGTGATGTATCTGTGAGCACTATCAACTGATCCAGGGAATAGTACAGTGGAATCACAGAGGAATTCGGATTTCTAAGTCCGGTTCCGACAGGCCCGCCACCTTGTGCGCCCGAGCCACTCTCTATGCGCACCCGCTGAGTGTCTGAGCTGCTCTCCATGCACACCCCCTGAGCATGGGACCCACCATGCTGACCACTCGAGCCGCTTTCTAGATAAGTTGGCTTCCAAGTTTTCAAGAAAATTTTGTATAACCGGTTCGGAGATCTTTTCACATTTATCAACAGATCATCGTTCTTGGTATAGACACGCAAGAACTCATCCTGCAGCACCACCCTGCACCCTTTTTCTGTGATCCGTCTGAGACTAAGTATGTTATTACACAGACTTGGTATATAGTAAATCCCTGTCAACAACTTCTTATCTCCATTCTTGCATCGTAAGGGCATCATCTCTTTGCCTATTATCTCTATCGTGGAGCCGTCGCCAAACGTGACCTTGCCCCAAATCTTCTCGTCGAGCTTATGAAACATGGAGCGATCTTCCGTCATGTGATTGCTTGCTCCATTGTCCAAATACCACTGATCTGAGTAATCGTGGTTATCTTCCTTCGTGCGTAATTTTGGAATTATGTTCTCTTCGTTCAGCATCACCCTGGCCGACGCCTTTTCAATATATGATGAGAAAAATAGTATTGATTCATCTTCTTCTTCGTCTTGGCTAAGGTTTGCCTCCCCATTCTTCTTTTTGCTTTGGCAATTTGAAGCATAGTGCATATACTCATTGCAGTTGAAACACTTTATGTGGCTGCGGCACCCTTACGCATAGTGCCCGAATTTGTTACATTCAAAGCACTTGATATGTGACTTATCATAGGGTCTGTCACCACCGCCTTGCCAAACGTTATCTCCATGGCCACCTCTGCCGCCTTGACCACTCTGGCCACCTCGCTCGTGCCATCGCCCGTGACTGCTTGATGAGCCATCGCTCCTTGTATCTCCCTTTATCAGCAACGCCTACTGGTTATGAGACTGAAACATCTGCTTAGTACGAGACTGAAACCCCTTCAGTAGCTTCTTGTGTGCCTTGAGAGAGCCGATGATCTCTTTAATCTTCTTTTTCTCCAAGTCAGGGGAGTAGATGAGCGTGATGACAACAGGCGCATACTTTTTTGGTAGCACGTGTAGGTACTTCTTCACTGCCACAGATTCCTCTATTTTGTCGCCAAGAGAAGTCATCTGATTGTATAGTGAAGTCAACTTACCAGCGAACTCGTCCACCAACTAGGCCTCTCCCATCTGGAGATTCTTGAACTCGCTCCGCAAATTCTGGAGCCGCACCTCCTTCAGACGATCAACTTCCTCATGCATCTTCTGAAGTGTCTCCCATACTTCTCGTACCGTCTCTTTCCCGACGAGCTGAAGCATCATCAAATCTGGTACCGCTTGGTAGATGATAGCCAAAGCCGCCTGATCCACCTTATCGTCCATCTTCTTGTCCTTTCCCTTTGGGTCGACTGCACCCCAGATACCTTGGGCGTGCATGTTTGCCTTCATCTTCATTGTCCACACCTGGTAATTGTCAGTCGTCAAGAGAGGGTACTAGAGGGAGATTAGCCCACCTTGGGCCTTCGCCTTCTCGCCCATATTCTTCAAGTATCACCAAGATCAATATGCTCTGATACCACTTGATATAATTTTGTTGACCCTTTTTTTCGCTCTCAGATCTCGCAGCTACGTTGGCTATCCTTTTGCTCTTTTGGTGGGACCCGCTGCTAATCCCCATCTCCTGTCACGTCACCTGCTTGGTGACCCACCGCACACACACAAGGGCAGCACCGCTCCTGGCTTGCCTCTATACGTGATGGAGAAAAGGCTATGCCTTCTCTACGTGATGTGACACAAGAGCACAATGCAAAAAAAAAAAACCTTCACGTGAAGCTCTCTGGCTTGCCTTGCTAAAGCACTCTGCTTTTTCTATTCCTTTTTTCTCTCCCTCTCGATCCAACTGATCGCTTCACCTTGCTTTGTTACACCACTGCTGCTTCTTATAAAGTCTAGCTCTAAGACTCATAAACGGAAAACATAGCCTACTCTATTTCCTATTCGGACATGCGGTGTATTATACGTATACGGCAACAAACTAGGAAATAGACTCGGCAATACTCACGCGGAACTTACTCATATACAAACTCAAAAAAATCAAAAAATAAGATTAATTCTAACACACTATTTGTAAACTATGAATCCTATTTTTGCTTCTTGATTTGCCTTCGCTGAAACAGAGCCATACAGAGCTGGAGACTCATAATAGTTGCCGATGTTACTTACTTGCACCGCTCATTTAGGTTTGAGATTCTGACTTATGGTTTTTTTACTATTCATAATTTTCATAATTTTTTTATTTTTCAGCATTTTTGAGCATTTTTACCGGTTCTTTTTCGTATTCGCTTACATTATATGTATTGGGCTAACATGTTTTTTTATTTTTAGATTTTTTTAATTAATTATACCAAATAAGTTACCGTCAGCTACAGTATAATTTCAGTTAACTACAGTATAATTTCAATCATAAACTATTAAATTTTAACCTAACCGAGCGATTTCTTAAACATAAGACTATATCTTGAGATCACATGTAGAATCAATCAGTACTGTTATGCAAAGAGCACAGCCACATGGTCCGTGCGGTATTCTATCTAGTCTGCTCTGGTCGACCCATGTCGCTAGGGCCTACATGTCGCCAACGCCACAAGTCATCTTCCTCCCTTTGCCTGTTCGCTCGGTGCCTCAGACCTCCGAGCTCACTCCCGCGAGTTACCTTCGATTCGATTCGATCCATCCATCCATCCATCCGCCGACCTGTTCTAGATCGAAAGCGAAATCGAGGTTTTGGGGAGATCGAAGGCCAGCTGCTGCGAGTTCGTCGGCTGCTTCCACCAGCCGCGATGGTACTAGACCAGCGAAAAGCCCTTACCTCTTCCTCCGATTGCGTCATGTTTGTATTAACCCTAGCTTGCTCGGTTCTTGTAGTTGCAGAGGACGACGCTGAGAGTGACGAGGAGGAGGTCCAGGAGGATCGCTATGCCCCCAAAGCCTCCAAGAAGAAGGAGAAGAAAAGGCAAGAGCGAGACGCGCAGCGTCAGATTGGTTAACAACTAGGATGCCATGCTTTTCAACTCTGCAAGTACTTATACTTACAAGCTATGAACAATTGCATTATTTTAGGACATTGGTATTCAGTTAAATCATTGAACTGCAATTTTTACCTACCTGAGCATATATAAATTGTTCCTCTACAGTGTCAGATGCCACAATATGCTTTCAGCTCCCAACACTAGTTAGTTAGCATGATTCTTATCATCTTATACTAAGTTGTTAGTGTAAGATCACTGATTGCAGATTTTACGGCGGTCCAAATTTCAAGTGACTCTGTGTTCTTGTTTTCTTAATGCACATGAGTTTTTGCCAATTTGATTGTTCATCTCAGGATAGAGTATCGAACGGAAGTGCATTTTTTCCTTTTATTTACTATCCTGGTTGTACCGATATCTCTTAAAGAAAAAAAAATTCACACAAGAAATTGTCTACATGCTAGGCTGAAGAAACCGCGCGGGATTTAAGGAGGACTAAACAAGATCGTTATGCTGAAATGAGGAGGAAGAAGGACGAGGAGCGTGAAGCGCAGGAGAGATTAATGGTTAGAGATTGTTTAACTGCTGATTGTTCTGTTTGATGCTGGTATGTAATCAACTCTCATGCTAAGTTGCTTATATTTCTTTAGGAAGAAGAAGCTAGGGCACAGAAAGCCAAGGAGGAGGCTGCTGGTCTGGAATTTGAGAAATGGAAAGGGGCTTTTTCAGTTGATGCTGAAGGTACGACAGAGAGCGAGACACAAGATGATGGCCAGGGTTTGCTCCACAATTTTGTGGAATACATCAAGGTACATTGTTCTTTTGTGGATGTAGTCCAGTGTTACATTCTAGCGTATGTGGATGATTCATTATTTGACGAAATAAAGTGTCCTTACTTTTGCTATCATGAATATCATACCTTGAACTTAATCCGTATTATATAGTTGGCATGATTTCTTTGTCAAAGATGACAGCCAAATAAATTTATCTCCTTTGTATACTACAAGATAGGTTGGAAAGCTGGTTTTTTACAGTAATTTGTTGTTGTTATGATAAGAAAAATTGTACTAGTGCTTAGTCTAGACAACTACCGTCGCATGTCGATTACATTGAAGTCTGTCAAGAGTCTCTTATGAGAAGTTATTATCAATTATACCTTGTTGTTGACTTAGCCAAAAAAATCGAAGGATGTGGTATTGTCTTATCATTGTCTTGAGTATACTGCATTGGTAAGTATACTGTAGTAGTAAGATCTGCTTGGCTTAGTAAATTGATAATCTTTGCTGTTAAATCTTTCATAAACTTTCCAGAAGCAGAAGTGTGTTCCGCTAGAGGACCTTGCTGCAGAGTTCAGGATGCGAACCCAGGTAATTGAAGAGCCTTTGTACATCAGAGTGTTGGGTGTTGCCATTGCTAACTTGATTGACATTTGAGGCCCTACCAGAACGCTAAGATTCTATATTGTTTAAGCTTTAAACTGAAATAATGATAAATCCATTGGATTGCTGATAGTTTACGATTGACACTCTGTTTCCTACTACCTTGCTGTGGATGTGCTAAAGTGGCATTTAGGAATTGTCTGGTAACTCTGGTTTGCGTCCTCACCACTGAGAAGCATGTTTTGAGTTGAATCGACTTGGCTTTCATTTCAAAACTGTCTTGCCTTAAAATGTTTTATGTTTTCTGTAAAACTTGTTGAATGTATATTTAAAAAATTACTAGGATTAGTTGTCACAAAAGGTGCCTCGTGCAAGTCTTGGAAAATGGCACCTCACATGAGGCAAGCTCTTAGGTAAGACCAGCATCAGAGGATACCACTGAAACAGTGACTGAGATTTTTTTTTCACGTGACACAGTTAAGGTGAGGCAAAATTTGTGAGATATGGACTAAAAAGACCCCCTTAAACCACCACGAGTCGGACTGGAAAAAACGCTAAGAGAAATCTAAAACTTTTCCAGTATCTAAAAAGTTAAAACTTTTCTATATATATCCAATTAGACAAAACATGTGGTTTATCAGAGGGCTGGCTTCTGTAACTAGTTGATTTTGTGAATAATGTGGTGGTCCACAGGGAATGGAAGTGGACATGGAGGTTTATCACATGGAGGCGCCATAGTTAGGTCTGCGCAAGTCAACATACACAGGTCATGTTGGGCTTACATGAAGCTGCTAGCTGTAGTACATATACACTGTGCTGTGCGATTATGCTCGCTTGGGCTTAAAAGCGGGGTTTATAGTTTTTTTTTTAAACTGTGGCGGTTAGCTGTTGGTAACATTTTTAACATAATTAAATTTAAAAAATAAAAAGTTGTATCATCATGGATGATATAAAGAAATAAGAAAAAAAAAGAAAAGATAAAAAACTAAAAATAATAACAAACTAAAAAAATAAATTTAAGAAGCTAAAAACCAGAGGCCATAAGTGATTGATTGAGGTGCATCGATCAAGGCGCTCAGGCCTGCTCTGATCTTGTGCCCCGGCCATTTAACATGATCTGCTCTGCTCTTGTGCTGCCATTGCAACATGCAAGTGAAGAAGACGACCATGTGTAGCCTTAACCTGTACTTGTTCAGTCATTTCAGGCCCTGTTCATTTCACTATTTATAATTTTCGTTTTTTTATTTTTTAGTATTTTTTGAGTTTTTTATCAATTCTTTTTTTGTTTACATTATATGTGATCGGTTAATATGTTTTTTCTATTTTTAGATTTTTCTAAATTAATTATAGTGTAATTTCAATCAGTTATAGTATAATTTCAACCATAAACTACCAAATTTTAGCCCAACCGAACGGCCTCTCAAGCTAGTTGGAACTAGAATAGTAGCATGCAGTATAGTACTGGTATTATTGCTTTATGTGTGTGTGTGTGTGTTTGTGTGTGTGTGTGTGTGTCTCTCTCTCTCTCTGTGTGTACCCCGCATTACATATATTGACCGAGGAGGACCTCAACAACTCCAGGTCTCCAAGTTCGTTCAGGAGCACAAGAAGCACTGATCAGGTGAACCCTATTCCAAATCCCTTGGTAGATCTGTGGTCCATTAGTTCTTGTGCATCATGTGGTAGATCTGGAGGGTACAGATTACAGTCATTCCATACCCAATCATTTTGTATTCTTCGTTCTTGCTTGATGCTGGCATGCGATGTTAGGTTGGTTTCTTGATGATACGTCGAATCCGTAGGGTAACAGCAATTGCGAGGAAACAGGACAGTGATTTAGGATGTGCTTTGGAAGCGTCCAGATAGAAAATGCCGACCTTTCTTGTTACAGGTGTATACTGCCATGTGCTTCTTGCTGGACCTGGAGTGCCCTCCATTGTTTTCGAAAATTTGGTTAAAATGTGGCTGCATCCTTATGTATTGTCCATGTTAAGGTATTTCAAATCCACAGGCCAGATCAACTCCAACTTTCCAAAGAACGCCAAGTGCTGGTTGGCAGCCAGGAGGCAGGAATCCTGATATCTGAAAGTTAGTCATAGTTGTGCTTTAAATATGTGAGCTAAAGTAGATAGTATTTATATTCTAGAATGAGTCTAGCTGCCGTATCTATTCTTTGATTCAACATCCAGCAGTCTGCTCACTGTTGTTTGAGAAAGGGTGTGTGCAGCGCTGTGTGCTTATGTAGGATGAAGCTCCCGTTTTAAGGCGGGCATTCAAACAAACTGGCGCTTGCTTGAACACATGCAAATTAATAATGTGATACCATTCATTCACACTTCTCTCTATAGTGCTC
Source organism: Melocanna baccifera (assembly GCA_036346265.1). Lineage (NCBI taxonomy): Eukaryota > Viridiplantae > Streptophyta > Magnoliopsida > Poales > Poaceae > Melocanna > Melocanna baccifera. The sequence goes on from CM070696.1 coordinate 1,012,874, forward strand.
TATCTTGTCCATTGCATATGAACAATTACAGAGACAATTTCTTGGTACATTTCAGGTGACTAATGTTATTTCGAGTCAGAGCTCAGTTTCCTCCCACAGCCAGAGGTTGAGCTTTGTGCCTATCCGTTCAAGGACAAGTCCGCTTCGGTTTAAGATTTGCTGTTCAGTATTCATAGATTTGTTCTTTCTATAACTTACAATGGTTATTCCAAATTGCCAACACTTCAAAGTTTGTTACCACGTTTTTACAATATCTGCATCTTTTTCTTGAGAATCTGCTCATTAGTAGTACTCTTTTTTATATATTAGACTATTAGTACATGTAAACTGGTTTAGACTCGATAAATCAAAATAGGAAGTAAACTGGTAAATTAACATAGGTAATTAAACATGGGTAGAGTAAATCTTCACATGGCCCTGCCTGGTCAGAGAGTTCATTTATGACGCCTTCTTTGCTGTGGATTCATCAGGGCTAACTTTGTTGTTCTCGAACCTCAGACTAGACACCATGGTTTAAGCAAAATTTCCATAGATAATATCATTAAATTAATAAGACAAACATGGTAAATGTTTCAGTATCTCTACTAAAACTGCTAGATTATGTGACAGTGACACCTGATTATTGACAATTCTATTGATTGTCTTAAGACTGTAGAGGTTTTCCACAAGGTGCTCGCTCTACCGCTATGAAGCAATGGCATTCATTGGTTTCTTGAGCATGCCAACAAAGAGACGGTTGACAAGGGTTTTGAGATAGTCAAGATGCATCTGGCTCTCCCTGCAGAGATTGCTGTCACAGGGGAATCAAAATTATCTGAACTTGGTGCTGGTTCACTTGGTACGGGCATGCGTAGAATATGACCATCAGAATTTATAGGTAGATATGTCTACTTCCTGTTGATGGTTAATTTATTTTCTTGAGAAAGTTGCCGACATGCAAAATATCCAAATAAACCTTTCTAGTAGAACTCCATGTCGGCAAAGACAATTACTAGAAACTATAGCTGGCGCTGTATGTTGTAGAATTAGCTAGAACATGGCCGTGAGTAATGGAGATAGCTAGAAACTTAGTTGGCAGTTTGCAAGAACTAACTAGATGGTGCTCTGGTGTGTCACTTGCTAGCCTTATCAAAGTATGTTAACGTGTGTGAGCTGTAAACTAGCAAGAAACAGCCAAATGCTTTCCAAGTCGGTTTGGTTGTGTCAGTTCCTTGGCTTATAAAAGGCGTGTAACACCCCATGTAATCAGTAGAAAAAATGTGTGTGAGATGTATGCGTGAGTATAAGCCAGGGGATTTGTTGGGTGAAGCCTGTTAGCTTTATGTATGTGTGTATGCAAGAGAGACCAATGAATACATTGTTTGATGCTTTAAGCTAGTTACTCGTCTATCCCAATTTTTTGCTTCTTTTGAGAGTTTCAAATCCCCAACACTTTCATCACTGTCACCCTATGTTTCCTGCCTTATCATGCTGACCAGTTTTTTGCTTAGGACAACGTCATTTCATAACACAGTACCATTTAGTGTTTTATACTTTGTAAATTGATATTCATATTGTGCAGCTCTCTCCCTTGGTCCCTTTAGATGTAGGAACTCACAGCTCACAAATACGAACTAGCTGTTTTGGCATGCCTCGTACCTGAGGTAACAATTATTTACAGGACTTATGTGTCTATTGCGAAGATTTGCAGCATGTATATATGTAAAATCGCACCTGTTTTTACATCGTTTACCTATATGATACTTGATCTCCTTTCTGCAGACTATATCATAGGTTCTTTGTGTAGACTGCGTATGCCCCTATATCATTAGTGGTCTGCCATAGTATACTTTAACATTTTATAAGAATGTTTTCCCACTTCGTGCTCTACTGTGGTACCCTCGCATGTCCATCTTATAAGGCTATAAACATGTTTAGCTCAGCTTGGTCATGAATGACAACAGTGACATAATACGCTAAACATTCTTACGTCTGTGGTTTAATTTGTGTGTACAACATTTCATGATATGTGAAGTCTACCACTATGACCTACACATTCCTTTTTCCCATGACAGTATCTATATATTCATCAAGGCTAACTAAGAGGGCAGTGAATAGACTATTTAAAATTTTTTTGATCAAAATTGAGTTTCATGCAAAATTTAAATTCAAAATATCAAGCAGGTGGCGATGAGCGCTAAGCGTTGCTTAGCCAGATTGGTTTTAGCTAGATCGCTTATAATCAAGGTCCCGGAAGGGAGCATGCCGCGATGGATATGCCATTGGGGCCGGTAAGGCAGGCTGCGTACGCCGCTAGCAATACAAGTGTATTCCTATTTTCAAGTTTTAAATCCCATAATTCCAATTCAATAAAATTTTCTTAATTATTTTGTATTTTTCTAAATTATTTGAGATATTGTCTCTATTACAAATAATTTATATTTTAGTTTTTGCTACTACGAATCACTACTTTTCTATTAAATAATATTTTATATGAACTTGGAACACCGACCGCAAAAATACTGGTCTGCCGCTGGGCCCGACCGACAAACCTGCATGCATGACACAAATTAAGGATTTGTACCACCTAGATAGCTGCCATGTGGCAATTGAGTCCTCTCCTCTGCCTCGTCCGGAGCTTGTCTCATGCATGCTTGCGAGAAGATAAATATCTCACGTACTTAAAAAAAACAGTTGTGGTGGTGGTTTATCTGGCACTCTCAACTCTATCTTACACATTCCTAAAACATCTGAATAAAAATAAAAAAATAATCTATGAAAAAATAAATTCCACCACTACATAATTAGGCCGTGCTCACGTCGGCTTATAAGTTAGTTTTAGAAGCTAGTGTTAGCTTTTTTTTTTTACTATTTTATTTTTTGTTTTTCTGTCTTTTTTTTATTTTTTTATTTTTTCTTATATTCTTTTGTATTGTCGGTGATGGATTAATATATTTTTTTATTTTTAATTTTTTTAAATTTAATTATATTAAATAAGCTGATTTAACTATAGTAAAAAATTAAAATAGCTACAGTAAAAATTTAATTACATCGCCCCCATGTTATGTATGTGAATGTGACCACATCGATCTATCGCGGACGATCGATCCCGTGGATGCGTGCACGATCGAGGTCGATCTGCAGAGGCTGCAGGGCTACCTCTCTAAGCCAGCAAATATGCCAGCAGCTGCTAGCTGCAATAATAAAGTGCCTGTCTTTATCACCATTATATTCACTCCGGAGCTAGACATGCGTGCATGGTCCTTTTTTATGGGCACTCAGCACCATGCACGTGCATAGTACCTGTTCCACGGTCACATATCCATCCATCCATCCATCCATCCATAGAGCAAACAAATTCCTGCAACTTTGTGCTCAGCGATATGCTATGTACATGGTACATAGCATATATAGGTCAAACACGTGCGTGCGACTAAACACGTCTACAAACTTTATATAGTTGAATTTTTGGTACAAATCAAGCTTTAGCCAGCCGGACGTAATTTTTTTATTTTTCTGTATTTTTTTGTATTGTTCATGATAAATTAACATATTTTTTATTTTAAATTTTTTAAAATTTAATTATATTAAATAAGTCAACTTAGTTACAGTAAAAAATCAACAGCTATAGTAAAAAAAAAGATCATAAGTCATTGTTATTCTGAATACCACCTTATGCCCGAGTTGATTTCATTTGGCATTGCTCTTGGATGGAACAAAAAAAAATCTACCTACGTAGGTGGTTTAATTTGTTGTGTTCTTGTATAAACGTATGTATAGTATCACTGGAAGATGCATGCATACGAGATCGAAATTATATATTTGGGTTTGGGTGAAGTACTGAAGCACAACGTACCCCTAGTATATGACCAAGCTTCAGATGTATTCTCAACAACATAAAGCTGATCTGTAGGTAGGTAGATAACAGGCCAATCAGGAACGAACTGATACGTCGATTAAAGAGAAGAACTCTTATCACTGCGTTCATGTCCGACTGAGTAGATGATCTAGAAACTATATAGGACTAATGTTGTATATTTCTCACATGTATGATCCCTCTCTTTTCTTTCTTTCATTTCTATCTTTCACAAGCAAGCTGTTTAACAAAACACTAGAATGTTGCACGCATACCATGTGAATTGGCAAACATGCAGCATCGACTTCTTAATTTGCTTACCCGGCAAAGCGAGTACTTCGCCAAGTCAAAAAAACCTATTCGGTCTTGTCGAATATGCATGTAATACTGGTTCGAGGTCGATGCATATATATATCCTGCTCAGAATAATTAACAGCCACTCTAATATTAATACTACGTACTCTTAATAATTTGTTCTATACCCACGTATATGTGTTTACTATGTTTTGTATGAAGTATCTTTACTACTTAAAAGAAAGAGTTGGTGATGATGGTTTATCTGTCTCCTCTCTCACTCATGCACGTGTCAACATGTGGCCCCCTGCTTTCTCCCCTCGCCAGCGATTCATCCATACCTCCGCATCTGCCTCCACCTATCCCCTTCCTCTTCTCTCCCCTTCACCTCTACATCTACTGTCGGGGCTCCTCTTCCTCTTCTCTCCTCGTCTCCCTGATCCCCTTCCCCTTCTCTCCCCTTCGCCTCCTCTGCCTTTACATCCATCGCCAGGGCTCCCCTTCGCCTTCTCTCCCTGCCTCTTTCACCTCCCCGACCAGAATATTTTGAATAGTAACCGCATAAGTGAAATATTACTATTGAAATTCATCATATTTTGAATAGTGACCATATTCTGAATAGTATTTTGATATCATTAATATTTTGATATCTTTGTGGATACAGTTTTTGGTATTAACCGTCTGTGATATCTTACGTATCACAGACAGATATTTTGCAAAATCATATGTGTTGTAATTTATCACAGATGGTTTGAAAGCCGTTTGTGATAACCACGTGTTATCACAGACACATAAATTCAGACGATTCAGAAACCGTCTGTGATGACAGTTTTGAATCGTCTGTAATGATGCTTTCTGTAGTTGTGATGGATCTCAAATAATTGATAACACAAATAAGTCCCAAAAGAAATTTAACATTAAGCATGTATGTGCCATCCTGATTGAAAATAGATATAGAGTTGGGCAACTCAAAATAGGTTATATATACCGATACAATATAAACAACTAGTTTTAAAGTATGAAATAGCAAAATTCTGTATGGCTTATATATACTCATTTGAAAGGTTTCGACGAGATCTACAACTTTGCAGTTGAGATAAACCCCAAATTTCGAAGGGAAGATCGAAACTTTTGGCAAAAACAGAATTCAAAAACTTTCAATTCGAATTTGAGGCTACAAATGGCCAATTTTGGGGGCCTTCGAGGGTGACTAGCACACGCAGGTTATTTGTTTTGGATCGGGCTCGTCGTTAGCTTTCCAACGAGTACAAGAACGTCAAAAACAGACACCGTATGCAAAAGTTATGTCCGTTTTACTGAAGGTGTGTCAAAACAGAATTCTACTCGAATTCAAACGGGAAATTATAAAATTTTAGAGGTGTGTGGAGTGAGAAACATATCACAGATGATTCTTAAATAAGAACCGTCTGTGATACTACGGAATATCACAGACGGTTCTTAAGTAAGAACCGTCTGTGATATTGGCAATATCACAGACGATTTTTAATAAGAACCGTCAGTGATTGCATTTAATACAGGCGGTTTTTAAAAACCATCTGTGATGTAGCGTCTAACTAGTAAGATGCCCGTGCGTTGCAACGAAAAAACAAATAAAAGTAATGCATACTATCAAATATAATTTCAAACTGAATAATAAATATCAACTTTTTCTTACGTCATCATGTATCAAATAAAACATACACATTCATACTCGTAAATAAATCAAGCATCATATTAGTGAAGCATGATAGAACAAGCACCACATACAACAATATGTACAGAAATGATAGTAATTTAGTATAAATATCAATGCAATAACGATTGAAATAAAAAAAATACTGATTGCAACTTACATAAATAGAACATTAAGACATATTCAATGCATTATGTAAAAAACTGTGCCCAGTGTTTTCCATCAGCAAGCATGTCTTCATGTTTAATGAACATTTATAATTATCACGGGACTTACTCAACATATGCCTGGTCCATGGCACTTGTAGGAGTCATCATCCCGTTAAGTAACTCTAGTGATTGCCTATCAATGTCTCTGTGCTGGACAGAGGAGGCGGGAGACTGCTGATAGCCTTCAGAAGACTTTGGAAAATTGCTGATGCCGGGCATGCTCGAGCCTTGCAAACTCCCAAATGGTTGCTTTGACGTCTGGCTTCCAAATGCTGCAAATTTCTGAAGTTAAAATGGCAACCCAACACAATCTCCGCAGATTTCCAAAAAAAAAAGGATATGGAATTGTATGTCCACATAACAATAAAGCGGGGCAGAAAATAATAGGATCTATTTCAAAAAAGTTTTTTAAATGCTAATCTTCAATTCTAAAGCAGAATTTTTGAACAGGTGCAAATGTATTTGTTCCAATGCATCTTTCTATCTAGTGTTCATAATTCCACAAGATGCACACCACCTTCTTTTATGTAACAAAACAAAATCTCAGTATTCCATAACAATTGTTGAAATATTCTGAAACTTGATCCTTTGGCAACATTTTGCTACCTATCATTGTTCAATAGAGTTTTTTCATGCACCAGTACAGGTCAAGAAATATGCACGTGCAGATTTACCATGCTCCCCTGGTGGTTCCTCTTAGTGCACATACACCTGAAGGAAACATAGTTTAGCAACTTACCAGAAGTGATTGTTAATTTGTTATAACAAGCGTTTCTCAATGAGCTAAAAATTAACTAACGGTAAGGAATCAAAATTGATGAACATCTAGACATAGGACACAAACAGTTAGAAGCAATCTGATTTATCTTATGATCTATGTATATATTAGAATGGAAAGTTATTTTATGATTAATACAAAGCAAGCATTTATCACATGCAAACATTTATAGAGAATAGTAAATATATAAGTTGCAAATTAAACCAATTTCATGTGTTTATCTTAGGTTAATAGAATCAGTTACTTGGCATTCATATTTCTTCAGATTTCGACTATAACAATCTGACATAAAGTAAATAAAAATTTCTGAAACTGTGGGGCCTGGGATGGAAATATGGAATGCACCATAGGACAAACTAAAGATAGATTAAGCCTTAAGACATCAAGCAAGTTCAGTATGCAGTGATCACAATAATGATGCAATATGCCAAGGTTGAAATGATATCCAAATCTAGTGTAGAAGAGAACTAATTGCAGGGTGGGCAATTTAGATGATTACCTCAGTTGCTTGATGGCAATGGAACAATACATATCACAAATTAGCTGCAATATCTCTAATGCTTCTCAGTAAACAAGTTTCCCACCTCATGTGAATTAGCAATTGCAGAAAAGAACAATTTGCCAAGGTTTCATGAAAAATCCTATTGAGCAGGCTCCTTTTGAGTTAAAACATATCCAAGCAAATCTGGAAAATCAAAACACAGGATGAGCAATAAGAGTGTGGGTGACATGCTTTATGGCATCATTACACGGAGTACACAAAGAAATTTAGGATATACAGAAATGAATAGATGTACAGGGGACAAACAATAGTAATATGGTATGTGGGAGATAACATCATTGACAAAGAGAAATTTAATCAATAGATAAGTATATTGATTCAATTTCTTACATAGAATTATTGACGAAGATGATCAAATTAACCCTTCGGTGCCTAAAGTAGATCAACGGTATTGAGTTCTCACTCTAGCTGCAGTATGAATAATTGTCTTAGTCAATCGCCTGTAGTTCTGGTTCTCGAAAGAAAAAAATCTATTATCTATTGATCAAATAAGTTGTGTAATTTAGGAATCAACCAGCTCCTAGGGACAAATGTCAGTTATCTTGAAGGTGCAAACCATTAATATTGAAAATGTAAACACAACAAAATGCAAAAGGGTATCCACAAACAACATTGGTTGCCGCTGCTGCCCCAGGACCAGATTCCTTCTTCCCCTCTTCCTCAGAATTGACTGCCTGCTTGGGACTGCCAATGCCATTACCATTGCCCTCCTCTTCCTGTTGCTGCTGCTCTAGCTTGCCTTCTGCGGCAATTGCGAAATAGTCGCGAAGCGGTGTACTCATGGCGAGGCACCACTGTTCAGCTTGTTATCTACAATTAGAAAGAAACCATGAGGAAGTCACAGCAATGGATTGGATGCAGTTAACAATAACGGACGACATTGCCGTCAAGATCAAGAAGAAGAGGTGGACCTTGGATGGTGACATCCTCCAAATGGACGACATTGCCATTGCCATCGCCTAGTCCCGAGCCACAGGTGAGCCCGCCGAGGAGCTGAGACCGAGATGGCGACCTCTGCTCTTGAGGTCGAGAAGCTGCAGCCCCCTGAACCGGTGGCCCTGCAGCTCGGCCGCCTACTGCAGCTTCCTCCTCAGAAACGCCTCATGGCTGGACATGTTCCCACACAGCATTCTTGGCCCTAACAGGTCGCAACACCAATTCGTCAAGTCAAAACACTTGTGCTGTAATATGTAACACACAAATGCGATAAGAATGCAGGCGCAGAATGGTTCTAACACCCACCAATCTGCGACTGCTGCAGGTCGACGGGGTCCCTGGAGTTGAGCAATCCGGTGGGCGTGGCGGTAGCGAAAGTCGCCTCGTGCCGTCTTTGAAGCTTCCTGCAATCAAACAAAGAGACCAAGTATGAAAAAAAGGAAAAGAAAATCATCGAAATAAGCTTGGGGGAGGCGGCGGGGGGAGCGCGGAGAGCGAGGGGAGGCGACGGGGAGCAAGGGGAGGCGGGAGAGCGGGGTGGCGGCGGGAGAGCGAGAGCGAGGGGAGGCGGGGAGAGCGTGGCGGCGGGGGGAGCGCGGAGAGCGAGCGTGGCGGCGGGGGGATAGCGAGGGAGAGGCGGGGCGGAGGGGTGAGGGGATCGCGGGTGGCGAAGAGGGTGGGGCGCGGAGGAGTGGCGGCGGCGCGGGGCGAAGGAGGGGAGGATGTGACGGAGGAGGAGGGAGAGGGGTGGGGAGTATGAGGCGGCGGTGCGGGGACGGAGGAGGAGGCGGCGGTGCGGGGGACGGGAGGGAGGCGGCGCAGCGGCGGCGCGGGGTTGGGGAGTAGGGAGGAGGCGCGCGCGGCGCGGGCTAGGAGGAGGCGGTTCGGGAGGAGGATGCGGCGCGCGGAGGCGGAGGTGGTGAGCGGAGGAGGGGAGGAGGCGAGGGCGGCGCGGCGCCGGGAGGCGCGATGGAGTGGAGAAAGGCGGAAGAAACCAGGTAGGTGCGGCCGTGCGGGAGGAGAGATAGAAAGTCGAAAGAAATCAGCGCACGGGTTCGGTTGGGTAGTCCGCGCGGTTTTTAGGGTGGAAAAGGTTTACGGTCAAGATTTAATTGTTCAGATCAAATGGTTGAGAAGAGATATGGGAGAGGACTCATCAACCATCAACTCCTTCTTTTAAAGTAGTAAAGATATAAATCTTTTTGTAGTAGTGTGCTCTACTTCTGAAGTATCATATAGTCGATGAGTAGTACACGCAAGAACATGCCAGGTAAATTAATCCATTAACATTTTAATATATATTTTAGTGGTGTGTACATAGCTTACTTGCCCATGTTAATTAATTGTGTATTTCCTTCTTATACATGAAAAAGTCCATGTTGAAGGAGTAATAATACACCATGTTTAATTTAATATTTTCTTAGGTAAATTTGTAAATTTTAAAGATTAACACCATTTATATTTACTTGTGGATTGTGGTGAAAGGAGTAGACTATATAAGTATCAACTAGCAGAGATCAAACCAATGATTGGGCAACCACGAACTCCGGTCAGCCGGAATCATGCCAGGGCCAGAGAGAATTAACTGTGGTACTAGAGCCCAATTATGAATATTATTAACGCACAGTGACACACAGGATCTGGGCCCAAGCTGGTAAGAGATTATATAGTTGAGCTAGCACACAAGCATCCTTGCATTGAGGCAGAATTACAAATGCTCAACAGTCTATTTGTAGTTCAAGCTGCAGGAGATCGATGGCGCTAGTCCACAGAACAGTTTAAGAGGGACTAGTGTAAGCAAACCCCTCCTTTCTGCAGCTCTGTATAGCATTCATCAGCTGCCTCCTGCTGCTGCAGCTGGCCCATCTCAGCACCGTTGACGTCTCCTGCACTCCATTGCTGTGCTGATGGGGGCCTGGTTTGCCCAGTACTGCAGCTAGTAATGCCCCAAACATCAAATGAATCAAAACAGGCAAAGTTCAAAACGATCTGCACACGTAATATGCACAGAAACTGCTTAAGCCAATTTATACTAGGCATATGATCAGTACTGAATGTGTTACGACACTTAACAGATAATTAACACGCACTGCATGCATGTATTCGTCAGAAATACGTGTAAAATTGTAATATAGTAGTAGCAGCTAGGAGACGACAATAACCTGAACCTGGTGCATGCATGGCGGAGAGAGTACATATCTTCCTGCTGTTGAGTTGCATTAGCGGGTGAGGAAGCGGTGTCTTGGAGAGGATCTTCTAATTCGAAATTACGAGGCCGCTTCTTCTCCTGGCCGGCGGCCTTCGCCTTGACGGCCTTCTTCCTGTTGGCACTCGACGACGGCGTGGAGGCGGTGGCGCAGACTCCATGGCGTAGCTTCTCCCTCGCCGGCGCCGCCTCCGCTCTGGAGGCCTGCAGGAAGTCGTCAAAGTAGGCCGTCCAGCCGCTGTCGTCGGAAGCCGCGGCGGCGGTAATTCCGTAGCCGTCGTTGTCGTTGCAGTAGAATGCAGAACTAGTCCTAGATGAGCTGATGGACTCCTCCATTAATTAATGTAGAAGAAGAAGAAGAAAGTAGAGCAGGTAACAGTGTTAGATCGATGGATGGAGCGCGGTTGGTGTGTGTCAGTGTGTGTGTGTGTTATATAATCGAAGAAGAAAGAAGAAGAAGAAAGTAGAGCAGGTAACAGTGTTAGAGAGAGAGAGACAGAGAGAGAGAGAGAGGGCGCGCGCGATGGATCGGAGAAGATCGGAGCGATATGTTAACAGTGAAGTGTCGTTGACATTAAGAGAGAAGGCCAGGAAAGCTAGGGTTGGCCGTCGCTAGCTAGGTGGGCAGCACATCCACATGCGTGTTAGTACAACACATGGCATAATGAATTGCACACGCGCACTGACTCGCCGGCCGTACGCGCACGCGCGGCGCGGCGGGGGGGGGGGGGTCCATGGATTGGATGTGCATGCATGGGTGCAGAAAAGCAAAGCAATCCAGAGGAAACTAATCAAAGGAGGCCGGCCCTAACTTTTGGCCCGAAAACCTGTAACCGCAGTACAACAACTCTACAAAGCAGCAGCTAGGCAACGATTTGCCACACCAAACTAATTCATGAAAAGCATGCACGCAGCTAGCTCGTCGTCATCTTCTTCATAGTGTGTAGAGGATGTGGACCGAATACAGTGATTAGAGGAGGTAAATGGAAGTATATAAGATTATAAGATTTTTTAAAATCTATCAGTGTTCTAATACCGATCTTACATGTGATTATTTGGTTCGGAAAATCCCTCAAACACTTGACCACACAAAGAAAGATATATGGATTTTAAATAGGTTCTGATGAAGACATCCCCATTACATACACATCTTTCGTTCCAAGCATGCATGAGAATGTCTAAGAACCTGAGGGCCCAATGATAAGAGTAAGAGCCAAGCTTTTAAACAAACAGGTGTTTTGTTTCTTAAGGAGTTTCCTTTAATTGATGATGAATTTGGGATACTACCTCATGCTAGTATTTTATGTATTTTTAGGTATGACTCATGTGAAGACTTGGGAAGCAAAACTTGGGTGGGAAACCAAAAGGAAGAAGTTCAAGTGGGACACATTTTAGAATCCAATTCGTTCTCCAGATCAATTCGGATTCAACCTGATAGGTCCGACATCAAATATGCATAACTTTTACATACGAATTCCGTTTGAGGTGTGCGAGTACAACATAGAAAGAAAAATTCATCCACTTTCCAATGGATCCAGCCCCACCTCCAAGTTCCTTCTGTGCACACTAAAATTACTAAAACAATCTGACGTTGATTCAGCCAAACATGACCGACTTTGAATGCTCATAGAATCTGCATCAAGAGTCCGTTTAAAATATGTGAGTACAGCATGGAAAGTTTATCTTACTCTCTTTTCAACGGATCTATCCCTGTTCGAAAATTTCTTCTGTGCATATCGGAATCATCAAAACAATCTTTTGGTTTTGGAAACACAGATAGAATCTGATATGCTTTGATTACTTTCCATGTATTGAAAATTTTTATAAGTAAGGGCCTGCGTGCCCCTATAAATAGAGGTTCAATTGGTTATGTAACACAGATCACCTTTAAGAATAAATCTACTATTGTTCGTGCTTGAGTTTCATGAGGAATTAGAGAGTTTCTTCAATCAAGATCGTTTAGCCTTTCCGCCGGGAATTAGGTGCACGATAGATCTTCGCTTGGTGGTCAGCGAAATCGACGTGAGTGTGTTTTGCAAGATTAAAGAGTGTTTGTCCCTTGCACTGGCATTAGAGAATCATTGCGATTCATCAAGACTTCCGCGAATATCCATCCTACGTCGAGAAGATCAGGCGACCCTGTATTAGGTTCGGGCCTTCTCTGGAGAGAATAATAACCATATTCCTGTGTTGCTATATTGTGTGTACTAATTATAATAGAAAGAGTGATGCTAGATGCCTTGCGCTCTTTTCTCCTATTACTTGCGTTTTTTATCACTTGTCCTTCTTCCCCTTGACGTTAGCCCTTATAGAGCGTATGAAGAGCTGACGGTTGCTCTATGCCAAGAGGCATCTCAACATTTCAGACAATAAACCATCTGACAAAGGCTATTATAAATGATGTGATACCTCCTCGCCGCCATGATGTTATCACCAAAGTCAGGGAGAGGTTACGAGCAGTTATTCCAGAGAACAACTACATACATTAACCGCCTTGTCAGACAGACCTACAATGTAACATATTGTCGTAGACAAGCTTGTCAAAGTTAGGTTAATCGTAGAAGAATTCACGACCACAGGGTGGTCATAGAATGACTTGTGACTATGTCATGTATGTAAAAAGACTTACAATCATGAAACGGTTGTGGAAAGGCTTACAATTATAGTGAGATCATGGAAAGGCTCATGACCATGGAGCGTTCATGGAAAGGTTTACGACCATATAGTTAGGTCTCTCTCTTATGAATATAAGGGGTGTACTCAAAGAACATATATAGTGACGCAAAAATACTATCTATGGATAAATAATAAATTGAGGATTATTATATCCTCATCATCTAACCCCCAACTTCAAGTAAAAATAACTTACTTGAGAAAAAGAGATCATAGACTAGTAAAGATCGAAGGCAAAAGCTTTTTTGATTTCATTTGACCGGAAGTAGATTTGGTCAAGAAGGTAATTTCGCTTGAGTTGTAGAGACATGTTGGTTTCGAATGGACAAATCTAAGAATTCCAATCAACTCTCACCAATCTGTCCGTTGAAATGGTTCCCAAAAATGTGACAACCGTTGAGTTCCCGAGATTGGTAACTGAATCATGGAGCTATAAAAACCTAACGCAGGTTAGCGTTTGGATTCTTACTTTCCCCTTCCATTATGCTAATCTTCGAGTGTTCCGCCACCAACCAAATCATCTCCTTCCACTGATTTCTTCCAAATCCAAAACAACCTCTCAGAGAAAATGGCCAGAACCTCTTCCACTTGGGCAGTGTTAGTTAGGGGTGCAATCCGGTCAGATTCGGACGGATATTGCTTATACCATATCCTAACCCATATTTTTTTCTCGGATTCGGTATCGAATACGGTCAGCCTGAATACAAATACAAATTCAGAATATGCGGATTTTCGAAAACGGTAACATTAGGGCGGATACTTGACAGATTTGAATCAGACAACGAATAATATAAACGGATAGCACGCTCATACAAAACGATACATTCAACATAAGTTCTCGGTACAATACAAATTCAACATAAATGGTAAATTGATATATAATTCATTAACAAACAGTCTAACACAGCACAAATTTAACGTAATGATTAATGGACGAAATTATTAGATGATGCATTGTTGAAAAAAATAGGGTGATTAAAAGAGTGCATTAGGAATTTTTTCTTGTGACAATTTTCTCACTGTTCCCATATTTCCTCCAATACGGCATTGAAGTTAGTATACAACTTCCTCACTGTGAACTCGTAGTAAATGCGATAATATTATTAAAAAAGTATTTACCAATATCAGTAAATGAAACATGAGAAACTACAATGCCATCAGCCTTCAAGAAGCACATTGTAGGAAAGAAAACATATGCAAAATAAATGTTACACTAAATAATATTTGACATGAGTGCCTCTATGCAAAATAACTGTTATCTGAATATCCGATCGAATAATTATCTGATATCTAGATCCGGATATCCGACCGAATAATTATCCGATATCCAGATACCGACACTATTTGGTCGGATAGCAGCCTCTTGATTTCGTTACTGAATCCGACATGAACTATCCGGTACCGAATCCGAATCCGACCGGATACCAAATTCCCTTCCCGAATCCGGTACCGACCAGATTCGACACCGGATCGGTCGGGATTAACCCAACCCATTTGCACTCCTAGGTGTCAGAGATGGATGTAGATCAGATGAAGGCCTTGGTCATAGTTGAAAAGATCCCTCAAAGGAAATTAGTGAAGTGGTTTTAAGCTGTCAGACGATATTGGCCGTTAGGGGAAATCGAGCAAACTTCAGTATTTCAAGCTTACTATGAATGTGGCCTCTGATTAACAACTCATCCCTTCCTCACACTAGTACTCTAGTACTTTGGAGTGGATTTGGTGAATCTTGTTCCCCAATTCCATCACAATATTAAGTGTTTTTGTGCACTTGTGTGAAGTCTATCTAGGGATTCCTCTAAATCTGGAGCTCTTCCGATATTATTATGAAATGAACAGACAGGTTGGGATTGCCAGGAGCTATGGTATGAAGCTCCATGATGGCAAGATGAAGGAATGTATCCTTCATCATGACCAGGATGGAAGAAGTGGTTTTACTGGGAAACGATTAGTGAAGACGGCCTTTCCTTCATAGGGAAGGCTGCAGAGAAGAATCATTCCTAGGATTCAGTTCCTAAGGACATCATTCGGATAATCCTCTACATTCAAACCATAAAATATTTAAAGGATAAAGGGCTTACTGGATGGCATGTGATGAAGGACTTAATCACGCGCCACATTAGCCCCTAAAGAGACGAGCACATCCTATGTGGATGTATTCAGGGGCTAAGGATTCAACCAAGCACTACGAGCATGGTAAAAAACAATCAAACCTCATTTTGGTAAATTTTGAGTTTTCATTGTTGATCTCTTTATCTGTCGACGCAGATCTTCCACTAGCGGAGATCAACATCCGAGTCAAGCTCATCTATGAGAGAGCTTTGTCACTTGATGTAGTGGCTCCTTGTATTCTGGTGAACATATCAACAGAAGAGAGGGAAGAGCGCCTAAAGGTAATCAAAAACCAATTTCATCTTTAGGATACCGTAGTCGTAGGAAACGACTAAGTATTGTTCTTCTTAAGGATACCATATGCGTGGTAAACTGTCAGGACAACCATGAGGTCGAATTGATGGTTATTGGCAAAAGGGCACAGGAAGTTAAGGCTCCTTTAGCCAAAAGGCATCGGCTAGTGAAGGCTACCAACAAGCAAAGTGATAGTATAAGTGCTGCTCCTTATTCATCTAGTGATATCAAGAAATTCTTTACAGACATAATTGCTGCAAAGGAAAGAGGGCCGGTCGAATTGAGCAAAAAGCCCCTAAGATCAAGGTACCTTACTATTATGATGACACAACTTTTTCAGTTGGTGCTTCTCATGGTTTTGTTAAGCAACTCGAAAAGGAAAACTAGAAAAGCTTTATATCACTGCACCAGCAGAGCCTATGATCGAAAAGGGTGTTGCTCCTCAAGTGGTTGAAACTAGTTTCGATCATCAGGAGGGGCAAGAAGCACAAGGAGCAATGGCACTTACTCAGGACTTACGACCAGACGTGGTCATAGGGGACCCCATTTCTCAATGACCAGACATGGTCGTAGAGAAGAAGTCGAAGAAATCTTCCTCGGGAAAAGTTTTTTCTGGATTCAAGATCAAAGCCAAGAAAACAAGGTATCTAATCGAAAGCGTAAGAATAGTATTTACCATTTTGTCTTCTATAATGCTAATGTGCTTCCCTTCTTATGTTTTTAGGCTGGCTCCTCTATCTTCTGAGGATGCTTCTATCGAGAAGTTCCCTGCCACTCTTCCTACTATCATAAAGACGACAGAGAAGATGGTCAAAGAATCAACCATCATCCCAGTGGCGAAAGCAGCCTTTGGAACTGAAGCATCTATGACCACTGAAGTGGTCGTAGAAGAAGAAGCGAAGGTGGCAGAAGACAGGTCAGAAGCATCTGGCCAATAAGTTGGAGGTACCATTGACCGCCGTGCTAGGAAGGAAATCACCTCGAACATTCCTCCCAACCTCTAAGGAGGAGCAGCTGAGGTTACCAACACTGAAGAAGAAGAAGAAGAGTACCTCACTTTCTTCCCTAAGTTTTTTGGCCCTGCTTCTGTAGTGGTATCTTCTTCATATCGATCTCGTGACTGAATTCCTCACTCCAAGGATATTCCTAATAGGGGGAATGTCTTTGATGACAAGCACCTCAAAAAGAGGCGTGCACCTCAAAGACCCCCAAAGGGTTTTTCCAAGTTTGTTTGAATGGGCATAAATGTAAGTATCTAATACTCAGCCATTCTGATAATCGTTTTTTTCTGACTTCTCACTGTCCTTCTTTATTCAAAGTGCTTTTGAAAATATTGTTACTGTGGGTGAATACCATAGACAACTTATGTTGTTATGACAGCAAATGCTAAACTCTATGAGAAGGTGGAGAAATGGTAAGTCACCATGACACGTAGTCTTTTAAGCTTTGACTACTTGTCTAGTTCTTTATCTCTATCTTTGACCTTTACAGGTCTAAGAGCAATGAAAAGTCCTTGGCTCATGCACTCGACAACGACAAGGTCAAGATGTAGAAGCTAAGGCAAGAAAACGAAGACCTATTAAAAAGTCTTCGAGAGGCAAATACTACAACTGACCAGTTGCAAGATGAAATAAATAATAAGTTCTGAACTTAAGACTTTTTATATGAATGACCTTATTTTATTTTTCTAATTCTTTTCCTTTGATAGAAAAATATGTCGAAAAGGGTAAGCTCAAAACTGAGATCAAACAAAAGGCCTTAGTGATTGGTGAGATCACCCATCTCGACAAAGAAAAGGACCAAAAGATCAAGTCGTGGAAAGAGCAGTGTAAAAATGATGCTGCCTCTCACAACAATGAAGTCAAGAAGCTTGAGTCTCAACTAGCCTGTAAGAAATTCTTTGCCCATGACCTATTATTCAATAAAATAGTCTTTTAGGAATTATTTTTCTAACTAGCTTTACTCTATTTGCAGATATAGTAATTGAAATAAAGTGACTCCAAGAAGCTTAACTCGTAGTCACGACAACATCTCACTTTTGAACAATTTACTCAGCGGGATTGGTATTAAGGAGGTCACTCCTCTTGAAGACACCATGACTGCTCACATGAGTGCCATTGGACAACAAACTGAAGCCTTAAAGAAACTAATAAGCACTCTGAAGACCAACCAGGTTGACTCACTAAGAGAAGCGGTCAAGGATGCCGTGAGCTATGCCTTGGCAAAACTCAAAGAATGTAACCAAACTCTCAACCTTCGACTAATTGAGGATGAACTCAACTGCTCTGAAGCAGAGGCAGCACGTCTGATCGAAGAAGTGGAGCCAGTTAGATGGAAGGTTGTGGAGGAAATGCAAATTGGTTCTCTTTCATCAGAGCAGTTTGTAATAGAAAACTTGTAAAGACAAGTCTATTGTTAATAAAATTTTAATCTTCCTTTTCTTGCAAATTATCTTGTCGAGTAGTTAGTAACTTGTAAGACAATAAAGAAATGAAAGAAGGTAAAATTTAGACTATGAATGGAAGTTATATTAATAACTCTATCCTAACCCTTGACTATTTATTAGTTTATATGAATAAACTAAGCAAATAGTGAAAAATAGAGTTTATGGAAAATAGAGCAATTTATCCAACTATCGTAATCGACTTTGATTGTTATGTTCTAGTAGCAAAAGTTAAGAACAAGTCAACCTAGGAAATTTCCTCTAGTGGACAGACCACATGCAAAAGGGAAAGGCTTTGACTAAGTGATGTTACCTTTCTTTGACCAGGTTAATCAAATCAAGAGCGTAAATGAGAATACGATAAACACTCAGTGATCCAATTTAAATTCGTTTGACTTTTCTTAGTAAACTCGATTGTGCTGTGCTAATAGCAAGATCTAGAAATAGTACAATACTAGGAAGTTCCTTTTAGTGAGCGGGACCACGTGTAGAGATGAAAGACTTTGACTAGGTGATGTGTCCTCTGATCAATTTGAACAAATTGAGTTTACCAAAAGTGGTCGAACAAACATAAAGAAAGCACTACTAATGTATAGCAATAAAGATTTAATAAAAAAACTGAATACTTTATTGAAAGGGTAAAAGAGTTACACATAGAATTTGCGTAGCTGGTCAATATTCCATGAGTTTGAGAGGACTCAGCCATATTCCATGGCAAGTCGTACCGAACCTGGTCATGTTACTTCAACTACTGTGTAAGGATCTTCCCACTTACGAAAAAGTTTATTCTGATTAGATTGGAATTGAATCTTCTTCAACAGCAAGTCATCTATAGCAAGGCTGCAAGGTTGGACCTTACGATCGTAGTATTTACGCAGGGCTTGTTGATAGACCGCCAAGCGGATTAAGGCTTGATTCCTCTTCTCTTCGAGTAGGTTAATATCATATGCTTGAAGTTGTTCTTGGTTGGAGTCATTGAAATTTTTGACCCTTGTCAACTGAATTTTTAGTTCTGGAGGAAGCATGACTTCTACCCCGAAAACTAGGAAAAAGGGGGTTTCACCTGTCACTTGACTGGGAGTCGTACGAATTGCCCATAACACTGAAAGTAATTCTTGTACCCGAACCTCCGAGTGCTTTACAAGCTGGTCGAAGACCTGAGTTTTAATCCCTTTCATTATTTGGCCACTTGCTCTTTCGACTGCTCCATTGCTTTTGGGGATGGGCGATAGAGGCATAACATAACTTGGTACCCAATTCTTCACAAAATTCTTAGAACTTTGCAATCGAGAATTGTTTACAATTATCTATAATTATTCTACTTGGCACTCCAAATCGAGCAATTATGCTTCTCATCATAAACCTTTTAGCGACTCCCATTGTTATCCCAGTTATAAGCTCAACTTCAATCATTTTGTAAATGTGTCAATAGCTACGAAAAGGAATTCAAAACCTTTGGTGCTTTTGGGAACGGATCTAGGATATCAAGACCCTAGGTCGCAGAAGGCAAAGAGAGAGGTATAGTCTGTAAAGCTTGAGCCATATTTTCCTGCTATGAAACAAGCATTGTACACATCTTTAACCAACTCTTTAGTGTCATGGAGGACTGTCAGCCAGTAAAAACTTTGCCAAAAGGCTTTTCTGACCAATGTTCTATAAAAAGCATGTGCTCCACAGATGCCCCCATGTATGTCGTGAAGGAGTTGTAATTCTTCTTTCTGTGGAATGCATCGCATGAGAACCCCTTAAGTACACTGTTTATAGAGTACTTCTTTGACCAAAGTATACATTTTGACCTTTTAGGATAAACGATCTGCTTTGAGATCGTCCTCGAGTATTGTACCCTTCTGAAGATACTCATTGATGGGTCCCATCCAGGTATCCTTATATTCTAGAGAAGCTGTCTCATTAGAAGGTGTCTCTGGTGTTTTGACCAAAGACGGCTTCTGGAGTTGTTCCAAGAAGACTCCTGTCAGTACTTGTAATCGGGAAGAAGTCATTCGAGCCAATTGGTTAGCGAGAAAATTATCCTTTTGAGGGATATATTGTATCTCAAAACTGAAAAAAGCTTTTCAAGCCTTTTGACTTCTAGTAAGTATTGAGACATAGTCGAATTAGAGTATTGGAACTCTTTTCCAACCTAATTCATGATTAGTTGAGAGTCTCCTTTCACGAGAATTCATCGAAGCCCAAGCGCTTTCGCTGCTCGTATGACAGCTAACAAACCTTCATATTTGGCCATGTTATTAGTGGTTAGAAAGTTTAATTGAATGGCACACTTTAAGATCTCTCCAGTAGGAGATTCTAGGACCACCATAGCCCCCGAGCCACTATGTCATATTTGTAGAAAGACTTATGATCATGAAAAGGCTTACAATCATAAAGGGATCATGGAAAGGCTCGTGATCATGGAGCAGTCATAGAAAGGCTTACGACTACATGGTTAGGTCTCTCCATTATGAATATAAGGGGGTATACTCAAGGAACAGAGTAATGCAATATTACTTTTTATGGATAAATAATAAATTAAGGATTATTATAAACTTGTCAAAATCTTTTCTCAAGACGGAAGCATGACTCCTTGTTCTTCACTCTAATAACTATGAGAAGTTATAAAGTTCACAGATTAATCACCCACACAAAAAAGATCCAAAAGAACTATGCAAAATCGGTAGTACTTCTACAGTAACTGTGGTACCACCGCTATAGTACAACAGCAGTACCACTACAGTGCCTATGACAGTACCTTTGCAGTGCTACAGTAGAATCGATGGCACCGCTGTAGTAGCCGGTAGCATCGCTACTACAGTAAAATCAGCATAATTTCAAATGAAAATCAAAGAAACTTTTGATCTGTTGGTCTAAATGATTTGAACTTGACATGCACCTTCTTTAAGATGTCAGGAACTTATTCCAATCAATGATCGAGATAATCGTTGTCAAAGTTCTGATTTTTTTCCATTTGAGTGAACAAAGCATCAAAACTAGGTAAAAGAGAGAAATCTTGATCTACTCCAACTCATGAGTCTTAGATGATCTATGTGACCTTAGATGGATTCTCACATGTCATGGAAAATTAAATCACAACATGAATTCAAACCAAAACCACCCCTTCTTGAGCCAAAACCAGGCAAATAGAAGAACTTGCAAATACAAGTATCTCGATGGATGAGATTTGATCTCCAAAACACATCTTCATCACTTACATATCCTTGGCATACAACAAGATCAAGGGGAGAAGAGGAAACACAAAAAACTAAGCCAAATTAAGATTTCATCACAAGAGCAAAAGAGGAAAATATTTGGATGAATTTTAATCTCTGTTGATACTTAGAGATGAATGTTTACAGCCACTTCATAAGCCTAATGATGACAAAAAGATCAACCATAAGGGCCTCTTATATCTCCTATAAAGTTCTCTCAAGAATCCTAACTCCTCTCAAGGCTAGACATGAACTCTACAAAAAGCTTCACATAGCCACCCCTCTTCCTCCTTATATATGGAGGCTCACAAGAAAAACCCTAACTACCATCTCTACTTGGGTTTCATCCATTTACACGGTTAACCCGTTAACCAGCACCATATTGGGTTTTACAATTACATATGCACGCTTCTCAAAGCACTCACACCCATTAAACCATTAGTGAATAAGCACTTGATATACTTCACATTTTTAGCACATATAAGACCTAAACCACTTAGGCCAATGCCACAGTTTCATGCACCGCCACTTTTCTATTATTGGGTAATTTACCAAAATGCCCCTCTACCGCCTTCCTCAAACCTTCCCACTTTCTTTGCCACGAAGCATCGCCCTTGCTTCGCTATCTTCTATATGGTCCCAATGACTTGCCGTCAAGCCTCTCATGTATCCAGATCCCACCAAACCGTCCTTGTTTACAAACAGCTCAAGTCACTTGGCGCACCACATGCTTCTTCTTGCGTATAACAACACCCTAGCTTCCTTGATCGCGCTGGACCTCAACTCCTCGTTAATCTTAGTCCCGATCAAACCTATTGTTGCCTATTATGTCCTCCACTGGTAGCTTTCGCTCTGGCTCTTTGTCGTCTTGGCTTGTAACCAACCCGCATGCCTCGATCATCTTTAGCGGCTCCTTGATCATCTGGACGCCGGCTCTACCTGAGCGTATTCCTAATCGCTTGATAGTTTTGAACCTAAGTTCTCTTAGCTTAGTCCCAGTCATGTCCGTGTTACTACGATGTAGCTTTGGAGTCTTGCAACAAACACAAATAAGCAAACCACCACGTAACACCACACAATATACAAAGTCATCAATTGACATAATTAATCTATACAATGCACCATTCAAAATATATGCAACCAAACCACTGATTCTAAACCTACGATTAAACATTAAACCCCTGTGCACACAAGCAATGACACTATACCATGCCCACACAACCTCAACCAAAACAGCACAAACCAATAGGGCCGCTAGCAGCACCTCGGTCGGTATGACCGCCAACCAAAGGCCAATCATACCACCTAACGTCGATCATACCGCCAGTACAACACTGATAGTACAACCCTGGTACTACCACAATACAAAGCTCGGTATAACCACTTGACTCACCTCAAAACAAGCTCACCGGGAAAAAGCTGCCACCAAACAGAATCCAATCATACCATTACCCCGGTTTGACCATCGTTCATGTCCCACTACTGCAAAGAAGATCATACTGAACATCTCATCACAGATAGTTATACATAATCCATCAGTGTTAAACTACAGTGTAGTTATCTCAAATAGTTTTACTAGCATGACCGTCTATATTGCAACCAATGGTAAGAACTATCGGTGATGACCTATTTCACACAGATGATTTTGTTTACATAAATCATCTATGATACATCACAGACAGTTCATAATAAAAAAATATCTGTGATATATGGACTTATCACAGATGGTTTTTGTTAAAACTCATTAGTGATACATCACAAACAATTTTTTTAAAAGCTATCTCTGATACATATACATTATAGAAGGTTTTTTATATTAGTCATCTGTGTTATGACTTATCATAGATGGTTATTTTTAAAAACCATCTGTGACAATATTCTTCTATATATACAGGTGCGAAGACCTAACTCACTACTACGGTGCACACTTAGGTTTTCCAGCACACCCACAAGCCTTCTCAGCTCAGCCCTTCTCTACCTCCGACACCACACTGCACCTCTACCAAATCCTACCGCCTAGCTCTACCTCCTCTTCACCACTGGCAACCTAGTTCCTTCCCTCCAGTGCACTATCGCTCGCCCCACCAAGCATCGCCCTCCTCCCTCCTCAGCTCTGATTAGCTATCACCAAGTGGATCATTCTCAGCCTCTTCTTCCTCTACGGTGACCATTATCTCCACCATCGTTGGTCTCATCTTCTTCCTCTACGGTGACCATTATCTCCACCATCGTTGGTCTCATCTTCTTCCTCATGGATCTATTTTACTTGTTGACTTCTTTCTTCAATCTTGTATGAGATAGCTGGCTTCAAAAAATGGTGTATGAGATGACCCAATCGTGTAATTGTATCAAGTCACAAGTGCATGTTTGTTACGTGCCTAAAGTTTCCTTCTAATGATAACCGACTATATGGTTTCTCTCAGTGTTAGTTGAGCAATGTTTGGGACATTAGCCATTTTATGCTAGATGGGGACAGTAGCCATTTTATGCTAGATGATTTCAAGTGTATATTGTTACCAAATTTCTTGTACGAGAATTAATCTTACCTCCTCTAAGAAGTTACATGTTGACTTCTTTCTTCCTCTAAGAAGTTAGTCATCTAGACTCTATGAGTATCAACTGTTAGAAGTTGGTAACCACGAATCATAAATGCATAATTAATAGAATAATTAAGGCAGTCTATCAATTAGGTTTTTGGACACTATATAATAATAATAATGTGCATCATACTTAGTCTATGATATTCAATTTATGTTTTATATACCCCATACTGAAATGCAATTTAAATGCTTCATAGATAGCAACTAAGCAAGATGGCAGCCACTTAGTCTTCGAACTCAGTTTCCCCAAATGCATCTGATGATCAGACTAAGGAGCAACTAAGCGAGAGGGCCGAGGCATATCGTAAATGCCTAAGAGCCGAATGACCATCATGAAGGTCAGTGATTGTTATTTGTATAGCTAAAAAATTTATGTTTTGTGTTAGAAACCATCTTTGTTTTGTGTTAGAAATCATCTGTGATAGTTCTTTGTATAGCTAAAAGATTTTCTTTTTTTTTTGGCTAGCCTCAGGAAATGTTATCTATGCCCTTTGAAAACAAGCAAACAGAATACAAATAAATGATAGATAAGTAAATTACAACTTAAAGTGAATTGTGGCGTGTGCAAGACTATATTAGTATTACCATGAAATATGTGGACATCCTAGAACAACTTATCTTTTGATACTAAGGTAGTAAACTAGACAACATAAAGTCACAACTCAAAACTTGTTCTTGATTTAAATGAATGATGCCCATATATTTCATGATAACACTAACACAGTCTTTCATATTCCACAACTTAAATTAGTTAGAGACAAAGTTAGATCACATATCACACTTGACAGCTAAAACTATGTTAATCGGAGTAGCAGTTGTTTTAAAAGACCCTTCCAACAAGATCTTGTAGCAATAATATATGCTAAGTTAAGAAAAAGAGAACCAATTGTCCACCATTTTTTCTAAAAAGTAGTTAGGCCACTCATGTTAGTATTTCTCAACAACTACAAGAGCAACATTAAAATATTATACACTTAGGTTTCAAAGGGTTTGAAGCAAATCACACACTCTAGTATGTCAGGTTCTATGAAGTAAGTTATGATTTCTATCTCTTTTTTCTCATCATGTTGTATGTTGGGCTTGGTTGATGTCTTAGATATACTCACCGTCTTATTTGCAACTATCCATCGGCTTCTTCGCACTCCTTTTCTTCATCTATGGTCCTAAGAAGTCGGTTTTTTGTATTAACCATCAAACACGGTTTTTTGTATTAACCGTCTGTGATATGTTGGATATCACAGACGGTTTTTAAATAAAATTATCTATATTGTGACTTATCACAGATGGTTTAGGGCTACTGTGATAACCACATGTTATCACTGACACAATAAATCAGACGATTTAGAAACTATCTTTGATGACAGTTACGAACCGTCTATGATGACCTTCTATGTAGTAGTGTTTGGTACTACCGCACCCGGTCGGTCAAACTGTGGCTCCTATACGGATCTGACCGCCACTCCCCCACTGGTCTGATCGTCAGCCCTAGACCGGTCAGCCCCAATGCTAGTCACACTGTCAGCAATAGAAACAACTAAAAAATTTGCAAACTCTCAAAAACCAAACTCAAACTTCGCAGACTCTCCAAATCAAAAGCCAATTACTCATCACAATAATAGAGTGATCTCCACGTGATCTTAGTTCATATATATATATATGCTACCAAATATACTTTTAGTGTGCACATACTTTAAGCTAAGTGCACGGCTCTAGACTCGATCGCTAGCAAGATTGTTAATTGTTTGCAAACACGCACGCATGCATAAAGAACTGAAAAGGTGGCGTACGTTGGCTCGCAAGAACGAACATTTGTTTGGTGGCAGACAAGAGGGGGTTTGGTTGCCTTGTAGCGCTAGCTACTGTGTCGCTAGCTAGGAGATGGATGGATGGATGGAGGAAACAGCTAGATGGGAGATCGTCCTGTCCTACGCAAGCAGTCCAGCCCAGCCCAGCCCACCCGACAACGGCCCAGCAGAGCTTGTCAAACAAGGCCTTACACTCTTGTCAATTATCCTTCCTGTAAACGTGCATCAAATCTTGTAATCTTTACTATTTAAAAAGAAGGAGTTGGTGGTTGCCGTCACGTCCACCTTCCCTCACTTCTTAACCATTCGATCTTTCTCCTCTCTTCTCAGCCACACGATCTGATTAAACCCTAAAATCCCAACATCACCCCTTCGCCCCCACGCCTACCCCTCGCTCTTCCCCCCGCCGCCCCCACGCCTCCTCCTCGCTCTTCCTCCCGCCGCCCCCACGCCTCCCCCTCGCTCTCCCCCCGCCGCCTCGCTCTCCCTCCGCCGCCCCCCGCCTCCTTCCCCTCCCCACCCCACGCCGCCGCCTCGCTCTCCCTCCGCCGCCCCCCGCCTCCTCCCCCTCCCCGCGCGCCGCCTCCTCCCCTCCCACCACCCGCGGCGCCGCCTCCTCCTCCTCCCTCCCAAGCGCCGCCGCCTCACCTCCAACCCCGGCGCCTCCTCCTCCTCCCCTAACCCCACGCGCGCGCCGCCTCCTCTCTCGTCCCCGCACCGCCGCCTCCTACCCCCCATCCCTCTCCCTCCTCCGCCGCCGCATCCTCCCCTCCCTCCGCGGCTTTGAAGACTTCGTTCCCGACGGTGGCGCCGGATAAGAAGCCGGCGGTGGCGCGGAGGTGAACGATGGACATCTGGAAGACGAAGAAGGCGCGCAACTCCCGAGTACCGAGCCGGGAGGAGCCGAAGCGGTGCTTAAGACGATCGAGACCTTCCCGTTGGTGGTGTTCGCCGGGGAGGTGCGGCACCTAGAGGACCGACTCGCCGATGCCGCCATGGGCCGCGCCTTCGTCCTCCAAGTGGTGATCCCCCACCCCACCCATGGCGGCCCAACTGGTGCTCCTCCTCGTCCTCGCCTACTCCGCCGGCGTCGCCCGCGGGTTCTACCTCCCCGGCGTCGCTCCCGCCGACTTCCACAAGGTCCCGCCCTTTTCTTCTCCTCCTGCTCTCCCCCCGTCTCTTGCGCACTTCCTTCTGGGTTGGGTTGGTTCTTGATCCGAGCGAGTCTTCACACGCTGAAATTACAAATGAATCGTGTATTTGTGTTGTTGTGTCGTGGTGATTTGCAGAAGGATCTGCTCGCTGTGAAGGTGAACCAGCTAAGCTCCGTCAAGACCCAGCTGAAATTGTTGAAATTGTTATGCTCTACAAGGTGGCGAGGGGGAGGATGATGCGGCGGCGCGGGGGGGCGAGGGTGGAGGGAGGGGAGGAGGCGAGGCGCGCGACGGCGGAGTCGCGATGGAGAAAGGCGCACGGGTTCGGTTGGGAGGCGAGACGGAGGAGGCGAGGCGGCGGGAGGGGCGATGGAGAGAGCGGAAGGCGCGCGACGGAGGGGCGATGGAGAGAGGCGGAGTAGGGAGGAGGCGTCCGGGTAGAGGAGGAGGCGACGCCAGGAGGAGGATGCGCGCGCGGGGCCGGAGGTGGCGAGGGCGGAGGAGGAGGAGGCGAGGCGCGCGGCGGCGAGAGGCGATGGAGAGGTGGAAGGCGTGGCGGCGGGAGGGGCGATGGAGAGAGGGAAGAAGAGGCGGGAGGAGGCGGAAGCGCGAATGCGGGAGGATGGAGAGGCGAAGGCGAGGCGGAAGAAGAGGCGGAGGAGGCGGAATGAACACAGCGCACGGGATGGGTGGTGTAGGAGACGGGTTTTAGGGTTAAAGGGGTTTAGGGTTAAAGAGTTTTAGGTGTGACATTACAGGTGCACTATTTTTTTGAAACACCGAGTAATTCAAAACTCCGAGTAATGTTCCATAAATGCATTCAAGCCACCGATGAAAAATTTCGGTGGAATGGTGTATAAGATGGTTCAAGGCATCTTTGAATGTCCAGTCCCATGGATCATATTTTGTTATAGAAAATAGTGAGTTTGAACATACATTTTGCTTACATTTCACAATATTCAAATGATAACCTGCAGACCAATTAATATATACAACAGAAAGAGTTATAGTTGGATACTTAGATGTACTGGATTTTCGCTTAAGTATGAACCAACGGCTTAAAAGGATAATGCCAGATTTTGTATTATGTATGCATTTAGAATGGGGTAATATAGATGTTGCTACCAGATTTTGTATTATGTATGCATATTTGATAGTATGCATCACTTTTATTTGGTTTTCCGTTGCAACGCACGGGCACCTTACTAGTTCCGTGAAAAATGTGTGTCGAAGTTTTAAAATAATCTAAAAGCATTAACAGAGATAGGGGAGTGCATGCTCTATATTTATGAAGATCAAATTCAATCTTATTTGTGTGGTATGAAAAAGACAAATAGTTGAGAATAGTTTAAAATCATTGTTTGCTAGGTATTCGCATTTTTATATCTTCCAAGTGCAGTTGACTTTGATAATAAAATTCTGTAGATATATACAATATGCAATCCCGTATCATGGTAATTTTTGAGAATTTTTCGAAACGTCTATACCCTATTTTCACGCATTTGCAAACATTTGATGCATTTTACAGGACATATCACAACTTAGTGAGTATCTCGTGTAATAGAAAGTATATATGTGTAGTATATAAGTATATAAGATCATCTAAGTGGTATGTATATTTTTTTAGACATACTCCTTTTTATGTATGTATATGAAGATATTTGCAAAATACAGTAAAAACTAAAGATCCCTTTGCAATGTTTTTGTATAGTTCATATTGGAATATCTTATAATTAATATATAAGTATACCTAAAGTGATAAAAAAAGAGTATGTGAAGTTCATTTATGTGGTATATCAAATGTAGGAGAAACTACAATCAGAAGTAAAATGTATTTTTCTATATATATATATCAGATCCGTACAGTGAATATGTTTTTTGCAGGAGCTTACCAAAGGTAGGTTTACTTCAATTCACACACCCAATGTGATGTTGCATACATGATCTGTACAACTGTGTCAAGGACCTTAGCCACACGATTGAGGAAATCTTTCAAGGAAAAGCTCAAGTAGTGATGAATGACACCTGCACACATGATCCATCAAATCCGAGCAACCAATCCAAGCCCGCTCGTTTCAGCTTTTTTTCAACTTCAGCTTCTAACTTCAGCTTTTTTTTTACTATTCAGTAATTCATCTTTTTCTGATTTTTTTAGATTTGTTGGGCTTTTTTGCATTTTTCTTTTTTTTCCCGTGTTCCTGTGCATTATCTGTGATGGGCTAGCATATTTTTTCTATTTTTACATTTTTAAAAAATTTAATTATGCCCAAAAAGTCAAATCAGCTACAGTAAAAAAAAAGCCAGCTACAGTGAAATTTCAGCCAAAAGCCAGAAGCCATCGCTAAAACGAACGCCCCATTTTAATCCTTCATTTAACAAGTTGTGCTTCCCCTTTCACCATTTCCCTTTTCCACAAAAGTCTTAATTGCAGGAACATGTACATGCATCTTCATTTCATCCTACATATATATATGGTATACCCTCATATCATCAAGCTAATTAACTATGTTATGATCTTCAATTTCATACTACTATAGTATATATCAAGGCCTAATTAACAATTAACGTAGGTACATAACCCTTGGTCTATTGAAAAGGTGATCTGAATTCGTACCGTGTCCGTGTAGGACACTTCATCGCCTCATGTCAGACGTGGTATGACAGATGTATGCACAGATTACATCAAATGTGATATCAAATTATAGCAACCGACTCTAATTCGGTTTCCTCTACATGTGAGGCTCGGTTCCTTCACCCTATATATATAACCCCAATAGCCTTAGGAAAAGCAAACACTTCATTGTAATCTCTCCTCAATATAGTGATTTTCTTTTGAGCGCCTATAGTTTTTTCCACAAGAGTTTTTTACGTAAAAATTTATGTCCATCATCTCTATTTTTCTGTACATTATTTGCAACAAGTGGTATCAAAGCACATGAGATTAGAGTTCAAGAGATCCGATCAAAAAAAATATTTGTCTTGATTATTTTTTTTTGCTGAATCCGAGAGGCTTTGCGTCTTCATCTCCGAAGCAACGTCTTTTTCGAGCCAGCCAAGCCACGCTATAAAGATCTGTGAGCGACAGTAGCAGCACCTCAAGTCATCGCACATCTTCACTTCCTCACTTCCCGTGTGACCAAAAGTGCAACAGGTGTTGTGTCCCGAGGCACACAGCAGCAGCTGTGTTTCCTCCCACGAGGCGTGCAGCTCACATCATTCCGTGCATCGTCCACGGCAGGCGAGCGCCATCGGTTCAGCTGCAGCGCGTCTCCAAGCCTCGGTCCGCACACAATTAAAGGTAGCAAATCCAAAAGAAGCAAAATGCAGCAAGCAACTAAGAAAAAGAAATCACATGCACAGAAACCAAGGACTAAAGAAAGGAAAGAAGAGAGTTCAGGTGCTGTCATTTGATTTACTTTTTGTTTATTATTTTTTGACAAGATTTGCTAAGTATACTCGAGAAGTGTATCAGGAGTTTCTATTGCGAAATATTTTGCTAGGTACACACAAACTCGTACCAGTAAATTTTGGTTTCTTCCACATGACGACTCTGAAATATGATCATCCGCTATTAGATCGCAGCATAAGATTTTATCTATGGCAAATCAAGATGCAAACTGTTTTATCACAACTTGATTTGAATGATGCTCTTTAGGGGATCGATAAGATGCTAGCGACATTTTTCATCGATGAGAAGCAACGTAAAGATCATAAGGTCTTATCTCAAATTCATCTTTATCTATCAAATAATATTTTATAGGAGCTTATGAAGGAAACATCTGCAATCGCATTATGCTTAAAGGTGGAGTAGATTTGTATGACCAAGGATATGACTAGCAAGATGATTTAAAGCAGAAGCTTTATTCCCACAAGATGGCGGAGAGGGCCTCATTGTTAAACCACCTAACAACTTTTAAGGAAGTTGTTGCTGATCTTGAGTCTATGAAGGTAAAATATGATGATAAAGATTTGGACTTTATATTGCTATGCTCTCTGCCTAGTTTGTATTCTACTTTTAGAGATACTCTTGCTCTCAGTGAAGTTTATGAAGCTCTGTATGCTAAAGAAAAGATAAAACTTATGGTTCCCGATGAAAGTTCAAGTACGCATGTAGAAGGCTTGTCTATCTGCAGTAAGCAATATAAGAAGGGTTCAAACGGCAATTCAAGAGGCAGAAGCAAAAGTAGATATAGAGGTAGATCTAAACCTAGGAACATGAAGTCATGCAGGTATTGTAAAAAGGATGATCATAACATATCCAAAATACTGAAAGTTACAAGACAAGGAGAAGAGAAATAACAATATCAAGAAGGATCAACAAGAAGATGAACCTAGAGCCATCATTGTCACCAAAGAAGGTTATGATAGAGATGTTCTTATTGCCTTTATCGGTAATTGCAAAATTAATGATGAATGGATTCTTGATTCAACATGTACTTTCCACATAAGTGGGAACCACGAGTTGTTCATTACATATGAAGCTATGTCAAGTGAATCTATGTTGATGAGTGATATTATACCATGCAAGGTTACAAGCATTAGTTCTACCCAGATCAAGATGTTTGATGGCACCATCAGAACTTTGTCGGATGTTCATCATATTACAAATTTGAAGAGAAATATTATCTCGTTGAGTACTCTTGATACTAAATGGTATAAGTATTCTAGTGGAAGTGGAGTTCTAAAAGTCGCCAAAGGTTCTCTTGTTATGATAAAGGGTGATATAAAGGCTGCCAAGTTATATCATTTGTAAGGCATTATAATTTCAGGTAATGTTGCTGTTGTCTCAAATAAATCATTCAATTCTGATGCTACTAATCTTTAGCATATGCGTCTAGGGCATATAGTGATGTGGGAATGATGGAATTATGCAAAAGAAGATTTCTTGATGGTCAAAGCATCGACAAGTTAAAGTTTTATGAGTATTATCTCTTCGGCAAGCAAAAGAGGGTGAAATTCAGCACTATGACCTACTCTACAAAAGGCATATTGAATTATGTTCACTCTGATTTGTGGGGAGAATTCCGCATTCCATCAGTTGGAGGTGCAAACTATATATTAACCATCATTGATGATTACTCAATAAGAGTTTGGGTATATTTTGTCAAGTACAAATCAGATGTATTCAAGACATTTAAGGGGTGGAAGATTATGATTGAAAGATAAATTGGCAAGTATGTCAAGAAGCTACGTACCGACAATGGTTTAGAGTTTTGTTTTGGAGAATTTAAAGATTTATGCAAGTCAGAAGGAACTATAAGATATTATACTGTTTTATGCACTCCTCAATAAAACGGTGTGGACGATCGTAAGAATAGAACTATTATGGAGAAGGTATATTGTATGTTATCAAACTTTGGATTATCTAAAAGTTATTGGGCTGAAACCACTTCTACTACTTGTTATTTAATTAATCAGACACCTAATTTGCCTATTGATAAGAAGACTCCAATTGAGGTATGGTCTGACTCTCCAGTAGATTATTCAAACTTAAGAATATTTGGTTGTTCTACTTATGCTCATGTCAATAATGGTAAATTAGAATATAGAGCAGTTAAATGCATTTTCTATGGTTATAAAACTGGTGTGAAAGGATATAAATTGTGAAATCCTGAAAGTAGAAAGGTGGTTATTAGTAGAGATGTTACTTTTGATGAGTTTGCTATATTGCATGATAAACCATCTATTGATGTTCCTGTTGAGAAGCAATCAAACATGCAGGTAGAGCATATTTGATTCAGGATCTACATCAAAAATCAAAAAGAAAAGTATTCTAGAAGTTTCTATTGTGGCACCACTAATACAACATTCTATTATAGTTAATAGAGAAAGGAGGAATATTCAGCCTCCTAAGAGATTGATTGAAGAAGCCAATATTGTGACTTATTGTTTAAATATGGTAGAAGAAATTAAAGGTACTGTAGAACCTTTATCTTATTCAGAGGCAATCTCTTCTGGTGATTCAGAATGGTGGATGACTGCCATACATCATGAGATGAAATCTCTTGATAAGAATGGCACTTGGGAGCTGGTTAGGTTGCCAATTGAGAAAAAATCTATTTGCGGCAAGTAGATCTTTAAGAAGAAAAAAGGTGTTTCACCAATCAAAGAGCTTAGATATAAAGTAAGGCTAGTTGCTAAAGGATACAACCAAATTTTAGGTATTGATTTCACACATGTCTTTTTCCCTGTTGTGAAACATAATTCTATTCACACTCTATTCAGTATTGTGGTTATGCATGATTATAAACTTGAACAATTAGATGTGAAAATCGCATTCTTATATGAAAAATTAGAAAAAGACATTTATATGGAGCAACCGGAAGGTTTTATCATATTGGGAAAGGAGAATTTTGTTTGCAAATTGAAGAAATCTCTTTATGGTTTAAAACAGTCACCTCAACAATGTTTCAAGAGGTTTGATTCATTTATGATATCTCAGAATTTTAAAAGATCCAATTATAATAGTTGTGTTTATTTGAATACTGTTAATGGTTTAGTTATTTATTTGCTACTATATGTTGATAATATATTGATTGCTGCAAAAGACAAGGCTGAAATTTTAAAGTTGTAGTTACAATTAAGCAGTGAATTTGAGATGAAAGATCTCGATGCAGCAAAGAAAATTTTTGGTATGGAAATCATTAGAAACAAACGGTTTGGCAAATTATATCTAAGTCAAAAAGGGTACATCCATAAAATTCATCGTCATTTCAACATGCATCAGGCCAAACCGGTGAGTACTCTCTTAGTTGCACATTTCAGACTTTTTTCAGTGTTATATCCACAATCTAATGATGAAATTGAGTACATGCCTAAAATTCCCTATGCGAGTACAGTTGGTTCGCTTATGTATACCTGGTATGTTCTCGCCTTGATTTATCTCAATCATTAAGTGTGGTTAGTAGATACATGGCAATCCTGTAAAAAAGCATTGGAAAGTAGTTCAATAGATTTTTAGATATTTACAGGGCATATCTAATGCTTGTTTATAGTTTGGTAAGACTAGAGATGGACTCGTTGGTTACATAGATTCTGATTTTGCTAGAGATTTAGATAAATGATCACTCACTAGTTATATGTTCATTATTGGAGGGTGTGCCGTTAGCTGAAAAATAAGTTTGCAAGCTACTGTTGTCTTATCTACTACAGAAGCTGAGTATATGGCTATTTTCGAAGCTCACAAAGAAGTCATTTAGTTATGAGGTTTATTTACTGAGTTTTGTGGAAGTACAATTTGCAATATAATATTTTGTGATAGTAAAAGTGCTATTTGCCTTACAAAATATCAAATATTTCATGAGAGAACAAATCACATTGATATCAGGTATCACTACATTCGAGGTGTCAACTCAAGGTGATATTAAAGTCAGTAAGATAAGTACTCATGATAATCTAGCTGATATGTTGACAAAGCCAGCTGGTATTACTCACTAGTACTTTGGACTTTCGGTGTTCAAAGTATACATTCTATTTTTATTAGGAGATTTTATCTCATTCTCCGACTATTGGAGAGAATTCGGCTCAAGATAGAGGTCATTGAAAAGATGATCCGAATTCGTATCGTGTCCGTGTATGACACTTCATCGCCTCATGCTAGACGTAGCATGACAGGTATATTCACAGATTCTATCAGATGTGGTATTATTCTGTAGTAATCGACTCTTATTCTGTTTTCTTCTCCGTGTGGAACTTGATTCCCTCACTATATATATATATATACTCCAGTAGTATATAGAAAAAGTAAGCGCTCCATTGTAATATTTCCTTATTATATTGATTTGCCTTCGAGTGTCTATGGTTTTTTCTACAAGGATTTTTCACGTAAAAATTTATGTCTTTTATCTCTATTTTTCTGTCCATCATTTGCAACGTGATCAATTATAGTATGTGATCATCAGCAGCTGTAGCTTAATTTGCATGCATAATTAGCTAGCTTGCCTAGCTTGTCACATTACTTAGCCTAGCTATTCTCTATCGAGATGGAATCATGCATACGGCCGAAAAAGAAACAAGAAAGTAGCTAGACCGGCGAGAGGGACGGCCGTGTGGAGGTGGACGGCCCTCCGGAGCTGGTGATGGACCTGTCCCGCCTATCGTCGCTCGACTTCCTCCTGATGGCCCTCTTCACCTCAGCCTCCTTCATGTCCACGAACGTCATCAGCTCCCGGATGCTCTTCCGCCTCGACGGCCGCCGCAAGCTCCTCTCCGGGTGGTCCGGGAATTCCGGCATCCGCGCACCCTCCTCACTGTGGTACTCGCAGTACTGCCACAGTATCCTCGTGAAGAAGATGAGCAGGGCGATGAAGCACGCGACACCGCAGATGAGGAAGAGACCCCAGAAGTTGCCCAGGTTCAGCCGGTCGGCGCCGACGTCGCTGCTCTGCGAGTCGCACTGCCCCGGGTTCAGCCACTTGTCGTGGATCCTCTGCAGGTCGCCGTTCTCCGACAGCGTCAGGATTGCCGTCGACAGGTCCACCGCCAGAGGGGAGTCCCGCTGGAACGCCTGCATGCCAGAAAATTCAGATGAATACTTTGTAAAGAACAATGCGGAGTTACTTCAGAGTGCTTACGAATCCCCATCCGCTCTTGGTGAACTCCTGCCCGACCGTCTTGAACTGGCAATTGGTGGAGAGGAAGAGTTCGACGTAGGGCAGCTCGTCGACGATGGCAGCCACTCCTCCGCTGCGCGGGCCAAGCTGGAGGCTGGTGGCGTACTCGTCGATGTTGAGCTCCCTGAGGCGCGACTCGGGCACGTTGAGCTCCTGCATCATGTAGTTCTTGGCGAAGGAGCCGACCTGGTAGCCGATGGGGTCAGAGCTGGAGATGAGGCTGTCCAGCCCCTGGATCCCCGTCGACAGCTGCTGCACCGTCAGGATCGACGTCAGGCTCGCCGTGTAGCTCGAGTTGATGATCAGCACCACGAACAGCCAGATGATTAGCACGAACCGACCAAGAGTGCTCACAGTTTTCTCTCCTGATCATTTCACCCATTGTTCAGCTCAGCTCAGTGCATACTTGAGACATGGATGGACACGATGATTGATTCTGACGAGTGCAGAAGTGCTTACTGTGCGCGAAGAACATGGTGGAGAAGCTGAACCAGAAGATGGTGACGATCTGCTTCCTGGGCGAGCCCCGGAAGTCCGGGTTCGAGCGGTGCTCGAGGATCCAGACGACGGCGCCGACGAAGAGGAACAAGGCGCCGGTGGCGGCCCACATCCCCAGCGTGAAGGGCTGGAGGAAGGCCCAGGCGTTGGAGCTCTTCTCCTTCTTCATGGGGGACACGATCACCAGCCCCAACTCCACGTACGGCTGCGTGAAGTCCACGATCCGCGTCCGGCTCGTCACGATCGAGATGTCGCCAACCGCGGCGTCAAACACATTGTCCGCGACCTCCTGCACGAGGCCGCTGTAGCTGGGGTTCTTCACGCCGTCGCCGAAGAGGACGAAGGAGACGGGCACTGGGTACGGGAGCAGCGACACGGCGGCCTTGAAGACGTCGATGCAGTACCCGCTGGCGCCGTCCGGGCTAGCGTCCTTGGACACGAACTGCTTGTACGTCGTCCGGTACGGCACGCCGATCCTCAGCGGCCTGCTGTTGTTCGAGAAGACCCACCCGCGGGGCGTCGCCGACGTCTCCCCCGGCCAGATCACGCCGTACAGATGCTGCGGCTGGCTGCCGTTGGACAGCGATCCTGTAGGCGCGGCGACCGACAGGCGCGAGTGGTTGGACCAGTACCCGACCCGCCGGACGCTCGTCCCGCCGATGTTGAGGACCTCGTAGGCGGGGTCGGGCAGGCTCCTGCCGGCGCCGAACCTCACGCGGCCGGTGACGCCGGTGAAGTTGGCCAGCATGACCTTCTGCAGCAGCTGCTCTCCCTGGTCGAACATCTTGAGCGTGCCCAGCCGGAGCGTGCTCCCGTTGGCCTCGCGCAGCCTCGGGTCGGCCGAGAAGGAGACGTTCCACCCGTCATCGAGGAACTGCTCGATGGCGCGCGCCGCCATCCACACGGAGTCGTACGCGTAGAGCCCGTACGCGTTCATGCTCGCGCCAGCGTTCTGGTTCTGCCGGACGAACCTCGACATGAGCGACCTCTTGGCATCGGAGTCTGGGCTGTACGGGCGGAGCGTGACCACCCCCTGTATGAGGCTCATCGTCTTGGGGCTGGCCGGGCGCGACGAGTCCAGCGCGGCGGCGAGCCAGTCGGTGGCGATCCAGACGTAGCCGCTGGCCATCATGCCGAGCGACTGCGCGACGGAGAAGACGGCGAGGCCGGAGTCCGGGCTGACGTGGACGACGTAGACCCGAGACTCCATCACGCGGACCTGCACCAGCAGGTCCGCGATGGCGGCCCTGTCGGCGTTGGGGGGGAAGGGCGCCTTGTAGGAGACCCTGGAGCGCTTGGCCTCGAGCGCGTCGCCGAGGGCTTCTACGCCGCCGCGGCCGAAGTCGTTGTCGACGTAGATGGCGGTGACCTCCCTCCAGCCGTAGTAGGTGACGAGGTCGGCGACGGCGTTCATCTGGAAGTAGTCGTGGTGGGTGGTGCGGAGGAAGTAGGGGTACTGGGTGGAGGCGAGCGCGGGGTCGGTGGCGGCGAAGGAGAGCAGCGGGACGTGCAGCTCGTTGACGACGTGGGAGACGACGTGCGCGATCCCCGACGACTGCGGGCCGACGACGGCGACCACGCTCCGCTCCATCAGCTGCAAAGCTGCGCCAGCCAACCAAGCATCATTGGCAAGCTGGTGGATGCACAGTACGACGTCATGTGCTCTTCTTCCATTGCATGGTTAGCGTTTGCCAAGTAATCGAGTGTGATCGAGAGCAGGGCACGCGCGCGCGCGCGCGATTGGATACTACTGCTGCTTAAATAGCTACTTCTGACTGGTCATCACCAGTTGTTTAATCCAAAATCGATTAAACAACTGGTGATATAAGAAGACGTAGAAGAAGAAGAAATACGCATCATGCAGAAATCCAGGCACGAGAGAGACTGGTCTGGTCAGCAGCCATGGATGGAAACTGGAAACTCCATGGGAGTTTGGCGAGCTAATGAAATTACTCCATGGGATTTTGGCGAGCCGTACGTGCCGTACCTTGGATGGTGCCGACGAAGCCGCTGCACTTGGTGTCCTGCACCACCACGCTCAAGTGGGTCCCCCTGAGGACTCGGGCGTCGCGGTTCACGTCGGCCACGGCGAGCTCGATGGCCGTCTTGGCCGACCTCCCGATGACGGAGTCGAAGGTGAAGAGCGCGCCGATGGTCACGTTCGCCGGCAGGGCGAGCGCCAAAACACCGCAGAGGCCGAGGCAGAGGAGACGGAGCAGAGCCGAGCTCCTCGCCTCCATCTCCGCCGCAGATTTTTTTCTGTGACTTCGTTCTCATCAGACTCTCGGGTGCACCACTTTGGCTGGCTTTTTCTGCTGTTTTTACCTGCGAGAATAAAGGTGCCTACCACTTTGCTGAGTACAATGCACAAGGAAAATGTGCTTATAGAGATAGATATGGGCTAACAATACAAAGAAAAAAAACTGACAGAAGCCAGGCTTATCATCATCTTGTGATCTTAGTTGTCAATTGAAAAACAAAAAAAAAAGGTACAATAATCATACCAGAGGAAAGGGCCTCCAGTACTGCTGACAAAGGCAATGAAGAGTCAATCTATTGGTTGTATGTTCCATCTATCTGGTACTCCAGGACCAGTATGCAGCATTGTCATGTGGGGATGGATGGGATGGCCATTGAAAGCGCACAGGGCGGTTGGTGGGTGGATGAGGACTTGCTGTTGACCTGGAGACGTCGGGGTCTTTTCTATCTCGACAGTCCGGTGTCTGTCTTCCAGTTCGACATGCCTGTCCTGGATAAATTCAGATGCTGCCGTAAAAAAATCACATGGTAGATTTACCTTTTACTATTTTTTTTATCTTTTTTCGATTTTTCACTTCAATATTATCCTTATATCAAAGTGAAGAGTTTCCCGTTCGCTCGCGCGGTCCACGTCGGACCCCCTACGCCGACGCATGCGTGCGCACTGTGCGAGCGAGCGCGTGAGCGCTCCTGCCCAGCTGGGTAGCGCCCCGCGGCTTCGCGCCCTCGTCCGATCTCGCCATCGCTACCATCCGCCCGTCCACCTCCACATCTCGCGCGTGCATCTTCACGATCCTTCGCGTGCCTTTCCCCTATGCCCTTGTGTTCTCCGCTCGCATCCCCATCTTCTGCTACGCCCGCCGCTCCCTTGCTCCCGTTCCGCTTTGCCCCACCACCTCCGCTCACCGACTGCGCCTCCTCCCCACCACCTCCACTCGGCGAGTGTGCCTCCTCCCCGCCGCCGGCGTCCACTCTCTCGGTGGCCCTCCCCCTCCCCCCGCCGGGACCGCCGCCACCAGGCCACGGCGATTACCGACCCGATCTGCCGCACCGGCCCCCCTCGCAGTCGGTGGCCTTTGTATTCGCGCCTCGCCTCCTCTGCTCGGCGATTGCGCCCCTTCTCTGTTGCCGGCGTGCGCCCTCTCGCTCGCCCCCCGGTATCTCAGATCTTCTCGTACGTCTGTCGTGCCGCCACTGCTCCCCCGCTCCCGTTCCCCTTCACACCGCCAAGGCACGCCGCCGTCGTTCCAGCAGATTCGCTACCCTCAGATCTTGAACTGGTAGTTCCTTGTTCCCCCACCCCTCACTCGACTCCCCTGAGGTGAGTTACCTCTCTCGCGCACCTCTCGGGTCTCGCTCTCTCCCTCGCAGACTTTCCTACCCTCAGATCCCCTTCTCCTCCCAGAAGGTAAGTCCGGCGGACGGTGGCCTATCGGTGTTCATCCCCCTCCTCTGTTTCCCTACTGTGTCTGCTCCATATGTGGTCCCCCCTTCTCTGTCCATGAAATTTCGTTTGGTTTTGTGCGTTCCCCTCTACTTCTGTGAACGTACTCGTTGTGGACAGTAGAAACCGAATTGATCTGCTATTTTTGGATTAAAGATTTGTACTTGGTTGTTGCCGATTCAATTAGATCTGGGCCTAAATTGTTAATTAGCCTACATAGATATGGTTCTCCATTTTTCATTGTTTGCCTATCATCTGGTGCCTGTCTCAGTTTTTATTATTGTCATCTCTTTGTAGTTGTTTACTGTGTTTGGTTGTTCTACTGCTTTTTTGTGGTTCGTTGTTCTAGTGTTTTTCTCACACTTGACGATGATGAGGTGATGAATAATTCTGATGCACCTTGTCTCTATCATATGCTTGTTCACTTCTAT
The DNA here is from genome assembly GCA_036346265.1 of Melocanna baccifera. NCBI lineage: Eukaryota > Viridiplantae > Streptophyta > Magnoliopsida > Poales > Poaceae > Melocanna > Melocanna baccifera. The sequence continues at coordinate 1,052,915 of CM070696.1, forward strand.
TGTTCATTTGTTTGAGAGCAAATGCTATGACACATCTTGCATGGAGCAAAAAAAATCTTATCATACTTTCCGTGGTCCATGATGCCATGCTACTGGAGGAGCATCCATTGGATGTGGCAACCGTGCCATGCATTCATTAAATTTGGTGCTTATTAGTTGGATGTGGCAACCGTGCCATGCATTCATTAAATTTGGTGCTTATTAGTTTGATTACAATATTATAGTGCCAACACCATCATATAGTATTGGCACACTGATCAAATTTGAGACTAGCACATCTTAGACTGCACATTCTTGGTGCAATTATATCTCACGAAGCTCGGACATTGTATAGGAGTTGCGATGTAGAAGTTGTACTATTTTTCTGTCCTAATAATCTAATACTTGCATGTTACCTGTTAGCCTGTTAGGGGTTTGCAATTTTCATCCAACTTGCTACAGTCCAGTCAATCTTATTATGCCTTGCTTCCTTCCTGGTTAGCTTGAAGTAGACGACACAGGTTTTCGATGATGCCGAGGGCCACGAGCGATGCAAAACATCTCTTCCAGTCCTTGAGCAAGTCCTATGCTGCCACACCACTAGATCTTAAGGTAACCTTATTTGACCGTTTCCTCTGCAATATTACCTGAGGTCATCAGCTTATTACTGATCCTGTTCTCCTTGTGGTGATATTTCCGCAGATTATTGACCTGTATGTTGTTTTTGCTGTGGCTACTACCCTTGTTCAGGTAAGTCTTAACGCTTTCCACTTTGTTGAGGATATATGGTTCAACAGGAGTTTGAAGCCTCAAAATGGAAGTTGAAAATTTACCTGAACAGCTTGAGCATATATTATCTTCAAAATGTTTCCTGCTGGGGATATTCACTAAAGCAATTGTAGAAATAGGGTTGTGGTATCTATTGAATTACAAGTTATTTTTTTATATTATAACAAGTTGAAAGGTACGCTTTGCGCTGCATACATGGGGATTTCCTCAAAGCTATCTACTGATTTGCTAGATGGCAGATATGTTGTTTATTTATAATGTTGCATTTCTCAGTTTGAATAGTTGTTGGGGTGAGTGGTACAAAACCGGTAGATTTTGTAATTGGTGCTTGATCATATTCTAATCCATACACAGTCCACCGCGGGGCTGAGACCATTGGGAACAGAAAAGTCCAAACAGATCTTGCAAGCGTAAAATGTTCTTCTTGTAGTTCTTTGCTAGCGATGCCACTTTGTGTTCAGCGGAGGCCATAAGTTCTTTGTTTCTATGAGAATTTTGTCCAATCACCGCAATTGTAGTTTTATATTGGCTACTGCTGAATTCTGCAGGTTAGGGATATTCTTTGCGAAAAGTGTTCGTTCAAAACCCAACTGGATTGGGTCCCAGTTCTCGATGGATCTCAGAAAGGTGCATATGAATGGGTACGACGCTGGCCTTATTCATCAATCTGCTCTAAAACATTATTCTTGCCTTGTTCCTCTTGATTCTTACAAATGCTTGCCACTGTTCAGTGTTTACCTGAGGCTCTAGCTTAAGATCAGTTAGTGCATATGCGTTTGTCTTGTATGTATGTACACTTTTTTAGAAGACTTCTTTAGTGAGAGAAGCCTTCTTTAGTGAGAGCAGGAAGATCAGTAGTGTATCTACATTTCTCCTGTATGTATGTACAATCTTTTAGAAGATTACACAAGTGAGATTAAGAAGATCAGTTAGTGTATCTGCATTTGTTCTGTATATATGTACAGTGTTTTTAGAAGATTAATGGGCAACACACCTACTTGCTTTGTTTTGTCTCTTTTTTAAAAGAACCGATACCTGTAGGTTTAGAGCATAAAGTTTTACGTAAGCAAGAAATCAAACTAATATAGAGGCATAGAAGGGAATAAATGTAGTTCATTCAAGCCCAACACAATCAGGTGAGTAGACGTAGTAGAGGTCGCTTTGTCTCCTGATTCAACAATTATACGCCTCTAAAGTTTTTAGGAATTGTTCATAGGTTGTGTTTCTGTGTTTAGCTTTTAGTCTAGGAACAAATGACAAGTATTGCTCTTCTCTGTTCTTATAGGTTGCTATCAATTATCTATTGGGAAAATTGGGAAAGACTTACGCAGACACAGTTGGACTTTGGTAGAATTTGTTTGAGGACACAGTGATTTTTTTTCTCTTGAAAGTATGTTTGATGGTTACCACTTCGAACTTACGTCAATGAAAATTGGGAAAGGCTTACGCAGCCACAGTTGGACTTTGCTAGAATTTGTTTGAGGGCACAGTAATTTTTTCTCTTGAAAGTATATTTGATGGTTACCACTTTGAACTTACATCAATAACAACTTTTTTCAGCTAGGCATCTGAATTTCTTGGAAGTTCTTGTGGTATGGGTGACTGGCCTGTGGTTTCTTCCAATTTTCGCCAATATGCTTCCATGGGAAAGTGATCAGGTTTTATACAATTTCTTCGTGCTTTCATTAAAATATAGCAATATACAAATATTTTTGGGTAGTTCACTGCTGTACTATTTGAAGCATTTATTAAAATTTTTAGCATATTGAAGAATCCATGCTACAATTTTTTTTGTATTTTACATATTGTTTATATCTTTTATATGTTCCAGTTGATTAATGATTTAATGACATCTAATTGGAACTTTCTCTGCCTTTTACTGCTTTGTGTTTGGTATGTGATCCTTTTTGAAGGGAATCGTACAATGTTTTTTTCCTTAGGAATTGGAACTATCACAGCCAATCCGCTATTTACATAATCTTTATGAGTAGAGGCTTAAATCATTGTGTACCTATGAAAGAAATATTTCCATTTCTAAAATCTAGCGCGTCATCTAGGTTTCTACAGTTTCATTGTATGATTATGTTTGGGCAAAGTCAAGTCATATCTACCATCTTGCTACTAGCCCACACTATTGCATTTACACTGCGTGCAGCATACGCTTTTGTGTTATATAGCTCTATCTCTCCACTGATTCATGTTCATGAGCTTTGGATTTTCATATAAGTAGTCTTATGCTTTCATTGAGCGATATATGGGCCTGATGTATTTTTATAAAGGGCTTGGACATACTCTTTTACCATGACCAAACATGAAAAGGGAAAGTATGACTAGAAACTGAAACCAGTAGTTATTGTGATGATTTGATGCCTGCAGTGTATGTTTGAGACCCCATGTTTGTACTGAAACTTCATGCTCGAATTAACCTTTTCTAATTGTATTGCTTGTACGAGTACCTTTTAATTCTTTTCCATGAAATCTAATAGTTTTCGTAAATATTCAAATTGATTGAAAGCCAGTGTGGTTGCTCTATTGTTTGTTAGCATCTTTTATTGTAGATGCCTGGAGATAAATATCGCAATATCAAGGATTTACCATTTATATCAAATTTATTTACCTATGTATGCTACGAACTAAAAGTTTGTCCCTTTCATTCTTTATATCTTTAACTGTTTTCAGCTTATCCCTGATGTTTATCAAAGATTCGGAAAATGAAGCAATTTACAGTTGTTCCTATCAATGCAAACCTAGATTTCATGACATCTGCTCACAAAAAAGTCTCAAGTAAACAGAGCTAAAGGGGTATGAGAACATGCGTGTCCTTGGTTCATATCAAATCCAAAGTGATCTGCTCCTACCTTCTAAGTAAAATTCTAACTTTTAAACTTACGTTTCCTATTGTACAGATGCAAATGTTTGCCTAGACAACAATGCAAATATTTATCAGCTCCTACTTTCTCACGGGCTCTACAGTTGGCTATTATCCTTTTAATTAGGTTCCCTCTTATGTTGATCTTATCCTCCAATTTGATTGCTTGTTTTTTCCTATTTTTGTTAGAGCTTGTATAATTCCCACAATTGAGCAATTCCAAAATTATTATTTTTACATATGTTAATGATCAATTCTGTACTTATGGTCTGAGAACAAAAAGAATATTGCTTGTTGAGTTATTGTTACAGCATGGAACAAGCCTATTTGTCACATGCCGTGCTGCTCTTATATCTTCTTTTGTTTTTACAGTTTCAACGATTGTTTTATGAAAATTTTCTTTATGTTATTATTTTTGTTTGTCTTACCTTTACCTCTATGCTCTTAATTTTGCATCTCTCTTATTTTTTTCACATGTTAGCACATCCTCTTATGGCAATAAGTGATTTATTGATGATGTTGCATGAGGTCAAGTACCATTGAAGTTCTGGTGGATAGTGGAAGACCTATTGATGCAATTAATTTGACTTATGCATTTGAGCTCACGAAGTAGCTTGAACCAGTGCAATTACTGGAAGCATATCTGAAGGATGTCAGGAAGGTGCCACATGTCAAGAATGGAAATATATCTCCTGGAGTACAAGTGCACTTTTTTCATTTCCATTTTTCATATTTATGATGCACTCAGGTTTCCCCTTATATATAGTAGCTAGAGTAGTAGTAACCCACATATGGCCTGTGTTCAGTTCTTATGCAGTTTATCATACGACCAGCTATGCTGAGTTTTGCTTGTTCCATCTCCGAATGGTATAAATGTACAGCCAGCGTTACTGGCTTTTTACTGGTGCTACCTTCAACCATTCTACCCATAGTGAACCTTGGTCTTTTTGTCTTCAATTTTCCACAGCTCAATCTTTTCGCTTTATATTGTCTTAAAGCTGATCAGGAGATAGTTCTTGAGCAAAGTTTTTCACCATCATATTTAGTTGCTTCCATTTAATGTTTGTTGTGTTTAGAACTGATGTCCTTGACTTTTGCTTGCTTGTTAGTGGCACGAGTGGACAAAAAACAAGATAAATCATTTGTTTACCACTCTGGTCAGTCATTTGATGCCTTCAGCTCAGAAATTAGCCAGCGAAGGCATTTATTTGTTTTTCCTCTTTATGCTATGTATTCCTTACTAAGTGGTTGAATTCGGTACATTTGTGCAGTAACTATGCTGAGGAAATAATTGAAATGGGAAACTAATAATTTTGGATATTACGTATGTACAGGTTCTTTAGTGTTTTCGCGTTTCCCGAATTAGAATGGAAATATTTTCTTGAATTAGCTACTCTTAACTATTATGTATGTATCTGAGAAAATAATTGAAATGGAAACTAATAATTTTGGATATTACGTATGTACAGGTTCTTTAGTGTTTTCGTGTTTCCCGAATTAGAATAGAAATGTTCTCTTGAAGTAGCTACTCAAGTATTATGTATGTACAAGTCTTTTATGCTTTTCGTGCTCCTACCGTTGAAACGCTTCAGTCTTTTTGTATTTAGAATTGCTTTTTTTTAGAATATGGTCTTAGTCAGGGGTTTGTCCACTTTCTCCTGGTCTATTTGCCTACTTGTTTTAGAGATTATTTGTTCCGTTTGTTGTCTTCAAAGTTGTTGTGTCATCGCTTTCTACTTTCACTTCTTGTTGTAGTGTTTTCTATTTTACTTATTATGCAGATGTGCTTCCAGGTGGCCCAACGAGCTGTATTGTCGATCGCAGTCGTCTCATTTCTACTCTTATATCGTTCGTGTTTGTTTACTCTTCGCGATCTACATTACTAAGGTATTTTGCTTGATCTTTAGATCTTCTATCATTAGTTCATCACTACTTCCATGCTTTATCGATACATGTTGTTTACTTGCATGCTATCTAAAAATTGTTGGTTTTATTTTGTTATACCAGCAAGAACTTTTTTTACGTTCCTGATTATTTGATGCATCGTTTGTATTTCGTTGCTGTTATGCTTCTCTGCTTTGTTTGCGTATGCTATTTGCTTACATACCATCTAAGAATCCTTGGATTTATTTTGTTGTGATGGTACGTGCTCTTGTTGTGGTGGTAATTACCCGATACAACATTTGTATTCCATTATTGCTACACTATGCTTGTTGTTTTGTGTTTTCGTTTTTTTTCTATGCTTACTCTTATAGTAGATCTCTTCTAATACCGCTTACATTTTTTCGTGTTTTGCGTATTTGTTTATATACGAGTGCAGTTATGCTTTCTAGTTTTTTTACGCTGTTTTAGTGTTGCGCATTGCTTTCTTGCCGTACTTTCTACTGTAATGTTTGCTATTTTTCCCCTATACATGAGTGCTTCTAGAGAGTTCAGTGAACTGTATTCTCAAACACAGTCGTTTTGCTTATAACTTAGTGACCTGTACTGTGAACCGTACTCATCTTGCTTCCACTCCTACATCGTTCGCCTTAATCTGCTCTTTGCGATCTGCATTTGTAAAGTACTTTTTTTTATCTTTATTGCGTTGCTAATTTTTATTACAGAATTTCTTCTTTGTATTTCCCTCTACCATTTGTGAAACGAGAATACGTATTTTCCTTACACACTCTCCTTTGTTCCTCGCTTTTCCCTTTATTTCTCGCTACTTCAATGCTTTATTTGTGCGCGTTGCTTGCTTGCATGAGATCTAAGAATCGTTGGCTTTATTTTGTTATACCAATACCTACTTTTTTTCCCGGTCCTAGCCATCTCAAACATAGGATTTTTCTTCATCTATGTGATTTTAGTTTTGTAAAAAAACAAAGATATAGTATTGGATAACCAGTTTCTAACTCTTGTCTTGTATAGCACAAAACAGATTTAGTGTAAAACTAAAATTGATACTAGGGTTGATAAATCTAATGAGGCACTGGTTGCAGCCTTGCAGGGTGTATAGCTAAGACTTTACAATGGATCATGGTGGGAGTTCATAAAAACATGCTATTTCTTGCAAGAATTTGCAAGATTAGATTAGTCGGCCGTCGCCAACACCGCCCATCGGAGTACCTTTGCTTCCTGCAATTATTCTTCATAGAAGACACTATAATATCCTATTTTACACACGTAGGTTATCAACCAAAGGGAAACTGCTAGCAGCAAGCTTTTCAGCCATAGAGAGTTTAACCTGGAAAAAATGAGTACAAGTAGATTAAGTTCTGAATTCATAGACATCTTTCGTAGGGCATTTGCTTCTCAGGTGTTTCCGCCTCATGTTATTAATAGGTAATTATCTAGGATATTGACGCATTTTCTTTAGACAACAGGCATTGCCCAGCTTTTCATTAGCTCTAAACATATTGACACGTTTTTGTTTACCATTAGTAATGGATTTTTCCCCGCTCATTATTGCCCATTGCAGATTACACATAAAGCATGTCAAAGGCATACTGCTTTATGGAACCCCCTGGTACTGACAGGACCCTTGTAGCAAGACAAATTGGGGAATTATCGAATGGAAGCAGCCCGAGGTTTGAATTTGGGGAATTATTGAACAGAAGGAGCCCAAGGTATGTATTTCTTGACTGAATATACCATGTAGATTTGCTGCAACCCTAATTAATGATGTACATATGATAGCAGTATGTTATAGTTTATTCTCATAAACTTTAGAAGATGTTGCTAGCTCATATCAACATTTGGCTTAGAATGCCCTTTATGAGTATTCTGTTGTCACCGGCAGTGATGACCAGCTTTTGGCTTTCTTATGTTTAAAAGTTACCAAGTGCTTCTATGTGGTTTATATTTGTATGTGTAGTACCTCTTTCATCCATCCATACAGTTTAACCAGATGAAAGATTGTGTTTTCACATCTATCCAATTTACAAGGCTTTCATTGAGCCAGGTTTACAGACAGCGCATATAACAATTATCAACAAGGGGTATATTATAGTTTATTCTGATAAACTTTACAAGATGTTACCATCTTATATCACCGTTTGGTTTACAATGGTCTTTATGAGTGCTCTGTTGTCACCAGCAGTGATGACCAGCTTTTGGCTTTCTTATGTTTAAAACTTACCAGGTGCTTGTAACATCCTAATTTTCTAGGATTTTTAAAACCCTGAATTTAAAATTTTATTTTTGGAATTTTTTTTCTGAATTTTAAACAAGCTTAAAATGAATTTTCAAAATTTGGAATGATTTAATCTAATTAAATTAAACTTCAACATAAGCTAAAAATATTTATTTGAGTTCCTTGTGTTGCAAAGAATTTTCTGGTTTTATTTGGTATTTTCTGTAGCCTTTGGCATTTTATTTGATTTTCTGGAAAGTGGAAAAGCGGGAAAAATCATTCAACCCCGTGGGCCGAATCCCTGGCCCACCCTTCTGCCACGTGCCGGCCGTAGTCGCGCCCACCCTCCCTCGACTCGACCAGCACCTGCGCCCCACCCCATTCCTGGCCACCCGATCTCTCCTACCGCCGCGTGGCACCAATCCGGCCGCCCCATGCCCGGGTTGCCCTAGCCGTCCACCGCCCAGCGCGCGCGCGTCCGCCCCGTCGCCCGATCTCGCCTTGCCACACGGCAGCCATCGGCCCCGCCTCATCCGCGCCGCTCATCCCCGCGTTCGCACCCCGCCCTCACCTGCGCCGAGCCGCCCGATCGCCCCGCCTCGCCACGCGTCGCGCATCCGCGCTGCCAGCCCACGTGCTCGCCCTAACCCTAGCGCTGCCCGTCCGCGACCGTCGGATCCACGCCCGTGCGCGCCGATCGCGTCCGCGCCCACTCTGTGCTGCGTCCGGATTGAACTCCTCGGTTCGCATGCTTTTATACGCGCGGCTGCCTCGGTTCGCATGTCGTCTCTCGTCGCCGCCGTCGCTTCCACCTCCTTCGCCTCGCGCCGCCGTCCCCGAAGCTGCGTCGCCGTCGCCCGTGCGTCCCCGTCCTCGCCCACAGCCGTCGGAGCCGTCGCCGTTGCCGAGACACCGCTGGTGAGCCCCTTTCGCCCGCGTCGCCTCCCCGTCGCCTGAGTGGCCGCCGCGTCGCCCGCATCGCCGGACCCCACACCCTGCTCCGTCCTTGGTCGCCGCACCAGACCGCGCTCGCGCCCGCGCCCGCCACGCATCGGCCATCGGTCGCTTCCCGCTCCCGCGCCGCCCCATCTCCGCCGTCGCCTCAGATCCAGATCAGCGTACCGGATCGCGCCGCGCGTCAAGCCCGCAGCCGTCCGATCCTCGCCGCCGACCCGCGTCGAGCCTGTGCCACGTCAGCCGCGCCACGTTAGCTGAGGCCGCCCCCCCCCCCAAGTGCCACGTGTCGCCACGTCAGCTGACACGTGGCAGCACCATCGCACGCCACGTCATCACCGACCGCCGGCTGTGCGCACTGTTTCATTCGCCGAGTCCACCGTGGACTTGGTTCTCCGTGCACCCGGTCCACAACACAGTAACTTTTTGGATTTTCCCTATTTTCTTTTAGATTAGATTTCTGAGAGCACGTTCTCCTCGGTCCTAGCTCCGATTGACCCCGTTCTTTTTTCTAAATTCATCTAAAATCGAGCTCTAGCTTTTGGTTCTAGTTTCATGATTTTTGAAGTTCATTTGCTTATCATTTTATGTGTTTTTCTTGTTTCAATCGTTTTCTCCCTCGTTAGATTCCGATTCCGGAGGAGCAGGATCTACGCCCGAAGACCAAGAGTACCTCACTGAGCATAACCAAGGCAAGTCGTGTCCTTTGATCATGTTGAACTCAGTTTGTAATCTATTATTTAATTATTTTGTTTTAAATTACATTGAATCGCTATTTTTATTCAAACCCTTATATTGGTAGTTATCGTCCCAATTGAATTCATCCCTCCTTGATAATTTAGAATGCTATGATACCATTGTCACCATACGTTGGAAAACATACTAGTGATATTAGGTTATTTGTCACATGGGTTGGTACGATAGAATGCTTAGCTTTGCTTATAGTTACGATTGAGTTTATCGTCGCACGTGAATAATTAATTTGACTTAATGAGATATTGAACCGTGGTTGTGTAACATCCCAAATTTTGTTTTTATTTGAAAGAATAATTTTAAATTAATTAATTCAAATTATTTGGATTTTCCAGAGTTAAAAGTTTCTGTTTAAAACTAAATATTAATATCAATATAAGTTGGAAATATTTTTATTAAGTATAAAACCTCTCCAGGAATTTCTCTGAATTTTTCTGGAATTTTTAAAATTTATTTGGTATTGTTCTGAGTATTTTAAAGCCTCCTAATCATTTCTGAAAATCAAAAAGTAATTAAAATTCTGAAACTCTCCTGGAGCCGACAAGCGTCGCCCATCGGGCCGTTTCACGCCACCGGATCTATTTCCAGCCGTCCGATCTCACTTACCGTTTCAATCCCGCCTTCCCCTATCTTCGGATCGACGCGTGGCAAGCATCGGATCGTCCGTTTCCGCGCCCGATTCAATCCCAGCCGCTCCCAGCCACTTACCGCTTCGCCGCTTTATTCTCCTCTCTGCGTGACGCGTGGCACAATCGGCACCGTTCCCTGTTACCGTACTTAATCTCAGCCGCTCCTTCTCACTTAATGCACCAACCGGCTCGGATTCTCTCACGGTTGTCGGATTGAATCGTGATCGTCCCCGATCACTTACCCCTTCGCCAGCAATCGGTGGTCTAGATCGCTTCTCTTTGCCACCCGTCGCACATCCACCTGTCCCCCTCATTCTTTCCCGTTTTCTTTCTCTCGCCGACATGCGGGGCCCGCTGTCAGACCCGTCGTCTCCGCCGGTTCTTCCTCCTCGCACCCCGCCGCTGCCGCCATTAGTGCCGAAAACTGAAGCTTTCAATGCTTCAGTTCCTTTCCAGTTTACTTCCCCGTGCCGACTGCATATTAATCCCCGCCTCCACCGCGTCCGTTTCTGGCATAAAGACGCGCGTTACTCCTCTCCTCGCCGTCGCATTCATCCCCTCCGACCGTTTCAGCTCCGGCGAACTTCGCGCGGCCGTTACAACCCTCCCCGGTCTATAAAACCCGCCCCCGAGGTCCCTCTACCGCGCCGCCCCCTCACCTCTCAAGCGAATCACCCGAGCGCCAGAGCCCCCCTACGCCCGATTTCTTCCCCGCGGCTTCAAATACTCCGGCGAGCAATTGCGGCCGTCTCGGGCTTCCTCACTCCTCGCCGACGCCTCCCCGACGTTGCTGGTGCCAAGGCGATTCCCGGCGACCCCCTCCCCGAGCTGCTGCGCCACCGGAGCTCCTCCGCCGCCGTGAGGTCCCTCTCCGACCGCCGCCTCCTCGCCGATCCTTCCCTCCGGTCACCCTCGGCCTCGCGCAAGGTACCGATGCATTCCTCGCATCCTCCTCTTCATTTCGGTACCCTCGGCGGCGCCGCCGATCACCGAGTTCGGCGACCCTCCTCCCGTCGCCCACCGCCGCCACCACCGTCGGTAGTCGGTGAGGTGGCGCGGCGTGGCGGCGGATCGGCGCCACGTCAGCGCCACCCGAGCGCCTCCCCGCCACCTCGCGCGTGCGCGGCCACGTCGGCAAAAAGCCGTGACGTGGCAGCCACGCGGCGACCACGCGTCAGCCACGTGGAGGCCACGTCAGCCCCTCCTACCACGTCAGCCCTACCTGTTTAAATTAAAATCCGAAAATTCCCTGCTGACGTCATGCTGGCGTATTAAATCTGATTTTTCAGTATAACAATAATTCGACCGAAAATCTATTCTCTTGCTGACGTCATATTCCAGATTTTCCTTTAGGAAAATAATTATTTCTGACGTTATAAATGATTTTCGGTTTAAATTTTAATCCAGAAAATAGCCTTTTTCTTTTATTTTGTATTTAAACTTTGGAAGGCTATAACTTTTGCATTTTAACTCCAAATTGACCCATTCAAATTTCTAAATTCATATAAAATTCCAAACTTTCATTTGGTATATTTATTTTTAATTTTTGAGTTTTTATTTTATTTTATTTATTTGGTTCTTCTCGTTTCTCGTGTAGAATCTGATCTGTCCGATGATTTTCAAGAGCAACTTCGGGAAGATTCCAATATAATTCCGGAAGGCAAGTCTCCTTGACCATTTTGCTCCTATGTTTTATAAATAGCTTTTGTAATTGTTTTAAACTATTTGCATGGCTATGTTTAATAAATTGATAATTTTAATTCTAGAATTTAGATAAACACCCAATTTGTTATACCCTCCTTTGGAAATTGGTTAATGAATGTTTTTGATTCAATGATTTGTTTGGAAAGTGGTAATAGATGTTACCACTGTAATTTTAACTTAAAAAGAAAAATTCAAAATGAAATATTTGACCAGGGTGGATGGAATGTTTGGTTGGTGCGGTTTAGCACGAAAAATGGGTTTGTGAATGATCCACCCTAGTCGTCCAAGGACCGATTCTTGTGTTTGTCCAATCTGAGTAAAACAGTACAACCACAAGTTAAAATGGGTACAACCTAGCTAATTAACCTATAATAGTTTAGTCTTTGTGTCACTATTGGAAAATGGGTATCAGGGATTTACTGATTACTCAAAGTGAGGGGCAGGGATTTACTGCACTCACATGGCGCAAGAGGGGGCTTCTGAATGTGGTGGATTTAACCCTTCAGCGGTGAAACCTCAGCGAGTGATATAAAACTATACTAGAGTAGGTGAAAAGCTTTGTGATATTTTATCTGGGTCTCATGCCAAAGGAAGCGTGTTGACTGTTAAGGTAACATATCTCTTGTGGGTAAAGTTGTACACACTCTGTAGAGTAATAAAACTATTCGAATAGCCGTGCCCACGGTCAAGGGCGGACAAGGAATGCATTCACAAAGTAGAGATTTGACTTTGAATTTTTTTAAAAAAATAAAAGGTTTCGGAAAACTAGAGAGTGGATGGAGCTCTCGTGAAGTTGATTTGGTGGATGTAACCAGTTCAGGTGGTTTTAACCTCCATTTTAAAACTTGGCAGAGATAGCCTATCTTATCAGTGATGGTGGATGTAACCTTCACTAAAGTACTGATTAAACTTCAGATTATAAAAAAAATTAAATGTTTAATAAAATGCTTTTAGAAGAAGTATATAGATTTGAAATAAAATGCTGATTTGTGCAAAAGAGCCATATAGCCTTCCTTTGTTCAACCCTGCATCTAATGCATTTTTTTCCCAAGACTTGCGGAGTACATTCTCGTACTCACATACTACACTTCAAATAATTCTCAGAGGAGGTTGAAGCTCAGGAAGGAGACTACGACTACTGTTCCGCTTGCGGCTGTGATGGATTCTTTCCGAAGGACTAGGACTCGTTGCTCAAGTCAATTGCCTGTGGCAGATTGATGGGCCGTTTATCTGAATATTTTGCTTCCGCTGTTTTATTTTGTGTATGAGGTTCGGTGAACCGAAATTGTAAGACCTTGGGCCAGGACTTTATTTTAGTTATTATTGTAATAAGCGTTGTTGGCAATGTATCACTTTGTCTGTTTATCTGTGTGTACTAGCGTTGATCTGGGACTAGTACTGCAATACACAGGGGGGTCTGGGAGTTTCTACTTCCGGGTCTCACAGGTTGGAGCCACAACAGATCGTGGTTGGTACCACAGTATTAAAATTTGTGCCATGACGTTTGTGCATCATCGGCGGTGGTTATACAAATTGGTTTTCACTCGGGCGAGTGATCGTGCAGTAAAGGAGGAAGTGTTGGAGCACTTCGAGGGATAAGGTAGTCTCGCTCGGGTAGACTTAAGGACTTAATTTTGTGCGCTATTGATCTGAGTTTTACCGTGCAAACCACATGTCTAGTATGGGATGGACCTGGCTGACTAATTTGGGATGTTTCAACTTTAATCTTGCCATTGAAATGAACATGGTTGCTGATTTTCATATGGCGCAAGGGGAGGTGTGATGCAAAACCCTAGCGGGTGGATTGAGTTGTAACTGAACTTTGTAAGGTCTTGTTGTGATTATCTTTAATGTGAGGATTATCACATCTTGTGGGTACAGTTGTGCAACCTCTGCAAAGTGTAAAACTATTAGAATAGCTGCGTCCTCGGTCATGAACAATGCTCGGTGATTTCACACGAGGTATAGTTATTTTCCAAAACTGTGGATTGTGGTTAGACAGTGAGTGGTTAATTCACTGTTGGTTTAGCTTATGGATGGGAGGTCCATAAGTGGTTGGTTTAACTTATGGATGGAAGGTCCATAAGTGGTTTATTACAATTCCTTTGGTTATTATTTATTATTGTTTTATTTAAAGTTCGTTTTTAATCTATTACCTGTATTTACTTTAAAATGTTATTTTATGCAAATTAACTTTTCAGCCTTCTATTGGTAAGCTCTGCATACTATATTGCATTCATTTGTTATAAACGACTTGCTGAGTACCAATGTACTTACGGCTTTATGCCCAATGTTGCTCAGTTGAGAACGAGGAGTATTCTCAGTAGGAGGTTTCAGAAGGAGAGTACTTCGACGACTTTGCGGATTAGGCTTCGTTCTCCACTCGTAGCCTGTGGGCTTGTCGATTGGTCGCTACGCTTTATTTTGGATTTTCGCTGCTAGTTTGTGTCAAACCCTTCGGGCTAGTCTATTGTAAGCTTGACCATAAGGTTGTACTCTTGATATTTATTGATATTTAAGCTTTTTCTTTATTTAAACGTGAATATGGTTGTGATGACATCTATGTTTGACTGTGTGCACTAGCGTGATTCTTGGGACTAGTGCAGTATACACAGAGTATCCAGATTTGCATATTCGGGTCTCGACAGTGCTTCTGTATGCTTTATATTTTTATTAAGGTACAAGGAAGAGATGGGCTTTATGTCAAATTTGTAGCGGACCAGTTAAACTTAGATGGTTCTTATATTCCGTCCACATATATTGAACAAATTCAGCTGGAGAAACTGATGAACGATGTTATGGTATGTGTATTTGTTGTCCCTAGAGTATCTTAGAGCTACACAAGAACTTGGCAGATGTCATAATGGGAAGTGAATTTATACCCGCTTAGCGTTTTAATTCAAAACATTCGTGGAATTGCTGTGTACCATAGGATCTGACTAGTGTTAACATTGGAATTAGACTACATGAACTGACCTAAGGTTGTTGCACTTTAATTACTGAAGTTATGTACTTTCAAGCAAATTTCAGTAGTACTAGATTGCGTATATGTCGTTTCATTGGTTAAATCTAACGATACTGTTCGAAATCTATTTGTATTTCATATTCTAGATTATAAACCATTATTTTCCGTGCCACAATGGCGGTGTTTATAATTTATGGACATCTTATTTCTATACCTTATCCCTCTATACATATGTACGCTCTTGCTCGATGTGAACACCACTGTCAATTAAAACCTATTAACAGATACAGATGTATTTTTGTAGTGTCAGCGTGCCTTCTCTTATTTTATGTTCCGGTGCGGCTAGCGCGCACTGTCATTTTTTTTACGAAAAAACCCCTTCCCTCTCCTTTTATTACGAAAAGTCCCCCATTTTTTTTGCGAAAAAGCCCCTACGTTTTCCCTTTGCTGCAAATTTTCACCTCTTTTACTTCGGTACACACGGTGGCTGGCGCGGCGTGGCGCCGCGCCTATGACGCTAGTGTTGTCCATGCCCATTAGTTCTTCTACACAATTCTAATGTTCCTAATGTTTTGTGAGTTTTTTCTTTGACTTAACTCTTGGGAGTCTTCTTGATTTCCTTTTTCATCACATGGTGTGCCTAGTTAGCTCATGGTGCCATACTCCACGTCAAGTGGAAATATTGTTAATTTGCAAAGTAACTACGTGTCCACTTTTTAGTCCTAAAATATAAATAGAAAAACTGCTTGTCCACTTCCCTTTCTTAAAGCCCCGCTTAGTTGAGCGATCAGCGACGAAAACACTGTAGCAGCGACAAAAACACTGTAGCACTTTTAGTTTTATTCATTTTTTTGTTTTTTAGTATTTTTGTGTTTTGTTTTTTTTTTGTATTCCTTTGCATCGTCCGCTCTAGATTAGTATGTTGCTTTTATTTTTATATTTTTTAAAAATTTAATTATACCCAATAAGCCAACTTAGCTACAGTAAAAAATCAGTCAGCTACAGTGAAATTTCAATAAAAATCCAAAGCCATCGCTATTCCGAACGTCCCCTAAATGAAGAAGTGAAATACAACATGCCATAGTTAATTGGACAGGTGGTGGCTAGTGCTGGTGCGAACTGGTACAACTTCGTATATGCGACTTTGTTTTTCTTCGCATGCAGCTTCTTACACACACAAGTACACAAAACAAGCACAATATGTTCATAGGCTCTACAAAAAATTTATATTTTTTTGAACTCATTTGCTACATTTAAAATTTTCTATAAAAATATACGTATATTTAAAAATATGCTACAATATCCAACAGACCTACCATGCCCCCTATATGGTGAATTTTTGGGATTTATTTGCTATTTTCTAGAGCTTTTTGATCATTAGTTGGATTTCTGGAAAAGAAAAGGAAATCAAAATCTTCCCCGCCGCCCGATCCGCTGCCCCCTCCACGCGTCAGCCATCCACCCGCTCTTCGCGCCGCCCGATCCCCGCTCGACGCTGCCGCGCATCCGCGCCGCCATGCGGCGCACTCACCAAGCGCTGTGCGCGCCTCGCCGCTTCTTCTCGGCCGTCCGAACCCCGCGTCGTGCCTTCCCAGCCGTCGGATCCGCCTCGCGCGCGCGCTGCCCTAACCCTAACCGCCTCGCCCCTTCCTCAACCATCCGATCCCCCTCCCGCCGATCCAGACCGTCCAAACCGCGCCCGTTTCGTACCCGAGCTGTCTCTGAATCGTTCGCCTCGGTTCGCATGATAAATACACCGCCGATGCCTCGGTTCGCGTGCACCCGCGTCGCCGCCGCCCTCGCCTTCGTCCTCGCGCCCGCGCCGCCGCGGAAGCCGCTCCGCCGTCGCGCCGCCGCCACCCGTGCGCCTCGCCATGCGCCCGTCCCCGTCGCCGTTGCCGAAGACCCCACCGGTGAGGCGTCGCCGCCTCCCTTCTCGTCGTCGCCCGCCCGGTCGTCGCACCCCGCACCCCGCACAGCCCCTCGATCCCCGAGCCCAGACCGCACCGTGCCCGCGCACCTCCGTGCGCCCACGCTCGCGCGATGCTTTGCGCGGCGCGCCAGGCCACACGTCGCCGATCCGCCCCCCGCACCGCATGTAATATCCTATTTTTCTGCAAGTTTTAAAGCCAGGTTTTCAAAAATGAATTTTTTGGAATTTTTTGAAATTAATTCAAGCTTCAAATGAATTTTTAGAATTTTAAATGATTTAATATGATTAAAATAAATATTAACATAAGTTGAAAATATTTTATTTGGATTCTTCAGGTCTCAAGGAATTTTCTGGTATTTTTGGTGAATTTTTGGGATTTATTTGCTATTTTTTAGAGCTCTTGAAAGTTTATTTGAATTTCTGAAAAAAAGAAATTAAAACTCCCCCCGGCCGCCGGATCCCGCCGCCGCCACGCGTCAACCATCCCCGCCTCCGCGCCGCCGCTGTACCCCTCCTTTCCCGCCCGCACCCCGGCCGCCCGATCCACCCCGCCGCCACGCGTCGCACATCCGCGGTTTCCCGCTCGCACCCGCGACCCCGCTCCTTACCGCCACGCGACGGCACCAGCGCGCCCGCGCCCGCTCGCTCGTCCGATCCACACTCGCGCCGTGGCTCGATCGCGGCCGTTCGCACCCGCTCTCGCGCGAAACCCTAACTCGCGCCCGCCCGTCCGATCTCCCCACATGGCCGCATCCTAGCCGTCTAACCCGCTCCCGCTGCTGCTCCGCGCCGTAACCGATCCGGATGCCTCGGTTTGCGTGATAAATTCGCCGCCCGTCCCGCCTCCACGCCGTCGCATCCCCGCCGCAGATCCAGATCTGAGCCGAGGGCTCAGATCGCGCCGCGCGTCGCCTCCACCCGAGCCGCGCCGCGTCACCCTCCCACGAGGCACGCCACGTCAGCCCTAGGGCCACGTGGCATGACACGTGTCTGCCATGTCAGCGCCACGTCAGCCATATCCGCCCCCAGGTGCCACGTGGCAAGCCACGTCAGCTACTACGTCAGCAGTGACATGTGGTGGCACCAGCGCCCGCCACGTCAGCCCTACCCCGCCGACCGCGCGCGCACTGTTTCGTGCGCTGCGTCCATCGTGAACCGCGTTTCCCGTGCGCCCGGTCCACAGCACAGTAACCTTTTTCATTTATCCTGATTTAATTTTTGATTTATTTTCCGAGAGCCCATTCTCCTCCGTCCTAGCTCCGATTGACCCCGTTCTTTTTTATAAATTCATCTAAAATCGAGCTCTAGCTTTTGGTTCTGGTTTTGTGAATTTTGGAGTTCAATTGCTTATCATTTTATGTGTTTTATTTGTTTCGGTCGTTTTCTCTCTCATTAGATTCGGATTCCGGAGGAGCAGGTTCTACGCCCGAAGACCAGGAGTACCTCACTGAGCATAACCAAGACAAGTCGTGTTCTTTGATCATGTTGAACCCAGTTTGTAATCTATTATTTAATTATTTTGTTTTAAATTACATTGCATCGCTACTTTTATTCAAACCCTTGTGCTGGTAGTTATTGTCCCATGTTGTTTACCCCTCCTTGATAATTTGGAACACCATGATACCTTTGTCACCTTAGGTTGGAAAACATACTAGTGATGCTAGATTAATTGTCACGTGGGTTGTATGATAGAATTGCTTAGCCCTGCTTATATTTACGATTGGTTTCATCATCACATGTAAATCTTTAATTTGACTTAATGGTATATGGAACTGTGATTGGTGCCACATTTATTAAAATTTGTGCCGTGGCATTGGTGTGTCATTGGCGGGGAATTACAAACTTGGTTTTGCACTCAGGCGAGTGATCGTGCAGTATAGGGGGAAGTGCAGGTGCACTTCGGGGGATGTGGTAGCTTCGCCCGGGTAGAATTAAGAACTTAACTTTGTGCGCCATTGTTCTGAGCTTTATCGTGCAAACCACATGTCTGGTATGGGACGGACCTAGCTAACTAATTTGGGATGTTTCAACTTTAATCTTGCCATTGAGATGAACATGGTTGCTGATTTCCATGTGGCGCAAGGGGGGTGTGATGCGAAACCCTAGCGGGCGGATTGAGTTGTAACTGAACTTTGTAAAGGCCTTGTTGTGATTTCCTTAGCGCGAGGCAATCACATCGTGTGGGTACAGTTGCGCAACCTCTGCAGAGTGTAAAACTATTCGAATAGCCGCGTCCTCGGTCATGGACAATGCTTGGTGATTTCACACGAGGGTTAGTGTTATCTTCTAAACTTGGTGGTTTATGTTGGAGGTGGACAGGTAGTTCACTGTTGGTTAGCTTGTGAATAGGTGTTCACAAGTGGGTTACGTTTATTTCTTTGATTATTTATTATTATTGTTTTCCTTCAAATTTCACTTTCAATCTATTTATCATATTTATTGTGAAATGCCTTTTATGCAAATTAACCTTTCAGCCTTCCATTGGTAATCCTTCCATATTATATTGCATTTATTTGTTACAAATGACTTGCTGAGTACCAATGTACTCACGACTTTATGCCTATGTTGCTCAGTTGAGGGCGAGGAGTATTATCAGCAGGAGGTTCCAGAAGGAGAGTACTACGACGACTTCACGGATTAGACTTCGTTCTCCACTCGATAGCCTGTGGGCTTGTCGATTGGCCACTACGCTTTAT
This sequence comes from Melocanna baccifera, assembly GCA_036346265.1. NCBI lineage: Eukaryota > Viridiplantae > Streptophyta > Magnoliopsida > Poales > Poaceae > Melocanna > Melocanna baccifera. Next base: position 1,072,300 of record CM070696.1, read on the forward strand.
TTTGGACTTCCGCTGCTATTTTGTTAAGCCCTTCCGGCTAGAGATATTGTAAGCTTGGCCATAAGGTCGTACCTTTGAGATTTATCGATATTTGAGTTTTCCCTTTTATTATTATTGTGTGTATGGTTGTGATTACATCTATATTTGACTGTGTGCACTAGCGTGATCCTGGACTAGTGCAGTTTACACAGAGAGTCCGAGTTTGCATATTCGGGTCTCGACAGAGATGGTATCAGAGCCATATCGACTGTAGGACGAAGCCCTAGTTAGAATAGTCGTTAGCCCAAAAATTTATTTTCTAAATTAAACCCACTAAATTTGATATTTAGTAATATCTCTATCTTCTTATCTCATTCTTAAGGATTCTTGTTTCTCGCCCCATTCTCGCAAAATTTGTTTTCATAAAGTTATAAACTGATATTTCCTTTATAAATGCATTAGATGTCCCAAGCTTCTTACAGCCTGACAGGAGGATGGAGAGCACTTCTACGCGTCGGGGCAGCGCGGCTACGCGCGGAGGCGGCGCGGCCACGCGGGGAGCCGTCTTGCGGGGCGAGTAGCCGGCGTGGGGAGCGCAAGTGGCCAGGCGCGCACGGGCGGTGTGCAGCAGCGGCCGGCCCGAGGCGGCGGCCATTCGGGACCATGCAGGGCGGCGGGCGGCGCCATGCGAAGCGCGGAGCGGCCAGGCGGCGGGAGGCGCCGTTCGGGGCACGGGTGACCGGGCCGAGGCGGCGACGACGACGTCGACGGCCCTTGCGGTGGCCGATGCCGCACATGCGGGTGCGACGGCGCCTCGTGCGAGAGGCGACGGTCGACAGGCTGGCGGCCAATGCCCGTTTTTTTCTTTGTGCAATGGCCGAACAGAGAAGGAAAAACGATGCAAAAATTTCTTTTCTAATCTTACGATGCAATCAACATCTACCCCTTTTCACAATCTACCGATCGACATTGTGCAGGCGACTTCAGGTCTGCTCGTGGTAGATTAGGGCGGATTTGCATCGTTTTCTACAGTGCAATCAACATCTACTCCGTTTCGCAATCTACCGATCGACTTTGTGCTGGCGACTTCAGGTCTGCTCACGGTAGATTAGGGCGGATTTGCACCGTAGAAAATTAATCTAGAACGCAAAAAAAATTGCAAATTCAAAGCGATCTAGAAAACCAATCTATTAAGTGCTTCGATGATTACCTTCGTTCACCGGAGCGTAGTCGTGCTGATAACGTGTTGAGAAACCCTCGCTGGCGACCAGTCCGAGCGATTTCTCTGCTTAGAACAAGAACGAATCAATCACAGAATCACAGAAGAATAGATTGAATACACAGAGAGAGATAGAGAGAACACCTGGTCTTTCTTTATTGCTTCAATTAATTGGGTTACAAAATCAGCCATATGGCTCTCTATTTATAGGAGGGGTGGTGAGGTGCCCACTACGGATAAGGACTCGTTTAAACGGGAGTCCTTATCCTGGTTTCTTAACAATTACTACCTCCTCCGTACGTCTGTGTTCATCTCATCTCTCTCCTCTACTCTCTCTCTCTATGTACACACACAGACACACGCCTTCCTCCATCCCACACGCCGCTCGATTTGTTAATTACTACCTCCTCGCCGATCAACGCACGCCCCCTACGCTTGCCACTGGCACGCATGTGCGCACATCAAGGAACCAACAGCATGGCGCAGGAGAGCAGCGACGCCAAGTCCACAAAGGTGGCCGACGTCGACGACGGCGCCGAGGCGACGGCCACGCCGACAACGCCGTTCAAGTTCCACATCCACGCCTCGGAGTTCGTGCCCATGTCGCCCACCGCTAGCCCCATGTCCACGCCTGCCGACGGCTACTACTCATCCTTCTTGCAGATGCAGGCGGGGCTCAGCCCCGACTGGAGCTTCTTCCACGACCACGAGTCCGTCTTCTTCGTGCCCGACTTTGCGCATGCCAAGTTCGGTGCCGCCCCCGGCAGCAATAGCGGGCATGCCAAGGGGAGCGGCGCCGCCGACATTGCGAAGAAGATCATCAAGCAGGTATCTTGATGGCAAATCTTGATTCTTGAATTTACTTTCATGATATTCTTCTTGTTGCTCCATCTCCTAGGCCTTCCTGAACCTCAAATATAGAAGCAGTAATGTTGAAACTCGACTGCAAACACGACTGTTGCATCACGGGTAGGCTATGCTAACATAATTATAAAAATTCTATCAAGTAAACAAGAAACCTACTCTACCAATAGATCACAAGATTACCATTAGACGCGCCGACTCGTAGCGAAAGTAGAGTCGTTATAGTATATTGGTACAGTAGTAGTAGTAGTACTAGCCGCACGTCTCCTACTCTAGCTCCTTTTGATCGTCACAAGTTGCGGATCTTCTTAGTATTGAAGCTTCATATCAACATCTCCAAGGTATCCACACGTACGGGACAGGAATACCACATACTAGAATGCTAGCGCCGGCTGCATGGTATTGGATAAGGAAGGTGAGGTGACTAGGGTTTTGGAAATTTCAAATTCTTCTGCAAATCCTATGCCACCATCCCTCTATTTATAGGCATCCATGATGGGCCTTGAATTTAAGACTCATTGCGAACTCGTGGCCCACATGAATTCAAATCACCATTTGAATTATATGTTAGCCCTTTAAGTGTGCGACCTTATAGGTTCACGTACATGTGGACATAGCCTAAGTACTCCTATTTGTCCACTAATCGGTAGCAATCCCTAGCAAGACATGCCAACTCTCAAGTATACGTAAAGATTATATTGGATGAACTTCAACAAAACTTATATACATTTTCCTTTACCTCATGATATCGGTCAAGCTCAAGGCGAGTACGTGCCATCCTTGTTGGTTAGCTTGACCACTCTCTCTTGATCACGTGACTTGAATTCCCCGACTACGATTAACTCTTTAACCGTGAGTAGTATGGCCATACATTTTTGGAATTCAACCACTCGAGAGACCTAAATATATCTCTCCCATTGCATAGAAGGGTAAATCCTATCTTAATCGACCATACCTTGATACATGCATTATGACAAAACTCAAAAACTACCTTTATAACTACCCAGTTACGGAGTAGCGTTTGACAACCCCTAAATCGGCTATTACGCATCTCGAGTACGTGCGACGACCTCAAGTCTAAGGATATAGCATACGCATTATAAATGAGACCAACTGATGACATGTAAGAATGCAACATTCTCGTAGTGTCTTATTATATGTCAATCTAACTCCATGTTCACTAATATGTGTCTATATTATTGGTTCGATATCTTCATATCTATAACTCGTGAAACATAGTTGTTGTGGTTACAGAGCAAACAGAGAGAGTGTGTGGTAGTGGAGAGTTAGGTAAGCAATGCTCCTTGGGGGGTTTCCCCATGAGTATCACGTATATATATGTCCTCGTGAGGGAGTGTTTTTACAATTGTAGCCTTACATCCAAATATCCTTCATAAGAGCAATCATGCCATTATACATACCCACTTTAGGCTTTACAACCTTTTAACAGGCCTACCGGGCTTAGGTGGGGGCCTCCCCTACAACAATGGTTATCAGCCAATACATATGCTAGTCTATTCATATATGTCTTCATATATTTCCGACTAGAGATCATTCAAGAATAATCATCACAGAAATAGAGTTTCATACACTACTACACAAAACGTTATCACATACGGTTGGAAAATGTCATCACAGATGGTTACATGAGCTGTCTGAATTGATGGGTCAGTAATGAAACGAGGTCCGCACAGACGGCTCAAAAGCCATCTGTGATGTAAATATCACAGGCGATTTTTAACAAAAACCGTCTGTGATAGTTGCTTATCACAAATAGTTTATAGCTAAAATTGTCTGTGATATTATTTTCTTCTCCTGAATCTATTTCTCTTTGTTGGCTAGTCTCAGGAAATGCTAGTCACATGCTCTCTGAAACAAACAGATCAACATGTATATGTATACATCCAATTCACATCTCAATTCATTTCAATAAATATCACATCCATTTCGCAAATACATATGTACAATTAAGGTAACATTTGCACTTGCACTTGTACTTAGAAGGTAACATTCATTTGCAATTAAGGTAACATTTGCACTTGCACTTGCACTTAGAAGGTAACATGCATTTACAATTAAGGTAACATTTGCATTTGCACTTGCACTTAGAAGGTATAACTTGCATTTGCACTTAGAATGTAACATGCCTTTTCTTCCATCATAAACAGACAATCGTTTATCTAAGTATTGCTTGTGCGGCATGACAAGTTCGTTGATTATGGATATGTTCCTTTCACGAGACCTCGATTCTGGAGTGATAGATACCTACACCAATCAAAAGATAGCGATTGCATTTGCACTCAGAAAGTAACACACCTTATCTTCCATCATAAACAGGCAATCGTCCATCCAATTATTGCTTGTGCGACCTGACAAGTTCGTTGATTATGAATCTGTTCCTTTCGCGAGACCTCGATTCCGGAGTTATAGATACCTATACCAATAAAAAGATAGCGATTGCATTTGTACTTAGAAGGTATCATGTATAATGATATCTTTAAAGTATTTCACAAAATTTTTGACCCTACTTGCCTAAAATGATCTTTGGGAATATTCTACACTCAGCGCTTCCTGCAAGAGCCCAGCTGTGGGATTTTATCCACCCTACCCGCAGGATTGCCTGCTCGTCCTCCTTCCTCCATTGCCTACATATATATATATCAATATGAAAATGAAACATCTACATGAATAACAGAAACATTAAACATGCATCTACATAAAATATGAATCTATATGAAACAATAATTATTCTACATAAAACACGGGTGTGTGAAGTATCACATCATCACAAATCTTCTTCACCTCGTAGGGGAGGAGGGCGCTAGAGTCGGGGAGGAAGGCGCTGGAGTTGGAGAGGAGGGCGCCGACCTCGCGGGGGAGGAGGGCGCCGACTTCGCGAGGGAGGCGGCACCGAGTGGGCTCGGGGAAGTCGGCGTCTGCTCGGGGGAGTAGGAGGGCGCCGGGCTCGGGGAAGTCAGCGACGGCTCGGGGGAGGAGGACGGCGTCGGGCTTGGGGGGAGGAGGACGGCGCTGGGCTCGGGGAAGTCGGCGACGGCTCAAGGGAGGAGGAGGGGGCATCTAGATCTTGATCGAATTGAAGATAGATGTGGATCTGAGCGACGCAAACAATATACTAGATTATCACAGACAATTTTTAATAAAAACTGTCTGTGATGAGATGATTATCACAGGTAGTATCACAGACAGTTCTTGGCAAGAACCGTTTGTGAAGTATCACAAACGGTTCTTGCTAAGAACTGTCTATAATATTAACCCTGCACAGACGGTTTCACAAAACCGTCTGTGAGGTTGCCTTTACTAATAGTGTTTCTGTAGTAGTGATAATCAAATCATATACTTGCTAATAAATATTAACGATATTATTCAATGAACAAGATAACATATCATCCAATAAATTATGAATATAATAAAATATAATTATTATTATGATTGTCTCTATAGCATATTTCAAACGACGACATGCTCACAAACTATCTCCTCTTTTTCATAGGTTGAGTACCAATTCAGCGACATTAATCTGGTGGCGAACGAGTTCTTGTTCAAGATCATGAACAAAGATTCTGAAGGTTATGGTAAGTGGCTACAGCTAGCTTGCCTCTCAGATTCTGTTAGAAACACCAACTAGCTAGTAACGCCTTTTCTTTTCAACGTTTGGCCAGTTCCCTTATCAGTCATTGCATCCTGGAAGAAAATCAAGTCTCTTTTGGCAACCAACCAAATGCTTGTTAAGGCTCTTCGCACCTCGACAAAGCTTGTAAGTTACTACGTACGTACTCCCAAACAATTGCTAGTTGCAATGATAGATGAAACATTCTTCATGCAGGATCATGAAATTCTCTCCAACTCCTTTTTGGTTGCTGCAGATTGTCAGTGATGATGGCAAGAAAGTCCGGCGCAGGCAGCCGTTCACTGAGAAGCACAAAGAAGAACTTCAGGTCAGCGAGTTACAAAGCGTTCTCTCTGTCCATGTCTGCTCCAGGTTTTCTCTGCTGTGCTATGTACTCCATACCTTACCACCCAGAACTGAATTTTTTTTCCTTTTATGCAGTCTCGGATGATCATAGTGGAGAATTTGCCAGAGGACTCATCAAGAAACAGCCTCGAGAAGATCTTCGCAGTTGTCGGAAGGTCAGACAAGACAATCTCCTCAGTGTTGCAGATTGCAATACATGATCGTCAATTCTAACGGTGTTTTTGTACATGTGTAACCTGTATGGCAATCAGCGTGAAGAACATCAAGATTTGCCACCCTCAAGAGCCTAGCTCGGCAAGGGCTTCCAAGCCAGACAAGCTAGTGACTAGTGAGCAACAAGGTACGTATTTCACATTCTGCTCTGCAGCTGAACACTCCAGTGCACTCCACAGAGGCTAAATGCGTTGGAATCTGAGTTTGATTGTACAGATTGAGAAGTTCGATCAATGCTTGCCTAGATAAGATCCAGAACTGTATATTTTTTCCTCAGCAAAAGATTATTTATCGTACGCGTGTGTACGAAAGCAAATCTGACAAGTACTGTTTTACCGTGTGGTGCTCTCAAAGATGCATGCCCTAGTGGAGTACCAGACCTCGCAGCAGGCTGAGAAAGCAGTGAGTACTTGTCCAATATCTCGCGAGGAATGCATGTTGGAATCGGGTTTACTCCCCGGGCCACAAGTCTAAATGGGCTGAACACAACTAAGTTCACGAAGACGGAGCAACAACCTTATAAGTGATATTGGGCCTTCTCCCCCCAAAAGACTAGTCCAATGGGTGAAGACTTCCTCACACTTATAAGTTATGCTTTCTCCTCTCTCACAACCAATGTGGGATTATTCCTAACAATCTCTCCCTCACACATTGGTTGGACACATCTGCAACCCTGAGGTCCAAGGAGATGTTAGGCGCCTAGGCTCTGATACCAAATGTTGAAACCGGGTTTACTCGCTGGGCCACAGGTCCAAATGGGCTGAACACAACTAAGTCTACGGAGACGGAACAACAATTTTATAAGTGGTATTAGGTCTTCTCCCCCCAAAGGAAATCTAGTTGTGTGTAGGAATATGATACGTATATGTATTGTCAACTCGTATTCGTTTCATATTCCTACACACAACTAGATTAGAACTAACATTCACCCACTTAATCTTGTTGCTTAGAGTAGCGCTGGGTTTTCGTCGGTATCTGCCTCGATGAGATATACCTGCGCTTTCTCCTTCTTATTGGGCTTCTAGCATTCTGAAGTAAGGTGTTTTAATTGTAACGATTATGGACAGTATTGTATTCCTACACGCAACTAGATTAGAACTAACATTCACCCCCTTAATCTTGTCGCTTAGAGTAGCGCTGGGTTTTCGTTGGTATCTGCCTCGATGAGATATGCCTACGCTTTCTCCCTCTTGTTGGGCTTCTGGCATTCTGAAGCAAAGTGTCTATAATCGTTACAATTAAAACACCTTACTTTTGCCTTGTCAATTCGTCAGTATCGATGTCCACTGCCGCCACCAAAACCACCTGAGGAGCCTTCATACTTCGTCGATCGAAGAGCTAGTCGGACGCTTGAAGACGCAGGAAGAGGGAGAACGTCGCTACGGCAACAACGACAGAGACGAAGAGCACTTACTCCTGACGCGCGCAGAGTGGAAGGCCCGATCGACGTAGTATGAAAGCTCCTCAGGTGGTTTTGGTAGCGGCAGTGGACATCGATACCGACGAATTGACAAGACAAAAATAAGGTGTTTTAATTGTAACGATTATGGACACTTTGCTTCAGAATGCCAGAAGCCCAACAAGAGAGAGAAAGCGCAGCCATATCTCATCGGCGCATAATCGATTTAAAACCCAAACTACTCTAAGCAACAAGATTAAGGGGGTGAATGCTAGTTCTAATCTAGTTGCGTGTAGGAATATGATACGTATACGTATTGTCGACTTGTATTCGTTGTTTTGCCGCGTCGGAGATGATGTCCGAGCTGCATGCAAACTTGTACCCTATATAAGCATACAAGGTGTAGCATTGTAAACCATCAAAAAAAAGCTGTGCCTCTTGATCAATAAAGAAAAGCAGTCAGTCCTGAAGAAATCAATCAGGAAGCGCCAAAAATCCAATTCTCTCGTGTGTGTGTTTTGTGTTCGTCATCATCACGTTCGCTGGGCTCTGCTGGAAGTTCGCTGCGTTCTGCTGGTCTTCGTGTGATCCAAGCCGTGTTCGTAGATCGATTCCAACAATGCAGATTTGATCAGCTCTCGCATGCAGTTACACCTGATTGACTTTTGTTTTCTGTCAGGTCGAGAAGATAAACAATGAACGGAACTGGAGGAAGGGCCTCCGTGTCCGCGCGGTGCTCAGGCGCTCCGTAAGCGAAGCTCTCCTCTCCTTACAGTGCAGTACCAATTATGCGTGCCAGTCATCCTTCTCTTCTCTTGTCACAGCCCAAGTCGGTGATGAGGCTGAAGCGGCCTGATTTCGACCACTTTGCCGGCTCCGACGACGACCAATCGTCGCACCCCCAGGTGTCAGCCGACTCCCCGACGGCGGACTACTCGCCTGAAGCTCACGTGAGTTTCAACTTCCATGCCAACTTCCATCCAGTTAAGACTGGCAGTTGTCTGACGTGCTGCAAACCGAGACAGGCGGAGGAGCACCAGAGCGGGAGCAAGAAAGGGTGGGCGAGAGGGCGAGGGAAGTTGCACGTCGCGGCGCCGCACAGCCCGCAGTCTGCCCCCGCCGGCGTGCTCGGCCACTTTGACCCGTCGAACCCTCGTCAGTCGTCCCAGAAATGCCCGTCGAGCCCTAGGCAGGCGCTGGCCTCCCAGGAGTGCCTGTTGAGCCCCAGGCAGCCTCCCCACGGCCCGAGGATGCCCGACAGGACGCGCGGCTTCACCGTGGGCCGGGGGAAGCCGGTAGTCCAGGCGGTCACTGCTCCTCTTGTCTAGTCCAGTTCCTGCAAGTTGACTGCCATATATAGTGTGTCTCTGTCTGATCAATGAACTCTGCATGTCATCTCTGTTACTTTCCTTTTTGTTCAGAGGCCCTAAATAAAACTGACTGGCTGTTATCATATTCATACACAAGGTTGTAGTAATTTCTTCACGCAATAGTACGAGTGACATATTCTGGAAGCGACTGTTGAAACCATGCTTGTTGAGATACAGGTAGGCTACACTAGCGCAAATTAAAATTTTTACCACGTAAATCAGGAAGACATGCTAGTAAGAAATCATAGATCATTACCACTAAACACCCAGTGCAACGAAAGAAGAGTTGAAGCAGCCGACTCAACGAAGAGCGTGTCGGTGTGGGCGAAAGTAGTCGATCGTCCTCCGGCCAATTGTTTCTTCCTTGCAATCATCCCGATCAGCACCGCAGTCGTAGCAGTGCCTCTACCAAGGTCCACACGTCCAGGGAGGGAACACTGTGCATCGGTGTGCTAGCACCAGCGCGCACGACAGGGGTTATAAGAGGTGGCAGCTAGAGTTTCTTGGATGTTGCCCTCAGCCCCCGCACCTCTCATTATATAGCCTCTAATCGAATCCATATCCGAAACGAGTGGATATCGAAGCTCACTCGGAAACTATCATCTGGATCCTTATCGTTCCAGCCTATTAAGTGTGTGACCCTGTAGATTCATGTACATTTAGTCATGGCCGAAAACTCCTTTCCGGTCTATAGGTCGGTAGTGGTCTCTAGCAGGACAAAATGACCCCCACATATATATAAAGATCATATCGGACGAACCTATATAATGCTTATGTATGGATCCTTTTGCCTCACGATACCAGATCGATCTCAAGGCGAGAAGCGTACCATCTTATTATAGTTCGATCCTTCACTTAAACTTGTGATGGATTACTCAGTTATGATTGACTCTTCAACCACATTCGGCATAGCCATGCACTTCCTTAATCCAACCACATTGAGGGGCCCAGAGATATCTCTCCTGTTATATACTTCCTTAATCAAACCACATCGAGAGGCCCAGAGATATCTCTCTTGTTATATAGAAGGGGCAAATTCCATCTTGATCGCTCATATTCCTCCGTATGTTTCATAGTAAACTCGAAAACTACCTTTATGATCACCCAGTCACAGAGTAGTGTTTGGTAACCCCCTAAGTAAACTATTACACATATAGGAAATAATGACGATCTTAGATCTAAGGATCTCACATACACTATATATGAGACCAACTGATGACACTTAAGAATATAACAATTCCCGCAGTGTCTCATGGTAGGTCAATCCAACATCATGTTCTCTAACATGTGTCCACATTATTGATTTGATATCCCATATCCGTGATCCGTGAAACATGATCATCAATCAATATATATGCTGATCTGTAAATCATAATTATCCCAAATAATGATATAAGATCAGGAATAATTTAGAATAATATCAAAAATATAAATAAAGAGTTTCACGAATAAGTCACATACTTGTTGATCAATATGAAAGACATTTATCCAAGTGACAAAATAATATATTATTTAAAAGATCATAAACATAGAAATAATACAATCATCTTTATGATTGCCTCTAGGGCATATCACTAACAATCTCCTACTTGCACTAGAGTCAATCATGCAAGTATCTAATACCGATAGTTCTTATGTTCACCTCATGCTTTGGCTGTGGAAGAGACTTTATCAATGGATTAGCAATATTTAAATCCGTGTGCACGTTGCACATCTTAACATCACCTCTATCTACAATCTCGCGAATGAGGTGAAAACGCCGAAGCATGTGCTTAGATTTTTGATGTGATATATGCTCTTTGGCTTGCGCAATAGCTCCACTATTATCACAATAGAGATTCATTGGACTAGAAGCACTAGAGACCACACCCAACTCAGAGTTAAATTTTTTTATCCAAACAGACTCCTTCGCAGATTCAGAAGCCGCAATATACTCAACCTCCGTTGTAGAATCAGCAACCGTCTCTTGCTTGAAACTTTTTCAGCTCACTACTCCTCCATTAAGACAAAACACAAATCCAGAATGCGATCGAAAATCATCTTTATCGGTTTGAAAACTAGTATCAGTGTAACCATTTACGACTAGCTCTTTCTCATCTCCATAAACAAGGAACACATCTCTAGTCCTTCTCAAGTATTTCAGGATATTCTTTACAGCTATCCAGTGACCTTCACCTGGATCTGACTGATATCTGCTCATAACACTTAGAGCATATGACATATCTGAACGTGTACAAAGCATGGCATACATAATAGATCCAATGGCGGAAGTATATAGAATCTTACTTATCCGATCTTGCTCATCTAGTGTCAAAGGACACTGAGTCTTGTTAAGACTAATACCATATGACATAGGCAAGAAACTCTTCTTGGAATCCTGTATATATGCTCGCCAAAAGAGGTTCAAGAAAGGATTGAAACTAGAATTGAAAATGCAAATGGTGGGCAATGACTATGCCAGCTTTCAGCATATGGTGGATAAGGCTTTGCTTATCGAGGAGAGTCATCGCGAGCTAGAGGAGTCTCGCAAGAGGAGGATGATGCAGCAGGGATCTCATATGCATCAGGCTCAGAAGGCCCGCTTTGGCACATATCAGCCTACACGAGTACCACAGTAACCAGTCTTCATGACCACGCGGGCCACAGAGAAAGATTCTAGTGGATCGGTAGCCAAGAAGAACGGTTTCAACCACATGGCGTCACACTTGCTTCAAGTGTCATGAGCCAGGACACTATTCTAGCAAGTGCCCCCAGAGGCAAACCCCTACTCCAGTTCGCTACAACTTGGGATCCACACCAGATCGGACTCCTGCCCTAGGAGCAGGACGATGAGCACCCTCGGCATTAGGCCAAGTCAACAGAGAATCACTAGTGGTGAGAGGCCAGGTGAACCATGTCACTGCAGAGGAGGCCCAGGCAGCGCCAGAAGTTATAATCGGTAAGGTCCTAGTCCATTCCAGCCCTTCTACAGTTTTGTTTGATTCTGGAGTTTCGCATTCATTTGTTTCTCAGAGTTTTGCTTTAAAATAATGGTTGAAAACTGTTGTTCTTGGATCTATTCTTTTAATTCAATCCCCGGGTTCCGAGCTAAGCACGAACCTAGACTGTCCAGAAGTTAAGATAACCATTCAAAGAATGGAGTTCAGTGCAGATCTGATCACTTTGGAGATCCAGTCTTTGGATGTGATTTTGGGTATAGATTGGCTTAAAAAGCATCAGACATTGTTAGATTGTGGAAGCAGAGCAGTGACCCTGACCAGTTTAGATGGGAGGAAAGTAAAGTTTGCAGCCAACATGAGTCAGCTAGAAAAGGTTATGGTTTGCCAGAGCAAAGGAATCAAGTTAGAGGATGTACCAGTTGTCATAGAGTACCCCGACGTATTTTTAGACGATCTTCCAGGCATGCCACAGGAGCGAGAGGTTGAGTTTCTAATCGAGCTAATACTAGGTACCTCTCCGATCTCCAAGAGACCTTACCAGATACCTGCCAATGAGTTAGCGGAACTAAAGAAGCAAATTCAGGAGCTGTTTGACAAAGGTTATATCAAGCTGAGTTCATCCCCGTGGAGAGCGCCGGTATTGTTTGTCAAGAAAAAGGACGGTAGTCAGCGCATGTGTGTGGATTACCGAGCTCTTAATGAGGTCACCATCAAGAATAAGTACACGTTGTCCAGGATTGATGACTTGTTCGATCAGCTCAAGGGAGTTGGAATTTTCTTCAAGATTGATTTGAGATCAGGATACCATCAGATGAGGATTCGACAGGAGGATATACCTAAGATGGCATTCTCAACTCGTTATGATCTATACGAGTTCACCGTGATGTCCTTTGGTTTGACCAATGCTCCAGCCTACTTTATGTATTTGATGAATAAGGTGTTCATGAAATATTTGGACAAGTTTGTCATTGTGTTCATTGATGACATTTTGATCTACTCCAAGGATGATAAAGAGCATGAGAAGCACCTGAGGATGCCAAGTTCAGCAAGTGTGAGTTTTGGATGAAGGAAGTCGTCTTCCTAGGCCATGTGATGACAGCAGAAAGAGTTGCAGTTGACCCTAAACAAGTGAGAGATGTTTTGGATTAGCAGTCACCTTCTTCAGTGACCCAGGTCAGGAGTTTTCTGGGTATGGTAGGATATTACTGTCGCTTCATTGAAGAATTTTACAGCGTATCCAGACCCCATACGCAGTTGCTCAAGAAAGAAAAAAATTTACATGGACGCCAGAGTGCGAGAAAAGTTTTTAGAAACTTAAGGAGAGTCTGACCACAGCCCCAGTGCTAGTATTACCTGATATAAACAAGGACTTTGAGATTTATTGTGATGCTTCTCGCAAAGGATTGGGATGTGTATTGATGCAGGAAAAGAGAGTGGTAGCATATGCCTCACGCCAGTTGAAACCACATGATGAGAACTACCCTACTCACGATTTGGAGTTAGCAGCCGTACTGCATGCTTTAAAGATTTGCCGTTATTATCTGATGGGTAATAGATGTGAGGTTTATACGGATCATAAGAGTCTGAAGTACATCTTTACCCAGTCCGAGCTTAACCTCCGGCAGAGAAGGTGGTTGGAGCTAATAAAGGATTGTAATGTTGGTATACATTATCATCCTGGTAAGGCCAATGTGGTTGTTGATACCTTGAGCAGAAAAATTTATTGCAATTTAGTGATGGTTAAAGAAAGTCAGCCAGCTTTGCATGAGAAATTTTAGAAGTTTAGCCTGGAGTTGGTTGAGCAAGGATTTTTAGCCGCAATGGAGATGCAACCAACTTTAGATGGTCAGATTCGTCAGGCTCAGTCAGATGATGAGGCATTTCAGTAGATCAGGAAAAACATGAGTAAAGGAAAAGAGTCAGAATTTTTAGAGGATGACCAAGGAACCATGTGGTTCAAGTAGCATTTGTGTGTTCCCAATAAGAAAGAGCTAAAGGAGCTGCTACTATAGGAAGCTCATGAGTTTTTACATTCGATTCACCCTGACAGTACCAAGATGTACCAAGACATTAAGGAAAAGTATTGGTGGCCAAGCATGAAGCATGAAATCGCTGAGTATGTGGCCCTTTGTGATGTGTGTCAGAGAGTAAAGGCAGAACACCAGAGGCCAACAGGTTTGCTACAGCCATTGAAAATCCCTAAGTGGAAGTAGGAAGAAATTGGTGTGGACTTCAAAGTTGGTTTGCCAAAGACCAAAGAGAGTTATGATTCAATTTGGGTCATTGTGGACCGATTGATCAAGGTTACTCATTTCATTCCAGTCAAGACAACCTACAGTGGTGACAGATTAGCAGAGCTGTATATATGTCAAGGATTGTCAGTCTGCATGGAGTACCAAAGAAAATAGTGTCAGATCGTAGGTCACAGTTCACCTCTCGTTTTTGGAGAAATTTTCATGAGGCAATGGGAACTCACCTGAATTTTAGCACAATATATCACCCCCCAAACAGATGGTCAGACAAAGCGAGTAAATCAAATTCTTGAGGACATGTTGAGAGCATGTGTGCTAGATCAGGGAGCCAAGTGGGACAGCTGTTTACCTTTTCCAGAGTTCTCATACAACAACAGTTACCAGACCAATTTGCAGATGTCACCGTTTAAGGCACTTTATGGCAGAAAATGTAGGACGCCTCTCAATTGGAAAGAGGCGGGGGAAGGTCAAGTGTTTGGTCCAGACTATTTAAAAGAAGTTGAGGATAAGATCCGTTTGATTCAGGAAAGGTTGAGGACTGCCCAGGCAGACAGAAGAGCTATACAGATACCAGACATCGAGAGCTGAGTTTTGAGCCAGATAATTTTGTGTATCTCTGGATCACACCATCCAAAGGTGTGAAAAGGTTTCAGCTAAAAGGAAAGTTAGCACCGAGGTATGTTGGACCGTTCAAGATTTTGAAACGCAGGGGAGAGGTTGCTTATCAGTTGGAGCTACCTACGTCCTTCAGTGGGGTACATGACGTCTTCCATGTGTCCCAGTTGAAGAAGTGCTTAAGAGTGCTAGAGGAGGTTGTGCTAGTTGAGGCCGTTGATCTGCAGGAGGATCTGTCATACAAAGAGCACCCGATTAAAGTTTTGGAAGTATCAGAGCGTGTGATCCGGAATAAAGTTGTCCGCTTTTGCAAGGTTCAGTGGAGCAACCATTCAGAGGAGAAAGCCACCTGGGAACGCAAGGAGGACCTCCAGGCCGAGTTTTCGAATCTATTCTCTTAGTTAGCCTAGATCTCGGGGTCGAGATCTTGTTTAAGGGGGTAAAGTTTGCAACATCCTGTTTTTATGGAGTTTTAAAAGCCCTATTTTCAAAAATAAACTTTCTGGAATTAAAACAAGCTTAAAATAAATTTTTATACTTTAAAATAATTTAATATGATTAAAATAAACTTTAACATGAGCTAAAAATATTTTATTTGAGTTTCTTGTATCTCAAGGATTTTTCTGGTATTTTTGGTGATTTTTTGGGATTTATTTGCTATTTTCTAGAGCTCTTTTCTTTTTATTCAAATTTCTGGAAAAAGAAAAAGAAAATAAAAACCCCCGCCGCTTCTCCGCCGCCCGATCCTCCTCCTTCCCACGCGTCGCCCATCCGCGCCGGTTCACACCCGCCCCTTCCTCAGCCACCTCCTGCCACGTGGTAGTCATCCGCCGCGCCCCGCGCCCTCGCCCATTCCGAACCGCCGCGCCCCGCACCCTCGCCCCGACCGAACCGCTTGTGCTGCCCGATTCCCCACCTTCGCCACACGGCAGCATCCCTGCCGCCCGTGCTCGCACCGCTCGCACCCACGCAACCCTAACCCTAGCGCCGCACCGCCGCTTTACTCTAGCCGTCGGATCCACGCCACGTGGCGACCATCCTGCGGTCGTCCTCGCCCGCGTCCGCCCGCGCCCCGCCTCATCCCAGCCGTACGATACGCGACGCGTCGGCGTGCCCGTCCTCGTCTCGGATGCGGATGCCGGAACCGATCGGGAGTCCTCGGTTCGCATGTGTTCATCCCGCCGCTGCCTCGGTTCGCGTAATATAAAACACCGCCGCCTCCATCTCACATCGCCACCGCCGCCTCGCATTACGCCTGAGCCCTGCCGGAGTCCTCGCTGCCCGTCGCCAAACCCCGTCAGTGAGCTCCCGCGCCGACCCCGTGCCGTCGACAGTCCCCGCGCTCCACCCACGCCACGCCCGCGTCGCTTCGCACGCCGTGCCCACCACGTGTTGGAGATCCGACGGCCGATGCCCTCAATCCTCACTGCAAATCTAGATCTGAGCCAGCGGCCCAGATCCCGCCACGCGTCGCCATCTCCACCGTCCGATCCTCGCCGCCGACAGCCGCACATCCCGTCCACGTCAGCCTTAGCCACGTGGCAGCCACGTCAGCCCTAGTGCCACATGGCATGACACATGTCATGCCACATCAGCCAAAAACCGCCTCCGGGAGCCACATCAGCCACCACGTCAGCACTGCCACGTGTCAGTCTCACGGCCTGCCATGTCAGCCCTTGCACTGTTCCACAGACCCGATCCACCGTGAACCCTTTCCTCTGCCGTGCACCCGGTCCACAGCACAGTAACTTTTCTGATTTTCCTGTATTTTATTTTGGGTTAATTTTCTGAGAGCCCGTTCTCATCTGTTCTAGCTCCGATTGACCCCGTTCTTTTTTCTAAATTCATCTAAAATCCAGCTCTAGCTTTTGGTTCTAGTTTCAAGATTTTTGGAGTTCACTTGCTTATCATTTTATGTATTTTTGTTGTTTCGGCCATTTTCTCTCTCGTTAGATTCCAATTCCGGAGGAACAGGAGCAACACAAGAAGACTCCGAGTGCCTCGCTGAGTATAACCAAGGCAAGTCGTGTCCTTTGATCATGTTGAACCCAGTTTGTAATCTATTATTTAATTATTTTGTTTTAAATTACGTTGCATTGCTACTTTATTACAAAACCTTGTACTTGGTAGTGATTGCCCCAACTGACTACATCCCTCCTTGATAATTTTGAACACCATGTTGCCATTGTCACTATAGGTAAAAAAATTTACTAGTGATGCTATGTTTAATGTCACATGGGTTGTACGATTGGGTTTATCATTACATGTGAATTATTAAATTGATTTAACGAGATATAGAACCGTGGTTGATGCCACATTTATTAAAATTTGTGCCATGACATTGGTGTGTCATTGGTGTGGTTATTGTCGAGATCCGAATATGTAAATCCGAACTCTCCGTGTATACTGCACTAGTCTTAGGATCACGCTAGTGCACACAGTCAAACATAGATGTCATCACAACCATATACACGTAAAAATAAAAGAAAAGCTCAAATATCAATAAATCTTAAAAGGTACGACCTTATGGTCAAGCTTACAATAGACTAGCCCGAAGAGCTTAACAAAAACTAGCAGCAGAAATCTAAAATAAAGCATAGTGGCCAATCGACAAGCTCACAGACTATCGAGTGGAGAACGAAGCCTAATCCGCGAAGTCGTCGAAGTACTCTCCTTTTGGAACCTCTTGCTGGTGATACTCCTCTTCCTCAACTGAGCAACATTGGGCATAAAGTCGTGAGTACATTGGTATTCAGCAAGTTATTTGTAACAAATGAATGCAATATAGTATGCAGGGCTTACCAATGGAAGGCTAAAAGGTTAATTTGCATAAAATGATATTTTAAAGTAAATACAGGTAATAGATTGAAAGCGAACTTTAAATAAAACAATAATAAATAATAATAAAAAGGAATTGTAATAAACCACTTATGGACCTCCCATCCATAAGCTAAGCCAACAGTAAATTAACCATTCACTGTCTAACCACAATCCACAAGTTTTCGGAAATAACTATACTTCGTGTGAAATCACCGAGCATTGTCCATGACCGAGGACGCGGCTATTCGAATAGTTTTACACTCTGCAAAGGTTGCACAACTGTACCCACACGATGTGATTACCCTCGGCCTAAGGAAATCACAACAAGGCCTTTACAATGTTCAGTCTCAACTCAATCCGCCCGTCAGAGTTTCGCATCACACCCCCCCTTGCGCCACATGGAAATCAGCAACCATGGTCATCACACTGGCGAGATTGAAATTGAAACATCCCAAATTAATCAGCCAGGTCCATCCCATACTAGACATGTGGTTTGCACGGTAAAGCTCAGATCAATGGCGCACAAAGTTAAGTCCTTAGCATTACTCGGGCGAGGCTACCACATCCCTCGAAGTGCTCCAACACTTCCCCCTTTACTGCACGATCACTCGCTCGAGTGCAAAACCAGTTTTGTATAACCACCGTCGATAACGCACCAACGTCATGGCACAAATTTTAATAAACGTGGCACCAACCACAGTTCCATATATCATTAAGTCAAATTGATAATTCACATGTGATGATAAACCCAATCGTAAATTAAGCAAAACTAAGCATTCTAATCGTACCAACCCCTGTGACAATTAGCTTAGCATCACTAGTATATTCCTCAACCTATGGTGACAATGGTATCATGGCATCTTAAAATATCAAGGTGGGATTAACCAATTAGGACGCTAACTACCAATACAAGGGTTTGAATAAAAATAGCGATGCAAGATAATGTAAAACAAAATAATTAAATAATAGATTGCAAACTGGGTTCAACATGATCAAAGGATACGACTTGCCTTGATTATGCACAGCGAGGTACTCTTGGTCTTCGGGCGTAGATCCTGCTCCTCCGGAATCCGAATCTAACGAGAGAGAAAACGACTAAAACAAGAAAAACACATAAAATGATAAGAAAATGAACTCCAAAAATCATGAAACTAGAACCAAAAGCTAGAGCTCGATTTTAGATGAATTTAAAAAAATGAGGTCAATCGGAGCTAGGACGGAGGAGAACGGGCTCTCGGAAAATAAACCCTAAAGGAAATTCGGGAAAATCGGAAATCGCACTGTGCTGTGGACCCGGTGCACGGAATAACCAGTCCACGGTGAACCCGGTCCACGTAACAGTGCAATGCGGGAGGCGGTGCTGATGCAGCGAGGTTAGGGCTGACGTGGTGCGCGCTGGTGCCGACACGTGGCACGTGCTGACGTGGAAGCTGACGTGGCTGCCACGTGGCACCGAAGGCGGGTTTGGGCTGACATGGCATGACACGTGACTGCCACGTGGCTTAGGGCTGATGTGTATTGCTGACGAGGCAGGGCTGACGTGGCTCAGGTGCGACGGCGCGGTGCGGCGAGATCCGACGGCCTGAAGATGGACGCGTGGCGCGATCTAGACCGTCGGTCCGGATCTGAGGCAACGGCTGAGATCTGAGCGGCAGGGCGGCACGATCGTCGATGCGTGGCACGGCGCGTCGCGCGAACGCGAGTGCGCAGCACGGGCGCGGATTGAACAGCGGGGATGCGGGGCGCGAGGAACGGATCGGCGACGCGCGTCTCGGGCGCGCTTCGCGAAGCGTCGTGGCGCGAACACGAGGCGGGCGCGAGGGCGCGGTGCGGCGCGTCTAGGGGACCGAGGCGGGGAGGTGTCCAGCGGGGGTGCGGCCGTGCACGCGGACCATGGGGCGGGTGCAGGAGAGCTCCGGCGAGCGCGACACGCGACGAAGGGGAGGGGGTCCGGTGAGCGCGGGGTTCGGGGTCCGACGAGTGCGGCGACAGGCGGTCTCCGGCGACAGTTCGAGTGACGGAACGGCGAGCACGAATTTCGGCGACGGAGGTGTGCGCAGAGAGACGCGGAGGGTGCCGACGGGGCTCACCGGCGCGGGAGACGGTGAAGGTCTTCGGTGGCGGCGGCGCACGACGGAGGGCGGGGGCGTCTCCGGCGGCGAGGCTTAGGGAGGTGGCAGAGAACGGCGGCGAGGTGCGGTGGCGGAGGCGACGGCGCACGGCGAGGGGAGGCGAAGACCGGCGGCGGCGGCGATGGTTGGAGCACGCGAACCGAGGACGGTGGCGAGTTTAAATCATGCGAACCGAGGCGAGACTGAGGAGGAGACGGTGCGGCCGCAGGCGCGGGCGGAACTCGGGCGGGACACGTGGACGGGCGAGATGTATCGCGGTGCATCGGACGGCACGGGTGCGGCGGCGGGTTAGGGCAGACTCGGGCGCAAGCGGGAGGTGGCGGCGGCTTAGGGCAACGCGGGGAGGGCGCGGGCGTGCGAGGTGCGGGATGGCCGCCATGTGTACTAGCGGGCATCGGGCGGTCGAGGGGTAGGCGAGGCGGGAGACGGCTTGGGCCGGGCTGGTGCGGACGCGCGTCGGGTGGAGGTGGCGACGGGTGGCGCGGCCGGCGGGAGTTGGGCCGGGGAGATTCGGCCCGAGGGTTTTCTGAGATTTTCTTCCCCATTTCTTTTTAAATAAATCCGATAAAATCCAACTAGCTCCCAAAAATAGCAATTAAATCCCAAAAATTCACCAAAAATACCAGAAAATTCCTTGTGACACAAGGAACTCAAATAAATTATTTTCAGCTAATGTTGAAGTTTAATTTAATCATATTAAATCCTTTAAAATTTTGAAAATTCAATTTAAGCTTGATTAAAATTTAGAAAAATTCTAAAAATTTATTTTTAAAATTCAGGTTTTAAAAATCCCAGAAAATCAGGATGTTACAGTTATATAAACTTGGTTTATCCACTCGGGCAATTGATCGTGCAGTAAAGGGGGAAGTACAAGTTCACTTCGTGGGATCTGGTAGCTTCGCCGGGTAAACCTAAGAACTTAACTTTGTGTGCCATTGATCTGAGCTGTATCGTGCAAACCACATGTCTAGTATGGGATAGACCTGGCTGACTAATTTAGGATATTTCAACTTTAATCTCGCCATCGTGATGAACATGGTTGTTGATTTCCATGTGGCGCAAGGGGGGTGTGATGCGAAACCCTAACAGGCGGGATTAGATTGGAATTGAACTTTGTAAAGGCCTTGTTGTGATTTCCTGATATCGAGGCTAATCACATCATGTGGGTACAGTTGTGCGACCTCAGCAGAGTGTAAACTATTCGAATAGCCGTGTCCTCGGTCATGGACAATGATCGGTGATTTCACATGATAGGTAGTGATTTCATTTAAACTTATGGTTTATGGTTGATTAGTGAACAGGTAGTTCACTTTTGGCTTAGCTTGTGGATGGGATGTCCACAAGTGGTTTATTTTCATTTCTTTGATTTCTTATTCATTATTGTTTTATTTAAAGTGCGCCTTCAATCTATTTATTGTATTTACCTTCAAATATTATTTTATGCAAATTAACCTTTCAGCCTTTTATTGGTAAGCTTTGCATACTATATTGCATTCATTTGTTACAAACGAGTTGCTGAGTACCAATGTATTCACGGCTTTACGCCTATATTGCTTAGTTGAGGAGGAGTATTATCAGCAGGAGGTTCCAGAAGGAGAGTACTTCGACGACTTCACGGATTAGAACTTCGCTCTCCACTCGATAGCCTGTGGGCTTGTCGATTGGCCGCAACGCTTTACTTTGGATTTTTCGCTACTAGATTTAAAGCCCTTCTGATTAGAGATATTGTAAGCTTGGCCATAAGATCGTACCTTTGAGATTTATTGATATTTAAGTTTTTTCTTTATTTTAGTGTACGTATGGTTGTGATTATATCTATGTTTGACTGTGTGCACTAGCGTGATCCTAGACTAGTGCAGTTTACACAGAGAATCCGAATTTGCACATTCGAGTCTCGACACCTCCCGTGTGCACTGTTCCATGAGCCAAGTCCACCATGAACCTGCCTTTCCATGCACCGAGTCCACAACACAATAACTTATCCGATTTTTAGTATTTTCTAGCCTATTTAATTTTTCGAGAGCGCGTTCTTCTCCGTCCTAACTCTGATTGGCCCCGTTCTTTTTTCTAAATTCTTCTAAAATCAAGCTCCATCTTTTGGTTCTAGTTTCATGATTTTTAGAGTTTATTTGAATTTTATTTGATTTTATTTTTATTGTTTCGGTCGTTTTCTCTCTCGTTAGATCCCGTCTTCGAAGGAGCAGGAGTGCCACCAGAAGATCCCGAGTATCTCGCTGAGCTAAACTAAGGCAAGTCGTGTCCTTTGAACATGTTGAACCTAGTTTTCAATCTGTTATTTAATTATTTTGTTTTAAATTATCTTGCATCGCTATTTTATTACAAATCTTTGTACTTGGTAGTTAACATCCCAATTTGAATAATCTATCCTTGATAATTTGAGTACCATGATGCCTTTGTCACCCTAGGTTTAGGAATTAATTAGTGATGCTATGATATATGTCACATGAGTGGTACGATTAGTATGTTTAGTCATGCTTATGTTACGATAGGTTCATCATCACATGTGAATAATTAATTTAACTTAATGAGATATGAAATCGTGGTTGGTGCAACTATTATAAAATTTGTGCCATGACATTGGTGTGTCATTAGTGTTGGTCATACAAACTTGATTTTCACTTGGACGAGTGATTATGCAGTAAAGGGGGAAGTGTGTTTTCACTTCGAGGGATGTGGAAGTCTCGCCCAGGTAGATTTAAAGACTTAACTTTACGTGCTATTGATCTGAGCTTTACCGTGCAAACCACATGTCTAGTATATGATAGATTTGGCTGATTAATTTATGATATTTCAATTTCAATTTCGCCATTGTGATGAACATAGTTGCTAATTTTCATGAGGCGCAAGGGGGTGTGATGCGAAACTCTAGCGAGCGGAATTGAGTTGAGGTTGAATATTGTAAAGGTCTTGTTGTGATTTTTTTAGTACAAGGTTAATCACATCGTGTGGGTACAGTTGTGCGACCTCTACAAAGTGTAAAACTATTCGAATATCCGTGTCCTCGGTTATAGACAATGCTCGGTGATTTTACACGAGGGATAGAGTTTTCATAAACTTGTTGGTTATGGTTGGAAAGTGAATGATTAGTTCACTGTTGGTTTAGCTTGTGGATGGGAGGTTCACAAGTGGCTTATCCAATTCTATTGATTATTTATTTATTATTGTTTTTCCGTAAAGTTCGCTTTCAATCTATTTATCATATTTACTTTAAACTGTCACTTTACGCAAATTAACCTTTCAGCCATCCATTGGTAAGTTTTGCATATTGTATTGCATTCATTTGTTACAAACGACTTGCTGAGTGCCAATGTACTCACGGCTTTATGCCCAATATTGCTCAATTGAGGAGGAGGAGGAGTTCTACCAGCAGGAGGTACCCGAGGGAGGAAACTTCAGTGACTTCGCGGATTAGGACTTCGGAGAGGAGGTACTTGATGATGATTAATTAATTAAGGGGAGAGTTATCAGTTAAGCACTTTGCGATTTGTGATGTGGAAGGAGTGGCGGCCGACGAGAAAGGGGCACGGCGGCGGATTAGAGAAGTGAGTGGCGGCAGATTTGGGCTGGAAGGAACTGGAAGGGCATAGAACAGAAGGGAGATCGAGGGGTTGGTTGGTTGTGGACTTGTCTTTCGTGTGTTGGGTTGGCTCTTGACTGCATGTGGGGGCGGCTTTGGGCTCCTGAGTCACCGTCTCGGTCAAGCAAACGAGTGGCTCATGAGCGGCTCAAGCTCGGCTCATTATTGAAATGAGTTGGCATTGAGGCTTGTCTCACTAGCTCACGTTTCGAGCTCAAGTGGCTCACGAGCCTTGAGCTTTTTTCTAGCCCTACCTCTCAGGCGAAGCAGTTGTGGAGCTAGTCCTCATCCATCGAGTGCAACAGGCTATTGATTGTCGGAACCCGGAACAACAACTCCGAGTCCCTCTGTGTAAATCGCACTAGTCCAGGATCAAACTAGTGCACACAGTGGATAACAAAGATTCATATCATGCACAATGACATTTATTCATTAACTAAATATGGGCCTGATGGTCAAATTTTACATCAATGGTTCATAAACCAAAAATAAATATAAACAGCGGAAGAAAACTAATGAAGCAAAGAAATTTCATCCCGCCGCCACAAAGCGAATGATCAGAAGACGCGGCCTAGTCGCCGAGATCCTCACCGGTTGTTGGTTTCGTCCTCCGCAACAGATTTTAGCAAGGTGAGCACATAAAGTACTCCCAAGGTAAGCACATAAAGTACTTACGTAAGTTACACCAGGAGTTTTAACAGAGTGAATGCATGCATAGGGATAACAAAGGAAGGCTTATTAAGTTTATTTGTGCGAAAAACAAGATCGAATTTAAATACAATAACATAAGTGCAAAAGCTGAATTTTATACAGAGATAGAAATAATAATTTAACAAAATAATATCGTTAGTGCAGTTCAGACCAAACATTAACCTAGCCACAGGTATCCCACCTGGTCCATCTTTTCAAAAGGTTTCACATGGATTTCATCTATCCATATGCTTTTCAAAATCTCTTATGGATTCATTTTGTTAGTGCAGTTCACCAAACACCAACTTATTCACAGTGTATCCCACCGGTCATGGATTCTATCCATCCATCCATAAGCCTTTTTTAGAAACCATTTTAAAAACCAAAGTCTAATCCATGAAAAACTTTACTCACTTGCCCATAACCGTAGGCACGGCTATCCAGGATAGATTATACACTCTGCAGAGGTTGTACAGCTTTACCCACAAGATATGATTATCTCATATTGTCGGACACTACATGCTTCCATAGGCGTGCGACTGAGAAATCATAACAAGGCCTTTACAATGCTAAGCCTTCAACTTGGTCACGCCGCCGCTAAGGTTTCACTACAACTTGAATCCACAAGTTGGAGCCCCCTCTTGTGCTGTGTGAGACTTCCCATGGCCTATGCCACGCTCACATTCAACCTATAGCGAGACCAAAGTTAGGACCTCACAAATTAGTCAGCCAGGACTGTCCCATACCAGTCTTGTGGTAGTACGATGTGGCTTTGCAACAGTAGCTCACAGACCGGTCCTTAATTTGACTTAGACTCGATCCACATACCCACATGCACGACAATCAACTAGGTGTCACCAAACACGAGGCATGCTGGCACCCACCACCTATCCATTAGCCTAACTCCAAATCATAAGTTTCTATTTTTGTTTTTAAACCATTTTCACAAACCATCCCTGACTCACCGAAGTCAAGAACTCATTTTCAAATCGTCATTTCATGAGAAAGATTTGATCCCACCTAAAGTTATACTAAGCCAGGCTAAGCATTGCTATAAAAATTTCTAGCCAATACTACAGTACTGACTTGTTTTTAGCTAGGGTGACAAGGTATAGGAATTCGAGATTCAAATTGGGCTATAATCAAAGGATTATGGGTATAACTAAATTTAAAACAATTTTGAACTATATTTGAGTAAAGATACGCATGCATATACAGTAAAACAATATAAATACATTTGAAATATTAGGTTCAACATGGTCAAAGGTGTAACTTGCCTTGCTTCGAAGTTTGCTGAGGTTCGTTGAAGTTATACTTTCCGGAATAGTCGTAGTCTACACGTGAAAAACCAGAACAAACCAAACTCAAACAAAATCCAAATAAAATCCAACAATCATAAATATATGTTGGGAGATAGAATATGAACTTAGAAATTTGGATGGGTCCAATTGGAGTTAGAGCGAAGAAGAAGGACTTCTGATAGTTTGAATTTCAAAGAACTGAATAAAAGGAATTCTTGGAATTCTTTTCTTTATGAAAGAAAAGTGGTTGGAAGCTACAATATTTTTGTATGATCAAAGCTATGATCGAAGGAATAGTCGAAGCTAGGGTCGAAACCAAGGTTGAAGCAATGGTTGAAGTTGCGGAGGTTGAAGCCGAAGATAGAGACTCCAAGTACGAGTGCAGTTGAAGTCGAAGACGAAGATTCGGTCGAAGACCTGATCGAAACTGTATAGTGGTCGGAAGAATTGAACGACTTGGAGAGATCGGACGGCTTCGAGTGGTCGGAGATATTGAAGGGTTCAGAGAGGTCGGAGGGTGCGGAGGTTAAAATGGTCAAACAATCATGTCGGTTCGAAGACGGAGGTCGAAGTCAAAGGCTCCAAGATCGAAGGCCGAAGTTGAAGTCTTCGAGGTCGAAGGTTAAAGGCTAGAGTCGAAGTCGCCGAAGGTCAAAGTCAAAATCAGAGTCTCCGAAGGTCAAAGTCTCTGGGGATGAAGATTGAAGTCGGAGTCGAAGGCTCCGAGCAGTCGGAGTCCAAGAAACCTCCGAACAGCGGAGTCTAAAGATCCTCCGGATGGCGGAGTCTAAAGAGCCTCTGGACATCGGAGTTTTTATGAGTCTCCGAATGTCGGAGTCTAAGAATCGGAGGGCTGGGAGAAGTCGGACGACTTCACGTGATAAGATCCGAGTGATCCAACGGCAGCGAAGACCAGTGGGATGTACAAAAGAGGGAGAAGAGTATAAGTCCGGTTTCACCTTGGCGCAAGGTTCGGCTGCACAAAGTTGGCTGGCGGCGAGGGTGTAGCGGAGACGGGTATGATTATCGGTGATGGAGACTCTCCGATGACGGCTTTCTCGGAGAAGGGCTGTCGAAGGTTCATGTGGGCCTAAGGAAGGTTACCGGCGGTGGAGTACTTCGGTCATGTTCCGGCTCGGGAAAAAGGGTGAAGGAGGTGCGCGCGGTCCCGTCGAAGATTTGGCGGTGGTGGCGTCGGCGGAAAAGACACTCCGGCGGGGGTTTGCTTGGCGGAGGGGTGGTGAGGTGAAGAAAAGAGAGAGAGGATTGCGAGGAGTGCATTGGTGCTCTTGTGCATTACCACAAGTGGTTGGAAGGTGGTCGGTGGCGAGTTGGAGCGATGGTGTAACTCGGGCGGCGGTGGTGGCAGTGTTCCGGCGGTGAGGAGACTCAACCAAGAGCGGTCGAGAAAATCCAAAAATTATGAAATATATACTAAAAAATAGATTATAAATTTAGATGAATTTACAAACTTGAATCACTTGATTTGGAGTTCGGACGAAGGAGAACGAGCGATTGGAAGATTGACGGATCAGAAAATTCAGGAAAAAGAAAAATCAGGAATATTCCGAAGGAATATTCCCGTGTGAACAGTAACAGGCAGCAGCCCTGTTCACTGTTTTTGGCCGTGTCGTCGGCGAGGAAAGGCACAGAAGGTGAAGCTAATGGGTTGCTAATGACCCGAGGCACATGTAGGAAGTGACGGCACGTCAAACGGAGTACGGTGACGACGTGTACGATGAAAATGACATAGGGTGTGCATGGCCTAGAACGTGGCGAGGCGAGGCTAGGAAAAATATCGGCTAAACCGAAAACTCACCGGAGGCGACGCAATCGTCGTTTGAACGACGTCGGTACCGAAACACGAAAAACTCAATATCTTCGCGCTCGGTCAGGCGAATCCAAACCGCTCAAACGTAGCCTCCTGGGGTGGTTTGGCATGTTTTGACGCGGACGGATCGTTGAGAGCATTCCCGGACAGGCGGGGACGCGCAGTGCCATTTGCGGCCATGGCAAGGTGTCGGACGCAAAAATTTAGGAAAGATTTTTGGACAAATGGAG
Source organism: Melocanna baccifera (assembly GCA_036346265.1). Taxonomy (NCBI): domain Eukaryota; kingdom Viridiplantae; phylum Streptophyta; class Magnoliopsida; order Poales; family Poaceae; genus Melocanna; species Melocanna baccifera. The sequence continues at coordinate 1,099,746 of CM070696.1, forward strand.
GGGAGCACAGTGTAGAACGCGTCGAGACGAACTCAACGCCGCAGACGGCTCGGCCAACGGACTAACGAAACGCGGTGGACAAGACTTTATGCAGCCTATAGGCTGACATCGGCGTTCCGGGCAAACGGAGTGGAGTTAACATGCGAGAGTTGCGGTGAATCGAAGAGTAGAGCATGGAGATCGTGATGCTCACCTTGGTTTCAGTCGGGCATGCACGGTCGGCCGGTGGTGACGCGAAGAACGGTGACCCGTTTTGGCCCACGGTGGCGACGGTGCTCCGGCGAAGTTCCGGCGAAGGCGAGGTGAGCACCGCGTAGAACGCGACGAGGCGAAGCCAACGGTGTGGTCAAACGCGGAGGGGCTTCACCGGACGAGGCAGAAAAGGCCGAAGAACGACGCTTAGTACACAAAAATAAAACTTGGATTGCGGCCAAACGAATGGGAGAGGAGACTTGAGATTTTCGGGGTTGAGTGAGAATGAGGAGAGGCTCACGGGGCTCCCTTTTATAGGGGTGGAGGTGGACCGAGGAGGGAGATCGACGGGGTATGTCTTTGAATGGCATGGTTTAAATCCCGCGAAAATAGCTCATGAATGAGGGGGAAACGGTAGGGAAACGGAGGAAGAGTTAAACGAGGGGAGTTGAATGCAATTTATTTTATGCAAATCCGTTGAGTAAATCACGAGATATTAAAGCTTGAATTTTCGGCCATGGAGGCGCACGCACGGGAGAATTGCTCTGGACGTGAGGAAGAAGAAGGATTAGGGAGGAGAGAGAAAAGAGAAAAGGAAAAAAAGAAAAAGAAAAAGAAAATTTGGAAAAATTCCAGAAAAAATATTTTTAGAATCCTTGGAACCTGAAAAGAATAAATAAAATATTTTTGGAATTTTAAATTTTAAAAAATGTTTTTCGTTTTCTAGCTTTAAATAATACAATAAATAACAAGTAAAGGCTAAAAATCTTAGAAAAATTCATAGAAGTTTCTAAGGCTATTTTGAACTTATAAAAATATTTCCAACTAAAATTTAGATATTTTTATTTATAAAAATATTTTTTTGTTTAACAGAAAAGGCTCTTTTCTTTAAAGCTGAAAATCAGGTCAACTAAAATTTTAAAAAAATTCAAGCGACCAAATAACTTTGATTTTTATTTTAAACTAAATTAATTATTACTTTACTTTATATATTTTTATTTTTATTTTTTTATTTTTTATTTAAATAAACAGTTGGGCTGTTACATTGATCCAAAGCGACCTCGCCTCTGCCACCTGCTGCTGCTGCTTGGACGTCGATGGAGGTAGCGACGGGCCATGGTAGCGGTAGGGCGGCGCCATGGCCCAGCCCAACGCCACCATGCTAGGTTGGGTTGGGCTGGTGGGAGGAGGCAAAACCCTAGCAATTAAATGGAATCGAATCGATCCCAACTTTTCCCTCTCCCGATTCCCTCCTCCTTCCCTTAATGGTACTACTAGGTGCATTGCCAATTGCCATGCAGTTCTCAGAGTAGGCTAAAATTAGAATTGATTCCAAGGCACGCTACAAGTGAATTAAGAATGTCCTTCTACGGGAGGTAGCATCAAGACTTTTAGGTAGCGTTCGGAATAGCGATGGCTTTTGGTTTTTGCTGAAATTTTATTATAGCTGGCTTTTTTACTGTAACTGAGTTGGCTTATTGGACATAATTAAATCTACAAAATGTAAAAATAAAAGCGGCACGCTAATCTAGAGCAGACGATACAAAGGAATATGGAAAAAAATAAAACTCAAAAAATCCAAAAAAACAAAAAAAAATTCAAATAGAGACAATTGCTATAGTACATGGCGTCACTACTACAGTGAGCCCATCGCTAAACAGTGAAAAATAATCGAAGTTGAGCGCGGCCTTAAACTTTGGTTATTGGCATCTTTTTTAACACGTAGAGTAAACACATAAAAATAATGATGCTTTTCTTTTTAACTTATAGTTTATGATATATGACTCTCTTCGAACGAATAAATCGGATGGTTTCTATGTTGTCTTTTGCAAGTGACATATCAAGATAATATTTTTAAAGTGGCTTATCAGTTTATCAATGTTCAGTTCATTTGCATAAGTACTCGTGTTAGAATTAAAAGCTATCAGCTATAGTTAAAAAGAACTCACTCGATATATAAAAATGATCTTGAAAAGAATTTCTATAAAAAATACAATTTTATTATATTTTATAAATCGATTATAATAAAAATTAGCAATGAAAGTTGCTATGGAAGACTAGTAGTAATCTCCTGGCTTGGCTTAGTAATTGTGGACGCGAGGTGGTTGGGGCGATGCCGGAGGACTAGTGTACTAGTACGAGTGGTTGGTATTTACTACCACTACTGTGCCCCGGCAGCTAACTGACGGGTGGGGACCGCGGAGGGAATTTACTGCGGGTGGGTCCCGTTTGGCAGCGAGTGGGGAACAGAGTGGCAAGGGGAATTGAAGGGTATTAATGTCGATATTAATTTCCTGGCGCCCCCACCTCCTCTTTCCTTACGTCTACTTTCACACGTACCCCAGTTGCAAAAGAAAGAAGTCCACTTCATGACGCTTGCAATATACTACTCTACTAGTCTACTCTACTCCATGTGTGCTCAAGGGTCAAACTACTCGCTCCTGCTCACGTAAAGTATCTAGCAGTAGTATCATGTATATAGCTTCTTTTTTTTGATTTTGTTATGACTTTTGGTTTAGCTTCTTTAGAAACTAAAATAAATGAGATGGTTTCTCAAAACTACTTCTTTAAACGGTTTTTTGAGTTCAAAACCATATGTGTTGTCTATATTCACATCTCTATTGTCTCGAAAAACACAGAAAAAATTATCAATCACAATCAAAAGATATCAACTGTAATCCAAAAAAATAGGGCCATAATCTAAGTACACTCTACGATACCATTTATTACAAGTGGCATACTACGATGTACTGCTAGTATATCTCCTCCAAGGGTAAACTATACAAACCCTAAAATATTGTGGCATAAGTTGCAGAAAAGCTCTAGATCTCTCGCAAGTGAAACGTTTCCAGATATTTTGGCATAAACATTGCACAAAACCACAGGAAATTCAAATACATGGCAAGAGCTCCGATTTTCAAGCAAAATTTAAGATATTATATAGACTTATTCCTATTAAGATATTATATGGATTTATACCTATCTATCTAGCTATTATTGTCATCTTTGTAATTTACTTTGCTTCACTTCATTTGATCCATTGATTCTTCTTGTTACAAAAAAGCGTTCTGCTTTCAATATTTTCTAGGGAACTAGAACTGCGCGTCTGTCAAAGAAAGAATGACTTTCCGATCATAAACCTTTGAAAAGCACTACAATTGCTAGCCAGTAGTATTTGTTGTCGCGCTGCAACAACATTGAAATTAGGAAAAGCATTGAATCATGTCGCCAAATTAATTGTAACACATATTAGTGGTTATAAACTACTATAAATTAGAATGCATGCTATTAGGTAATGTACAATTTGTAGATGGTTCAATTGACAGTTTCTCTTTTGTAAATTACAGACCTTGGTTCTAAATCTTTAATATTGTACGGCCAGCATATCTTAAGATTCGCTTGGCTTTGTTATCTATCTTTCTATCTAATTTAATCTTGAAGGGACGTGAAGAAAAAAATAAAGGGATAATGGAAAGCAAATGCTCCCGAGGTCAAACAGGGGAGGCTGTTCTTTGAGTCCACTCTACGGTGGACTTTTGTGTGGGTGCACCTAACGATTTTCGGTGCTTAAAGCTAAGCTAGCTAGCTGTCCACTTCCTTCGCTTCCCTTCTCTCTCCCCCCCGAGACTTCATTTCACTTCACTTGTCGAGCCAGCCAGCCAGTCAGCCAGCGGCGCCTCCTCTCCTCTGCTTCTTCTTCCTCGTCGCTGCCGCTGCCGGATGGCGCCCACGGGGCGGCTCCTCGCGGCAGCCGCCCTCCTCTCCTTCCTCTGTGAGTATCTCTTCTTGATCCGCTACCTAGCTTCCGATTCTTCCCTTAATTTCATCCTGCTTCTCCCGGCCAGCCATTTCCCTGCTTTGTCGAGCAAATTAACTAAGTGCACCCTCCGGACTATGGATGCCTGGTTCTTGGCTCCGGCTTCTCGTGCAATCCCTGCGCTGGTTTCTTGATTTTGATCTGTCATGGAGGCCACGCTGGCACCGGAATTTTCTTGGCTGCCACAGGCGGGGAAATTCTCCTCCTCCTTGCAATGAGGAAACGAGTGATTTGCGCCCTGAACTCGTTAATGTGCAGGCTTACATGGGCTGTTGGGCGATTCGGGCCGTGCATTTGCTCAGAGCCTCCCGGTGCTTCACCGGATCGACCGCGCGCAGGAAAACGACGACGGCGGCGGCGGCCTCATGCCGGAGCTCTCGCCGAGCGGCTCTCCCAAGCCCTTAGTTCCCTTCCTCGCGCCTGCCCCTCTCGCCCCATTCTTCAACAACACCACGCCAAAGCTGTCAGGTCTGTACTCTGCGTCGCCAATTTCTTCATCACCTTCCATTGCATAGTGTATATGTGTACAATCCTATGGGAAGCAAGATGCAAGTTTCCCGGTGCCAAGTTAAGGTGTCTCAATGTCGACGTAGGCAAATGTTCACTGAACTTCACCGCCGTCGATGACCTGATGACCACCACGGCCGTCGACTGCTTCGCCTCGTTCGCTCCGTTCCTGGCGAATGTGATTTGCTGCCCCCAGCTTCAGGCCACTCTCTCCATCCTGATAGGACAGTGGAGCAAGCAGACGGGGTCGCTCGCGTTGGATCCCACCGTTGCCAGCTACTGCCTCTCCGATGTCCAGCAGCTGCTCCTGGGCCAGGGCGCCAGTGACGAGCTCCACAGCATCTGCTCGGTCCACCTCTCCAACGTCACCGAGGGATCGTGCCCTGTTAGCACTGTTGATGCGTTCGAGGGCGTCATCGACTCGTCGAAGCTCCTGGAGGCCTGTCGGAAGGTGGATCCTGTTAACGAGTGCTGCAGCCAGACATGTCAGAACGCTATAAACGAAGCTGCCCAGAAGATCTCTCTGAAGGACGGTGGGTTGACAAGCTACACTGGGAGCCCCAAAGTCGATAGCTGCAGGAACGTTGTGCTGAGATGGTTATCCAGCAGGCTCGACCCGTCGTCCGCAAAGCAAATGCTGAGGCAGATATCTAACTGCAATGTCAATGGAGGTACTTTCAAACCAACAGCTTGTTTGAGTGTGCTAGCTTTAACATATTGTCATCTAGTATATTTTATTCTTTTAGAATGGCTACATACATATACCCTGCTTCTGATCTGTTTTGCTCACAGCATCCAGCATTTCATAGCTTAGTTCTTGTTTAGTTTCTCTGCGTGTGAAATAGAATAAATGCACCACACTGTCTCAAATCTTGGAGAGAACGCTGAAAACTATATCCGTGTAACATCGCATTGATTTTAACATCGTGCCATTGTCCTCTAACCGGGCAGATTGATTTACGTATAGAAAAACAATGTTTACATCCAAAGACCAAACTGATAGAAAGACCATTGACCCCACTTGTTTAGCTCTAGGGAGCACACTGTACAAGCGCCAAAGACTGTTCCAGTTCATGCATGCATAAAAAATGAAACAGCACAATCTTTACAGAGCTACAAAAGCAAGAAAATGCTGCAGAGAGATCATTTAGCTTTAATCACTATACTTTATCTGGCTAGAAAAAGGAATGATCATAATTTAAAGCAAGACACCAGTTAATCTGGATATGGGCACTTGAATTTTTCTTGTGACCTTGTGGATCTTTGGAGCGTTTTGCTACAGTGTTACCAGGACACCTGAGTCTGAAATTTTTTGCCATGTTGACACATGTCGGACACTCTCCGACACTCATCGGACACCCTTAGCAGCGTTCTAGGTGAAGGAGGAAGAGACTAGATGGGAAAAAGGCAGCAGCAGCTGGCTCGACATCTCTGTTCATAACCATGACTAGGCGAAGCAAAGCTGGAGGTAGACTAGAAGAAAGAAATAATGCTAATCTCCTTCTCTGCCATGGCTTTGGTGGAGTAAAAAGAGGTGAAGAGCAGAAGAAGGAATGGCTTCGAATGAAAGAAATAATGGGGTGGAAGATGTCAGGGATAGAGTTATGGCCACGTGGGTTTGGAAGAGAAAAGATATTCATTTATTAGTATTATATTAGTATATAGTAGCTGAGTCTTTGAATCCTATTTTTTCGTTCAAAGAATCGGACTCCCGAATCCGAGTCGGATTCCGATTCCCGTGTCCGTGTCCAAGTAACACTACTTTGGTACTATTTGTTGTTGATTGCCTGGAACTCAATAGGAGCTCTAGTTTTTCACTTCAAATGCCCAGGTTCTTAGAATGTGTGACTCATTGCCACTAAAGGAGTTAGGTGTGATGGATCTCAGATATATGAATTGGATAGAAAGAATCAAAGCTTTGGTACATTGGAACTGTCACGAATGTACATTTCGAAAATTAGAAAAGTTTTGTTGGACTTTGCCTTTATGAAAACTGGTGAAATTCCGGAATATTTGTATTTACTTTCTTAACTCTCATTTTAACATATTTGACTATGCTTTTGGTTTTGTTCTCATCGGTCACTTCTAGTAGCGTTTATGCTGAGGAATTTATTTTCATGTCAAACCCCCAGTTTGTCCACTAAGCTTTCCAGACACAAGTAAGGTGGCGAAAGAGTGTGGTGGAACAATCAAGAACAGTACTTCATGTTGCAAGGCTATGGGCAGTTATGTAGCTCACTTGCAAAAGCAAAGCTTCATAACAAATTTGCAAGCTTTAGATTGTGCCTCATTCCTTGGCACAAAATTGCAGAAGATGAATGTCAGCATGAATGTTTATAGCTCATGCCAAATAACTCTGAAAGATTTTTCACTTCAAGGTAAATTTTGACAAGAACGTTCAAGTCTATATGCATTAGGATCATATTTTAATTATATTTTCTCAGCAACTGTGTTGATGGAGTTTCGTTCTTTTCAATGTTTGTGTTTGACTGACTGCGCCCCCTACTGAATTGGCAAACAGTTGGATCTCAAGGTAACTTTACATTTTCAATTTTTTTATTATTTTTGTTTAAATTTAAATGTTTTGATCATTTGTACATGTTATTCTACATTTTGATTAAGCTTAGAGTGAATATGGTGTTTCCCTGCAACATATGATTAATGGTACATGTTGTACCACATTTGTGCTTTCAAAATTCAAACATACTGAGTCTTATAAAAAGTACCAGTATGTGTTAACAACCTGAATGTTGAGCTGTTTAAGTGAAATTTCTTATGGGGTTAAACCATTTCTGCTTTCATAGATGTGGAAGTCAGAACACGAACTATTTGATTGATAAGCCTGTCGCAATTGTTTGAAATTGTAAAGATGTAAACTAAAAATGGGAAACAATTATAGCCCGTCTGCAATGGGAGGCAACTCTCAAATTAAAATTGTAGTAAGTAGCCTCGATTAATGTTGGGAAAGGAGGGACGTGAATTCTGCATGTAGGAGTCCATTTAACACCATGATGAGATGGAAGTGCATGTAGAAGTAAAAATCTTAATACACTCATAAACGTGAATTTTGCGTATAGGTGTCCATTTAACACTATGATGAGATGGAAATGCATGTAGAAGTTGAAATCTTAATATGCTCATAATCCTAAGAAGAAAGCAATGCAACTCTTAAGTGCCTTAATTTATGGCAAAGCATTCTGTAATCTGTGTTTGCAGGTATACATTCTGTTTACCTAGCTGACAGCTTAATTCTGTTATACTCCCTCCAGTTCACAAAATCAAGTTGTTTTGGACATCGACACAGTCTCCAGAATACAACTATAACCGCTAATTACTATTATAATATATTTGTAAAACCCAACAAAATTATAATATTATGAAATTACTTTTTGAGATGAATTTATATGTATTATTTTCATGTATCTAATCTAAATATTTAAAAAGATATCGATAGCCAAAGCTTCTAAATTTTGACTACATGTATTCTAAAAAGACTTGTTTTTGTGAAGTGGAGGAAGTACTACCTGAAGTGGTTAAGACATCATTTTTAGGCCTTAGCTACATTAGATTTCGCATCGTTAACTTGGAAAACAAAATGATATCATTTTGGTGCTGATTAGTGTTTTGTGGTTTTTATGCAGAATCTGGATGCCTTCTTCCAAGTATGCCCTCTGATGCATCATTTGACCCCACTTCTGGGATTAGTTTCACGTGCGATCTGAATGATAACATTGCGGCACCATGGCCATCTTCTTTGCAAGCATCGTCTTCTTCATGCAATAAATGTATGTTATCTACCTGCAGTGCTGATCATGCATTCCTATTTAGCTGTTCTATTTACATTTTTACACACTTGCTCTTTTCTGGTTATTTCTTAAAGTTTGGCAGATTAGACTACAAAGCTATGAACTTAAAAAACTTGGACCTTCTTTCCTATTCCGCTGTAGTGTGTTATCTTCCTTGTGCTGAAATATGTGCCTTAAAGTCCAAATTGGTAATTCTGTGATTAGATACAGGTTCCGTGGTCCAATATTATCTGTGCGTTGTTGTTTTCAAGATGATATCTCCATGTGTTTTTCAGCTCAATTTGTTACTCTTTTTTGTTCTGAAGAAGGTTACTGATATTGATATATTTTGACTTATTGGGTAGGCTTTTTTTTTAAAAAAAAAAACTTCTGTAATTGCTAAATTGCTTGTATGTCCAACAGCTTTCGTCTTGATTTGTAAAGATCCATTTTGCTAGCAGTTTAGCCAAGTAGTTGTGACATGGGAGCACTTGAATACGCCTTTACAGTTGATTGTGTCACAAGCTTCTTGTGGTGCTTGAATGTATCGCTTTGTTGCTTTTATTTATTTTAGGTTCTCACTGTAACTTTTGGCCATTTTGTATTCAGCTGTTAATATTCCAGAGAGACCTGCAGCAACATCGGCACAAAATGGTAAGCCAACTACATGTTGATATTTCTCTCCCCGATCTGCTGCATCAATATTCCGCACAAAATTTGAGCTCCGAGATGTCTCTGAATCACAAAGAAATGTTGAAACTTTACTTTGCCGGGGCATGTAAAATTTGGTAATTCCTTCTGCAGGTGTCAACCACAACAGACTGAAGCTTGGCCTACTTGTTTCTTTGGGCACCCTTCTTGTTGCTCTTTTACTACAATTGTAGTCCAGTTTGCCGATTGTTCAGATTCAGGGGAGCTGATTGGAACTGTCAACTGCCGAGTTTTTGTGCTTGGTCATCGTATCAAAGTGTTGTAGGTTACATATATTTTAGCTTCTGACAGCTATTAGTGTAATTTCTTGTAAGCTATATAATAATAGTAATAATTTATTATGCCTTTGTATAGTGAGAAAGAGGGGGAAATATTAATGGTGTGAAATCACTGAAATGTACGTGACAATCTGGTGAAACCTTCTGTTATCTGATGGGACATGGGAGTTACATTGCGATGGATTTTGCCACTAGTTAACACTTATATTATTTATTTGCTATTGATGCCTGAACGAGTCTGAATCAGCTTTAGGATCATCTTTGGTTGGTACTAGTTCGGTACAAAAGTTGGCACAGCTCTGCTCAACTCTTTCAGGGACCAGAGAGAGAGAGAGAGAGAGAGGGAGAGAGAGATTCCTGTGAATGTGCCGTGCCATGCTCAGGAAACTCGCCTGTTTGACAGATGGAAGGAGGCTTTCCCGTGATCTCTTCTCGCAGACACAACAGATCGCATGGATATTTCCCTGTTCCTTTTGGGCCTGATGCTTGTTGTGTCGGCAGCAAGCAGTGCTATGCTATGCCAGTCCGGTCTGAATAATTAGCTTCATTGATTAGCAGATACATATGCTACAGATTACCAAGCTTTCGTAGCCAGATGCAGATGCGACCGATTGATCACCTTGAGATTACAACAAGCTACTAGTGGCAACCATGGACAGAGTCTCACTAAAAGAACCAAGAAATCAGGTGCGAATCCAAAAGCAGCATGGGATTACTTCTCTCGTGTCACGATTGACGAGCAGCAACCCCTCTCGAACACAGTTGAGAGCAGATGACGCCATGAACCTGGGGGACCAAGCTAGCCTGAAACGTCAAAACAACTAAAAAACAACAGACTGCATGGTCTAGGACAGAATCACAGATAATGCAAATGCATGCAGGCAATGTAGCACACCAGTAGGATCGACGATCTTCCGGTACTGGTTAAAGCTACTACTATACACCCCCTGACGGGGAGACTGAGGTAGCGTTTAGAATGATAATGGTTTATGATTTTTTACTGTAGCTAATTGATTTTGTACTGTAACTGATTTGATTTATTTGGTGTAATTGAATTTTTAAAAAAATTTAAAAATAAAAAAATATATTAACCTATCACAGATAATGTAAATAAATATAGAGAAAAAGAAAACATAAAAAACCAAAAGTAAAAAAAAATAATAGTAAAAAAAGTTCAACGCTAAAGTGGAACGTGACTTTTGCGATCGCTGAGTCGGATCTTGAATGGTGTACTGATCTGGTATTAATTTAAGCAGCAACCAAGGACACTAACATGGCCTTGGTCCATTCATTAGCTAGTCACGTCTCCTTTCTCTTGTACCTTCCCATCCTGCATTATATTCCCCTCCCCTAGCTAGTATGGTCACTTTCATCAACAACATCCATGTTTCAATTTATTTTACTAAGTGGATATGAACATTGTTAATCTGCTCGTCCTCGAGAAGATTGAGAGATTCCGATACAGAGAGGCAGTGACACCCTCGTCCAAGTTGGTATATGGAGATATGGTATAAGGATCGGAATCATGTGGACTTAAGGTCATCTTGCCGGGACGGCATGTACAGCACAGATTCTGGCAAACTGACCAACACACCTGCATAACCGACTATAGGGGGTGATCGTTTTAGCGATGGCTTCTGACTTTTGGCTGAAATTTTACTGTAGTTGGTTTTTTTTACTGCAGCTGATTTGACTTTTTAGGCATAATTAAATTTAAAAAAATGTAAAAATAGAAAAAATATGTTAGCCCATCACGGATAATGCAAAGGAACACGGGAAAAAAAGAAAAATTTAAAAAAGCCCAAAAAATCTAAAAAAATTCAGAAAGAGACGAATTACTGAATAATGAAAAAAAGCTAAAGCTAGAAGCTGAAGCTGAAAAAAAACTGAAATGAGCAATGGGCGTACGTACTATCATCGTATGCTTTGATGTAATATTTTTCGTCTATGTATATAAAATTTCTTGGTTATGTATGTAATAAAAAAACAAAGAATGATGAGAGTACTCCTATCGTAAGCTCAGATGCAGTATTTCTCGACTATATATGTAATATTTTTCGGCTATATATACAACAAAAATATTTGGTAAAAACTTGATGTTACATTGCTGCTGTCATTTCTGCATGCACGTAACATAAAATATTGCAACAAAAATAACTATTTTTTTATGCATAGATGGTCGATAAATGTTATTCGTTTCTTCATTTCGGGTCGACGTCCAATTTCAGTTTCCGTACCTATGGAATGGATGGACCCGATGCGTTGAACGGAACCACGTCGGTCGGTCCATCCATTCAACCACTGTAGATGGGCCATCTCAATTCACAATGATAGGTTGCAAATCTACATAGTTCGCTTGCTTTGATAATCCGGTCTTAATTAATGTCTTTTGTAATTATGTATTATTATTTTTTCTTTTGCTAATTAAACATGTATATCATGGTAAGTTTGCTACAAGGTGAGCACCGTCAGAGACTGCAACGAGACATGTACAACCACAAAGTATCAAATACTCATCACAAGACTTCTGATATATATTTTTTTTCATGCCGGCCGTGTCTTTAAATTTCGGTAGATAAATCTTAAATGTTTTTATATCTCTTGCAATAAATACACTCGACCAAAGTGTCGGTACAACCGGAACAAAAACATTGACTTCACATGCGACCACATGATAGGGGATGATGCCATGGCATCCAGCTTTTTGTGTAAGCCAACATGTTATCTATGTCTGCGTTGTTTAATAGTAATGTACCTATAACACATCGGTTTGATATGAGACCAGAGTATCACAACTAACTTTAATCCTTCTCAAATTAAATCACTTTCACAAACTATTAACATCTGTACAATGACCAAGCTCTCACAAATAATAAATTAAGCATAAACATGACGATGCGAAAAACAACAAAACTGAACATTTAATCAAAACAATAACAAAAAGAAATATAATCAAATTATTGAGGCTAACCAAAGATACTTTATTTGATTGGAACCAAACTAATAGCTCTATGTTCTAAAGGAACTTATTAACCAAAAGCAACAGATTGTATAAACTAAATTAATAAAGATGAATGATTATTGTCTAATGTGAGACATAAACAACGCTATGCATGAATTGATTTGAGCAACTCCATCCCTATGCATGACATCTTCAACGTTCACTTAAAAATAACAAGCAAGGGTGAGTCCACGATTCAGTAAGCACATAATAAAATAGTAAATGGTATTAAAATATGTCACCAGGTATTCGTGTCAATTTACCACAATCTCAACTTCATATACCTTTTCATTAATACCATACATATTTCTCATCACTTTTTTATCTTTTCATGAATGCAATGCACATGTCTAGTGGTGGCCAAATGGGTTGTGCCTGCCAGGCTGACCTGAAGCACAGCACTATTGGCCCGGCCTAGGGACGGCACGGCCCACAAAAGCAATGGGCTAGGCTAGCATGGCATGATGACGTGGGCTGTGCTTGGGCCGCCACCTCAGCCTAGCATGGCATGAATAGTTGTAACATCCTAAAGTTCAGATGTTCGAAAATGAGAAAAATTTAAAACTTTTATTGCATTTTGTTGACATTTGAGTTCCTTCTGAATATTTATTTGAAATCTTTCGAGTTTGTGACACGCAAATTAATATATCAAGAAATAATATCCAAGTAAAAAACAATGGTTGTGTTAATACAAGAAATGGAAACTTCGAGAATCTACACACGAACTAAAATTTAAGTATTAGATAATGAAAATAGAATTCATTATCAAAAGTAACTAGAAAACCAATTGATCGAAATGTGAGATTAAAATATGAATAAAAAAATAAAAGTTTGAAATCCAAGTTAACTAGGTAAAGAAAGGCAATGGCTAAAGTAATATTACAAACCTATATCTAAATAAGTGAACTGAGCATTCAAATTTTGGATCGAATGTCTTCCTTCTTTCTTCTCTTCCAGTGGGCTAACCCTAAATTTCTTCTAGCCTTCGGCCTGGCTAGGCCAGCCCTGGGCTGGCTCCCTCCCTTACTGTTGCACTGCCACTGTAGGGCCTTTCCTTGCCAGTCCCTACCGCGGCAGCCTACTTCCCTGTTGTGCCTCCCCTTGTGACTATCGGACGCCGACATGCTCCCACGCCCCATGCCGGCGCCATGCCCTGCCAAGCCATGCTGCCTCTGTCAGCCACCGTGCATGTGCACCTGCCTCTGTCACATCCCCGCCTGCACATCGCCATCCCACGACCCTACTACCCCTTGACCAACTGAGAGGAGAGTCGGTGCAACTCATGCTACCAGGCCTCGTCAGCTGCCTGGTAGCTTGCACGAAGTCAGACCACCTGGGGGATGAGCTTCATGTCCTGCGCTGCTAGCACCTTGACCACCCATCTTGTCGCCTGCATGCCATCTCTTCATTGCCTCTGTGGCCATCTTTCCGCTAATGCTGATGAGAAGTGACCCCTACGACAGCTCATGACCATCACAAGGGCCCCCATGCCGCCAAGCTCCCACATGTCCTATAAATACCAGACCATGTCATAGATAGCATCGCACCACTCCACTTCCTCTCCACCTCCACCGAATTTCATTAGTGTCACCCCTAGCTCGCCGGAGAAGCCCATCCTCCCCAACTCCGATCGTGACCTTCCCCATCACCTTGGTGAGTTAGAGTCTAATTTCTTGGACTCAGATCATCCTTAGTACCCACTGAGGTCTTCCCTACCCCTTGATTGAAGCAGGGTACATCGTAGATCATCAGCACCAAGTGCCTCCTACGCTCATCGTCGTCTTGCGCCGCCGGACCACCACCGCTACTCCCGAGCTGCGCTAACCATTAAGGTAGCCTCCATCTATACCTAGATGCTCCCCTGTCAGCTAATTGCTCTCCAGTGCGGCATACCGCCATGGCACCCCTCCCCTGTTCCGCAGCCACCTATGGTCATCGTTGACCGCCACCACCACCAAATTGATCGGTGGGACTAAGTCTGAACATGCATTCAAGCACGTGGGTTCCATTAAAATAGCAACATTATTTAATCCGAGAGTGTCTCAAGTAAAGATCATATTAAAATACAATTTCAAATGCCAATTAGCAACCCTTGGGCCATCAGTTGTTAAAAGTAATCCTACTAACCTACACTTTAATGAACAAAGTGATACTAAGATAAATTAATTAGACCAACAGTCGTGGGTCAATAGTAAATAGAAATTTACTAAAGTTAACTGTTAAATAGCAATTAGATAATTAAATAATCCCATGCCTCAATGAATTATTGAACGGATCATTCAGTGAGTGATTTGAATAATTGGCAAATAGAACCCCATAAAATACCATGGCTTAAGTTGCCAGAACTACAGACTCTAAAGATTAATTCAATAAACTAAACTCATTGATCTATCCATAGGTCTAACTCGACTCAGGGCACTTCCTTAATAAATATAAAAATTATAAAAGAAGATAGTAAATTAAAAGAGCGAGCTGTGGTATCCCGAAGTCAGCTATGTCTAGTCATCTTCAAATCCGAAGCGGAATATTCATGTGAATATTCTTTTCGTCATGAACCTTCCTTGACATCCATCTCATCGAATTTTCCTCTATCATTCCTCACTCCACTCAAACCTCATTTGACTCTAGAAATGACCTGTGCCTAATAAACTTTATCCCAGATCACCCCGTGTAATCATAATAAAACCAAATTGAATTCATTTGGATTTATTTGGACTTGTGAGTTATTTAGATTCAGTTTATCGCGTAATGAGAACTCGTAGTCTCGAAGAAAGTAAATGATCAAGCGGGATCAAGGGTTAGTTAGAGATGAAGACCGAGAGTACAAGGCCATTGACTAAGAAAACATAGAGTTAGATCAAGGTTATGGTAAATTGAGCAAGGCAAGTCATCACTTTGATCAAATTGCACCTACCTTTTGAATGCAAGTATTTTATTGAAAGTATCAAATTGCATGTCTTACTTTATTATTACAAATTATGTTCGCATTATTCATAGATAATTCTCTATGAGTAATTGCTTAATTATATTCCACTCCTTGGCTTTGAACATGAAACTTTGTCACCCTAGGAAAACTATAATGGTAACTTTTGAAAATAAGTCTATATTTATACGCTCTACTTAGTATTGCTTAGATATTCGAGGGCATTAGTTTGCCCTAGCATCAAATTAATATGAAAACTTGGTTTGGACAGTCATTAATAAAAATGGCTGGTATGTTATAACATGGATATTTTGTGCTCCCAAAAACCTCAAAATGCTTAACTATCTGAGTGGATGGTTCAGGGTGTGGTGCAGTGGATGCACGAGAGTGTGGTAGAACTGTCCAGATAACCCTAAGGACTGAATCTTGTGATGATCTCCTAGTGTATAGCAGTACAACCACAAGCTGGCAAATTGTAGGCAGGGCTAACTAATTTGCGTAGTCTTAGCATGGTTACGTGAAGGTGTGCACACGTGCAAAAGGAAGGATAGTCTCATTCCCGCCTCTACTGTGACGGCTCAAGAGGGAAACTTCTCGAGGGATGGTCGTATTCTACAGAAGAAAGACCTTAGTGGACGTAACCATAGTAGAAGGATGCATTGTACAACCTTGTTATGATTACTCAGTCGTACACCTACGAAAGCATGTAATGGCCGATATTATGAGATAATCATATCTTGTGGGTAAAGATGTACAACTTCTGCAGAGTATAAACTATTTGAACGTCCACACCCATGGTCATAGGTGGACGTTGGAAACTTTACATCGATATAGTTCCATTTTAAAAACTTTTGTGGGTGGAATGAAAATTAGTCTTTGTGTTGCCCTAGGTGGTCAGTCCCAGTAATGATAGCAAGTGGATATGATACTGAAAAACTAGCATATGGTGCAGGTGACATAGAACGGTGAATGGAATCTGTACTATTATTATTGCAATCTTTCACACACTTCAAAAAACTCTATTTCACTTAAAATTACTAAGTCTCAGATATTTCCTATATCAGTATCTCAAAATAGTTGCTTTTTACAAACAAAAGAACCTTAAGCCCTCCTTTGTCTAGCCTTTCATCTATTATTATTGCATTTTATGTGGTGGCTTGCTGAGTACCTCTATACTCACTGTTGCTTAATTACAAATATTCAATAAGTCAAAAGGAGAGATACAAGCCCCGCGATCATCCAAGGGCATTAACAAGAATTCAAGACGATGAGGCCAATAACTAGGTCATGAACCCTAGTTGGCTACCTATGGGCACGTATTGAGGGTCCCACTTGTGTAAAGTTTTCGTTTTCGTTGCTGCTTTTTATTGATTTTGGTCTGATTGGCCCATGTGTAAGTCTACCATTACATTTACGCTTTCGCATGATACATACTTTTGATGTTTAGTACTGTAACTGTGAGCACTATCTACTGATCTAGAGAATAGTACGGTGGAATCATAGAGAATTCTGGATTACAAAATCTGGGTCTGACAATAGTGTCTGGCCAACCACGACCCAGCACGAGCACACACGTTAGCCCATTTAGCCCATTAGGCAAGGCACGTTAGGCACGATAGCGGCTCGTTAGACACGGTTAGCCCATTATACATGATAGGCATGGCTCATTTAGCATTTTTTCAGCCCGTTTAGCTCGATAACGATCGAATTTTTGAATTGTTTAGCCATTTGGGAGTTTAAAAATACATAAAATTCAAACAATCTCAATTCTTTCCCTATAAATAGGCAGTAAACCCTACTCATTTGGCCACCATCCAACCTCCACCATATTCTCCGAATTCTCTTGTGAAAATTTTGATACACTTTGTGATAATTTGGCAAGATTCAAAATATTTTTGCCAAAAAGTCTGAAAATTCAAAATCTAGCTATAGTCAAGAAAAGAGGTAACAATACTAATTTTTATTGTTCTTATTTTTCTTTGTTATGATGTAAAATAGATAATAGTGTACAAAATTCAAAATATTTTTTTCCAAAAGTCTAAAAATTCATAATCCGACTACAATCAAGAAAAGAGGTAACAGTACTAATTTATATATTTTTTTATTGTTCCTATTTTTATTTTTTATGATGTAAAATAGATAATAGTATAATTTTCTACTTGAAGTTTTCTACATTTCTCTCTAGAAAATTTTGACAATTTCCTGTGAGTGATTATAGAATTTCTTTAGAAGATCTTTCATCCTTCAGGAATGAAACGTCTTCAGCACCAACTCAAAATGGGCAAGCAGACCCTGGCTATACCATCATTAGGCTCTACAAATGCTGCTGCATCTATAAGCACTAAAGCAAAGAGATCTAAACCCAGTACATCAAAGGTGTGGTTAGATTTCAACAAGATAATGAAGTGAGATGAAACTGGAGTTTTGGTAAGATATGCTATTTGTAATATTTTCATCATGAATTATCTGCAAAGTCTATAGGTAGAACTAGGCACTTCGTTAGACACATCCAAAGTTGAAAAAAAATAAGGGATAACCATGAGGTAGACGCAGCTGCAGTACAACCTCAATGGTATAATATGTAACTGGGATTATAGTCTCGAGGTAGCTTGAGAATTTCTTTGTCATTTAATTGCTTCACAAGATCTACCTTTAAACTTTAGTGAGTCTAAAGCGTTCAAAAACTATATTAGAACTGCTCATAACCCTATATTTTCTTCAGTTTCTAGACAAACAATAACTTGAGATTAAGTTAAATATTATAATAATGGTTGTGCTAAACTAAAAGAATTCTTTGAGACCTATACATTTTTGGTGGCCTTGACCTCAGACATATAGAGTAGTCAAGTTAGAGAGGATTATCTTAGTGTAGTTGCTCCTTATTTTAATGATGACTGAGTAATGAAAAAACGAATTATAGGCTTTAAACTAATTGACGTAGCACATATGGGTGAGAATATTGCAGAATATATAATCAAAGTTGTGGAAGATTTTGGTATTACAAATAAAATTTTTGCAATTATTTTAGACAATTCTGTAGGAAACTCTAAGGCAATGGACATTCTCACTCTGTTATTTAGTACATACATGAATCCTTCTTGCTACATCAGTGATGTGCATGTCATATTATTGATCTTATTATCAAATATGGTTTAAAGAGCTTGGATTCGTATATTCAAGATTTTTCGTGATGCAATATCTTTTGTAAATCATTCTAACTAACAAATTGTAGCATATGAGAACTTCTGTATTACGATGGGTGTATGTCCAAAAAAAATTGGTTTGAATATGCCGATAAGGTGGAACTTAACTTATATGATGCTACAAAACCTTTTACCCTATAAGAGAACATTTTCTATTTTTATTCATACACACTATCAAAACCATAACAACAACACACTATTGACTGAGTAGCATTGATATGTCATTGAAAAGTTATAACATTTTTAGAACTTTTTTTTTATAATTCCATTTGTTGCTTTATCTGAGTGTATTATCCAACATCTTCTTTAATTGTGTATCATATTCTTGTGATTGCAGGTCACTTGAAAGCTAATAAAAATGAGATAGCATTACGAGAAGTTGTTTATGCTATGAAAACTAAATATTTAAAATATTGGAAAGAGATTCTATATTTATACGCATTTGCATTTATTTTAGATCCAAGAGCTAAAATTCAAGGATTCACTAATGTTCTTGCACTTTTGAGTGGTGTTACAGGGATAAATTATTCTTGCTATTTTTTATTTGTTCATACTAAATTGTTTGATGTTTATCAAAAGTACTAACTAAAGTTTCTGGAAATTCACTTGTAATGACCTCCAACAACACCCACCATAGGTAAGAAGAAAAATATGTGAGGCAAAATCTTTGATGCACTAGGTTCCTTCCACAAGATCAAGTTCTACATCGTCAAATGCTAGACCAATCCACACAGTGGGGAACTATCTGCCTTTCTAGACAGTGATCTTGTGGAACACAATGAAGAGGACTTCAACAATTTGGGATGGTAGTACAACCACACGAGCATAAGCTAACATATCTGGTGCTACCCATATTAGCACAAGATGTGTTAACTATTTCTGTCTCAATGATTTCTTTCGAGTCAGCTTTCAGTCTTTCTAGAACAACATTGGAGGAGAGAAGAACACGTCTTACGAATGAGATAGTGGAAATACTTCTAACAGTGAAAGGATGTGAACAAGTAGATTCATGAGCTCAATACTCTATAGAGAATACAGAGTTGGTAGACATATTCAACAATCTCTATCTACACTTAGAGCATCGATCTATATTGTATATTTTCTCATTTTTACATGTATTACAGATCTATAGGCTATGCTATTTTTTCTTTGCTAAGGTTTTCTCAAGTTGTATTTTTACTTGGTAATGTTTTAAAGAGGCAGCCATTTAAACATTAATAAATCTCATTATTACATTTCTATAATTTATTTTGTATTTTTGAATTCTACACATTTTTTTGGAATTATTATATTTTTCACAATTTTTTGGCCAAAATGGGCTATACTTAAGACCAATCCATTGAGACCCTCCTTGGCTTGTCAGACTACATGGGCCTGAGCTAGCACAATAAAGCCTGTTTACTTAAGCCCGTCCTTTTTCATATGAGGACCTCATCTTCACTTTCATAGAGTGTCTACCAAAGTAAATCTTACTGTACCCACTCTTATGGGTCGTCCATACAAATTAGGCTCTAAAGGGGCACACAGGTCACCTCTTTCCATCATGAATACTCATTATGCAAATGCAATGTTTCCTTCAATCATTAATCACTTGTCAACATTAATCATTTATCATCACCACCATTTAATCCGTAACCATATGAGCATTATAGAAAGTAAGTATAAACATGTAAATCAGCATGTCAAGTTTTTATTAACATAAAACAACAAGAGTAAATAACCTGTGTTACCATTTTACTATGCACTTGCCTTTTCTAACTATGAGGGACGGATTGATGCGAAGATGACACCAACCCCAAAGTTACTCCTCCTACAGTAAATATCTAGTCTCAACAACATGCCACAACTGTACATAAACATCAAGTAGACAACACCACACCTACACGCTTTCTGATCCAATGATTCCCCTTTTATCGGACAGTTCTCCTCGTTGTCTCAGTGATAAAAATAGCATAACTCTTGACTCCCAAATCCTATCATGGCAAAATGTATAATTTCTATAATCTATACCCTAATAAATCCATTTAACCCCTTGTTATTAACCCCAAAAACCGTTCTATTATCTTACTTTTTAACCTCTTGTTATTAACCCAGAAAACTGTTATGTTATCTTACTAGACAGCAGACTTAACAGTTTTATAACTATTAATTTACTGGTCCAAACATAATAAATCATACCACTTCTTAAATATAAATATAATTTCTACCTTTATTTAGTTATGCTCAGAATTTAATTCGGCCATCTACTAGGCCTAAACTACAGATTACCATGACTATGTCTAGCAGCGACTAAATTCTGGATAGTAGTCTTCCCAAAGCCATAACTTCTACTCTACTCAACCAAAATATGTGTTCTTGCACTCTATGGAAACCTTAGATAGTTATCTACAACTTTAATTTTATGCCAAAGTTATGAATCAGAACGTAGAGACCCCAAAACTGCTCCCCAAAATTCGGATAGCAACCTCGACAGATCATGGCATCCACAATTCACCCTCCAACATTGTCCCTCTACCCCAACCAGCACTAACATGACCACTAAAGTGCATCTACTAAGACAAAGTAGTGAGGAAAAATAATATGGGGTTTTACCTACAACTCGAGAGTTTTGGGGAGCTTTTGAAACTGGCGGTGCTCCATGTTCTCCTCTCGATTTGCCCCCTAGAATGACGTACAAACTGTTCTCCACGATCTTTGACTACCCCTGCGTGACGTGACATGGTTAGATGTTGGAAACAGCACATGACATAGCAAGGAATACGAGAAACAACAAGGGTTAGTGGTGGTCACATATTGGGTGAGACATGGTGAGCCTTGGCCTCATCTAACGAGGTGCAGCCTCCTTCCAGTGTGGCACGACTTACCTCCCAGACCGACAACGACGGTAGACTCCCCGATGGCAGCAGTGCAGTGGCCTTCCCTGGCAGTGGCAGTGCTCCACTTTTTCCCGGCGCCCACCAACAAGAGCAATGGGGGCAATAATAGCCTGCTAGGGTGACGGATCAAGGAGAAGACCAGAGGCGACTAGGGTTGATGGAATAGGCCCTCCTTTGGCCTCCTTTTAAAGAGACGTGTGACACTGCATGAACGTTGAGTTTGTTGCCTCCTCCGATGAAGTTGGCTTATCACCCAGGCTGGCTCCCCTCTATCTTTTATCACTTTTTTACTTATCCCTTTTCCCTATTTGCACAAAGGTCCTTAGGAGGGTTAAAATCATAATATTGCAGTACTATGACAAGACAACAATACCATTATCACTCATCTAGTCAATAGATACATACCAAAAAACCTTGTTTGGTGTGACTTTGGAAATATTGATGGTGAATAACCAAAACCGATTATATTACACACGAAGCAAATCAAGTAAGACTTCTTTGGTAGAGCTCCAAATTCTAATTTTTCAGCTCCTGCTCCTAATTCTCCAAGAATCTACTCCTCTAATAATCTGGAGCTAACTAGGGGAAGCGTTTGGTAGAAGGTTAGCTCCCAAAACCCTTGAAAGAGATGATTTGTAGGAAAAAGTCTATGCTACCCCAGGTTTTAGCACTTCAAGTCTATTTGGTTTGTACTCCTTTCTACATGTACACAAATTTCTGATTTTTTCGCACTTATTTTAGTACCAACCTAAAGTCTATTTGAATACAATACCATATGAATGTAATGAGGTGAATGCATTTACAATCGATTAATAGGAGTTTGAAATAGCATGTCACACTTTTATAAGAACATCAAACATTACTGCAGATGAGAACATTATATGTCTTTGGAACTCATAAACTACCATTACACTAGTAGGCAATCTCATAAACAACCATTACACTCATATGCATATCATTTTCAAATCTAGAGGCAAGAAGCAAGCAAAGAAATTGAGTACACTTGAAAGATGGTATGGTGGTGACTTTAACCATCTATTTCTTGAGCTGCAAAGGCACATAAACACATGAGTGAATCTGCAATAACACTACCTAATCAGAAATTGGACAAAACCACATAATTAAATAGGGTCCATTATGAGTTCATGGCCTCACTACCGACAAAGGTAATACTACAGCATGTAAAATCTTGAGTTCTTGACTTCCATGCTTATATAACATCAAACATGGCCCTTTACTCCATGAGCTAATCCATGACAAATCACTGAACAACAATGTTATAAATCTGATTGAAAAAATTAGCATGCATTTGAGTGAATAAAAGAATGCATCTATAATAGTAAACAAGCAATATGTTGCTTCTTTCAAGTGTTCTGCAACCATCAGATGTTTGCCATATATCCAAAAATTCCATATCTACGCAAATCCTATGCATAACAACAAATGGGGATGGATCTAGTTCATTTTCCTACAAATTCTTCTCTAATTTACACAATACAAAGGAGAGAGGACAAGAGGAGGGGGGTGACGGCTAGCTCTTACCTTCATGGGGCCCCGGTCGACGATGAGTGACCAAGCACCAAGGGGGAGAAGGACAGGTGGTTAGGGTTTAGATCGAGGAAGGAGGTTGACATAGCGACGGGGCCGAGCGTATGAGGCGGGGGCTAGAGGAGGGTAGCGTCGAGATGAGACAGAGGTAGGAGTGAGAGGAGGGGTGAGAGGAGTTAGGTGGGGGCGAGAGGAGGCAAGGTGATAGATTGCAGTCCATGCAGAAGGGATGGTGTGGGGGCAAAACGATGCGAAAGGTATTTCGATGCAATTGCAGGTAATAAACTCAAGCTTCAATGGGTACTTTGGTTTTGAGTGTACTGGCTTTCCACGAGAATTCATTCCAAAGTTGCTTCTCCTAACTAGTTTATTTTGGACTCTGCTCCTCGTGAGAAGCAGAATCAGGTTATTTTGGAAAACTGACTGTTTGGCGTAGCCCCATGAGATCTAAAGAAGAAGTTAGGAGCAGGATTTGTACCAAATAGGCCCTAAAAATGAGAGACTTACACGGGAAAACTTGAGAAAATAATATGCATCCTTTTCTAAGAAAAGAAAAGGGATGGCTATACACAACCAGAAGATAAACTCAAGAAAACGGCTAAAAGCGAGAACAATGGAATTGTGAAGAAGAAAAATGGACGGACATGGAGAAAAATGGAGGATCCAAAATAGCAAGCTACAGGGGCACCACAGTCTGTTAAATAGTTTTCAATCGCAGGAGAGAAAAGGAGAGGGAGGGAGAGAAAAAAGGCCTCTCTCTTCTCCCTGTGATGGTCTCCCTTGGGTCACACATGGCATGTGCATGCAGATGAAGAGAAATGCCAAAAACTACCAACAACTCTGCCGCCTCGCAACTCCTCCTCCATGATCCCATGGCCCCTTCCGTCTCCGCCACCCCTCGCCGGAGCCCCCGAGGACTCCGCGCTGTCTCCCGTCGGAGGCGTCGCCGCAATGCCTCCTCGGCGAGGACGCCGCTCGTCGGCTGCTCGGCTACGGCCAGGGCGCTCGCCGCCGGGCTCTGGAGGCTGCGCCACGCGGAGCGGCAGGCGGTCGGCCCCACCGCTCGGCGGCACGACGGTCCGGTGCGCGTCCTCGCTGTCTCCCTGCCTTCCTCTGTGATCGTTCGGTTGCTGTGATCCTTTGATTGACTGACCGATTTGGGGATTTTTCTTCTTGCTGCTTTTTTTTTTTGACGGACTTGTGTTCTTGAAAACAAGAAAATGAAGGCTTTGGATTTGTTTGTGCATTCTATGCTTTAGTTCTCGTCAACTGTTTTGTTCGTGGTTGGATTGTTCTTGATCTTTTCTTAAACAATGATCAAATTTGGGTTGCATTTTTGACCTCTGGTCCCCAAAAGTTGGGTCCTTTTCCCCAAAAAAAGATCCAAGTTGGGTCCTTTTGACTGCTCAAGACGGCATTTTTCTTTCTTCACTTGGCGTATCTTTGATCTTAGATTAGGTGCTTATGTTTGGCTTCTTTGGCGCGTCTCGTCTGGTCTCTTTAATGTATTTATTCTTGTTCATGGTTTGGATTAGGTACGCCGCCCTGTCTCGGTGAATTCAGGGCCAAGTTTTGCTTCTTCCTTTTCCCCCGATTGTCCTGTTGTGTTTGATTGGGGTTCAAAAGCCTGCCTTCTCTTAGCATGATTGTTCGCCATTTTTCTCCTGGCTTTTGTACTTGGCTGCCTGGCACATCTCCATTATTGCCCCAAAAGAGAACATCATATTAATCAGGTGTACAACCTCTCAGAACATATCTAGTCTTCAATGCGATGGGAAAGTGTTTTAATGACTCGACTCGGAGTTGTATTATCCAATAGATTGGCTCATTGATCCTTAGGGAAATCTAACGTGTTGTCAACAAATGATGTTGTGGTTCTTTCCAACAACAGCAATGTTCAACTCGTGATTGCTGTTTTCCTCAGAAAGGAAATCGTAACCTCTATGGCTCTTATTGGATATCTTCTTTATCGTCAGCCTATCCCCCGACATGGACGGAAAGCGAACGTCTCCAGTGGCAATAAAACGCGGAGGAGTGATTTTGGTGTTCGAGGCCAATGCAGGAACCATGGCATCTTGGAGAAGGTACGATTCTATTTTCTTGGCATGCTCGTCAATCGATCAATCTTTCGTTCTAGCTTGGTGCGTTGCATTGTTTTAATGTGGGCACTGCACATTCATTAGATTGAAGCCTGTGTAGAATTACCGTATGGTTCGATGGAGAAGGCTACCAAATGGGACCATGTATATCTAAACAATTTGGATGACATCTTCGGTTCACCACATGTTCATCATGCGCGGGCAACACCTCACGCTACGGTGGCGCTCGAGGCGGAGCTTGACAAGACCCGAACTCAAATCGGCGAGCTTGAGGATGAGAAGCGTGTAATGAGAAAGAAGCTTGAACGGTTCTTGAGGAAGCTCGCAGAGGAGAAGGCGTTGTGGAAGAGTAGGATGCGAGAGAAGGCCCAGTATGTGATTGCAGCCTTAAAGGAGGACGTCAAGATGGAGAGGAAGCATCGGTGGCAACTAGAGGCTGCCAACACCAAGTTGATGAATGAATTAGCTGAGGCCAAGCTATCAGCGAAGCAGTTTGCACAGAGCTATGAGATGGAGAGGAAGGCACGCGAGCTGATGGAGGAGGCCTGCGATGAGCTGACCAAGGAAGTCGAGGAGGACCAGGCAGAGGTCGAGCTTCTGCGGAGGGAATGCCTGAGCATGCGAGAAGAGATCATGGAAGAGAGGAGAATGCTTCAGATGGCCGAGGTGTGGCGCGAAGAAAGAGTTCAGATGAAACTATCGGATGCCAAGGTGGCACTTGAGCAGAAGTACTCTCAGCTTAACAGATTGCAGGCTGAAATGGAATCCTTTCTTCGAAAAGATGGAAAGGTTGATGCCAATAGCTGTGCATTGCGGGAGGCCCGGATGATGAGCGAGGTGGCAAGCTCAGTTAGATTCCTCAGTGTCAAGGAATTCAATCACCAGAATCCTCATGCTTCGGAGGATGTGGATTTGGTGTTTGAACACTTTCGTCGGAAGGAGAGCGCAAACGGCAGAGATAGCCCTGCAAGCCCGGCATCCAATATTCACTCCGTGAGCCCGGCAACTGACATTTTCCTGGAAAAACTTGACGACACCTATGCCAATGGCTCAGTTGACTTGGAAAATGGTAGTGGCTGGGAAACTCCCCACCATAATAGGCGACGGGATTCTTGCGCTTCAGTTGGAAGCAGTGATCCTTCAGTGGCACGAGCAAGCAACGCATCCTTGCCTAATGGCAAAGGCTGGGATGGCAGTGGGGTAACCGAGGTTCATTCAGGTGTGAGCAGGCGGTCTGGAAAGAACACTGCATTGATACGCAGGCTCTGGAGGTCAGCGATTAGCGAAAGCAGAAAGAAAGCTGGATCAGGGAGAAGCGGAAACCAGACCAACGGCTGGACACCATCTTCAGACAGGAGGTCAACTGTAGTTACTCCGACACTGCCGGTGGCAGAGCAGTGCAGTTCATCAGACTCGGTGAAACTGCAGAGAACTCGTGAACCCAAAGGATGTGATGGATTGCCGCGAGGAGGCGTGCACAAGCAAAGCCTGAAGGAAAAGCTTATGGAGGCTAGAATGGATGATCAGAAAGAGAAGCCTCGCCATGCAGTGAAACAAAAGATATAGTAGCTGAAAACCTTGATCAGGCTGTAGACAATGCCATGCCCTTTGGTCTCGATGAACACTGTTAACATCCAATCCAAGATGAGCCTGTGCTGTGACATCAAGAAGATTCGCTAAATTGCTGACTAAATTCACATATTCAGTTGTTTTGCAGACATATACATGGTTGGCTAGAGAGGGTGTGATCTTGGGGGCACCTGCACCGCAAAAGGTTGTGACTGGCAACCTCAATCAGGACCATATTTAATATTAGCGTATCTGCACATTGGAAGTAGAGTACTCACATTTGTATTCTGCCACCTTAGATCATGTATACATAAGCAGATTAAACTTGTTCTTCTTCTTCTTCTTCCTAGCTTCTGTCTGTATTATATAGTCTCCTCCTATATATATCCTGTGTACATTATTCACATGGACCACACAGATACGCTAATTAAGAAAGGTCGCAGTCACCTCTAACTGAGAGGTCCTCGATATGCATATGTGAGGCAAGGGCTTACTCATCTGGTGTCCAACCATTTTGCTGCCTGTAACTGAATTGTTTGAGCACATATATAATCTCTATAAGCTTTTACTACATCATTTGTATATATTAAGGCTTGAGCATTTGTAAATAACAATGTCCTTACAGTTGCATGATGCATTTGTGTTTAGAGTAAATAGCATCTTATTTCTTATGGTAGGACCTTTGTATTCTTAAGTTCGATGTAAAACAAGAGGTAGAAGAGTTCAGATTGGTCTTGTAATTGCTCTTTGTTATCTCTATGGAGCTGAAAACGATTCTGGGCCAAATTGGTGAAGTGCCGTCCTTGACACGGGGCCGAATTGATTGAACCATATGGAGGACAAGTTGTCTGACAGATCACAGGAAAAGAAAGATAACCTGGCCGAAACCTTGAGTAGAGCCCAGCACAGTCCAGAAACTGGAGATGGGTCTTGTGAAATTGAAAATGTGATGTACCTAGTACCTACTGGCTACTGGACTAGTCTTAATTTTCTGAGTTTTTCAATTGCTGCCTCCTTGTAATTTTGGGCTGCGGCTAGTAGTTTTATTTGCGTTTTTTGAGATGACGGCGGACGACGGAGACGTCAATGTGGTTGGCACGCACGATTTTAGGCTTGAGAAGCCATTTGGAGAAGCCACTTTGAGATGCCACTCTATTTATTTCGGTTTTTGGAGAAGTCAAAGTAAAAAAAAACCACAAAAGCTAAAAAGAACATGTCCACACTACTAACAAATGTATGCATACAATGAGTCAACAAACATGCATGCATATTGGTACACAGACCGCTTAATATGATCCATCTTAGCATGCATTGAAGAACCATGCGAGAAGGTTCATGATAATATCGTGATGAATCATTGATAAGTCTATGAAGTAGAAATTTCAATTTTGAAAAAGTTTGCATTTTATTAGGTTCTTTTTTGTCAGATTAACCGGTCAAACTGCTGGCTTGCTGTTAGTCAAACTGCTGGTGTGTTGCTAGCCAGACTGCACCATGCGGTATGATCGTGGTGGTTAGACCGCTGGTCGGTAGTACTGCTGTTTAGTTACCGGTTGCAATTTTTCAAAGCGGGGTGTTCACACTATGTTCAACTGGTTTGACTACCCCTAGAAAATTAATTTTGTAATTTTGAAAAATTAGTATTTGGATGATTTGGATTTTGTTTGGTTAGTACATTAATGTTACATGATGCGTGTTTTGGTTAACATGCATGAAGTTGTGAAGAACTTGTGTCTGAAAATGATTTCTTTGTCTTTGGACGAGTAGAAAAATGTAGCCCTCCTGTGAAATTACTAAGCATCGTCCATAACCGGGGATAGGCTATTCGAATAGTTTTACACTCTGTAAATGTTGCACAACTTTACCCACATGATATGATTATCTTGGAATGTCACCGGTATAACATGCTTCTTTAGGTATATCGACCAAGAAGATCATAACAAGACTTTTACAATGCTCAATCCAAAACTGATCTTTACCTACTAAGGTTTTGCTACCGAGTAGGCTAGCCACCTAATTGGTAACAGCCCCCTCATGCACAAACAAAACATCCCAATGACAATATCAAGGTTGACATATCACAAATTAATCAGTTAGATCCATCCCATACTAGATATGTGGTTGTACAATAAGGTTTAAATCAATGGCATATAAAGTTAATTCTTTAGACAATACCCAAGTGAGATATCTACATTCTAAAAAGTGCTAGTCACACTTTCCCCTTTACTACACAATCACTCACCCAAATGAAAATTATTTTGTATAACCAACACCAATGATACTACCCATGCCATAGTACTCAAATTTTAAAACTATGGGTGACCACCACGATTCAATATCTCATTAGTTCAAAATTAATTAATGAATCCACATGTGATGATTAACCCAATATACTACAAAGCATAGCTAGGCATATTAAACATACAAGCTATGTAATAATTAGTATTGCATCGTTAGATAAATATCCATCCTATAGTGATAGTGAAATCACAACATTCAAATTATCAAGATGACATAATCAAGTTGGATAATAACTATTAGATACAAAGGCTTGTATTAAATTAGAAGTGCATAATAATTTAAAATAATATATTAAATAAATATATTCAAAAACTATGTTCAACATGATAAAAGGTTATGACTTACCTTGGCCTTACTCAGTTACCAACTCTAGGTCTTCTAGTCCTGCTTCTACTCCTTCGAAAATGTTATTTAACGGGAAAGAAAATGAACGAAACATAAATAAATTCAAATAAAATCTAAGCAAAATAAAAAAACTACAAAAGTAGAACTAATATATAGAGCTCAATATTACATAAATTTAGGAAAAAGAATTAGATCAATCAGAGCTAGGACGGAGAAGAACAAGCTCTTGGAAAATTTTTCAGAAAATAAATCCCTGAAAATTTGAGAAAAGCTACTATGATATGGACCAGGTCTATGGAATAGTGTGGGTCTATGGTGAACTTGCCTCATGGAATAGTACATATGGACGGCTCAAATGATGTGGCACTAGGGCTGACGTGGCATGATAGATGAACCTAGGGTAGATGTGGCTGCTGAGGTGGTGTGACATGGCATGATGGCGTGACATGGCTCATGGTCTATGGAGCAATGCTACTGACATGGAGACCCCACATGTCAGAGACTCGGTTTATGTGGACTAAGTCTATGGAGAAACAAAGAGGCAGCCGGGTGCGCAATGGAGTCAGGGGTGAGGTCAGCAGGCGCGTGGACTGAGATGGCTCTTCAGTGACTGAACAAGTGGCACGTTGGGCAAAGCAGTGGTGCACATAGACCGAGGCGGTATACAGTCAGCGGCAAAGGAAGATGGTCAAGGACGGAGCGGTTCATCGACAGCTTACCAGCAACGGGAGATACGACGATGGCACGAGGCGATGAAGACGTTGACGACCATGAATATGACAACAATAGAGAAGAACATAAAGGTGGTGCTCGGCGCGGACTTAGCGAGGGCGGGGAGACACACATGAGTGAGGGAGGCGGCAGCTTCGGAGTATGAAGAACAAGGGCGACGTGGTACTATTTAAAGGCACGGACAGCGAGGAGGCTGAGACGAGCATGGCATGGTGTCCAAAATGGCCACGACATGGATGTCGACACGCCTCTAGCTCGGCACAATGTGGCTTCTGTAGGAGACGAAGCACAATGCTTGTGGGTCCCGATGGATGACACATGGCAAGGTGCGAAGATCAGACGGCTGGCACGGTGAACGGCCAGATGGTCAACACATGGCAAGGTGAACGCGCAGATTGACGACAAGTGGTAAGGCGGGTTTGCAGACTGGGCCAAATGGCAGGTTGGGTTGAGAAGACGAATGGGCCTAACCTAGGGTTTCAGCCCAAGAGGCCTTTAAAGATTTTCTAACATTTTTCCAATTTTAGAAATTGATAAAAATTCAATTAAGTAATAGAAAATAGCAAATAAATCTAGAAAAATACCAAGAAAATTCAAACAAATTCCTTTCATTACAAGGAATCCAAGTAAAACAATTTTGAGGTTAATTGAAGTTTAATTTAGTCACATTAAATCTTTTAATTTTCTAGATATTCAAATTATGCTTTAATTAATTCCAAAAAATCCAAATGTTGAATTTTATTTTAAAAACTTCAAAAAACATTGAAAAATAGTATGTTACAGTAAACCATAAATTGAGCCGAATATGAACCAAATAATTACTAAGAGTAATCATAGATGAGACTAAACTAAGGAATGCATCAAATAGCAATATTATGAACCTTAAGGAACTAAGAAAAATCACAAATTAACCAACTATCACAATGGAATATACTAAATTGTTTATGACCATAAGTGATGATTAGCTAAGTGGAGTTAAGTGCTACAAAAGTACAATGGTTCGTAATGCATATGTCATGTCATGAATGTCATTTTTCATCATTTTACCACATATCATAATTATCATCAAATTAATATCATACCGAATAGAATATGATCAAATATTGCATGACATAAACAAATTATCAACAAAATAGTAACTATAAACAATCAAATATCATTTTACTATGCACTGGTTTGATTATAATGTAACAATATAACCAACGCTACTCGTCCTACAGCATTTACTCATTCTCAATATAGGCTAAAGCATTACAAGACCAACAAATAAATGACAACGCTTCTACATGCTTCCAAAATCCATAACTTTCCTCCTGTATCGGACAGTCATCCCCACTATCCTGGTACTAAAATTATCATAACTTCCAATTGCTATACCGAAACATAGCAAACTATAATAGTTCTGGAATCTATACAAAATTTACTTGACAACAGGCTTACAAAATTCATATCTCACAATCTACTCATGTAATCGGCATGAATAAGTATTCTATAGAAAGCTATCGAAATCCTCTACAACTTCCTAATAGATGGCATTCCCAATTTATATACATACAACACTCGAATTCACAGTACAAGAATATAATAGATTAATCGATCTACTATTCATTACCCCATGACAGATGCTTGCTTCCTCTCTTTCCAAATCCCAATATAATCTCTAATTACATAAAACAAAGAGAAGGAATAACCAGATCGTTATCCACAGGATAGAAGCCCAGATCACGATCTCTTTCATCTAATTTTCCTTCTCTTCTCGCTAATGATCTCCTCCTCGCTGCCCTTCCTTTACTCCTTGGTTTCCCCCTGATTCCCTTGCGAGCCCCTCTGACAGGCTGATCAGCTGCACATCATGCACACGGCAACTTAGTGGCCACCTGTAGCGGAACACTGTGCACACTGGTTGGCGGCCGGTCAAACGAGCAACAGCGGACGGGTGGGCGTCACGTGACAGCGACGCGTGCAGCGCTGGAGACCTGATGCAGATGCGGTGACTCCGGCGCTGTGCTGAGCGGCGAGGAGCTATGGCGATGGGGTTTTTCCTAGTACGTGAAAGCGGCGGCACCAGGAAAAAAAAAAATAAGATTTGGCTAGGGTTTTTGGTATGGCTCACGATCCTTTTATCACGTCCCCCGTTCGACTCGTTCACTAACTCCTCGTACGACTCGCTCAAAGAAAACCAACCTCACACTAATAATTTTAGCATCCTTTTTCTGTATTTCTTTTTCCCGAATTACGCATAGTTCCTTAAGAAAGATAATTTTAAAATATTACAAATGCTCGAGACCACATTTCGACCCGAGTGGTTTGTAGAGAGCTTTGCCGGAGTGGCCGAAATGGCGAGGAGAGGGTGGTGGCCAGCACAGGCGCAGGGGCGAGCTAATGACCGAAGGAGGGAGAAGGAGCAATGGGGAGTAGAAGAGAGGTGAGCCAAGGCCTTATATAGTCAAGGGGCACGGCGCAACGCTGTTGAGAAGCAGTGCTGGGTGGTGGCTTGCGCACGGGAGCATCGGGCGACGCGGTGCACGCGACGAACGGGGGTCACGTGTGTGCGCAAGCGTTGTCCATAGCGTGTGTGGCACGGGCACTGTGCGCGTGTGGCGTAGGCATGGTGCCAGGTGTTGCGGCATTGGTGCATGGTCAGGCGCGCGGTGCGGCGTGAGTGCCATGGCCGTGTTGGGCAGGGAGGGAGAAAGAGAAGAAAGGGGGCTAGGCTATCAGAGAGAGAAGGAAAGAAAGAGAAAGAGGAATAAATGGTTGGCAAGAATTGGAATTCTTGACTGTTGATTCGAGTTTCCATTTTTGATATTTGAATTTGTATTTGAAATCAAATTTCCATTTTGATTTCAAATTCAATTTCAAATTTTTGCTCAAATCAATTTCCAATTCTTTTTGTTATTGATCCATGATTTTTATTTTCATCATTTGAATTGTCTGGCAAAAATCCAATTCAAGATTCTGGAAAATTTGAAAAGCACCAAAAGAAATAAAAAGCTTTAAATTTTCATAATTTCAGCCTTTCCCAGATTTGGGATGTTCCAACCACGCATGCATTTGAGTGATCGATCGTGTTCTATGGTTACATGCACTATATGCCATTGCTAGTCGTTAATTCACGGAATGCATTTTAGTGAGGTCAAGGCTTCGCTAGTTCGTACTAGCTAGTGCAGTTCTTCTATTAACTAGGACACCATGATGCTTCGGTATTATAGTTTAAAATAGGTATTTAAATTACGTATCGTATGTGAAAAATTTTAATTTTTTTTTGATATCGAGTTTAAATAGTTTGCTAAATAGTTCAAATAAGTTTGAACTTGTAGTAGACATTTCTATGATAGTTTGATTGTAAGTATGTGCTGATTAATTATATATATAAATCAGCAAAGCATGCTAAATTCATTTAAAACTTTGAAATCGAGTATATTTTTTCAAACGTATACATTTCATTTAAATTGTTATAGATGGGTATATACTTTAAAACTGATATTTTCAATAAATAATACACTCGAATTTTGGGTTATATTTGCGTATTTGAAATCATAGCGCCCAGGCACCATGGTGCCCCATTTTAGCATCCTATATGTATGTTTGTGTGTGTAAAAGCCTTTTTTGTACTTTCGTGAGTATACACTGTCACTTCTAATATATCACTTAAATGAATATTCTATACCATTTTATCACTTTTGGTATACTTAAATAATAATTCTAAGATACTCTATGTGATTTGGTTGAAAAATTTTCATCGAACATTTTATTTTTGCTATATATTTTTTTTATACATAAAAGAAGTATATACATAAATTATGTTATAAAAAGTGAATTTTGATGAAATTTTTTATGGAACTCACTCCAGAGCATTTCATAATCATTATTAGAGTATGCTTAAATAAAAAAAGAGGTATAACAACACTATTAAAACTATATATGAGAAGTGGGAGTACTTACTCATATGAGTATGGAACCATTTTCTACACATACACACACACACACACACACACACACACACACACACACACACACACACACACACACACACATATATATATATATATATATATATATATATATATATATATATATATATAGGAAAAATACTTTCTACTCCCGGGTGTAATTACACCCACATCTAATATACCACCTAAACGAACTTGAAATACTCATTTATCATTTTCGATATACTCATATACTAATTATAAGATACTTCAATGTGAACCACATTAAAAAATTACAAAAGAGTCCATAGTTTTTAGCGTATTTTATAAATACCTTCATATACGCATATAAAAAGGAGTATGTATAAAAAATATACATACTACCTCTGAAAAATTATTCATACCACCTAGATGATCTTAAATACTCGTATACTATACGTACATACTCTCCGTTACGCGAGATACTCCCTACGTTATGAGATACGATATAAAGTGTAATTACATCCGGGTGTAGAAAAGAGGCTTCGTATGTATATATATATAGAGAAATTACCTAGTGCTCCGTGTCCATACGCTGCATGAGAGCTAAGGGAGGGGAGAGAGGGAGAGAGAGAGAGAGGAATAATTTGCACATGCATATAGATGCGCGCAGTGCAAAGGAGGGGCGTACGTACGCACAGCGTTTGAATTATTCCATGGCAGCTAGTATCGATCGATCGTACGCGTATGCACGCGGTGCTCCTGAAGCAGTCGTCCGATGCTACCTTGTGATTACGCATCTCTGCCCTGCAAATGCGTAAGCCCGCATGCGTCGCGCTCTCTCTCTCTCTCTCTCAGACCAAACCGAACCAAAACTATGGCGGCATGCGGCATCTCTCTGTACCACCTCTCAATACACACATACGTACGCTTCCCCCGCTGCACGTACGTACACCACTGCTATACATACGTACGTACGGATATCAAACGAAGACATCCAAGACTACGAAGAAGCAACCTTAGTTAGCTCACTGATGGGTGCATGATCGAAGAGGAAAACACCAGACAAAACTTATAAAGGCATCACGAGACAAACATGAAACACATATGTAGCAATTTGGTTAACTGTACTGATGGACATGTAAGCTAGCTAGCTAGCTAGGAGCTTGCTTTAGATTCAATCTACTATGAGATAATTAATATGTGGCTAGCCTCTCGCGAAAACCCTAATTATTTCTACTGTTTGAATAAATGTTTTAGAAATTATATAGTTTGTTGAAGAAATCTAGACGTACACAGCTCACTAGCTTAATGTTGCGAACAATTGTATTGATACTTGTCAATTAGTCTCAATTTCGAATTTACCGGTTTTACACAAAGCCAGGCCGTAGCAAGCTCCTCTTTCTTGATCAGTCATCAAGCACATCGACAAATTCGAATGATCCATGATAGCAATCCTTGCAATATATCAATATTAACAGCTGGCAGCACCAATATCTAGGTAGTGATCATCAATAAAATGATAGTTCACAAGTAAGCAAATCATGTCTCAATCGGCATCAATTGCAGACATGAAGTGATCAAATATTCCAATCCGATCATGCATAATCTAAATGAATAAACTACACATGCATGCAGTTGGGAAATTATATGAACAACTATATAGTATTAATTTGACAATTGAGATACAGTCTTTTAAAACACTTGGGGTACATATTGTAACATGGCTTGAGATGTTGAGCCATATATGTAGAACTCGACATACATATGTAGAGAAATAAGGCCTTTGGCCAAAGGCATATGCATTCCGGTTATATCAAGAACAATCAGAGAAGAAGACTGAAAGAGCCACGAACAAATTAAGAGGACGTGAAACCGAAAAAATTAAAGAGTAGGTCTACTCCCAAGCCTAAGCTCAAGATCTACTTCTTGCCGGCCTACAAGATGATGAAGTGAAGTAGCGCTAGGGCTCGCGATTACTTTGGGTACCTTTGCATCACGATCAACCCTCTCGCATGACGCCGACGGCCGCACGAAGAACGGCAGCACCACCGCTGGCGGCTGATCGACACGCCTCCTCTTCCTCTCCTCCTCATCGTCGCTTTCTGCAGCTTCCCTCGCAGTCGCCGTAGGCATGGAGATGAACACCTTGTTCTTGCTCTCCTTGATGATGGTTGATATGTAGGAGGGAGAAGTAGAACTACTTATCATGACCAGATCCTTGTTAAGAGGAAGATCACCAGTAGATTTAGGGCATGGAGATGAATACAAGCTGGGAGAGTCTGCTTGAAGGTGCTGATCAGGCTGCAGGCCGGGCTGTTGTTGTTGCGTGTCCTGGACGGCGTCATGATCCGGGGAGGCGCACTGCCGGAGGCGAGCGCGGTCGCGGCGGTGCACGTTCATGTGGCCGCCGAGCGCCTGCGCGGACCGGAACTCTCGCCGGCAGAAGCTGCACGTGTAGGAGCGCGGCGGCCACACGCAGCCGCCGAGGTGCCCCGCCGCGTCCCTCGCGAACGTCTGCTCCTGGCACGACGGCTCGCCGCCGCCATGCCGTGCCGGCGCTGGTGGCCAGGTGGATCCAATAAGGCTAGTCGTACCCCTGCTTGCGCCCCACATGGCCAAGTAGTACTCGGCTATTCGCTCCATTGCGGTGGTGTTCACGGGAGCTTGTACGCCAGCTGAGCTCCCAGCTGGTCCGTCTGCTCATGCACTTGTATATATATAAATAACAAGGGCTAGCTCCCTGGTACGTACTGATACATACTCCAAGAAGGGAAGAAAATAACTGATCGATCGATCGATCTATTGATCGTACTGTTGAACATGCGTTAGCTTGCACTACTCAACCACCACTTTTTGGCCTCTAATTTGTCTTTTCACTTGTTTGATATTGAGGCACACATCACGTCACCGATTGCAACTCTCTCTCTCTCTCTCTCTGTCTGTTGTCGGTCAACATATCCGGATAGATTATTCTCCCAAGTCATAATAAAGTTGATGCTTGTGTGATACCTTTGTCTTGTGACCTTTGTCTCCTTTTCCCATTATCTATCTGTAAACACCACTGCATGCAGCCTGATCTTCCGATACGCATGATCAAT
Organism: Melocanna baccifera; assembly: GCA_036346265.1. Classification (NCBI taxonomy): domain Eukaryota; kingdom Viridiplantae; phylum Streptophyta; class Magnoliopsida; order Poales; family Poaceae; genus Melocanna; species Melocanna baccifera. Next base: position 1,136,645 of record CM070696.1, read on the forward strand.
AAATTGACGATATATACTCATCTTGTACTTATATTTTTTTGACATGCAGTAAAATAGTATGAAAGCCTCCTACTGCGCTATACTGAGAACAAAAAATATTTACAAGGTTACGGGGAGAACTAAAAATTTTATAAAGTCTCTAGTCAGCCAATAACAAGAGATATTGTACTTATATAAAGGGTCACACACTGATTAATTAATAAATCTCTAGTTGTTGCACTCACTAGAGAATGATTTCATTTGTACAATAATAAATCTCTTATTATGCCCCTGAGAACGCCAGAAAATTATCGTCGTATATGAGTGAAGTTATTATCACTCATATATAGAGTTACTGCTAGTTGTGTAGTGTTACAACGAGTAATAACTCTGCACATGTTTGACAGTAACTTCACTCGTACACGTCAGTAACTTTTTGGTGTATATATATATAATAAATAATAGGGGCACCATGGTGCCTAGGCTTAATGACTTTCTTTTCAAATAGATGCCTTTTCAAATTAATAAATACTATTCTGCGCCTGAGCGCACCAAAAAGTTACCGTCATACATGAGTGCAATTATTGTCAAATACATGTAGAGTTACTGCCAATTGTGTAGTGTTACAACAGACAATAACTCTACACATGTTTGACAGTAACTTCACTCGTACACGACAGTAACTTTTTAACATGCATTTTACACCTGCACGCAATATATATAGGAAAAATACATTTTACTCATAGGTGTAATTACAACTACCTCTAATATACCATGTAAACATACTTGAAATACTCCTTTATCATTTTAAGTGTACTCGTATGCTAATTATAAGATACAATAATGTGAACCATACAAAAAAATTGCAAGGGAGTCCATAGTTTTTAGCGTATTTTGTAAATACCTTCATATACGTATGCACATAAAAAAGAGTATATCAAAAAAATATACATATTATCTCTGAAAATTTGTTCATACCATCTAAATGATCTTAAATACTTATATACTACACATACATACACTCTGTTACGCGAGATACTGATATGATATATAGTGTAATTACATCCGGAAGTAGAAAATATGCTTCCTCTCTCTCTCTCTCTCTCTATATATATATATATATATATGTATGTATATATATATGTATGTATATATATGTATGTATATATATATATATATATATGTATGTATATATATATGTATGTATATATATGTACTAGTAAGATGTCCGTGCATTGCAACGAAAAATCAAATAAAAGTGATGCATATTATCAAATATGATCTCAAACTGAATAATAAATATCAACTTTTTCTTACGTCATCATGTATCAAACAAAACATACATGTTCATACTCGTAAATAAATCAAACATCATATTAGTGAAGCATGATAGAACAAGCACCACATACAACAATATGTACAGAAATGATAGTAAACAATATTTTTTCATAGTATTCTTAACACATAAATAACTGTCAGACTGTCTTGGAGAATAACAAACCAATTAATAAATAGGACATCATGCCATAAACATTAACAAGAATTTTAAAATGAAACTGATGCACCATCCTTCTGTAAGACTTATTTTCATTTCTAGCTTGTTAAGGAAAGAGAAAGTAAGCACACTCTACAAAATAGAAAATAAATAGTTAATCATCATAAATCTATTGTATATTACATATAAAAGATACGAAAAGATTTAGTGAATTACTTACGTTATTTAATGTCCAAACATTCTATCAAGTGAATCGTTCCTTATGTCAACGGCATTCATGATAAAGTTCCTTACATTTAAATTATGCAGCACTACTTGGCGCAGTTCTGTTTGAAGGGAGTATTATTTAAATTATGAAAGACATATATATTTGTATACATTATTTACTTAGTTTTTTACCTTCAAGCTCTTGTAGCCTAATATCTTGTAGTCCAAATATGAAATTTGTACAATCCATTGTCATTAAGCAACCTTTTCAATTATGTATCAATTCGATGAGGAACATGAATAAGATATAAGATGATGAAACATTCGTATTAGTTGCACACATACCATATCGACTATTCTCACTACTACAGAAATCATCATCACAGACGGTTCTAAAACGTTATCACAGACGATTTTTTGAACCGTCTGAATTTATAGGTCAGTGATAATCGAAAGTTATCACATATGGTTTGTGAGCCGTCTGTGATAAATACAATACAGACGGTTTGTAACTAGAATCGTCTGTGAAAAACACTATCATAGACGATTTTATATATAGAACCGTCTGTGATACTCCCACATCACAGACGATTCTAAGTTTAAAACCGTCTGTGATGTGTGAGTATCACAGACGGTTCTAAAAATAGAACCGTCTGTGATACTCACACATCACAGACGGTTCTAAACTTAGAACCGTCTGTGATGTGTGATCACAGATGATTTATACTACAAAACCGTCTATGATAGTTCATTCTATACTTAAATTTTTTTTTTCTATTTTTCAGTTAGTCTCCGAAAATGTTAGCTATGCTTTTTGAAAACAAGCGAAAACAAGCAAATACGATATCAAACATAGCAGAGAACATTTTATTTCTATTACAATCCACCATTACAATATCAGAAGATTACAATCGACCATTACAACATCATAAGATTACAACTCACCATTACAACGTCACAAGATTGCAGTCCACCATTACAATAGCAGAAAACAATGGAAGAAACAATGGAGACTACGATGAAGAGAACAACGAAAGCAACATAGCAGAGAACAATCCACCATCACAATCTTGGGTAGGCCTTCTTAGCAGCTACCTCACTGTAAGCTCCCAGGCAACTCTAAACCCTACAAACTAGCAACAATGGAGGCTACGATGGAGACCTAAACTCCACAGAATCAAATACTTGAAGAAACAATGGAGGGAGGAAGCGGAAAACCCCACAGACGCATTTGAAGGGAGGGGGTGGATGGGTTCGGGTGAGTATTTATAGAGGAGTTCTACTCGAACTCAGGCGGAAAATTATGAAATTTTAGAGATACGCGAAGCGAGAAACATATCACAGACGGTTCTTAATTAAGAGCCGTCTGTGATATCCGATATCACAGACGGTTCTTAATTAAGAACCGTCTGTGATATTGGCTATATATATACCGATACAATATAAACAACATATCTCAAAGTATGAAATAGCAAAATTCTGTATGGATTATATATACTCATTTGAAAGGTTTCGACGAGATCTACAACTTTGCAGTTGAGACAAACCCCAAATTTCGAAGGAAAGATCGAAAATTTTGGCAAAAACAGAATTCAAAAACTTCTAATTCGAATTTGAGGCTACAAATGGCCGATTTTGAGGGTCTTCGAGGTTGACTAGCACAAGCTAGTCATTTGTTTTGGATCGAGCTCGTCGTTAGCTTTCCAACGAGTACAAGAAAGTCGAAAACGGACACTGTATGCAAAAGTTATACCCGTTTTACTGAAGGTGTGTCAAAACGGAATCCTACTCGAACTTAGGCGAGAAATTATAAAATTTTAGAGATGTGTGAGGCGGAAAACCTATCACAGACGGTTCTTAATTAAGAACCGTCTGTGATATTGACCTATCACAGACGGTTCTTAATTAAAAACTGTCTGTGATAGTCTAGAATATTACAGATAGTTTTTAATTAAAAACCGTCTGTGATAGTCCAGTATCACAGACGGTTTTTCAGTAAAAACCGTCTGTAATATTTCAGATTATCACAGACGGTTTTTAACTAAAAATCGTCTGTGATAGTCCAGTATCACAGACGGTTTTTAAGTAAAAATCGTCTGCGATACTCCTTCAGCAGCACAGACGGTCTCAAAATTAAAACCGTCTGTAATTTGGCGTCTAATATTAGACTTTCTGTAGTAGTGTCTTCTTCAGCATTGTCATAGCTAAAATATGGTTCTGTTCCCTCGCAAGTCTCCATTGTGTTAGATACCGCACAATAAGTCCATCCCAAACACGCACAAATAATAAGTTCTCATTGATGTACATAAAAAATGGACTCAATCTACAATATGCAATATAAATTATTTGCTTTCAAGAAAATAGAAGCATTCTATGCAACTTGCTTGTCATTCATGAGGCACAATTCCCTCATTGGTATACGACGTGAGAAGCTGTTGATGTGCCGTATTGGGCTGACATGTACAACCAAACCGACCACATCTTGCCAAAGTTGCATCAATTGTAAGGATTGTCCAAAGCAACAACACAAAAGTATATCAAATAAGAGGCAGTATATGTGAAAAAGTGGAGATCTTACCAACAATTGACTTGTTTAGTTTTAAATAAACATCTTCAAAGTGTGTATATTGGATAGGGAGATCAGAAATTTAATGATATTGCTCAACTGCCAAACTGTAGTTCGGTATGTGAACCTTATTTCAAGCTCCTTTCCAAGGAACCGAAATTCGTCGGGATTCGGGTCAATGTTTACTGAGTGGACCTCATACGAACTCCCTTCAGCAAGTAATCGGTCAAATCTATGAGATTGCCTGCCGAAGCAAAATACGAAAATTATAATAGAAATGCGAAAAGCATATAAGTCATTGCATGAAATAAAATTGGGTTGAAAATTAAAAGAACATATGGTGTAATGAATATTAAAGTAAATATCGATACATACATTCTCATCAGTAACTATTAGCTGAAGCATAGATCCAGGCATAAACTTTTGAATTGGAAATTTGTGCACTATGTGTACACGAAAGTTCCACTTATAATGTGTGCAGTCTGGGCCCAACTCATGAAAGTGGATGCACCTATAAAAAGTAAATCATCAACGACATACTGTTTGTGTTAAATGTACATTAAGATACACAAAGAATGAACTAAAGGAAAAATAGGAATATGCATAAATATGTCTTCAAGAACACTTACCTAGACTGGAATGACATGTGGGCATCAAAGGGAGCATAGACTCTTCGCGTAGAAAGGCTCCTAACTGACATCATGCTAACACAACAAATAGTTTGTCAGAAAGAAATCTAATACGACGTACATCTTTTGTGTTAAACATTCCAATGAGACATACATCTGCACAAGAATGCCAGCTGCAAAAAACAAAGGATAACAAAGAAAATAATTTTACATTTACACGAAACATCTCATATGTGTTTTGAAGTCTCATATGTTATTTGAAGTCTCTTGGTGAGCATAAAAGAATAGTTACATTACAACGCGACATCGATATCAGTCGGATAAAACCAAGACTAAATTGTTCACAATCAAACTTTTCACGTTAATTCCTCTCATAAAATACATGAATTTACTCAGAATTAACCAACATAGAGGATTGTCTGTGATTGATTTTTCTCACTGCTGAAGATCCAAACAACACACCATATGAAATTTAGCCCTGTTCAAAGAAAATACATTTAGGAACTTTGACAGGAATTAAGTAATTGCCAAGCATGAATTTACAATCGAGTGATTAATACCTCATCTATGATGTGAGTACTTCTTTGTATATGATGTTTTTCGTGAAGGTACCACGGGTCTTTCTAGACATGTGCTACTTGTCCTCCTTATCCGCAACAGCAAGGACCTTGATGTTGCTTCTGGCGGTAGCCCTAGATAGCGCAATGTATAGTTGCTCATGAGAGAAGACCGGATCAGGGAGGTAGACACCAACATTCGAGATGGTCTGCCCCTGCGCCTTGTTGATTGTCATTGCGAAGCTGAGCCTGACCGGGATTTGCTTCCTCTTGAATCTAAACGGGAACATCTCGTCATAAGAGGGACATAGAGGTATTCGAGGGAGGAACACCCTCTTCCCCGTGTGCTGACCGAGCACAATCTTGGCATGAATCGCATTCTTTTGGAACCCCTGGACTATTAGTCTCATCCCGTTGCATAGTCCATTAGCGGGATCAATGTTCCGCAACAGTATTACGGGACAGTTAATCTTGAGCTTAAGTACATGCGGAGGTAGCCCGTTAGGGGTCAGTGTGTTTAAGAATTCAGGAGGGTAGTATCTGTGGTGATCATCCTCCGTACAGTCAAAGCTATGGTACACCATCTCCTCCTTGCGAAATAGGTTAATCATTTTCATATTGATCTTATCGATATACTCATTTTGGGTTGACAAGATGGCCCGAGATGTGATATAGCTTGCATCTGATAGGTTCTGATCTAACATAGGGAACACACTCTATATAAGTTTATCGAGGTCTGCGCGTATCTCCTTCTGGTGTTGCCTAAAGTAGTCCAGTCTTGTACCCTACACCTTGATGTACATGTCGACCGCATACTGCTGGAATAGGCGCTTGCCGTATAATAAGGCATTGAATATCCCGTGACGCATTTGGAATTTGTAGCAGTAGTAGTCTCTTACAGACACGTAAAGTCGGTTATTTGTATCTACGCACATGAGTGGGACAAAATGTTAGGTCAAACATAATTGAGCAAGACATCAACAGTGTAACATCCTGATTTTCAGAGCTTTTTAAAACCTTGAATTTAAAAATTAATTTTTGGAATTTTTCTGGAATTAATAAAGCTTAACTTGAATTTTTCAAAATTTAAAAGGATTTAATATGATTAAATTAAACTTTAATATTAGCTGAAAACATTTTATTTGGGTTCCTTGTATCGCAAGGAATTTTTTGGTATTTTTGGTAAATTTTTGGGATTTATTTGCTATTTTCTAGAGCTCCTTTTCTTTTATTTGAATTTTTGGAATTAAGAAAATCCGGAAAATCCTTTTAAACCTCCGGGCCGCTCTCCGCCGCTCGATCCCTCTTCTCCCCATGTGTCACCCATCCCGGGCCTCTCTCTCCGCTGCCTCCCTCGGCTCGGCCCGCTCCCTCCTACCTCCCTTCTCCGCCGCCCGATCCCGCCCACCGCCCTCGCCTCGCCCACGCACCCGCGCCCTCGGTGCCCTAGCCACCTCCGCCGATCCAGCGCGCCCGCCGTCCGATCTCCCCGTGTGCATCCCAGCTGTATGCGTGTGCCCTAGCCACCCCGCGCGCGCACCTCGCCGCTGCCTTCCCGCTCGCGCCCGCGCCTTTGCGTTCCCAGCCGTCCGATGGCTCCCCGTGCCACGCGGCAGCACCAGCCCGGCCCAGCTCCCTCGGCCGCCGATCTCGCCTCGCCCGTTCGATCTCTCCCGCGCGTCATCTGAGCCGTCCAAACCGTGTCCGCTGCCACTCCGCGCCATAACCGATCCGAACGCCTCGGTTCGCGTGATAAAACCCACGCGGCCACCTCGGTTCACATGCCTCACCCGTCGCCGCCGCTCTCGCCTCCGTCCTCGCTTCATACCACGCTGACGCCGGAGTACGCGCCGTCGCCGGAGCCCGCAGCCGTCGCTGCCCGCGGCCGCCGGAGCCGTCGCCGTCGCCAAGACCTCACCGGTGAGCCCCTTCGCCCGCATCGCCTCCCCGTCGCCCGAGTCGCCCTCCGCGTCGCCTGCGTCGACCGGACCCCGCGCCCACTCGCCTCGGTCCCGTGCGGACCGCTCGCGCATGCGCCGCGCCACGCAATGCCAGCGCGCGCGCGCCGAGCCATCGCCGACCATCGGTCGCCGTCCGGCCCCGCGCCGCTTCATCGCTGCCTCCCATCCAGATCTGAGCTGAAGGCTCAGATCGCGCCATACGTCCCCTCCACGACCGTTAGATCCCGCGCCGCCGCCGCGCCCGAGCCGGAGCCACGTCAACCCTAGCCGATGTGGCAGCCACGTCAGCCCTACTGCCATGTGGCAGCCACGTGTCATGCCACGTCAGCTGCCACGTTAGCCAAGATCCACCCCCAGGTGCCACGTGGCAGCAACGTCAGCAGCCACGTCAGCAGTGACACGTGGCGGCACCAGCGCACGTCACATCAGCCCTACCCCGCCGGCTGCGTGCACTGTTCGGTGGACCGAGTTCACCGTGGACTCGCTTTCCCATGGACCGGGTTCATAGCACAGTAGCTTCTCCGAATTTCCAGATTTATCTTTAGGGTTTATTTTTCGAGAGCCCGTTCTCCTCCGTCCTAGCTTCGATTGACCCCATTCTTTTTTCTAAATTCATCTAAAATCGAGCTCTAGCTTTTGGTTCTAGTTTCATGATTTTTGGAGTTCATTTGCTTATCATTTTATGTGTTTTTATTATTTTGATCGTTTTCTCTCTCGTTAGATTCGGATTCCGGAGGAGCAGGATCGACGCCCGAAGACCAGGAATACCTCACTGAGCAGAACCAAGGCAAGTCGTGTCCTTTGATCATGTGGAACCCAGTTTGCAATCTATTATTTAATTATTTTATTTTAAATTACATTGTATCGCTATTTATCCCTTCTTGATAATTTGGAATGCCATGATACCATTGTCACCATAGGTTGGGAAACATACTAGTGATGCTAGGTTATTTGTCACATGGATTGGTATGATAGAATACTTAGCTTTGCTTATAGTTACGATTGGGTTTATCATCACACGTGAATAATTAATTTGACTTTATGAGATATTGAACCGTGGTTGGAGCCACAACAAATCGTGGTTGGTGCCACAGTATTAAAGTTTGTGCCATGACGTTGGTGTGTCATCGACGGTGGTTATACAAAACTGGTTTTGCACTCGGGCGAGTGATCGTGCAGTAAAGGGGGAAGTGTTGGAGCACTTCGAGGGATATGGTAGTCTCGCCCGGGTAGACTTAAGGATTTAACTTTGTGCGCCATTGATCTGAGCTTTACCGTGCAAACCACATGTCTGGTATGGGACGGACCTGGCTGATTAATTTGGGATGTTTCAATTTTAATCTTGTCATTGAGATGAATATGGTTGCTGATTTCCATGTGGTGCAAGGGGGGGTGTGATGCGAAACCCTAGCGGGCAGATTGAGTTGTAACTGAACTTTGTAAAGGATTTGTTGTGATTTCCTTAGCGCGAGGCTAATCACATCGTGTGGGTACAGTTGTGCAACCTCTGCGAAGTGTAAAACTATTTGAATAGCCGGGTCGTGGGTCATGGACACTGCTCGGTGATTTCACACAAGGGGTAGTTATTTCTGAAAACTTATGTATTGTGGTTGGGCAGTGGATGGTTAATCCATGGTTGGTTTAGCTTTGGATGGAATGTCTATAAGCGGTTGGTTTAGCTTGTGGATGGGAGGTCCGCAAGTGGTTATGTCTTTTTCTTTCATTATTTATTTATTATTGTTTTACTTAAAGTTCGCTTTCAATTTATTTACTGTATTTACCTTCAACTGTCATTTATGCAAATTAACCTTTCAGCCTTCCTTTGGTAACCCTTGCATACTATATTGCATTCATTTGTTACAAACGACTTGCTGAGTACCAATGTACTCACGGCTTTGTGTCCAATGTTGCTCAGTTGAGGAAGAGGAGTATCACCAGCAGGAGGTTCCAGAAGGAGAGTACTTCAACGACTTCACGGATTAGGCTTCGTTCTCCACTAGATAACCTGTGGGCTTGTCGATTGGCCGCTACACTTTATTTTGGATTTCCGCTGCTAGTTTTTGTTAAGCCCTTCGGGCTAATCTATTGTAAGTTTGACCATAAGGTTGTACCTTTTGAGATTTATTAATATTTGAGCTTTTCCTTTATTCTTATCGTGTATATGGTTGTGATGACATCTATGTTTAACTGTGTGCACTAGCATGATTCTGGGACTAGTGCAGAATACACAGTGAGTTCGGATTTGCATATTCGGGTCTCGGATTACAGCTTTAAGGGGCACGCCATGCTTTGGAATATGTGGATGCCAGCCGAGCTCCCCTCTGTAACATCCTAATTTTCTGGGATTTTTAAAATCTTGAATTCAAAAATAAATTTTTGAAATTTTTCTGAATTTTAATCAAGCTTAAATTGAATTTTTAGAATTTAAAAAGATTTAATCTGATTGAAATAAAATTTAACATAAGTTGAAAATATTTTATTTGAGATCCTCAGGTCTCAAGGAATTTTTTATAATTTTTGGCGATTTTTTTGGGATTTATTTGCTATTTTCTGGAGCTCCTGATATTTTATTTGAATTTATTTAAAAAGAAAAACCCTAAAATTCCCTCCCAAACCCTAACAGGCCAGACCCGGCCCGGTCCACTCCCCTCCGCGCCACACGTCGGCTTTCGTTGCGCCGCGCGTCCCCCCCTCGGCCCATCGGCCCGTTGTCGCGCCCACTCCACCCTTAGCCGCCCGATCGGCCGCTCCGCACACGTGGCGCCCATCCGCCCATGCCTCCTGTTGCCCTCACTCGCCTGCGCCGCTCCGCGCTGCCCTAACCCTAACGCGCCCTCGCCCCGCTCTCACTTGCTCCGTCGCCCGATCCGAGCCCCCGCCCACGTGGCAGAGATCCAACGGCCGCCACCCCGTTCGCGCGCTCTGCCCCACGGAAACCCTAGCTCGCCCGCACCCCGTCGCATGCTGGCCGCCCATGGTTCCACGCGTCGCCCCGCTCGTGCCTCCGTCCCCGATCGGAATCCCCGCGGCGCTGTATCCGAATCAAACGCGCCTCGGTTCGCATGTTTTAAACGCCTCGGTCGCCTCGGTTCGCATGCCGTCTTCCGTCGCTCGAACCCTAGCCACCGTTCTCTCGCCTCGTGCCGCCGTCCCCGGAGTTGCGCCGCCGCCGCTCGTTCTCCCCTGCCTCTTCCGTCGCCGCCGGAGCCGACGCCGCTGTCTTCGCCGGTGAGGCGCCCGTCCCCGCCATCTTTCTTTGTCCCCGCGCCATGTCCGTGCACCAGGCCACACATTGATCATCGGCCGGCTACCCGCCCCGATCCGCACCGTCGCCTCAGATTCATATCGATGGCTCGGATGCGCCCACGTGGCCACACCTCAACCGTCGGATCAAGTAGCTGCCGCCGCGTCCCCGCAAGCCACGTCAGCCCTAGCCGCGTCAGCTGCCATGCCAGCCCTACCACCATGTGGCGTGTGACATGTCATGCCACATCAGCGCCACGTCAGCCAAAACTCGCCCCTAGGTGCCATGTGGCAGCCACGTCAGCATGTGCCACGTGTCAGCACCAGCAGTTGCCACGTCAGCCCTAGCCCACCGCGTCAGTACTGCCCCCCCGTGCGCACTGTTCCATGGACCGGGTCCACCGTGGGCTTGGTCTCCCGTGAGCCGGGTTCACAGCACAGTAGTTTTTCCGATTTTCTTGATTTTCTTTTAGGGTTTATTTTCTGAGAGTCCGTTCTCATCCGTCCTAGCTCCGATTGACCCCATTCCTTTTTATAAATTAATCTAAAATCAAGCTCTAGCTTTTGGTTCTAGTTTCATGATTTTTGGAGTTCATTTGCTTATCATTTTATGTATTTTTCTTGTTTCAATCGTTTTCTCTTTCGTTAGATTCGGATTCCGGAGGAGCAGGATCTGCGCCCGAAGACAAAGAGTACCTCGCTGAGCATAACCAAGGCAAGTCGTGTCCTTTGATTATGTTAAACCCAGTTTGCAATCTATTATTTAATTATTTTGTTTTAAATTACATTGCATCGCTATTTCATATAAACCTTTACATTGGTAGTTATTGCCCCAACTGTCTATATTCTTCCTTGATAACTTTGGACACCATGATGCCATTGTCACCATAGGATTGGGTAATTTAATAGTGATACTATGTTAATTGTCACATGGATTGGTACGATCGAATGCTTAGCTTTGCTTATAGTTACGAAGGGTTTCATCATCACATGTGAATTATTAATTTGACTTAATGATATATGGAACTGTGGTTGGTGCCACATTTATTAAAATTTGTGCCATGGTATTGGTGTGTCACTAGCGTGATTATACAAACTTGGTTTTGCACTCGGGCAAGTGATCGTGCAGTAAAGGGGGAAGTGCAGGTTCACTTTAGGGGATGTAGTAGCCTCGCCCGGGTAATGTTAAGGACTTAACTTTGTGTGCTATTGATCTGAGCTTTACCGTGCAAACCACATGTCTAGTGTGGGATGGACCTGGCTGATTAATTTGGGATGTTTTAATTTCAATCTCGCCATTGTGATGAACATGGTTGCTGATTTCCATGAGGCGCAAGGGGGGTGTGATGCGAAACCCTAGCGGGCGGGATTGAGTTGAGACTGAACTTTGTAAAGTCCTTGTTGTGATTTTCTTTAACGTGAGGATTATCACATCGTGTGGGTACAGTTGTGCAACATCTGCAGAGTGTAAAACTATTCGAATAGCCACGTCCTCGGTCATGGACAATGCTCGGTGATTTCACACGAAGTATAGTTATTTATGAAAACTTGTGGATTGTAGTTGGACAGTGGATGGTGTTAGTGATATGCCCTAGAGGTAACATGGAGATGTTGTATATATCACATACTATGTTTATGATACATTACTTTGTTCCTTGGAATAGACATCATCATTATTGATCAATGAGTATGTGACTTATTCATGAGACTCTTAAATACTAAAATGTTGCTATTTCTAAATGATCCCTGATCGTATATCATATGAGGAACAAATATGATTCAAAGACAAAGATCAGCATATGTATTGATTGATGATCATGTCTCATGGATCATGGTATGGTGATACCAAATCAATAATATGGACATGTGTTAGTGAACATATGTTGGATAGACCTGCCATGAGACACTGCAGAGATTCCATGTGTCATCAGTTGGTCTCGAGTAGTGTTTATGTAGAATCCTTAGATTTGAGATCATCATGGTTCCCAACATGAGTAGTAGCTTATTTTGGGACTACTAAACACTACTCCGTAACTGGGTAGTCATAAAAATAGTCTTCGGGTTTGCCATGAAACATGTAATGGGATATGAATGATCAAGATAGAATTTGCCCCTCCTTATGGGAGAGATATCTACGCCCTCGATGTAATGGATTATGAAAGTGCATGGCCATGCCAAGGTGATTGAGGAGTCAATCACAAGTTTATAATCCATCACGGAATCGAGAGAGTGATTGAGCTATTAAGAGGATGACACAGGTCTCGCCTTGAGCTCAATCTATATCGTGAGGCAAAGGGATTCGTACATGAGAGAACATTACATGTTCAGCCGATATGATCTTTACATATACTTTGGGGTTAATATGTCTTACTAGAGGCGCTATTAACGTGGGTGACCGAAAGGCGTTTCCGGGTCACGACCAAGTATACGTGAACCTATAGGGTCGCACGCTTAACGGGTTGGAACACTGATTCGAATATGATTCGGATATGGGCTCAATTCGGATAAAGATCCGAATAGACTCCTAATGGGCCTCGGTCCGCAAGGCCCACGTGAGGAGGTCTATATATGGAGAGGCGAGGGGTGAGGATTTGTCCCTGTTAACATCTAGCAAAACCCTAGCCGCCACCTCCCGGGCCAAACCCTAGCTGCTCACGAGTGCTAGTACACTCGCGATCGGCGTTCCAGCCCCGGACGTGTGGATACCGGTGGAGGCGCTGCTCGTTGCAGTGTTGATCGGCGTGCGTGGAGGAGACGATCTGTTCGGGACGATCGGCTACTTCCACTACTACCTCAACGCGCGTGATTGGATCGGTTTCCAATTCTTCTTCCGCTGCGCTGCGCGTCTAAGTGGTAACGATCCATGATCCTTCCTTAGCATGATGTTCCTGGGTGCGCGGTAGAAAAGTTTTGTTTTCTGCTTCCGTAGCCTACGCGTATTCCTTTAGATGGTTAATTCACTGTTGGTTTAGCTGATGGATAGGAGGTCCATAAGCGGTTAGTTTAGCTTGTGGATGGGAGGTCCGCAAGTGGTTATGTCAATTCCTTTGATTAGTTATTTATTATTGTTTTACTTAAAGTTTGATTTCAATCAATTTACTGTATTTACCTTTAGATGTCTTCTATGCAAATTAACCTTTCAGCCTTCCATTGGTAAGCCTTACATACTATATTGCATTCATTTGTTACAAACGACTTACTGAATACCAATGTACTCACGGCTTTATGTCCAATTGTCGAGACCCGAATATGCAAATTCGGTCTCTCTGTGTAAACTGCACTAGTCCAGGATCACGCTAGTGCACACAGTCAAACATAGATGTCATCACAGTCATACACACGACAATAATAAAGGAAAACTCGAATATCGATAAAATATCAAAGGTACGACCTTATGGCCAAGCTTACAATAACTCTAGCCGGAAGAGCTTAACAAAATAGCAGCGGAAATCCAAAATAAAGCAGGGCGTCCAATCGACAAGCCACAGGCTATCGAGTGGAGAACGAAGCCTAATCCGTGAAGTCGTCGTAGTACTCTCCTTCCGGCACCTCCTGCTGATAGTACTCCTCTCCCTTAACTGAGCAACATAGGCGTAAAGCCGTGAGTACATTGGTACTCAGCAAGTCGTTTGTAACAATGAATGCAATATAATATGCAAGGCTTACCAATGGAAGGCTGAAAGGTTAATTTGCATAAAGGCATTTACTGATGAAATACATTAAATAATCTTGAAAGCGAAAGTTAACTAGAAACAGTAATAAGGGATAATCAAAGAAATAAACATAAATTGCTTGTGAACACCAATCCACAAGTTAAACCAACAGTGGACGACCTGTCCACTACCAACATAAACCTCCAAGTTATAAATGAAACACTAACCCTCGTGTGAAATCCCCGAGCACTGTCCATGACCGAGGACGCGGCTATTCGAATAGTTTTACACTCTGCAGAGGTTGCACAACTGTACCCACACGATGTGATTAGCCTAGGCCTAAGGAAATCACAACAAGGCCTTTACAATGCTCTACCTCAACACAATCCTGCCCGCTAGGGTTTCGCATCACACCCCCCCTTGCGCCACATGGAAATCAGCAACCATGTCCATCCCAATGGCAGAATTGAATTGAAATATTACAAATTAATCAGCCAGGTCCATCCCATAATAGACATGTGGTTTGCACGATTAAGCTAAGATCAATGGCGCACAAAGTTAAGTCCTTAACATTACCCGGGCGAGGCTACCACATCCCCGAAGTGCAACTGCACCTCCCCCTTTACTGCACGATCACTCGCCCGAGTGAAAACCAATTTGTATAACCAAGCCAACGTCACACCAATGACGTGGCACCAATTTTAATACATGTGGCACCAACCACAGTTCCATATGTCATTAAGTCAAATTAATATTTTAACATGTGTGATGAGATCAATCGTAAATATAAACCGGCTAAGCAATCTAATCGTACCAACCCATGTGACAAATAAACTAGCATCACTAATAAATTACCCAACCTATGGTGACAATGGCATCATGGTATTCTAAAGTATCAAGGAGGTATAATCTCAATTGGGCAATAACTACCAGTGCAAAGGTTTGAATAAAAATAGCAATGCAATGTAATTTAAAACAAAATAATTAAATAATAGTTTGCAAAATTGGGTTCAACATGATCAAGGGACACGACTTGCCTTCGTTATGCTCTGCGGGGTACTCCTGGTCTTCGGGCGCGAAACCTGCTCCTCCGGAATCCGAATTAACGAGAGAGAAAACGACCGAAAACAAAGAAATACATAAAATGATAAGCAAATGAACTCCAAAATTCACAAAACTAGAACCAACAGCTAGAGCTCGATTTTAGATGAATTTAGAAAAAAGAACGGGGTCAATCGGAGCTAGGACGGAGGAGAACGGGCTCCCGGAAAATTAATTCTAAAATTAATTCGGGAAATTCAAAAATTACACTATGCTGTGAACCCGGTCCACCGAATACCTGGTCCACGGTGAACCCGGCGCACGAAGCAGTGCACGGGGAGAGAGGTGCTTGTGCGCGGGCGGGGCGGCGTGGCGCGCGCATATCTTGCCACGTGGCACATCTTGGCGTGGCGGTGGCGTGGCGGTGCCACGTGGCACGGTGGCTCGGGTATTCTTGACGTGGCACCGACGTGGCGAGACACATGGCTGCCACGTGGCGGGTGTGCTGGCGTGGCTCGCCACGCCGGCTAAGGCTGACGTGGCGGTTCGGCGCGGCGGCGCGGCGAATCCGGCGGGCGAGGTGCGGTCGCGTGGGCGCATCCGGTCGTCCGTCGGATCGAGGCGACGCGGCGACGGCAGCGAGAGAGGCGGCGATAGCTCACCGGCGAGGTCTTCGCCAGCGGCGACGGGACGGCGCACGGAGGGGCGCACGGCGGCGGCGGCGCGGCGGCGAGCGGCTCCGGCGGCAGCGCGCGCGCGAGACGGCAGCGGCGGCGGCGACGAGTTCGTGCGACGGGCACGCGAACCGAGGAACGAACGCGGTATTTATCACGCGAACCGAGACAACCCAATCGGTTACGGGCGGTGCGGACGCGGCGTGCGGTTTGGACGGCTCGGATTCACCCACGTAGCGTGATCCGACGGCATCGAGCGGGCCAGGAGGGGACGCTGCTGGTGCTGCCGCGTGGCGCATCCGACGGCGCAGGCAACGCGCGGGGTTAGGATTAGGGTTTGCGGCGCGCGCGAGGACGGACGGCGGAGATCGCGCGGGCGCGCGATCGAGCGGCGAGGGCGCGGGCGGGCGCGGCGGTGCGGCGCGCTGGTGCCACCAGCGTGTCGGCGCGGTGCGGGCGGTCTTGCGACGCGTGGTGCGAGCGGGATCGGCGGCGGGCGGCGGTGGTGAGCAGAAAGGGTACGCGGCGGCGGCGCGCGCGGATGGGCGACGCGTGGCGGAGAGGGAGATCGGGCGGCTGAGGTTTAATTCTTTTCTTTTCTTTTTCCAAAAATTCAAATAAACTTCTAAAAGTTCTAGAAAATAGCAAATAAATCCCAAAAATTCTCCAAAAATACCAGAAAATTCCTTGAGACCTGAGGAACACAAATAAAATATTTCCCACTTATGTTAATGTTTATTTTAATCATATTAAATAATTTAAAACTTTAAAAATTCATTTGAAGCTTCAATTAAATTCAGAAAATTCCAGAAAATTCATTTTTAAAATTCCAGGCTTTAAAAATCTCAGAAAAACAGGATGTTACACCAATGTTGCTCAGTTGAGGAAGAGGAGTATCACCAGCAAGAGGTTCCAGAAGGAGGCTACTTTGACGACTTTATGGATTAGATTTCGTTCTCCACTTGATAGTATGTGGCTTGTCGATTGGTCACTATGCTTTATTTTGGTTTTTCGCTGCTAGTTTTAAAGCCTTTCTGGCTAGAGATATTGTAAGCTTGGCCATAAGGTCTTTCCTTCGGATATTTATTGATATTTTAGCTTTTTCTTTATTTAAACGTGTATGTGGTTGTGATGACATCTATGTTTGACTGTGTGCACTAGCGTGATTCCTGGGACTAGTGCAGTATACACAGAGAGTCCGGATTTGCATATTCGGGTCTCGACACCCTCCTAGGAAGAACATTGGATATGACAAAGGGTCGTAGCATCCGTAGTACGGTTTGATACTATATTTCTCATTATTGTTACCGTATAGGATTACGCTACGGTTGAATTATTTTCGCAGCTCGTTGCCCTCAACCCACACAGCGGCCACCTCCGATGTTATTGGCCTGTTGTAGACTCTCTGGTCCATCTTTAAATCCGTGTTTAGTGAGACACGATATTCCTCGAGGTTTTCAACCTCGCCTAGGCTCCGGAAAGTCTGCGAGTAAGGGTTGTCCTGAAGAATGTTGACAAGTGTCCTCAAGACTTCCTTGTCGAGGCTAGGGGAGTAACAAAACCAGTGATCGAGAGTGGGGTTGTCATCGTAGAAATAGTGCTCAAGATGCTCTGGAGCAGAGTCACTCGATCCAAAGGAATGTACATTGTGGTAAATTTGTCCATGGGCTCTAAATGTGTACACTCCAGACCTCATGTTGATGTAGTTCTTATCAAGACTCATGCCTAGAGTAGTAAAGGAGAAGTGATCGTTGAAGAATCTAATGTTGGCCAGAGCCTACGGAGTTCTAGTGTTGGCTCTAGGTTCAACAGCCTGATTTTACCATTTTGGTAGCAAAAACCCATTGACTCATACTGGAACTTCTTCGCATGGCAGTGCGCGCAATCTGGCTCAGGTTTCAACACGTGCATGCTATTGGGTATATTGTTGTATACATGATCGTAGAGATCTAGGACATTTGATCCGGCGGGATAGGCATTAGCTAGCTCATCGAAGTCAGTGTCTTCCATTGTGTCGCCATATGTAAGTATTTAAAGGGAAGGGGTGATGATAGGTATTGGATTCTATAGATAAGAGAGAAACGATGTTTCAAATATCTCCACCAATGAACATGTAGTACTCCTCATCCATATCGTCCTTAATGATGGTTTCTAGACCACACATCATTTTGTGTGAGTAGGATAATAATGGTTCAATTCTATAGTTGGGACGATAAATATGAATATAGTTATTACCATCATCTGTAATAAATGATTGTGTTGAGAGATCAACAGTAGCGAAGCCGTGCGAGATCAATGATGGATTGACATCCGATGAAGCTTCTAAATGTGGGTGTTGTAGGGGTGGCCCCCACCTAAACCCAGCTAGCCCGTTGAGAACTATGTACTAAGGAAGGCTTCGGTGTGAAGCCACAGTTGTAAAGATGTACGTATATATATATATGATGATATCGAGTCTTGAGAAGGCCGAAGAGGTCATTTGTTTACCTAACTCTCCACCACCACTCTCTCTCTCTGTTTGGTCTGTAGCCACAACAGTTGGCGCCGTCCGTGGGGACGACGGAAGCAAGCCTCAAGACTGCAAGGGGGAGGATGGCACGAAAAAGCCGTCATCGGCGCGAGGAAGAAAGAAGCGCCACGGCGAGGCCAGCGTCGGCACGGGGGCTTCGCATCGGCGGTCGGGGAAGAAAATGACGACGCCCATCGCGCGACCATCGACGTCATCGACCCCGCCACCTCCGACGCCATCGACCCCGCCACCATCGACGCCATCGACCCCGCCACCATCAACGTGACGATCGACCCCAACCCACCCGTTGCACCCCAACCCGCCATTGGCGCGACGAACCACCTTGACGACACCGGCCGGACGTTAGGGAGCGGTAGCCTCGACGGTCGTAAAGGCGCAACCACCGCCTCTGCACCCGGTGCGGAAGTGCCAAGCGGCCCCACCATCGGCACCGAGCTCCACGGCGCGGACGCGAGGGGCAGCCCAGGAGCGCAAGCAGCGGTCGCGATGACATCGACCACACTGCCAGGCGCGCCCGCCACCCCATCTACGCCCGCCACGGAGAATGCCCTGTTGGTGGCCCTTGGCACGCTCCAGTGGGAATTGGCGGACCTCAGGGGGGCCGTGAGGAGCATGCAAGAGGCTCGGGCTCTGCCGCCCTCACCGGTGGTCGCGCCGGAGCCTGTACCCGAGAGGGCGGACAGCCGCGACGCCCCAACTTCCAGCCGCGCTTCACTACGACGCGTGGACCCGGAATCCCCGTTATCGCCGGGCCTACAGCAAGTACCATGGCCGGAGGATTTCAAATTTCCCAGCTCTGTTACATCGTACAAAGGCGACACGGACTCTCGAGAGTTCGTGGCGCGGCGTGTCTCGCCATCAAGGCGCGGCGGGGGACGACACCACCAAGGCGAAGGGGCTCTCGCTCGCGTTACAAGGAGTGGCGCTTTCATGGTTCTTTACCATAGAGCCGAATTCCATATATGCATGGGAGCAGGTACGCGACCGCCTCTATAACAACTTCCAGGGGAACTACATTGAGCGCGTCGACGCGAACCAACTCTTCGCCATCAAGCAACATCCATCAGAAAGGCTCCGCGAGTATTTCAAGCGCTTCGCGAAGGTCCACTGCCAGGTCAAAGACGTCAACGAAACAACAATAATCAACGCAGCAGTGCAGGGTCTTCGCCCAGGGCCACTGACCGCATACAACGCGCGCAAGCCGATCAAAACAGTGGAAAAACTCTTCGACAAGATGGAGGAATATGCTCGAGTGGAAGAAGACGCGAAGCGACGCCAGGACAACGACGCTGATGTCAACCCAGCGGGAAGCGTCGCGAAGAGCGCCGACCCGTCACAAGCAAGCTCCTCGTGGAGCAAGCGCCGGCAGGATATGTTGAAGCACACCTCCCGACATAATGACATGCCGGCTGACAAGGCCCACCGCGGCCGTCAGACGTCCCGGCGAACCCGGCACGTCTTCGACATCGAGGCCTGCTCCGAGGACAATGCCCCTGCCAACCGCGGGGCTAGGGCTCGACGAGGTCGGGGGTGAGGCCGAGGACGGGGCCGCGACGGTTGGGCCCGAGCAGAATACGGCGACCAACAGCGCCCGTAGTGGTGCGAGGTGCATGGCCAAGGCACCCACGATACCTGCTCCTGCACCACCATCGCAGCACTTCGCCAAAGCGCCGCCAGGGACAGGGATCTCGACACGAGATCACCCGTCGTCGCGCACATTCAGCAGCCACCGGTCGGCCCCCTGAGGATTTACGACCAGGAACCGCAGCCTCAGGAGGGCCCCCGGCGGACGGAAGCCCAGGCACAGCAGCCCTAGCAAAGCCCCTGCGGATCCACATACTGGAGGGCGCCCCACGCAGGGTCATCAACGTCATCTCCGGCGGTTCCTCCTTGGAGTTTGCCTCGGAGCGACAGCGCAAAGCATACGTGCGGAGGCTACACCACGTGGTGGCATACCCGGCCCAACCGCCGCCAGAGTGGGCGCAGCACGACATCACCTTCACGTCGGCCGACGCTGAAGGTGTGGAGTTCCCCATCAGGATCCCCTAGTCATCCAGGTCGCAGTCGCGGGGTGCGATGTCCGGCGCATCCTGGTCGACGGGGGCAGCTCCGCGAACGTCCTGTTCGCACAGGCCTTCGACCAGATGGCGATCCCTCGGAGTCGCCTAAGCCCCTCACGAATCCCGTTGCAGGGCTTCGTAGGCCAGCCCCAATTGGCTTTAGGTCAAATATGTTTACAGGTCTCCTTCGGCCAGGACGACAACGTGGCGACCAGGGACGTCACCTTTGATGTCGTCGACATCCAGTACCCCTACAATGCCATCCTGGGGCGACCAACTCTTAACTCCTTTGGGGTGGTACCGCACCATGGCTTCCTATGTGTAAAGCTTCCGGGCCCGCGAGGTGTCATCACCATTTTCGGCGATCAGCACGTGGCTCGGCACCTGGAGCATGGAACTCGAAGCCCAAGCCTGGGAACCCACCGCGATCCTTAGGCTAGACGCGCCCGTACACACCCTGCGGTAGCTCAAGCACAAGAGGCTTCGTATCTTATCGCCACGGTAACAAGTCCGGTGGTTAGTTCATATCCCGCTTGTACTCGCTCACCCACGCAACGGGAATTTAATAAAGTTCACCGTTTGCGAGGTTATTCGTGGTCCCCCCCAACGCCACAAATGTGCGGAGGCTCACCCCCGCACGCACTCCACGGAGTATAAATAAGATGCGGATGTTTTCCCTACGCACTCTACTGAGTATAAACAAAACGCGAGATTCCGCGCACGCGCTGGTGTTGTCACCACGCGTACTCCCCGGAGTATAAAGACATGGTCGAAGTTCCCACGCACCGCACGGAGACCCACCTCCGCACGAGCACCACATGGAGACTCACCTCCGCACATGCAGGCATGGAGACCCACCTCCGCACGAGCACCACATGGAGACTCACCTCCGCACACGCACTCCACGGAGGTCCGCCTCCTCACGCACTCTACGGAGTATAAATAAGACTTAGCGTCGAGGTCCACCTCCGCACGCACTCTACGGAGTATAAATATGACGTAACGATGAGGTCCGCCTCTGCACGCACTCTACGGAGTATAAATAACACGTAGCGATGAGGTCCGCCTCTGCACGCACTCTACGGAGTATAAATAAGATGTAGCGATGAGGTCCGCCTCTGCACGCACTCTACGGAGTATAAATAAGATGTAGCGTCAAGGTCCGCCTCCGCACGCACTCTACGGAGTATAAATAAGACGTAGCGATGAGGTCCGCCTCCGCACGCACTCTACGGAGTATAAATAAGACGCAGCAGGGGGACGCCCCCGTGCGCACTCTGCGGAGTATAAATAAGACGCAGATTCTTTCCCTGCGCACTCTACTGAGTTTAAACAAGACGCGGAAGTTCCGCGCACGCGAGGGCGTACCCTCCGGAATTTAAATAAGTCGTGGTTGATAGTCCCACGCATTCTCCAGAGTACAAACAAAGACGTGGATGTTTTCCCTGCGCACTCTACTGAGTCTAAACAAGACGCGGATGTCCCGCGCACGCGCCGGTGTCCTCACCGCGCGTACTCTCCGGAGTCTAAATAAGACGTGGACGATATTCCCACACACTTGCTGGCGTCCATATACAACGGCACACGGACCCCTGGGGCGCCACGCAACCTTGGCAAGCCGTGCGCGCCGCACGGACGGGTGGCCGCGAGTACAGGAGCGAGGCGCCGGAGCTCAACGTGGGGTCCGTGCTTCGCGCTTCTGCATGTCGACCAAGCAGGCGGCATAGAAGCTCGATGGCCCGCGCTTCCACAGCAGGGCCGAGCAACTAAACGCTCCCAGTAAAGGCGTCCGGTGGACCCAGGCCCTCAAGATGGAGAGCGCCCAGGGCCGGCGCCCGCCCTCGAAGCAGCGTGGCTCCCGGCAGCACCACAAGCCGGCCCCCCTCCTTCCCTCACCCCAAGCGTTCACTAGCTAGGGGAGGAGACGGGGGGAGAACAGGTGCCTGTGCGGGACAGCAGGACAAGACGAAGCCTCACCAGCGCTCCATAACAGTCTACTCCTGAAGTTAGGAGCGGCCCGGATGAAGTACAAGTGAATTGCCCACCACCCCGCACCACCCGCGACTCTCCGGCGCGCGGGTGGAGGGAGAACACACCGTGGCGACGCATCGCCCAGCAGAGGCTGGACACCCGACCCCGCGATCGCCTAGGCGGCATCAGTCGCCTTCTGGAGTCCCCTACCCTATTTAGCGAAGTTGGAACAAAATGAGTGTGGGGTGCGGCGTATGGAAGGCGAGTGCCGCTCCATTTGGCCACCCGCCCCTTTTAAAGAGCCCTAGGGCCAAGACCACGGGTAGTACGTTGACGAGTCCCATCGACGCCCCAGGGGCACGTGGTGCGGTAAGGCTGCCCCATTCCACGCGTCCCCCCATCCTACGGGGCCCGGAGCGAGGTACGATGGCCAAGAGACACCTCCATTGCAGTTGTACCGCACCATGTGTGGACCTCCGGTGATCCTGCCTCAGCTGTCCCCTCGGCGCTCGAGAATATAGCGAAACAGTGTTGCCCGTGAGGTCCTCTACTTACCACCAGGGAGTCGGGGACAGGACCTATGAGGCTAGGCCCCAATCCCTCCTCAGGTGTACCCTGCCCTGCCCAGCGCAAGGGACGGAGCGCTCGCGCGTCTACCCCAACCAAGGCGCCAGCTCCGCCGCCACCACTTCGGAAAGTAGGGGTTGGAGCGCTCGCGCGTCTACACCAACTAAGGCACCAGCTCCGCTGCCCCCACTTCGGGAGGTAGGGGACGGAGCGCTCGCGCGTCTACACCAACTAAGGCGCCAGCTCCGCTGCCACCACTTCGAAAAGTAGGGGACGGAGTGCTCGTGCGTCTACACCAACTAAGGCGCCAGCTCCGCTGCCACCACTTCGGAAAGTATGGGACGGAGCGCTCGCGCGTCTACCCCAACTAAGACGCCAGCTCTGCCGCCACCACTTCGGGAGGTAGGGGACGGAGCGCTCACGCGTCTACACCAACTAAGGCGCCAGCTCCGCTGCCACCACTTCGGGAGGTAGGGGACGGAGCGCTCGCGCGTCTACACCGACTAAGGCGCTAGCTCCGCTGCCACCACTTCACAGGATAGGGGACGGAGCCCCTACCCTAGGCGTCTGCCCCAACCAGCAAACTCCACCACGAAGAAGAAGCAAAGTAGGCGCATCCATAAACAGCAGAACGATGTATTTCCCGATTCGTCCACTACAACACTGCTATGTTCTTACAAA
This sequence comes from Melocanna baccifera, assembly GCA_036346265.1. NCBI lineage: Eukaryota > Viridiplantae > Streptophyta > Magnoliopsida > Poales > Poaceae > Melocanna > Melocanna baccifera. Next base: position 1,160,459 of record CM070696.1, read on the forward strand.
ATCGGCCGGGCTGGCACTACTCGTCTGGCTTCGCTGGGACGGCCCTTTGCGCTGAAGTCTCGCCCGCCGAGGATCGATTCGCCCAGAAGTCCAGGGAGTCTTCGGCCCGCCACCAGCGACGTAAGCGGCGCCGAGTTACAACATCAGAAACCAGCAGCAGGTCCCCATCAAGCAACTGCTCGCAGCAAAGTGGCAAGATCGATCAACAAAGAAAAGCGGTTTGCAATTCATTCCCGGCATGGCGTACGTAAGGTTACAACACACACCAAGCGTACGAGAGCCCGGAGTCACACCTGCTTTGGGTCGATGGTCCCGCCATCGTCGCGCCGCGCAACTTCATCAAGCCACTCACCCAGATTCCCCTCGCCATACATGTTCCGCCGCAGCTCCACCTTCGCTGCGGCCTCCCCAATTCCCAGATCCGCTCATGAAAAAACCGAACGGCGGGCCTAACGGCGCGCACGGCGCCGAACATTACCCCGGCTCCAGCAGGCATCTCCAGCTGGGGGTCGCCCAATTCATCAAAATGGCGGCAGCCGGTGCGAGCGCAGCGCATACTGCATGTGCGATCACGTAGGAGCAGTGGTTGCCAAAGGACGTCGCAGCCGACTGAGCGAGATCGGCCGCTTCCGCAATCCGTCGGAGAGTTCGGGGAAGCTCTTCGGGTCCGAAGGAGCGGGGCGGCACCTCGGCAACAAGACTCTCAAGGGCACCCTCCAGGGCCAGCATAGCCTCCCATGCCGTTGCCGAAGCGGCACCCAACGCCTCATCCCGCTCCTCGTGGCTGCAGCGAGGCGGCCGTTCTCTTCCTCCGTGGAGGCAACTCGCCGGAGCAGCCCGCCACGCCCACCACCGCTGCCTGCCGCGTCGATGCCACACGCTCCGCGGCATATGAGACAGCCACCGCGCGTTCCGCTTCCAGCAGCCGCACGCGGTCGTCCTTAGCAGAGTGTGCCTCCTTAGATGCACGAAGGGCCCCTTCGGCAGCAAGGCACCGCCTTCCAAGGCCTCCTGCCTCGCGCATGGGCGCTCAGAGCGCCCGGCCGAGGGCGAAAGTCTACACAAGGAAGCAATCAAGACACCTCCAAGAAGGCCACAGCTGCTCGGGTTAGGCACTTACCTCGCTTGGGAGACCTCGAGCACCCTTCCAAAGAAATCAGTCCGCCGACCGCAGCGCCGCGATCCAAGCTCGCGGCTGCATCATCGGTGGCCCCCCGCCATGCCGCCAACACCCCTGCTCGAGGAACGAAGTCCGCTAGACATCGGGCGGCTTCCGCAGCAACAGCCTCGCTGGCGCCAGCCGCCCCTTCCAACAAATCACCTTTGGGCTCCGCAGGCCCCCCGTGCTCGAGAAACGGTGTGGCTGTCAAGGCACATGAGGGTCAGCTCTATGAATGTCTACCAGGTCACAGTCAAGGACATTCTACCTTCAGCCCCACCTGAATCCGCGAGGACCTTCGCGTCCTCGCCCGCCTCGCCAGCTGGGGGAGCTTCGGAGTTGGAGCTTCGCTCCATCAAGCCCTCGCCGCTGGCAGCCGCAAACTCGGTCGGGGCCGCGAGGGCACCAACGCACTCGGTCTCGGAGTCGGAGTCCCATAGGGCCCTGACCCGGCTCGCTACAACAAAACCCCCACCCGACCGAAGCAGCGACCGCGTGCGGGGTCGTTTCGCCTTCGGGGAGCACGAAGACAGTTCCGCGTCGGAAACCGCCGCAGACGGAGGTCCCACGGCCGCGGGCACTGGCCCCGCCCCAACACCCTCCGAGGGCACTAGCTCCGCCCCAACACCCTCCGTGGGCACTGGCTCCGCTCCAACATCCTCCGGGAGCACTGGTTCCGTCCCAACGCTGGCTAGTGGCGACGCGGCACTCACTCTTACCTCCAGCTCTGCATGCTCCACCAAACGGGAACCCGCCTCCGCTACAACCCCTTCCCCGCGGCATTCCGTCGAGGTGAGCTGGGGGCTGGAACAACGCGCGCCGGCACCCTAATGCCCAGGGCCTCGCACACGCGGTTCAACCGCCCTAGGCCCGCCTCCGCGGTCACGGCCACACGCAGTGTGTGCTCCCTGGCCGTATACGGTCCAAGGAATGCACTCACCGCACGCTCCGCGTCCTCCAGCGAAATACCTGCGAAGGGCACCGGGGCACATTGTCAAAAAACAGCCCCAACGAACATGTCGGGACCCGGAACAACAACTCCGAGCCCCTCTGTGTAAATCGCACTATCCCAGAAAAAGCTAGTGCACACAGGTTTAACAGCAATGTATATCATGCAAAAATAACCACGAGATATTATTAAACAAGAATACAGCCTTAAGGCCAAGTCTTACAATAAGGGCACAAGGCCAACAAAATAAACAAAAACAGCGGAAAGATAGTAAAGGTGGCAAAGACGCCCCATCCAAATTCTCCACAGCGAATGATCAGAAGACGGTCCTACTCATTGAAGTAGTCCTCACCGTCGTAGTCGCCTCAAGTCCGCAACAGATTTAGCAAGGTGAGTACGTATACTCCCAAGGTAAGCAAGTAAATGCTTACGCAAGTTACACCAGGAATTATAACAGAGTTGATGCATGCATAAGGGATTTCAAAGGAAAGCTTAGTAGGGCAATGTGCGGAAAGCAATACTTGAATTTAAATACAATAACGTAAATACGAAAAGCTGAATTTTAATACAGTATATGAAACATTGTTTTTAACAAGTATTATCGTTAGTGTAGGCTCCAACCTGCACTAACCTATCCACAGGAATCCACCCGGACTAGAATCAAGACCGCCATTTGTTTGCTCAAAAACCAAGTTTATAAAATCCAAGTCTAATCTTTGACAACTTTACTCAGCATGTCCATGACCGTGGACACGGCTATCTAGATAGGTTTTTAACTCTGTAGAGGTGTACAACTTTACCCACAAGACATTCCCTCTCACTTGAGCCACGCGATCAACACACTGCCTTAGGTGTGCGGCGGAGAGTTCATGACAAGGCTGTTCCGATGATCCATAGCCAAAATAATCACGCCGCCACTAAGGTTTCACCACAACTCGAATCCACGAGTTGGAGCCCCCTCTGGTGCCATGTGAGACTTCCCACAGCCTACGCCGCGCTCACATTTAGCCTATAGCGAGACTATGTTTGGAACTTCACAAATTACTTAGCCAGGTCCGTCCCATACCGGACTTGTGGTAGTACGAAGTGACTTCGTAAAATGAATCACAGAAACGGTCCTTATGTTGGTTTAGGCCCAACCACATTCCCCCCGTACACGACAATCAACCAGGTGTCACCAAACACGAGGCATGCCGATACCCACCACCTAACCATTAGCCTAAGTCCAAAACATAAGTTTCTATTTTCATTTTTAAACAATTTTCATAATCCATCCTTGACTCACTGAAGTCAAGAACTCAATTTTAAATCGTCATTTCCTATGAAAGACATTGATCCCACCTAAAATTATACTAAGCCAGGCTAAGCATTCTATAAAATTTCTAGTCAATACTATGGTACTAACTAGTTTTCAGCTAGGGTGACAAGGTATAGGAATCCGAGATTCAAATTGGGCTATAATGAAAGGATTATGGGTATAACTAAATTTAAAACAAATTTGAATTATATTTGAGTAAAGAGACGCATGCATATACAGTAAAACAACATAAATATATTTAAAATACTGGGTCCAATATGGTCAAAGGTGCAACTTGCCTTGATCGAAGTCCTGCGGCGATTCGTCGAATTCAAACTCTCCGGAATCGTCAATATCTAACGAAAGAATCAATTCAAAGCAAATTCAAAACAAAATTTCAAATGAAATCCAAATAACTTCCAAAAATTATAAAATAAACTGGGAGACAGAATTTTGAATTTTGGATGTGGGTCAACAATTTTTAAAAAAAGGAATTGAGGTTTTTAAAAGAAATTGGAAGTTTTAAATTTAAATTTAAACCTGGGACTTACGAAATATATTCAAATAAAATTTAAATAAATTTCAAAATTATTCCAGAAATGGATAGATCAAGATTTTAGAAAAATTTAGAAATTTGAATGGGTCAATTTGGAGTTAAAATGCAAAAGTTATAGCCTTCCAAAGTTTGAATTCAAAATAAAAGAAAAAGGGTATTTTCTGGATTTATTTTTAAACCAAAAAGGATTTATGACGTCAGCACGAATTAATTTTCTAAAGGAAAACATAGATTATGACGTCAGCCCTAGGATTAATATAATCGGGCAGAGGCTGACAGGTGGGGCCCGGGTGTTGTGGACCGAGTCCACGGACCCGAGGGAGGGGTGAGGTGGCAGGCGGGCGTGCGGGGAGCGGGGTGGCGCTGACGTGGCGCCACGGGGCTGCCGCATGGTCGCCGCGTGGCTGCCACGTCACAGCTTTATGCCGACGCATGCGACGCGCGCGAGGTGGCAAGGGGGCGGGGTGGCGCTGGCGTGGCGCCGACCGCCGCCACTGCTGCCACGCCGCGCCAACTCGGCCGATGGTCGACGTGCCGCCGGCGCGGCGGCGCTCGGGGCCCGATGGTCGCCGGAGCTCCGGTGAGCGGCGGCACCGGCCGAGGGTATCAAAATGACGAGGAGAACGCGGGGAGTGCATCGGTACCTTGCGCGGAGGCCGAGGATGACCGGAGAGGGAAATCGGCAGAGAGGGGCGGCGGTCGAAGAAGGGTTCACGGCGGCGGAGAGGTTCCGGTGACGCAGCAGCTCGGGGGAGTGGTCGCCGAGGATCGCCTGGGCACCAGCAAGGTCGGGGAGGTGTCAGTGAGGGGCGAGGGGGCTTGAGCCGGCCGGAATCGCTCGCCGGAGTAGCTGGAGCCGGCGGAGGGAAATCGGGCGCAGGGGGGGCTCCGGGGCTCAATGTTGTGAATTGGAGGCACGGGGAGCGGCGGTGTGGGTAGAAGGTGCTCGGGGAGGTCCTTTTATAGGCGGGGAGAGGCGGTAACCGTCGCGCGCAACTCGCCGGATTTGGGGAATTAACGCGACGGTGAAGGAGGGCGTAATTGGGGAATTAATGCTCGCAACGGACGCGTGGAGGATCAATTGCGATCGGCGCTGGCGCGGGGCATCAATTCGATGGAAACCGGCTTTAAAAGCTTCGTTTGCAAGAATGGCGGCAATGGGCGGAGATCGCGCGAGGAAGAAAGGAAAGGGGCGGGAAGACGGAGCGACACGGAGGCCCACCGTCGCGAGAGAAAACGGGAAAGAAATCGGGCGGTGGTCCGATTAGCGACGCGCGGGTGAGGGGGAATCGGGTCGCCGGGTGATGCGCGAAGGGTAAGTGAGGAGGTGCGCCGAGATCCCATCCGCAAGGGAGACTTGATCTGAGCCGTTGGGGTTTCGGGCGGAGGGTTAAGTGAACACGGACGGCCGGGATAGAATCCGACAACGACGAACGGTCCCGACCGAACCATGTGGCGGCAGGAGCGGAGAGGGGAGCGGTCAAGCGGTAAGTTGGTGCGGGCGGCGAGGATTAAATCCGGCGCGGGAGTAGACGGTCCGATGAGCGACACGCGTCGCACGCGGAGGGAGGGAAGGCGGGGAGAGGGTTTAAATGTGATCGAACGGCTGAGGGGGAATCCGGTGGGCGGAGGGGTTCCGATGCTTGACACCTGACGGCCGGGAGGGGTTTTTAGGATTTTCTTTCTTTTTGATTTTCCAGAAATGCTATTAAGCTTTAGAAAGCTCAGAAAAATACCAAATAAATTTTGAAAAATCCAGAAAAATTCAGAGAACTATCTGGAGCTATTCTAGACTTAATAAAAATATTTCCCACTCATTTTAACAAGTATAATTTGCAAGGGTACAATTTGATTTTAAAAGGGAAGGTTTTAATTCTTTCTAAAATCTGGAAAAATTAATATAATCTCATGTTTGACTTTAGGAAGCTGAAATACATTTGTTTTAACTTTCAGTAATGCAATAAATTCATTTTTGACTTTTATAAATTAAAGTTTATAATTTTTCTCAATTCAGGACTTTAACATAACTCCAGAAAATCCAATAAATTCCAGATTTGATTTTCAATAAAGGAACAAAATTTTGGGATGTTACAGAACACCACACGAAAACAAGCTTCAACACAACTTACGCGGACAGGAGAGCCCCGGCAGCGAAGACACGGAGGGACGGACGTTGTCACGTCGAAGTCCCCCAGGAGCCAGGCGCCAATCCGCAGCAAGCGGCGCTACACCATACATGACGTACTCCTCAGCGAGGTCGCGCATGTTGAAGCGGGCGGTGATTCCGACAAGTCTCCGTGCTACCCACTCGTCATCAGCATCTAAGGGCCTACTGAGCATGGCGCTAGCTGCCACCGGTCGCCCCGAGCACTCAAGGCCGCTACCGCTCGTCACTCGATGATAAAACCACTGCTGTGTCCAATCTGACCCCCACTAGGCCCGACCCGACTCTGCGGGAAATATCTTCTGGCACTGCGGGCACAACACGAGATCGACAAGCACGGCGGGCAGCGCCGTCTCCCGACTCGCCGCGACGGACATCATGAAGAAACACGAGCAGTGGCGCGGTTGGCCAGCACGCCTCCGTACGAGCAGCCCCACTACACATGGCAAGCTAGGCAATCACATTCGGTGTCACCTGTGCCAGCTCAAGTCCAAAAGCCCGCAGGGCGTCCCCGACAAGCCTGGCGGCCGGGATATGCAACCCAGCCTCCAGGTAGGCGACGAACACGATCGCCTCCAAAGTGCCGGGGTACGGTTCGATCTCGTCGCCCGCGGGCAGCTGCACGTCCCGGCGGTCTGACAACTTCCCCTCTCGAAGAAGGTCGCAGATCGTCTCTTCCGTCACCAGCGTCGAGCCCAGGACGTGGGAATGTCGCCCCCCTCCTCTCTCCGGCGCCGTCCACCACTCGCTCACCGCCGCGGGGCAGCGCCCCTCGAGGGTGTACGTTATCTCGAGCGGCGATGCCCGCTGGAAGACGGCGCCGACGTCAGCCGCCCGAGTGCGCGCCCTGCGGTGTGCCGCCATTCTTCTGAAACTCCGGGATGACGAAGGACGAAAGAACTCAAGAGATAAGAGATGGGGACGCGCGGTTGGGAGATGGCGGACAAGGCGATGAAAACGCAAGTGGCCTAATGCAAGGGGTACTTAATACCCCTCTGCCCCCCACACCATTTATAAGCGTAACTGCCGGGAGGCGAACCGTCCACATCCCCACGATCGCGGCCGTACCAGGACACACATGTGCGCACGGAGCCCAGTCAACCGGCGGCCACACTAAGGGCCCCACCAGGGCACGGAGCGCCAATCGCGCCTCGCTACGTGTCTGCTCGGCAGTTTAGGCAGTATGACCAGCAGCATCTCTGCCTTCGCGGTGCAGTCTCGGCTCCGCCCCCGGCACCGACACGCACCCGCGCGAGACCTCCCGCACGTCCGGAAGCGCAATCGCCAGAGGTCGGCGCGTCGCCCACGCATCTGGGGGCGCACCCGGAGGAGCCCGCCACAGCCCGGCCGCTCGCACATGTACGGCATCCCCACCAAGCCGCACGTGCGTGCCTGGCTGCGCCGGCCAGGCTTCCACCTGCGTAGGCCACATGCGACATCGCCAATGGCCCGCCGATTCGCCTTCCGTGAAGCCTTCGTCTCAGCGGAGCGACTTAGACTCCGCCCTCGACGCCATTTTCGTCACTACAGCGCAGTCACGCCTACACAAGCCACGCCACAAGGGCGCCCCTTTTGCTCCAGTGGCTCGGGACAACCCCGGAGCTTCCTGCACTCTATACTTCTTCGATCTTACTACAACCGTTTTGATATTCTAATGTGTCCCATGCCTTTCTACGGACGCCAAAGTTGCACACAAGACCGACGCGCAAGTCACTTGGTTCAAGCACGCACGGTCACGGCATAGCCAACCGCGCCGGCTAAGGCGACACGGAAAGATGCACGCGCGCGCACTCACCAGATGCGGGACAACGCAGACACGCCGAGTCGACTTCGTCCGCCACCGCACATTCGTGGCCTAAAGAAGCATCACCGCCCCAACATGCGCCGGTACCACGCCTCCACAAACATATTGCTCCAAGCTCAGAGACGATCTTGTTCTCATAAACAGGTGCCAGAATCGACAAAGCCCTATTTATGAGAACAAGACCATCGCAGAGCATGGAGACACGGCGCGCAGGTCTGGGAAGCACAGTGCTTCACCACGGCCATCTATATACACTAGCTTCCCCATCGGGAAACGCAACCGACGGGAGTCGAACCGGCGCAATCATCGCGCGTGCACGCGCCGTTTCAACTTGCCACTCCCGTATACCCCTCCCACAACGGCAAAATCCTCGCCTTCGTGAAGCAGCCCAGCCCCATCTTCGGTGAGGTCTTCGCACCCTCGGAGCGGCCCAGCCCCGCCCTCGGCGAGGTTGCAGCGGGCATCGGGGCCGCACATGGGGAGGCGGCCGTCCACACCGACCACCGCAAGCCCAGCCGCTCGACACGCGCTCAACGATGTGGAACACGGCCCCAGGCTTCGCGGACGTTACACGGCCCGGTGGTCCACCCCCTCCACGCGGAGAGCCGCAAATCTTCTCGCCAGCTCAAGAATATACCTTCTTCCTTCCACAAACATGCACAGAGCCGCTCAACTGACGCCAGCCCCACCGCATGTTCGTGAGAGGAAGAGGCACATTCTTGAGACAAGCCGCCCCCAGCAATGGTTCACTGCACTACTGCGGTTGTATATATACAGCCGTTTCCGGGAAGTGCAATCAATGGGAGTTCAACCGATGCGGCCACATCGACGGAAGCCCAACCGACGCGGTCGCTCACCACAATTGTCGAGCTCTTCGCCTTCGCAGCGCAGATGTGACTCCGCCTGTAGCCGTCCGGCGCAAGACTCCGACAGTGGCTTCGCTGCGAACCTCCGGTTACGACTCCGCTTCGCCCACAAACACACGACATCACAGGCCGCAGGGACGGAGGGGGCCAAAGGGCTCGGCAACATGGCTTCGGCCTGTGAAGCCCTTCACCATGAGAGGCTCCTGTTGTAGGGGTGGCCCCCACCTAAACCCAGCTAGCTCGTTGAGAACTATGTATTAAGGAAGGCTTCAAAAGGGCCACAGCTTGTAAAGATGTACGTATATATATATGATGATATCGAGTCTTGGGAAGGCCGAAGAGGTCATTTGTTTACCTAACTCTCCACCACCACTCTCTCTCTCTGTTTGGTCTGTAGCCACAACAGTGGGCATTCCATTGCAATTGATTCAGTGCATGGGGTATCTCTCTTGGTTGTGAAGATTGCCTTACGTTCATGAAGCAATGCTTGCCTCTCCTCAGATGTAATACTTCGCCTGGCTGATCTTCAATGGGCATTAATCTCACCCCGCTCCTCCAATGTTAAACTTTGGACACGTGCTCTACGTTGTGCTCTTCGACGGGCATTAATCTCTTCCCTTTGTTCAGGTGTTAAACTTTGACGTCGTGCTCTTTCATGTTCTCGTCTTGCTAGCCTTTGCTCTGGTGTACGAGCTGCATACCTACGTCTCGCTCCATTTTGCTCGAATGTAATGCAAGCCTCTGATTGACCATCACTTGGTTGTGTTTGCTCTAGTGGTATGGTAGCAGAACTCGCTGCCACATCGTGGCCATGATTCCTACCTAAAGTTTGTAGGGCATCTAATTAATAACTAATAGAATATGCAACAAAGTGCGTACCATTAGAACACATGTGCATAAAACAACCTACCATTTGAGCAATCGTCTTGTAGCAATACCCCTGTCGTGATGGTACTACGAGATGGAAATGTACACAATGTATGTGTTTGATTAGGCGCATCTTCATCGTCTGACGATGAAAAACTCTGGCATGCAATGTTGGATGCGTCACGTATAAAGAATCCAGAAGTCGCCCCTCTGTTGCAGCGCTTCGAGAAAGTTTCCTTTGGGACAAGAACCTCGAAGCACATGCACATACGGTGGCTCATAGGCAGCCCCCCGAGGGGCCAAATGCATCTTCCTGCCCCTACTCTTCGCATAGAGGCGACTGAGGGTACATAGCGTCGGGTCATCAACGTTATCACATGGGGATCGTCATTGGGATTCTTATCCAAAAGGCAGAGGAAGGCTTATGCACGTCGCCTCCATCATGTCGTCATCTACCCAACGCTGGTGCCTCCAGATTGTACACATGCCGATATTACTTTCACCGCTGCCGACGCAGAGGGCATTGACTTCCCACATCAAGATCGACTAGTAATACGAGCTAACATCGCGGGGTGTGATGTTAGGCGTATTCTCGTTGATGGTGGAAGCTCTGTAGACATTTTGTTTGTCGAAGCCTTTGACCAGATGGGTCTTCCGCAGAGCTGGTTGCAGTCATCGGGGGCCCCTCTACAGGGATTTGGGGGTCACCCTTTCCATCCCCTGGGACGAATTCAGCTTCGGGTGTCTTTCGGGCAGGATGACCAAGGGAAGAGCGAGGATATAATCTTCGACGTCATAGATCTTCCTTATCCATATATTGCTATACTCGGTCGTCCTACGCTCAATGCTTTTGGAGTGGTGACCCATCACAATTTCCTGTGTATGAAGCTGTAACATCCCAAAAATTTTATTCCTTTATGAAAATCATTCTGGAATTTATTGGATTTTCCTGGAGTTTATTTCAAAGTCCTGATTTAAAGAAAATTAAAAACTTCTGTTATTAAAAGATCAAATTAAGTTCATTGCATTTCTTGTAAATCAAACAAATGTATTTCACTTTCCTAAAGTCAAATCTGTAATTATATTAATTTTCAGAATTTTATAAAGAATTAAAACTTCCCTCTTAAGTCAAACTGTGCTTTTTCAAAATATACTTATCAAATTGGGTGAAAAATATTTTTATTAAGTCCCAATTAGTCCCAGGAGGTTCTATGAATTTTTCAAAATTTATTTGGTATTTTTCTGAGTTTTCTAAAGCTAAATAGCATTTCTGGAAATCAAAAAGAAAATAAAAATCCTAAAACTCCCTTGGGCTGCCGCGTGTCAGCCATCGGAGCCCCCTCTGCCCGCCGGATTCCCCCTCAGCCGTCCGATCTAACTTAACCCTCTCCCCCGCCTTCCCTCTCTCCGCTCGTGACGCGTGTCGTGCATCAGGCCGTTCACTCTCCCACCCGACTCAATCTCCACCGCTCATTGCCACTTACGCCACGGCACTCTCTTTCCTTCGCCTCGCACGTGGCGCGATCCACACCGCCTCTATTGCCGAAACAATCTCGACCGCCTCGCCACTTAAACGCCTCACCAGCCCGGATTCTCTCACGATTGTCGGATCAAATCGGGCCGCTCACGCTCACTTACCCTTCGCAGCGTGCGACGGTCCCGATCTCTCCCCACGCCACACGCCGCAAACCGACCGCCACCCCAACCCTTTCCCGATTTTCTTCTCTCACCGACCCGCTGGGCCTACCTCACAGTCCTTCGTCCCCGCCACCTTCCTTCTTCCCTCGCGATCTCCGCCGCCGCTTATTGATTAGAAAACCGAAGCTTTGAAGGCTTCGGTTTCTTGCCAAATTAATCCCCGCACCACGGCACATTCAAATAGCCACTCCACCGCGTCCGCTGCAGTGCTTAATTCCCAATTACGCCTCCTTCACCGTCGCACACTTACCGAATCCGCGAGTTGTGCGCGATGGTTACCACCCTCCCCGCCTATAAAAGGCCTCCCGAGCACCTTCTACCCACACCGCTGCCCCCTTTGCCTCCAATTCACAAATCCAAGCCTCGGAGACCTCCCTGCGCTCGATTTTCCTCGCCGCCACCAGCAACTCCGCGAGCAATCGCCGCCCGAGCTTCCCGCCTCGCTCGCTGCCTCCCGACCTTGCCGGTGCCCAGCGAACACCGCGACCCTCCCCGAAGCCGCCGCGTCGCCGAACCTCTCGCCGCCGTGAACCCCTTCTCCGCCGCCGCCTCTCCGCCGATTCTCCTCTCCGGTCACCCTCGGCCTCCGCGCAAGGTACAGATGCACTCCCCGCGTTCGCCGCTACATTTTGATACCTCGCCAGCGCCGCGCCACCGAGCTCGCGACCATCGGGTCCCGAGCGCCGCCGCCGGCCGGGCCACGCCACCGCCGGCCGACCGGCAGCTGCGCAGCAGCCGTGGCGCCGACGGCGCCACGCCAGCGCCACCCGCACACCCCCTCGCCACCTAACGCGCACGCAGCCACGTCGGCGTAAAGCCGTGGCGTGGCAGCCACATAGCGACCACGTGGTGCCAAGTGGCAGCCACGTGGAAGCCACGCCGCCACCTCGCCTCCGCGCGCCGCCGCCACCACCCACCTCTCGGTCCATGGACTCGGTCCATGACACCGGGCCCCACATGTCACCTCTCGCCGAATATATTAATCCTAGGGCTGACGTCATAAACTGTGATTTCCTTTAGAAAAATAATTCGTGCTGACGTCATAAATCCTTTTCGGTTTAAAAATAAATCCAGAAAATACCTTTTTTCTTTGATTTTGAATTTAAACTTTGGGAGGCTATAACTTTTGCATTTTAACTCCAAATTGACCCATTCAAATTTCTAAATTTTTCTAAAATCATGATCTATCCATTTCTGGAATAATTTTGAAATGCTTAGCCTGGCTTAGTATAACTTTAGGTGGGACCAAATGTTTCACATGGAATGACGATATAAAAATAAAGACTTGACTTCGATGAGTCAATGATGGTTTATGAAAATTGTTTAAAAATGAAAATAGAAACTTATGTTTTGGACTTAGGCTAATGGTTAGGTGGTGGGTGCCGGTATGCCTCGTGTTTGGTGACACCTGGTTGATTATCGTGCACGGGGGAAATGTGGTTGGGCCTAAACCAACATAAGGACCGCTTCGTGATTCATTTTACGGTCACTTTGTACTACCACAAGTCCGGTATGGGACGGACTGCTAAGTAATTTGTGAAGTTCCAAACATAGTCTCGCTATAGGTCAATGTGAGCGCGTAGGTCAGGGAAGTCCATTGCTTTATTTCTTTCGCTGGCCTTGTGCCCTATATTGTAAGACTTGGCCTTGAGGCCGTACTTTGTCTTTAATAATATATTCAATGGTGATTGTTGCATGATATACATTACTGTGAACCCTGTGTGCACTAGCTTTTCCTGGGATAGTGCGATTTACACAGAGAGACTTGAAGTTGTTGTTCCGGGTCCCGACAGAAATGGTATCAGAGCAACAATGACTCTAAGACGTGACCTTAGCTAGAGACCAACTTTAAGGATATATTTTAATAAGAAATGCCCCTTTTAATTTATCTCTTCCTTTTCTCAATCTCTTTACCAAAACTGATTACTAACTCCTCTCCCCTTCCAAATTTTAGATGGAGCAACCCACCCGCGTCTCCCATGGAACCCTTGCTGGACTCTTCGCCGATGATCTGTACAACCTCATGCAAGAGCTCAACTTCCGCCTGTACCCCCTCTACCAGGGATATGTTGGCATGTATGGAGACGAGGAACGCTGGAGGGTGGAAGTGAAGATCTTCAAAGATTTCGGAGCAAACGGAGCCATTTACGTGTTCGACGCACCCCTACCTCGAGCCACCTTCTTCGACGGAGTACAGGATGCTGCCCGAGAGGCCATTCGCTAGCTGAGGAACATCTACGCTCGAGACTTGTCAGCGCACCGATTTTCGCTACTTCCCATGAAGACTCCTTTGTGGCTGCCGACTTCTCATCTACGAGTATGAGAGCAACCCCGCCTCAGACGACCGGGTGGAGTTCACCAAGTCCATGGATCACATGTACTGCATCACCACGACGAGCTACACACCGCACGCCAGCTCCGCGCACGCGAAGAAGAACTTGCCGAGCTCCGCGCTGAAGATGCAGGCTCCACTGATTCCGGGCCATTTCCGAGGAGACTCGAGCGCAGCGCTAGTGTCTAGACAACCCTGAGTCTTAGTCCTAAAACGTTATCCGTGAGCTGTAGTGTAACATCCTGTTTTTCTGAGATTTTTAAAGCCTGGATTTTAAAAATAAATTTTCTGGAATTTTCTGAAATTAATTGAAGCTTCAAATGAATTTTTAAAGTTTTAAATGATTTAATATGATTAAAATAAACATTAACATAAGTGGAAAATAATTTATTTGTGTTCCTCAGGTCACAAGGAATTTTCTGGTATTTTTGGTGAATTTTTGGGATTTATTTGCTATTTTCTAGAGCTTTTAGAAGTTTATTTGAATTTCTGGAAAAAGAAAAGAAAATAAATCCCGGCCGCCTCACCGCCTGATCCCCTCTCTCCTCCACGCGCCGCCGATCTCGCGCGCCGCCAGACCTTTCCAAGCAAGCACCACCGCCCGCGCTCGATCCGCCCGCGCCACGCTGTCGCGCATCCGCGCTGACGCTGCGGCGCACCGCCGCAGCCACACCGCCCCGCGCTTCGCCGCACCTCGGCCGCCTGATCGCGCGCCAGCGCGATCGCAGCCGCTCGCTCCGCGCCGCGCGAACCCTAACCCTAACCCTAATCGCGCTCGCCGTCCGATCTTGCCGCGTGGCGCATCCTAGCCGTTTAACCCGTCCGCGCCGCGACCGCCGCCCGTAATCGGATCGAACTCCTCGGTTCGCGTGTTAAAACCCGCCGCCGCCCTCGGTTCGTGTGCCGACATCCGAGCCCCGCTGCCGCCTCGCCGCGCTTCGCGCCGCGCGCCGCCGAGCCGCTCGCCGCCGCCGTGCCGCGTCTCCGCTGCCGCTCGAGGTCGCCGGAGCGCCGCCGCCGCCGCCGCCGCCGGTGAGCTCCTCCACGCTGCTTCATCGCCTCCGCCGCCGCCGCCGCCGCCTCGCCTCGCCTCGGCTGCGTCTGCGATCAGCGCGCCCGCGACTTCCGCCGCCGCGCGCGCACCCGCCACGCGCCGCCGATCCGCTCCGCGTCGCCACGCGTCACCTTCGCCGCGATCCCGCCGCCCACGCGCCGCGACGCCACGCGGCGAGCCGCCACGCCGCCGATCCGCCGTCGCCGCCGCGCCGCACATGCATGTTAGTGATATGCCCTAGAGGCAACATGGAGATGTTGTATATATCACATACTATGTTTATGATACATTACTTTGTTCCTTGGAATAGACATCATCATTATTGATCAATGAGTATGTGACTTATTCATGAGACTCTTAAATACTAAGATGTTGCTATTTCTAAATGATCCCCGGTCGATATCATATGAGGAACAAATATGATTCAAAGACAAAGATCAGCATATGTATTGATTGATGATCATGTCTCATGGATCATGGTATGGTGATACCAAATCAATAATATGGACATGTGTTAGTGAACATATGTTGATAGACTCGCCATGAGACACCGCAGAGATTCCATGTGTCATCGCTTGGTCTCAAGTAGTGTTTATGTAGAGTCCTTAGACTTGAGATCATCATGGTTCCCAACATGAGTAGTAGCTTATTTTGGGACTACTAAACACTACTCCGTGAATCGGGTAGTCATAAAAGTAGTCTTCGGGTTTGCCATGAAACATGTAGTGGGATGTGAATGATCAAGATAGAATTTGCCCTCCTTATGGGAGAGATATCTCTCGCCCTCGATGTAATGGATTATGAAAGAGCATGGCCATGCCAAGGTGATTGAGGAGTCAATCACGAGTTTATAATCCATCACGGAATCGAGAGAGTGATTGAGCTATTAAGAGGATGACACAGTGTCTCGCCTTGAGCTCAATCTATATCGTGAGGCAAAGGGATTCGTACATGAGAGGACATTACAGTGTTCAAATTGATATGATCTTTACATATACTTTGGGGTTAATATGTCTTACTAGAGACCGCTTATTAACATGGTAACCGGAAAGGCGCTTTCTGTGTTACGACCAAGTATACGTGAACCTGCTGTGGTCGCACGCTTAACGGGTTGGAACACTAATTCGAATATGATTCGGATATGGGCTCAATTCGGATAGAGATCCGAATAGACTCCTATTGGGCCTCGGTCCACGAGGCCCACGTGAGGAGGTCTATATATATGGAGGCGAGGGGCGAGGGGATGTGTGCCGTTAACATCTAGCAAAACCCTAGCCGCCACCTCCCGAGCCAAACCCTAGCCGCTCACGAGTGCTAGTACACTCGCGATCGGCGCCCACCCCGGACGTGTGGATACCGGTGGAGGCGCCGCTCGTTGCGTAAAGGCCGATCGGCGTGCGTGGAGGAGACGATCTGTTCGGGACGATCGGCTACTTCCACCACTACCTCGACGCGCGTGATTGATCGGTTTCCAATTCTTCTTCATTGCGCAAGCGCCTAAGTGGTAACGATCCATGATCCTTCCTTAGCATGATGTTCTTGGGTGCGCGGTAGAAAAGTTTTGTTTTCGCTCGTAGCCTCACGCGTATTCCTTTAGCGCAATCCTCGCCGTCGCTCCAGATATGGACCGAAGGTCCAGATCGTGCCGCGTGCCCGCGTCCCCGCCGCCGGATCCCGCTGCCGCCGCCGCGCTCGAGCCGCCACCAGCCTAGCCACGTGGCAGCACCAACGCGCGCCACGCCAGCCTAGTCCACGTGGCATGACACGTGGCATGCCACGCCGCCACGCCAGCCCCGAGCCGTCCCGAGCCACGTGGCAGCCACGCTACCGCCACGCCACCGGGTGACACGTGGCAGCATATGCGCGCGCCACGTCAGCAGCCCCGCCGCGTCAGCACCCTCTCTCCCCCGTGCACTGTTACGTGGACCGAGTCCACGGTGGACTCGGAATTTCGTGGACCGGGTCCACAAGACAAGAGCTTTTCCGATTTTCCTGAATTAATTTTAGAATTAATTTTCCGGGAGCCCGTTCTCCTCCGTCCTAGCTCCGATTGACCCCGTTCTTTTTTCTAAATTCATCTAAAATCGAATTTTGGAATTTTGGAGTTCTTTTGCTTATCATTTTATGTGTTTCTTTGTTTTCGGTCGTTTTCTCTCGTTAGATTCGAATTCGAGGAGCAGTTTTCGCGCTGTAAGACCAGAGTACCTCACGAGCATAACGAAGGCAAGTCGTGTCCCTTGATCATGTTGAACCCAATTTTGCAAACTATTATTTAATTATTTTGTTTTAAATTACATTGCATTGCTATTTTTATTCAAACCTTTGAACAGGTAGTTATTGTCCCAATTGAATTTATACCTCCTTGATACTTTGGAATACCATGATGCCATTGTCACCATAGGTTGGGAAATTTATTAGTGGTGCTAGTTTATTTATCACATGGGTTGGTACGATTAGATTGCTTAGCCGGTTTATATTTACGATTGATCTCATCGCACATGTTAAATTTATAATTTGAATTAATGACATATGGAACTGTGGTTGGTGCCACGTGTATTAAAATTTGTGCCACGTCATTGGTGTGACGTTGGCTTGGTTATACAAATTGGTTTTGCACTCGGGCGAGTGATCGTGCAGTAAAGGGGGAAGTACAGTTGTACTTTGGGGGATGTGGTAGTCTCGCCCAGGTAATGCTAAGGACTTAACTTTGTGCGCCATTGATCTGAGCTTAATCGTACAAACCACATGTCTATTATGGGATGGACCTGGCTGATTAATTTGTAATATTTCAATTCAATTCTGCCATTGTGATGGACATGGTTGCTGATTTCCATGTGGCGCAAGGGGGGGTGTGATGCGAAACCCTAGCGGGCAGGATTGTATTGAGATAGAGCTTTGTAAAGGCCTTGTTGTGATTTCCTTAGGCCTAGGCTAATCACACCGTGTGGGTACAGTTGTGCAACCTCTGCAGAGTGTAAAACTATTCGAATAGCCGCGTCCTCGGTCATGGACAGTGCTCGGGGACTTCACACGAGGGTTAGTGTTTCATTTATAACTTGGTGGTTTATGTTGGGAGTGGACAGGTAGTTCACTGTTGGTTTAACTTGTGAATTGGTGTTCACAAGTGGTTCATGTTATTCCTTTGATTATCTATTATTACTGTTTTCAGTTAACTTCCGCTTTCAAGTTATTTAATATATTTCATCAATAAATGCCTTTATGCAAACTAACCTTTCAGCCTTCCTTTGGTAAGCCTTGCATATTATATTGCACTTATTGTTACAAACGACTTGCTGAGTACCATTGTACTCACGGCTTTACGCCTATGTTGCTCAGTTGAGGGAGAGGAGTACTATCAGCAGGAGGTTCCAGAAGGAGAGTTCTACGACGACTTCACGGATTAGGCTTCGTTCTCCACCGATAGCCCGTGGTTTGTCGATTGGTCGCCACGCTTTATTTTGGATTTCCGCTGCTATTTTGTTAAGCCCTTCCGGCTAGAGATATTGTAAGCTTGGCCATAAGGTCGTACCCTTGATATTTTATCGATATTCGAGTTTCCCTTTATTATTATCGTGTGTATGACTATGATGACATCTATGTTTGACTGTATGCACTAGCGTGATCCTGGACTAGTGCAGTTTACACAGAGAGACCGAATTTGCATATTCGGGTCTCGACATGTAGTCCTTTGTTAACAGCCACGAGACTATTATAAGAAAATAAAAAGTTTTGTTTGGATCTTATTCGTGTTTTCCTTGCTCTTGTGTGTTATTTTGGTGGGATTGTTACTAGAACCTCTCCTTTAGTTCTCTCTCTAAATCTGAAAGCCTCAATAGATGGTGAACACAAGAAGGAACTCCAGCCTGGACAACACCAACCCCAGAGCACAAGGAAGCCAGTCAGCTCCGATTCCACCGCCCCCGCCAGCAGCAGGACCGGATTGGGCACAATTGATGGCCAATCAAAACCAGTTGATCCAACTGTTAGCTCAGACGATCAACAACCCTCGTGCTCATCATCAACTCGCCCAAGTACCTCCCAATCGCTCTTCCGAGTTCCCGAGGATCAAACCACCCACCTTCGCCGCCAGTTGTCAACCAATGGACGCCGACGATCGCTCAGTCGATTGGCAAGAAGCGGACATACCGCAGTTGCACCGATCGAGCGAGTCCTGCTCGCCTCCCATCACCGAATGGGCCCGCGTCAATGGTGGATACTTTCACCGCCGCACGCCAACCCGCAGACGGTGACATGGAACGAGTTCGAGCAAAGCTTTCGCAAGGCTCACATCCCCACCGCACCATGGCATCAAAAAGAAGGAGTTCGTGTCTCGCGCCAAGGAAGTCGTCATCACAATGAGTACGTGCGTGTTTAACCAACCGCCCGCTATGCGCCAGAGGATGTGGCTTCCGGCGAAGCCAAGCAAGAAAGGTTCATGGAGGGCTCGAATGACAACATATCAAGATAAATGATATCGGGTGACTATACTGACTTCCACCAGCTAGTCAGTAAGGCCATCCGCCAGGAGGGCAAACACATGGAAATGGAAACACAGAAGAAAAGAATGGCAGACCAAAGGAACAACTCTGGAGGTTCTTTCAAGAATCGCAATACTCCCCCGCACTCAAACAAGTTCGCACCCTGTGGCAGAACTCAAGAACCACCAGCAGTGTTCAAGTCCTCAACCACCGCCACGCTCTGTGCCAACCGCCAGCAGTTCCAAAGCAACCGCACCCCAACAACCGGTGGCCAAGTGCAGAAGAGCAGTCCGCCAACTGACGGATTAACCTGCTACTACTGCAAGGAACCAGGGCACTTTGCCAAGGCGTGCCCCAAGAAGATTCAAGCGACAGCAACTCCACGAGCCTCCGAAGTCGTAACCAGGGCGCAGGCCGCACACTTTCGCCAAGGGGAGAGGAACCACGTGATACCGAAGAAGCTCAGCCGCACCGACGCCGTGGCCGATATGTTCCTTGTCAATTCAGCACAAAGATCACCCTTTTCGATTCCGAGCATCACATTCATTTGTATCAAAAACTTTTGTGGATAAGCATGGGTTGGGCAGGGTAACCCTTAGCAACCCTATGATAGTTCACTCCCCTGGAGCAGAAATGAGAGCAGGGACCTTGTGCCCCAAAGTGGAATTGCTCATAGACGGAACCCGATTCCTAGTCGACCTTTTGGTTTTGGAATCGCAAGGATTAGATGTCATTCTCGGGATGAACTGGTTAGCCAAGAATCGAGGACAGATCGATTGCGCTACCAGATCCATCACCCTCACCAATGACCAAGGCATAGAAGTGATCTTCTCTCCTCAAATCCCGAAGGCAGACGAAGGTGCCCTTTTCCATCTTCAAGTCTTGGAGGAAGTGCCGATCGTACGGGAATACCCAGATGTTTTTCCCGAAGAACTGCCAGGAATGCCACCGGATAGGGAAATCGAGTTTGTGATTGACCTAGTCCCAGGCACCGCCCCAATTTCCAAGAGACCATATCGGATGCCTACTAACGAGTTAGCAGAATTGAAGAATCAACTCAAGGAATTGGAAGACAAAGGGTACATCCGACCCGAGCCACACCTTGGGGAGCACCCGTCTGCTCGTCAAGAAAAAGGATGAGAGTTTGAGGCTATGTGTGGACTACAGAGCACTCAACGACGTCACCATCAAGAATAAATACCCCCTCCCCAGGATCGATGACCTGTTCGATCAGTTGAAAGGAGCCGGTGTATTCTCCAAGATTGATCTACGATCAGGATATCATCAGTTGAAGATTCGTGAAGAAGACATTCCCAAAACTGCCTTCTCTACCAGATATGGACATTATGAGTTCACGGTCATGTCATTTGGACTGACCAATGCACCAGCCTACTTCATGAGTATGATGAACAGTGTATTCATGAAATACTTGGACAAGTTTGTAGTAATGTTCATCGACGACATCCTCATCTACTCCAAGAATGAAGAAGAGCATGAGCAGCATCTCCGAATAACGTTGGAAAAGCTTCGAGAGCATCAACTCTTTGCCAAGTTCAGCAAATGTGAATTCTGGCTAAAAGAGGTTGCCTTCCTGACATATCGTGACACCAAGGAATCAGAGATCCTTCCAAGATAGAAGCAGTAATGGAGTGGAAGCCACCAAAGTCCGTAACAGAAGTCAGGAGCTTCCTTGGACTTGCGGGTTATTACCGTCGGTTCATAGCAGGGTTCTCTGAGACAGCCAAGCCACTGACTCAGTTGTTGAAAAAGGAAAAGAAGTTCGAATGGACGAAGGCTTGTGAGCAAAGTTTTCGCACCCTCAAGAAAAGGCTAGTCTCAAAGACTCGTGCTTGTTTTGCCTGACGTGCATAAAGGCTTCGAGGTCTTCGTGATGCCTCCCGCCTAGGCTTAGGTCGTGTCCTCGATGCAAGAAGGCAAAGTGGTAGCCACGATCCCGCCAACTCAAGCCTCATGAGTGCAATTATCCTACTCATGACTTAGAGTTAGCCGCAGAGTGCACGCCTTAAAAATCGGGCGCCACTATCTTATCGATAACCGCTGTGAAGTATACACGACCATAAGAGTTTGAAGTATATCTTCACCTGTGCAGTAACTCAACCCGAGGCAAATCAAGATGGTTGGAGTTGATAAAGGACTACGACATCGGTATACATTACCACCCCGGAAAAGCGAATGTTGTAGCCGATGCCTTAAGCAGGAAGTCTTATGCAAACATGGTGATATCGGAAGAAGACCA
Organism: Melocanna baccifera; assembly: GCA_036346265.1. Classification (NCBI taxonomy): domain Eukaryota; kingdom Viridiplantae; phylum Streptophyta; class Magnoliopsida; order Poales; family Poaceae; genus Melocanna; species Melocanna baccifera. The sequence goes on from CM070696.1 coordinate 1,181,940, forward strand.
GACCCGACTTCAGGAGGGAGTCGCCCGTCTAAGTCTAAATCCAATCAGACCAAACATCCTCACCACCCTGGAGATACAACCTGGCTTGCCTGATCAAATTATGGAAGCTCAGAAGGTTGACGAGGATATCCAGGAAATCAGAAAGAATATGAGAAGGGGCAAGGCCCCAGGGTTCAGTGAAGACGAACATGGTACTGTTTGGTTCGAGAACCGCATCTGTGTGCCAAATAATCGGGAAATCAAAACCATAATTCTGAAAGAAGCCCATGACACCCCATACTCAATCCACCCAGGTCGTACCAAGATGTACCAGGACCTAAGGGAAAAATATTGGTGGGTTAGTATGAAGAGAGAAATAGCGGAGTTTGTTGAAGCCTGCGACACCTGCCAACGAGTCAAAGCCGAGCATTCAGAAAATACCTTTTTTCTTTGATTTTGAATTTAAACTTTGGGAGGCTATAACTTTTGCATTTTAACTCCAAATTGACCCATTCAAGTTTCTAAATTTTTCTAAAATCATGATCTATCCATTTCTGGAATAATTTTGAATTTTTGAAATTTATTTAAATTTTGTTTGAATATATTTTGTAATCCCAAGATTTAAATTTAAATTAAAATTTCCAATTTCTTTTAAAAGCCTCAATTCCTTTCCAAGAATTGTTAGTCCACATCTAAGATTCAAAATTCTGTCTCCTAGTTTATCTTCTAATTTTTGGAAGTTATTTGGGTTTCATTTGATTTTTGTTTTGAATTTTCTTCGAATTGGCTCTTTACGTTAGATTTCGACGATTCCGGAGACGCTGAGTTCGATGATTCCCCGCAGGGCTTCGATCAAGGTAAGTTACACCTTTGACCATGTTGAACCTAATATTTTAAATTATTTATATTGTTTCACTGTATATGCATGCGTATCTTTATTCGAGTATAATTCAAATTGGTTTTGAAACTTAGATATTCCCATGATCCTTTGTATATAGCCAATTTGAATTTTGAATTCCTATACCTTGTCACCCTAGCTGAAAACTAGTTAGTACCATAGTATTGACTAGAAAATTTTATAGAAATGCTTAGCCTGGCTTAGTATAACTTTAGGTGGGACCAAATGTTTCACATGGAATGACGATATAAAAATAAAGACTTGACTTCGATGAGTCAATGATGGTTTATGAAAATTGTTTAAAAATGAAAATAGAAACTTATGTTTTGGACTTAGGCTAATGGTTAGGTGGTGGGTGCCGGTATGCCTCGTGTTTGGTGACACCTGGTTGATTATCGTGCACGGGGGAAATGTGGTTGGGCCTAAACCAACATAAGGACCATTTCTGTGATTCATTTTACGAAGTCACTTTGTACTACCACAAGTCCGGTATGGGACGGACCTGGCTAAGTAATTTGTGAAGTTCCAAACATAGTCTCGCTATAGGCTGAATGTGAGCGCGGCGTAGGCTGTGGGAAGTCTCACATGGCACCAGAGGGGGCTCCAACTCGTGGATTCGAGTTGTGGTGAAACCTTAGTGGCGGCGTGATTATTTTGGCTATGGATCATCGGAACAGCCTTGTCATTAACTCTCCGCCGCACACCTAAGGTAGTGTGTTTATCGCGTGGCTCAAGTGAGAGGGAATGTCTTGTGGGTAAAGTTGTACACCTCTGCAGAGTTAAAAACCTATCTAGATAGCCGTGTCCACGGTCATGGACATGCTGAGTAAAGTTATCACTGATTAGACTTGGATTTTATAAACTTGGTTTTTGAGCAAACAAATGGCGGTCTTGATTCTGGTCCGGGTGGATTCCCGTGGATAGGTTAGTGTGGGTTGGAGCCTACACTAACGATAATACTTGTTAAAAACAATGTTTCATATACTGTATTAAAGTTCAGCTTTTCGTATTTACGTTATTGTATTTAAATTCAAGTATTGCTTTCCGCACATTGCCCTATTAAGCTTTCCTTTGATATCCATTATGCATGCATCAACTCTGTTATAATTCCTGGTGTGACTTGCGTAAGCATTTGCTTGCTTACCTTGGGAGTACTCTCGTACTCACCTTGCTTAATCTGTTGCCAGACTTCGAGGGCGACTACGACGGTGAGGACTACTTCAGCGAGTAGGACGCGTCTTACAGTCATTCGCCTGTGGGAGGCTGGATGGGCTGTTCTGCTACCTTTATTTGCTTTCCGCTGTTTTATTTCTTTCGTTGGCCTTGTGCCCCTATATTGTAAGACTTGGCCTTGAGACCGTACTTTATCTTTTAATAATATATTCAATGGTGATTGTTGCATGATATACATTACTGTGAACCCTGTGTGCACTAGCTTTTCCTAGGATAGTGCGATTTACACAGAGGGACTTGGAGTTGTTGTTCCGGGTCCCGACAGAAGCTTTCTAGCCCGTCCGGCATTATCACCATCTATGGAGAGCAAGACCTCGCTCGATAGATAGAGATGGGGTCTCAAAGACCCCCTCACAAGGTTCACATGATTGACGAAAATTTTGATGCAGCTGTCATCATTTCATCTTCGGCGTCGGGGTGGACACCGAGGCCTAAACCCGAGGGAGCAGTCAGGAAGGTTCATTTGGGTAGCTCGAAGGATCCCCGACAAATATCTTTAGGGGAAGGCCTAAGTCCGGAGGAGGAGCAGGGGCTTCTCCGAGTCCTTCGTGCCAATATCGATGTTTTTGCCTGGACGCCGGGCGACATTACAGGTGTGGACCAAACAATCATCGAACATCACCTCGCTATCCGGGCCGATGCCCAGCCAGTTAAGCAGAAGCTTAGGCGTATGTCATTGGAGCGCCAATAGGCCACAAAGATAGAAGCCGAGAAGCTACTGCAATCCACAATAATTCGCGAAGTCTGTCATCCGGAGTGGCTTGCCAATCCTGTATAGGTTAAGAAAGCTAACGGCACCTGGCGGATGTGCGTTGATTTCACGAATTTAAACAAAGCATGCCCAAAGGACAATTACCCACTTCCCCGTATCGATCAGTTGGTGGATGCCACAGCCGGTTGTCAGTTGATGAGCTTTTTGGATGTGTACTGTGGTTATCATCAAATTTTCATGGCAGTCAAAGATGAGGTCAAGACAGGCTTTATCATTCCTGGAGGTACATATTGCTTCACTCGAATGCCGTTCGGCTTGAAGAACGCGGGAGCCACCTTCAGCCGGCTCATAGCGCTCGTATTCGCTGAACAATTAGGCAAAAACGTTGAAGCATATGTCGATGACATAGTAGTCAAGAGCAAACGGGCGGAATCCCATTCTGAAGACCTTCAGGAGACCTTCGCTAACTTGAGGAAAGCTGGTGTTAAGCTCAACCCGGGAAAATGTGTCTTCGGGGTGTGGGCTGGCAAACTCCTTGGCTTTTTGGTGTGCGACCGAGGGATCCAAGCGAATCTAGAAAAGGTTGATGCGATCCTTTCCATGGAGTCACCCAAAACAACACGAGAGGTGCAAAGGCTCACGGGTCATCTCGCGGCTCTCAGTCGTTTCTTATCTCGAGAAGTTGAACGGGGGCTCCCATTCTTTAAGACACTACATGGATGCAAGGACTTCCAGTGGAATGACAGATGTGACGCCGCTTTTAGTGAGCTCAAGATGCATTTGGCCAAGCTCCCTACCTTGATTTCTCCGCCACCAATAGATCCGCTGTTATTATACCTTGCAGTGTCTTCGATAGCAGTCAGCGCAGTCCTCGTCTGGGAAGAGGTACTTATTCAACGACTAGTGTACTTCGTATTGGAGGCCCTTCAAGGGGCCAAGGTACGATACACTGAGTTGGAAAAGTTGGCATATGCACTCTTAATGGCCTTGTGGAAACTACGACATTATTTCCTTGTACATTCGATCACGATGCCTTCGTCATTCCCCTTGACAGAAGTATTGCAGAACAAAGAAGCTACTGGGCGCATTGGTAAATGGGAAGCGGAGTTAGCACCTTTCTCCTTAACTTATATGTAATACCCTGAACGTCGTTTCGACGTCGGATATAAATTAATCACGGAGTCGCCGGTTATTCGGTAAATCGCGGAAAGGGAAAATAAAAATTGTGGAATAGTCTAAAATAGTAAAAAAGAAAATTAAAATAATTAATTTAGAGGTTTTGAGCTGTCTGGAGGGGTGGGTCAGTCACTTTGGGCCAGCCAGCCCAAACAGGGGCCCGTACCCCCTCCCAAACCCTAGTACCCCCTTTATAAACCCCTCCCTTGGCCCTTTCCCCCTCTTTCCCACCCCCAAGCCACCACCCCCTCCCTCCTTGCGCCCCCTCTCTCTGCCCAAGTGCTGCCCAAGTGCAAGGAGAAGAAGGAGAAGAAGGGAAGAGGAAGGAGAGGAAGAGAAGGAAGGAGAAGAAGGGAGGAGGAAGAAGAGGGTGATCCCAATCCCCTAGGTAACTCTCTCTCACTCTAATCCCTCTTTTTTCTGCTGAATTTAGGGTTCTTAGCCTAAGATTTGGTGGGGATTAGCATTTTAGAACCCCCGATTAGAGAATTCCTGCTGTCTGCCTGTAGATCAATTCGCGTGGTGTTACTGTTTATGCAGTTTTGACCCCCGAAACGATTTTTTCTGCGGGTCTGCCCAAAGGGAAAAACGTAGAGGACGACGATACACATCTCCTGTATTTGTTTCAGATTTTTTGGGTGCCGGATCTGGGCGCAGTAAGGTCGGGAATCTTGCTGTCCATCAGGGGTGCAGTTTGGGGCAGACTGCTGTTCAGCTGGGATTAAGGGGTAGTAAATGATTTTTATGCATATGGTCATAATTGAGAAAAGTGTGGGGAATTCAGTAGTCTAGCTACTGTAAAAGAATCAAAATTTTTACAGCCTTGCTCTGTTCTAGGGATGCGTTAGAAGCTGGCTGTCCAGAATGTCAAAATAGAGAATGTCCTCTGTTTTGTGCATTAGGTAGCACCTTGCTAAGAATAAAATAAAAATATGTGATCTACATGAAAAGTGTAGGTATTTAAGTGAGGAATTCAGATATATATCTTTTTCTGTGATTAGTTTTATATTTTTAAAGATAGGAAAATGTTAAGCAGCGCCCTTGCGATGGAAAGATTGTAGAACCGTTACGCGGGGAAGGATATTGTGGGATTTTGGGGTTTGGCGATATCTTGTCTTTGAGAGTCGCGTTTTCATTGTTGTAATGTGTGCTGAGAGGTACTTATTTGAACAGGCGGTTTTACTTCTGAACACACGTGATTTCGTCGCTTCGCCGGTAGAGGTAAGTAAACGTAGCGGATGTGCTACCGTTTAACCCGTTATTCTTACTACTTTCAATATGCATGATTTTCATAATGTTAAATGATATGCCATGGTTACACATTTTCTAAGTAAGAATGTGGTAGCAAGATATTAATCAATTGCCATGTTCGGATGAGTTTTGGTAATATTATGGTAATTTGCTTAATGAGCCAATTGTGGTATATGAAAGTAAATGCATGGTGGATATGATAATATTTCCTTGTTGTTAAATTCGTGAGGATCATATTGATGCCCTTGAAGTTGATATTATTGTGGTCTTAGTGGTAGTATTTTTAGTGAATACTTGTGGTTGTGGTGGTAGCAATCTTGATGAATATATTGTGGTCTATATGGTAGGATTCACTATAGATCGATTGATTATGATCTTGGTGAACCGGATGTGGGTTATATGGTTGACCTTCGTGGTTAAATTCTTGTGGTTTATGATTATCATATCATTCATAACATGTCATGACATTGCATTTTGGATGTTGCTGCTTATAGCCGCGACCGTACCAGTACAGCATTGTGCATTGCCATAGCACGAAGCACACTTCTACCTTGTTGGGTAAAGGTGCAGTGGAGCATAGCATGCATATGCATTGCATTGCATTGTGGAAAAATCATTTGTATACTTATGCAATATATTGTGGTGAAGTTATTTTATAAACAACTGCAACTTCATAGTTGTAATGCAGAATTGGCTCATAAGAGTCACTTGTGGTATGAGGAAAGTGGCTGTGGTCGTGGATTGGGGTTCATCCTTTGTGGTATGGTAGAGGCTGTGATTGTGGTATGAGATTCTTTTCTTTTGTGGTAATTATTGATAGCAGTTGTGGATACAAGAAATAATAAAGTTAGTGAGGTAAAACATATTAATGTTTTATTGTCATTGGTAGTGGTAGTGGTGGATGATATGAAGTAGTTAATCAAGATTTATTTGCTAATATTTTACCATTGTTGGTAGTAGATATGGTTGAGGCTATAATTGTGGTCATTATGGGAAATGGATATTGATGCTTAATATCATTGTAGTTTAATTAGTTTGTTAATGAATGTGAATGCATATTGTGGATGTGGACATGTGGATACTTTAATGATGTTGTATATTTGTTTGTAGTCTGAATAGCCTGTTAAACAGTTTGCATGCTGAGAATTTTATCTCACCCTTATTTCCCCCCTACAGGTGATTCTTGAGCATTCATGGGATGGGTAGAGCGGCACCACAATAATGCACTTGGTTCATCAATTCATGTTGTAATAAAGTCGATGGAATTCTAGCCAAATGCTTAGCTATCCGTGGATGATTGTTTTAGTTAATAATGATGAACTTGTGATCTATTCTTTGATTAATCTGCTAGAGGTTGTTTCAATTATTGAACTTATTATCATTATCTTTATTCGCTTAGTTGATTATGCTTCCGCTTAATGCTTCATGTCTAGAAATTGTTGCCGGAATGTATTATCTTGAAATTTTTGGGCCTGCTGTAGGGTGGTTTAGTGGCATTCCAGGGTAATGTGGGTCCTGGGGTGTTATAGTTGGTATCAGAGCGGGGTTTAGGTCCGTGGTAATTAAATTATTAAATTGACACACTGGTGCACAGTAGGATGGGACGGGTTAAGCATTGCATTTATGCTTTTGACATGTTGTATTGATGATTCATGCTATAAGATAATCTTGTATGCTTATGATTTGTTTCTATGACTGCTATGAGTGAGGATAATCAATGATAAGAGGTAGGGTTTGCAGCTATTGCCTTGGGCATTGCCAGTTTATTCTACCGTTCGTGGTATGGTGATAGTGATGCAGTTACCTCGGGTAGCTTAGTTGCGGATGTCGTGGGTAAGTTTCTTAGTAGTGTTTCCTCCTTGAGTTGATTTTGGCCGATTCTTGGCCTATTGCGGTTAATGAATTTCTCTCGGGTTAGCGGTTTATTGTAGTTGTTGGGTGCCAATAGGCCACCAATTTTTCTTGAGACCAAATATTGTTTCTTTCTGATTGATGGGTTATTTTGCTGCTCGTGAGCAGTGCTTTTGGAGAGACTGGTATTTTCTGTGTTTGTTCCATCTTTCTTACTGGAAAACATGACTCTTTTATTCGTTTCATATTTTGAAAAGGAATCAAAACTTTATGTTGGGAGTTCGTTAATTTGTGGAAGCCTTTGCTCTATGCATTTCTTTTGAGATATTTCGACTGTATAAGATGGATTCCTCTCATTTCTAAAAGGAAGTGTTAAAACTCTTTGTGATGTTTCGTTGTGTCTAAGTAGGAGGTGGCAATTATGTAAATAATTGATAAGTTGTGAATTATCAAGTTGAAATGCTAGCGTGGTACATGATTAATTTCTACCAATATCCTTAGAAGTGAGGTTGATTAATATGATGTTGTCCTGTTGTAGTTTCTTGAAGAACTATGGCTAAGAATTTGTCGATACATGTTTAGAAGTCATGCAATTATTGAGGAATATAAAAAAAGGTTTGATATTTGTGGTTGTTTAAAATTCCAACTTGTTGGATAGATTGGATTGATTGATCTTAAGTAATTAATCTGACCATTCGGGATGGTTAAGTAAGGAGGTGTTGGAATATTGCCTTAGTAGTATTAATCTTCAATGTGACCTCTCTTTATATACTTGATGAGCATGCACAACCGCTAAATTCATGTAACTTTTGCCATGCTAAATTGTTGAAACATGTATAAAGAATTAGATGAATGTTGATGTATTGAATTGTGGAATCTTGTCTTATAAAGCTGGTATTATTGATGTTTAAAGTTATTTTGTTCTAATTTCTGACTATAAGGTGGAATATTGAATCTGTGCTCATAATTATTTTTGCGATTGCAAAACAGAGATAGGATCATTAATGCTATGATGATGAAAATTAATAATCAATTATTGACAATAATGACTGTAGTGCAATCAATTTGTGCTAAATTAGAAGTTGAGCATTAGTAAGAGTTAAATGTATGAAATCTAATAAGAGATTTATACTAGCATGTTTGTGAGGTTGTCATGTTCTATATTATCTTGTTAAAAAGTTTTGTTTTAATATGGTGGCTTATGCACTAGGTTTTCCTAGATTAAGTAATTGGAATCTTATTTAGATAATAAGAACATGATGAAGTTATTTATGGTGTTCCTTTTGAAAAAAATATGGAATAAGAGGATACGATGATTCTTGCAAAGAATGTTTTATCTTGTTGTTAATACAATTGATAGCATATAGTTGTGTTTATGGTGTTGAATGCTTTACAAATGAAGGAATTTGTTAGTTCCATGTTACTAATTGAATTTAAGGATTTCAGTTTCGCGGTTGGGGTCTTCTTTTTGGACCTTAAGACTTATGTGGTAGCCGAAAATTATTTTTGAGCAAAGTGGCGTGATGAATGCTTTTATTGGTTTTATCTGAACCTTGTGTTGTGGTCTTCAAGCATTCTTTGTTGGAATTGGCGGGATACTGTTATCAAAGAAAAATTATTTCTTATTGAAAGAAAAAGTTGTACTAGAAGTATTTGAGGTATAGATGGTCTCATCTTGTGTTTTTCCAACCTCATTGCTATTTGATTTTCTCTTGGTCTTTTGGCTACTGTGAATGATAGCGATTTTCTGTATGTTGAAATTTATTTCTTCTTACCTCTTCTTCTAAGATCAGGGTAATTGTTGTGGGTTGCGAATCCTTTATGTTGCGTGATGGCAACTGGATAGCGGTGGTTTAGTAGATGTTTTTTTTGTGGGAGCCTTAAATATCACGACGTTTATGGTACATTGGATGATATACTGTTTTCGTGGAATAATCCTTGGGAAGGATTTGATTTAAATAGAATGTTTGTCTTAGAGTCAAATAATTTGTTGATATTAATAATTAAGCGTATGTTAACTATGGAATAGTAAGGTTTTCACCTGAGGATTTCCCTATCTTATACGGGAAGTTTGTTGTAGGAGTTTTGAAAGCTAAGTCTGGGCTTTACCTTTTGTTATGCTAGAACCTTAGAGGCCATGTGTTGCTGTGTAGGAATAGTGGATCAGAGTGGAATCCAAATAGTGTGATGATTGGGATAGCATCCTTGAGGTGCAGTAAGGGAGTACGTGTGGGTGTGATAAGAATTTTGAATTGTTATCCTTAAGGGACTAAGGTGCGTTAGGAATTATTTGTGAAAATAATTCTGTTGGTCGAGGTCTTGGCTAAAGTATGTGTTGTGGCTACAGACCAAACAGAGAGAGAGAGGGGTATAGTAGTGGAGAGTTAGGTGAGTAAATGACCTCTCTTGGGTCTTTCCTCTAGACCGATCATGGCATATATGCGTTCCCTGAGTAGGAGCGCCTAACCCATCGTAACCTTACACCGAGCTTTCCTTCCCGGACAAGCTACGTCGCTTACATGGTTTATAACCTTCTCAACAGGCTAGCTGGGTTTAGGTGGGGGCCACCCTTAAAACAGGAGCCTCTCATGGTGACGGGCTTCACAGGCCGAAGCCATGTTGCCGAGCCCTTTGGCCCCTCCGTCCCTACGGCCTGTGACGTTGTGTGGTTGTAGGTGAAGTGGAGTCGAAGCCGGGGGCCAGCCGCGGAGGGCGGTCGCGGGCGGAGTCGCATCTGTGCTGCGGAGGCAAAGGCATCACCGATGCGGGTACGCGTGCCTTGTTGGCGGCTGGCTTCGCGTCGGTCAGAGCGGACTCCCGCCGACTGGCCCGCTACGCCAGCGCTCTCTGCAACCTAGAATGCATGGAAAGGCATGGGACATATTAGGGTACGAAAATGTTTGTGGCATGAGTGAATGGGTATTATGTGTAGGAAACGCCGGGATGATGCTTCGGCTTCCGCCGATTGCGCTTCTTCACACGTGGACGATGCTTCGGCTTCCGTCGATTGCGCTTCTTCACACGGGGACAATCAGATATATATTTACCCGGCGGGTCGGCACCTCCTGTGCGTGGTCGAGGTGGTCCTTGATTTCGAGAATATGCCTTCTTCAGTTCATGAACATGCAGAGAGATACTGCCGTGTTGATAAACTGACGGAGGCCTATTCTCGAGCACAATGTTCCGACAACCGCCGACCGCCGCGCGCTTTGCGGGGGAGGCCGCTACGCTGCAAGCGGTTGGCCTCCCGGTACGTCTTGGGCGCGCGGCGCTGGCTGGCCCTGCAGCGATGGGTGCAGAGTCTGCCGAACAGACTGCTCCGCAAGTGCTCCCGGAGGCGAGAGGGGCGTCTCTTGGCGTGCCCCGTCGGCGCGCGGTTGCGTGTCGTCGTCGGGGGCGGACCCGGGACTGTCTTGCGAAGGAGAATATGCTGCCAAAGGTGCAGCCAGGTTGTTTTGCATAGATTCCCGAGCGGACACATGCCGAGGCGCTATTTGCACGCTGTGTTCTTGCAGGACCCTTGGTTGGACCGCCGCTTGACCGGGCGTGGCGCGCACGGATGGGTGTGCCACTACCGTGACGATCGTGGGAAGGTGGACGGTTCGCCTTCCAGCAGTTATGTTCATCTATGGCGTGGGAGACACAGGGGTATTAAATACCCCTTGCCTTATGCCCCGTGGATCTTCATCGCCTTGCCTTTGAGCTCCCATTCACGCGCCCCAGCCTCTTTTGTCTTCCTTCTTCCTCCCACGCCTCAGAGTTGTAGGAGAACGATGGCGTACGACGGGGCGCACGCGCTGGCGGCCGATGACGGCGCCGTCTTCCGGCGGGCGTCGCCGCTCGAGGTGAGGTACACCCTCGAGGGGCTCGGCTCCGCGCCTATGGACAAGTGGTGGACGGCAGCGGGGATAGTAGAGGGACCATGCTCCCGCATCCTGGGCTCGACGCTGGTGACGGAGGAGACGATCCGTGGCCTTGTAAGTGAGGGGAAGCTGTCGGACCACCGGGAGGTGCGACTGCCCACGGGTGACGAGACCGAACCGCACCCCGAAACATCAGAGGCGATCGTGTTCGTCGCCTACTCGAGGTCGGCTACGATTCGCCGCCGACTTGTCGGGGACGTCTTGCGAGCCTTTGGGCTTGAGCTGGCGCAAGTAACGCCGAATGTGATAGCCTGTCTTGCCATGTACAGTTGGACGGTGCGCACGGAGGCGTGCTAGCCGACCGCGTCACTGTTCGCGTTCCTCCATGATGTCCGGTGCGCAGCGGAGGAGCAGGGGGACGGGGCGCTACCCGCTTTCGGCGGCGTCGATCTCGTGCTGCGCCCGCAGTGCAAGAAGATATTTCCGCGAGTCGAAGCCGGGCAGAGGGGGGCGGATCGACGAGGCGGTGGTTTTACCACCGCGTGGCAAGCGGTAGCGGCCTTGAGTGCTCGGGGCGGCCGGTGGCGGCTAACGCCATGCCCGGCGCGCCCCTAAATGATGATGACGAGTGGATAGCACGGAGGCTTGTGGGGATCACCGTCCGCTTCAACATGCGCGACCTCGCTGAGGAGTTCATCATGTACGGCGTGGCGCCGCTTGCCGCGGAGTGGCGTGTCGCTCCTTGGAGGCTTCGGCGCGACAACGTCCGCCCTTCCGTGTCTTCGCTGCCGAGGCCCTCCGGTCTGCGTAAGTTGTCTTGTTTGCTTTCGTGTGGTATTCGTCGAGGTTGTCGTTTTTGCAACGTGCCCCTGTGCCCTTCGCAGGTACTTCCCTAGGGGACGCGGAGCATGCAGTGGGTGCATTCCTTGGACCGTACACAGCTAGGGAGCACACGCTGCGTGTGTCTATGACCACAGAGGCAGGTCTAGGGCGGTTGAACCGCGTGTGAGAAGCCTTGGGTATTAGGGTGCCAGAACGCGTTGTTCCAGTCCCCAACTCGCCTCACCGCGACTCCACGGGGGAGGGGGTACTAGCAGACGTGGGTTCCGGCTCGACGGAGCATGCAGACTTGGAAGCGAGGGCGAGTGCTACGTCGCCACCAGCCGGTGTTAGGACGGAGCCATCACCCCTGGAGGATGCTGGGGTGGGGCCATTGCTCGCGGAGGATGCTGGGGCGAGGCCATTGCTCACGGAGGATGCTGGGGCGGAGCCGTTGCCCGCGGCCGTGGGACCTCCTTCTGCGGCGGTTTTTGAGGCGGGGCCGCCTTCTTACTCCCCAAAGGCGAAGCGACCCCGCATACGGTCGCCTTCGCTCGTGTGGGGGGTTTGTTGTAGCGAGCCAGTCGGAGCCCTATGGGACTCACTCGCACACCGAGTGCTTCGGTGCCCCGCTGCCCCGATCGAAGTCCGCGATCGCCGTGGCGAGGGCTTGGTGGAGCTAAGCTCCGACACTGAAGTTCCCCCGGTTGGCGAGGTGGTTGGGGATGCGGAGGTCCTTGTGGATTCGGGCGGGGCTAAAGGTATACCTTTCTTGATTGTGACCTGCTAGGTATTCGTAGCGCTGATCGTCGTGTGCCCTTACAGCAACATGGTGTCCCGAACGCGGGCGGCCCTCGACGCCCGAATATGGCTGCTTGGGAGGGGCATCTGGCGCCGCCGAGACTATTGCCGCGGATGCCGCCCGTCGTCTGGCGGACTTCGTCCCTCGAGCAGAGGCGTTGGCGGCGTGGCGGGGGGCCGCGGATAATGTGGTCGCGAGCTTAGATCGTGGCGCATTGCAGATCTGTGGGCCTGAACTGCTTGAGGGGGTGCTGGAGGTCTCTCAACTGAGGGTAAGTGCCTGACCCCGAGCGGCACGTAGCCACTGGGAGGTGTACTGATTGCTTCATTGTGTAGACTTTCGCCACCGGCGCCGATGCGCCTATGACCGGGAACAGAGGCCTTGAGGGCCGGCCAGGCGCTGCCGAAGGGCCCTTCACGCTGCGGAGGAGGCGACTGCTAAGGATGACCGCATGCGCCCCGAAGCGCGAACGCGCGCGCCGCCTCATATGCCACGGAGCGTGGCATCGACTCAGCAGCGGCGGTGGTGGAGCGTGACGGGTTGCTCCGTGAGGTTGCCGCATCGAGGAAGAGAACGGCCGCCGCGCGCGCCCCCGAGGAGCGGATGAGGCGCTGTGCCGCCGACAACGGCGTGGGAGGTTATGCTGGCCCTGGAAGGTACCCTTGAAAATCTCGTTGTCGAGGTACCGCCCCGCTCCTTTGGACCCGAAGAGCTTCCACGGACACTTCGACGGATTGCGGAAGCTGCCGATCTTGCTCAGGCGACCGCGACGTCCTTTGGCAATCACTGCTCCTATGTGACTTCTTGTCTAGCATGTGCTCTTCTCCATCACCGGGGCTGCCGTCACGTCGACAAATTGGGTGACCCGCAGCTGGAGATGCCCGGTAGGGCCGGGGTGATGTCCGGTGCCGTGTGCGTCGTTCGGTTGTTTCACGAGCGGATCTGGGAGTATATCGGGGAGGCCGCGGCGAAGGTAGAGCTGCGGCGGAATATGTACAGCGAGGGGAACCTTGGCAGGTGGCTTGATGAGGTTGCCCGGCGCGACGATGACGGGGCCGACGGTTCAAAGCATGTGTGACCCCGGGTTCTTGTACACTGGTGTGTGTTGTAAGCTTGTGTACTCCATACCGCGAATGAAGTAACAGCTGCTTCGCTTCTTTGATCGACCTTGCCACTTTGCTCTGAGCAGCTGGCCGATGGGGACCTGCTGCTGGTTTCCGACGTCAGAACCCGCCGCCGCACGCCGGTGGCGGGTCAAGACTCACTCAACTTCTGGGCGAATCGACCCTCGGCAGGCGAGACTTCGGCGCGAAAGGTTGTCCCAACGAAGCCAGATGAGTAGTGCCGACCCGCTGGGTTTTGTAAGAACGTTGTGGCAGCATGGTAGACAGGCCGGGACATTCGTCACCGCCGTCGTTTTTTGGATGCATGCGCTTTGCGCCTTGTTTTTTATGGGCCTTGAGGGGTAGTCGGGGCAAAAGGTTGGGGTAGGGGTGGAGCTGGCGCCTAGTTGAAGTAGATGCGAGAGCGCTCTGTCCCCTACCCTCTGAAGTGTTGGCAGCGGAGCTGGCGCCTAGTTGAAGTAGACGCGAGAGCGCTCCGTCCCCTACCCTCGGAAGTGGTGGCAGCGGAGCTGGCGCCTAGTTGAAGTAGACGCGCGAGAGCACTCCGCCCCGCCTCTCGGCGGTGGCGCCGAGCCGGCGTCTAGTTGGAGTATACGCGAGCGCCGCCCCTACCCTCAAGTGGTGACAATGAGCCGGGCGCCTAGTTGAAATAGACGCGAGCGCCCGCCCCTACCCTTCGGCGGTGGCGCGAGCCGCGCCAGTTGAAGTAGACGCGAGCGCCCGCCCCTACCTCGGAAATGGTGGCAGCGAGCCGACGCCAGTTGAAGTAGATGCGCGAGCACTCCGCCCCTCGCCTCCGGGTGGTGGCGCGAGCCGGCGCCTAGTTGGAGTATACGCGAGCGCCGCCCCTACCCTGCGTGGTGGCGCGGAGCCGGCGCCTAGTTGAAGTAGACGCGCGAGCGCCGGTCCCTACCCGTGGTGGCAGCGAGCCGGGCGCCAGTTGAAGTAGACGCGAGCGCCCGCCCCTACCCTCCGGTGGTGGCAGCGAGCCGGCGCCAGTTGAAGTAGACGCGCAAGACCGCTCCGTCCCCTACCCTCCGAAATGGTGGCAGCGGAGCTGGCGTCTAGTTGGAGTAGACGCGAGCGCCGCCCCTACCTCCAAGTGGTGGCAGCGGAGCTGGCGCCTAGTTGAAGTAGACGCGAGAGCACTCTGTCCCCTACCCTCCGAAGTGGTGGCAGAGGAGCTGGCGTCTAGTTGAAGTAGACGCGAGAGCGCTCCGTCCCCTACCCTCCGAAGTGGTGACAGCGGAGCTGGCGCCTAGTTGAAGTAGACGCGCAAGACCGCTCCGTCCCCTACCCTCCAAAATGGTTGCAGTGGAGCTGGCGTCTAGTTGGAGTAGACGCGAGAGCGCTCCATCCCCTGCTGCTGGGTAGGATAAGATAAGCTTGGGAAGGGATAGGGACCTAGCCTCGTTGGTCCTATCCCTGGTGGCCGATGGGGGTCTCACAGGTGCCTCTGTTTCGCTGCAATTTCGGACGCCGATGGGACAGCTGAGGCGGGATCAACGGAGGTTCGCGCATGGCGCCGTACGACTGCGAGGGAGGTGTCCCCTGGCCATGTCTGTTGCGTTGGGCCCTGTGGGATAAGGGGGGACGCATTGCATGTAGCAGGTGTAGCCCTGGTGTGGGGCAACGCTATCGCACCACGTGCTCCTGGGGCGGGCGATGGGACTCTTGAGGCGTAATGTCCGTGGTCTTGCTTCCGGGGCTCTTTAAAAAGGGGGCGAGTGGCCGAATGGAGCGGCACTCGCCTTCCCGGACATCGCACCCCCACAACTTCTGGTAAAACTACGGTCCTCGGTGTGTTCCAACTTCGCCCAGTAGCGTGGAGGGCTCCAGAACACGGCTGATGCCGCCTGGGCGATCGCGGGGTGGGGCATCCCGCCCATGTGGGAGGATGCGACACCGCGATGTGTTTTCGCCTCGCTCGTGCGCCGAAGAGCCGCGGTTGGTGCAGGGTAGTGGGCAATTCACTTGTACTTCATCAAGGCCGCTCCTAGCTTCAGGAGTAGACTGCTATGGCATGCTGGCGAGGCCACGTCCCGCCGTGCTGTCTCGTACAGGTGCATGTTCTCTCCCCCAGTTTCCTCCCTTGGGATGAGGGGAGTAGGGGGGCTTGGCACTTGCGGCACCACAGGGGGCCGTGCTGCTCCAAAGACGGGCGCCGACTCCTCCAGCTCGGGGCGGCACACCCTGGGGGGCCTTGGGCGCTGTCCGTCTTGTGGTACCTTATTGTGGTGACGCTGCATCCCGAGCTCGAACGTCAATGGACGTTCGCTGGGGCGGCTTCCTGAGCCGGAGGGGCTGCGTCCGCGTGGGTGCCTTCGCCGGGAGCCTTTGGTTTCGACTCCTCAGCAGGCGCGGCCATTGAGCCTCGCGCCGCCTCGCACTCGCACCGCCCGCCCATGCGGTGCGCGTGGTTTGCCGGGATCGTCGCGGCCTCGTGCCGGGCTCGTCAGAGGCTCAGATGGGCGCGCCGGACCTAAGGGCCTCGCTGGGCTCCCAGGGGCAGGCCTCGGGTTCCATGCTCCAGGTGCCGGGCCATGTGCTGGTTGCCAAGGACGGTGATGATGCCTCGCGGGCCCGGCAGCTTCACACATAGGAAGCCATGGTGTGGTACCGCCCCAAAAGAATTGAGGGTCGGTCTCCCTAAAATGGCGTTGTAGGGGTACTGCATATCGACGACATCGAAGGTGGCGCCCCTGCTGGCCATATTGTCATCCTGACCGAAGGAGATCTGCAAACATACTTGGCTCAGTGCCAGTAGCGGTTGACCTCCGAAGCCCTGCAGCGAAGCTCTCGAGGGGCCTAGGCGACTGCGGGGGATCGCCATCTGGTCGAAGGCTTGTGCGAACAAAATGTTCGCGGAGCTGCCCCCATCGACCAGGACACGCCGGACGTTGCACCCGGCAACCGCGACCTGGATGACTAGGGGATCCTGATGGGGGAACTCCACGCCTTTGGCATCAGCGTGCGTGAAGGTGATCGTGTGCTGTGCCCAATCGGGCGGCGCATGAGCTGGGTACTCCACCACGTGGTGTAGTCTCCGCACATAGGCCTTGCGTTGTCGCTCGGAGGTGAACTCCAAGGAGGAGCCTCCGGAAATTACGTTGATGACCCTATGCGGAGTGCCCTCAAGTGCATGGATCCGCAGGGGGCTCTCCGGGGGCTGTGGAATGTGGGCTCGTGCTCGCCGGAGACCCTCCTGAGGCGGCGGCTCCTGATCCCGAATCCTTAGGGGACCGTCTAGTGGCTGCTGAACATGCGCCACAATGGGCGGGCGTGCCTCGAGATTCCTGTCCTTGGCGACGCTTTGGCGAAGCGCCGTGATGGTGGTGCAGGAGCGGGTGTCATGATTGCCCTATCCGTGCACCTCGCACCACTGTGGGCGGTGTTGGTCGTCATACTCCGCGCGGGCCCAACCCTCGCGGCCTCGGCCTCGTCCCCGACCTCGTCGAGCCCTGGCCCCGCGGTTGGTTGGGGCATTATCTTCCGAGCCGCCCTCGACGTCGAAGATGTAGCGGGGTCGCCGAGACGTCTGACGGCCGTGCTGAGGCTTGTCAGTCGACGCGTCCTTGCACTGGGGGGCGTCCCTCGACAGCTCCTACCTACGCTTGCTCCGCGAGGAACTTGCTTTCAACGAGTCGACGCTCCTCGCAGCATCTTCCACTGGGTTGGCGTCGGCCTCGTTGTCTTGGTACCGCCTTGCGTCTTCTTCCGCCCGCGCGTATTCCTCCATCTTGTCGAAGAGCTTCGCGACTGTCTTGATTGGCTTCCGCGCATTGTACTCGGCTAGCGGCCCCGGGCGGAGGCCCTGTACCGCCGCTTTGATGATTGTTGTCTCATTGACATCTTTGACCTGGCAGCAGACCTTCGCGAAGCGTTTGAAGTATTCGCAAAGCCTTTCCGCTGGTTTTTGCTTGACTGCGAAGAGCTGATCCGCGTCAACACACTCGACGTAGTTTCCTTGGAAATTGTTGTAGAGGCGATTGTGAATTTGCTCCCACGCGTATATGGAGTTCGACTCTATGGTGAAGAACCATGAGAGCGCCACTCCGTGCAACGCGAGCGGGAGCCCCTTTGCCTTGGTGGTGTTGTCTCCGCCTGCCGCCTCGATAGCGGTCTCGTACACGCGCACGAACTCTCAGGGATCCGTGTTGCCTTTGTATGACATGACGGAGCTAGGGAATTTAAAATCCTCCGGCCACGCTGCCTGCTGTAGGCCCACCGATAGCGGGGACTCCGGGTCCACACGCCGTAGCAAAGCGTGACTGGATGTGGGGGCGTCCCGGCTATCCGTGCGCTCGGGCGTGGGCTCCGATGCGATCGCCAGTGGGGTCGGCTGACCCCGAGCCTCTTGCATGCTCCGCACGGCTCCCCGGAGATCCGCCAATTCTTGTTGGAGCGTGCCGAGGGCTGCCAGCAGGGCTGTCTCCATTGCAGCCGTAGGTGGGACAATGGGCGCGTCCGGTCGCACGGTCGAGGTAGTCACAACCACTCCGGCGGCGACGGTAGGGCCCATGCCGCCGGAGGGGCCACTTGGTGCTCTCGTAGCGGGTGTAGGGGTGGCGGTTGCGTCTCGACGGGCGTTGGGGCTACCACTCCCTAACACCCGACCTGCGTCGTCGGAGTTAGTTGTCGCACGGGGCGGTGGCGGCGATGACGCGCGGTGGGGTCGGCCGTCACGCCGGTGGTGGCGGGTCCGTGGCGCCGGTGATGGCGGGTCGATGGTCGCGCGATGATCGCCGCCATTTTCGCCCCGACCACCGACGCCGGCCCCGTGTTGACGCTGGCCTCGCCACGACCGCCTCCTTCTTCTTCGCCGCCGATGATGCTTTCTTTGGTGCCATCCTTCCTGCGATCTCTAAGGCTTGCTCCCGTCGTCCCCACGGACGGCGCCAACTATTGTGGCTACAGACCAAACAGAGAGAGAGGGCTATAGTAGTGGAGAGTTAGGTGAGCAAATGACCTCTCCTAGGTCTTTCCTCTGGGCCGATCATGGCATATATGCATTCCCTGAAGAGGAGCGCCTAACCCATCGTAACCTTACACCGAGCTTTCCTTCCCGGACAAGCTACGTCGCTTACATGGTTTATAACCTTCTCAACAGGCTAGCTGGGTTTAGGTGGGGGCCACCCCTACAACAGTTTGATTTGTGGGGGCAGTAGAGTCTATCTACAATGGTGTAGATGATGTACTTAGTTGAGCTAATTGTTGAGGTGGCCAACTTGAGATAAATGAGTTGGTGGGTTGAGCGATGATTTGGAAATCCTTGGTTCAAGGAAGTTAAATTATTAAAAGTAATGGATTAGGAAATATTTGTTATCTCGAATAGTGAAACGCTCTCTTGATTCTTGTTAAGCTGTGTGTATATGGCAGAGGTTATCTGCAAATTGAGTTGTTGTATGTTGAGGCATAGTCTTTTCCGGTTAAGAAAAGAAAATGACTATTTTGGTCTGTCGAGTGATTTTCACTCTTGGATTATGCGGTGTGGTTCTTCAATTGTCTATTTGGAGAGTGGAAAAGGTTTTGTGGAGAATCCTTTGGTTTGGATCATGGTCCTTTGAAAGGGCAGCTAGTTGCTAATGTGTTGCTTGAAAATCCTTTATTCTCCTTTTGTTGGGTTCTATTTGTAAAAGATATTGTTTGTACTTTAAGTAGAATGATATGAGTGGAATCTGCGGTCAAATTCTGTTAAAGGGGTACAATGTATTATCCCGATTATAATTAATAGAGGGAAGTGTGATAAGAAGGATGATAGATACAGAAAGTGGTTTAATAGTTGTTGCGAGAAATTTTGCCAAAATGGCAGGACCTGTTGGCCACTCAGAGCTGGCCGAAGAGTTATGCGGATGTTCGGCTTAGACCAACGTGAATCGTGGACTCACCGGAACTGGCCATGAGGAAGAGGGCTATCAAGTATGTGAAGACCCTCTGGACGAATCAGTCTGAGCAGGAGACGACGTGGAACCTTGAAGACCGGATGCATAAGAAGAACCTGAGCTCTTCGAGGCGGAAGAGTACCCGTAGTTGTGGTTCCATTGGGATGCTCTATCCTTTAGATTTTCTTTCCTTGATTGTTTTTTTTTTGCCTCGTGAGTTGAGGAGTTAGATTCGAGGACGAATCCTTTTTAGGTGGGGAGAATGCAATACCCTGAACGTCGTTTCGGCGTCGGATTTAAATTAATCGCGAAGTCGCCAGTTATTCGGTAAATCGCAGAAAGGGAAAATAAAAATTGTGGAATAGTATAAAATAGTAAAAAAGAGAATTAAAATAATTAATTTAGAGGTTTTGAGCTGTCTGGAGGGGTGGGTCAGTCACTTTAGGCCAGCCAGCGGGGAAGGATGTTGTGGGATTTTGGGGCTTAGCGATATCTTGTCTTCGAGAGTCGCGTTTTCATTGTTGTAATGTGTGCTGAGAGGTACTTATTTGGACAAAGGTTTTGCTTCGAACGCGTGATTTCGCTGCCACGGTAGAGGCAAGTAAACGTAGCGGATGTGCTACCGTTTAACCCGTTATTCTTACTACTTTCAATATGCATGATTTTCATAATGTTAAATGATATGCCATGGTTACATATTTTCTAAGTAAGAATGTGGTAGCAAGATATTAATCAATTGCCATGTTTGGATGAGTTTTGGTAGTATTGTGGTAATTTGCTTAATGAGCCAAATGTGGTATATAAAAGTAAATGCATGGTGGATATGATGATATTTTCTTGTTGTTAAATTCATGAGGATCATATTGATGCTCTTAAAGTTGATATATTGTGGTCTTGGTGGTAGTATTCTTAGTGAATACTTGTGGTTGTGGTGGTAGCAATCTTGATGAATATATTGTGGTCTATATGGTAGGATTCACTATAGATCGATTGATTATGATCTTGGTGAACCGGATGTGGGTTATATGGTTGACCTTCGTGGTTAAATTGTGGTGAAATTATTTTATAAACAACTGCAACTTCATAGTTGTAATGCGGAATTGGCTCATAAGAGTCACTTGTGGTATGAGGAAAGTGGTTGTGGTCGTGGATTGGGGTTCATCTCTTGTGGTATGGTGGAGGCTGTGATTGTGGCATGAGATTCTTTTCTTTTGTGGTAATTATTGATAGCAGTTGTGAATACAAGAAATAATAAAGTTAGTGAGGTAAAACATGTTAATGCTTTATTGTCATTGGTAGTGGTAGTGGTGGATGATATGAAGTAGTTAATCAAGATATATTTGCTAATGTTTTACCATTGTTGGTAGTAGATATGGTTGAGGCTATAATTGTGGTCATTATGGGAAATGGATATTGATGCTTAGTATCATTGTAGTTTAATTAGTTTGTTAATGAATGTGGATGCACATTATGGATGTGGACATGTGGATACTTTAATGATGTTGTATATTTGTTTGTAGTCTGAATAGCCTGTTAAACAGTTTGCTTGCTGAGATTTTTATCTCACCCTTATTTCCCCCTACAGGTGATTCTTGAGCATTCATGGGATGGGTAGAGCGGCACCACAATAATGCACTTGGTTCATCAATTCATGCTGTAATAAAGTCGATCGAATTCTAGCCAAATGCCTAGCTATCCGTGGATGATTATTTTAGTTAATAATGATGAACTTGTGATCTATTCTTTGATTAATCTGCTAGAGGTTGTTTCAATTATTGAACTTATTATCGTTATTTTTATTCCCTTAGTTGATTATGCTTCCGCTTAATGCTTCATGTCTAGAAATTGTTGCCAGAATATATTATCTTGAAATTTTTGGGCCAGCTGTAGAGTGGTTTAGTGGCATTCCAGGGTAATGTGGGTCCTGGGGTGTTATAGTTGGTATCAAAGCGGGCTTTAGGTCCGTGGTAATTAAATTATTAAATCTCTCTGGGCCCAGAGGGTTCTAGCACATACTGACTCGCGAATGCTGGCAGGGCACATTGTCAAGTCCTGTTAAGTGAAAGATGACGTTTTAGCCAAGTATCTGGCAGTGGATCGAGCGAAGGAACAACATTTTCTGGATTTCACGGTTAGCACTATTCCAAGAGCAAAGAATGAGGAGGCCAACATCCTCGCCAAAGCAGCAAGCATGCGAAGTCAGCCTCTGTCGGAGGCATTCTGTGAAGTACTTACAACCCCCGCTGTTCAATGTGAAGGGTCCACAGTCGATCTTATTCATCAGATCATACCTATTGAAGATTAGCGGGAACCGATTCGTGCATTTTTACAGGGGTCATATGAACCCGACGATCCCTCCCAGCTCAAACGATTGCAGTAGAGGGCACGTGCATTTACGGTTATCGAAGGTATACTTTACAAGCATGGAGTCTATTCACCACTTCTTCAATGCCTTTCATGTTCTGAAGGCCAACGTCTCCTCGTCGACATCCTAGCAGGCCATTGCGGCTCTCACATTACTCCGAGGGCCCTGGTTGGTAAAGCGTTCTGACAAGGTTTCTATTGGCCTACTGCTACCACGGATGCAGATGATATTGTTAAGAAGTGCTAGGGTTGTCAATGGATGGCACGATTGGTTCACAGCCCACCAAGCGAATTACATTCCATCCCACCAGTCTGGCCACTTGCTCGATGGGGGATTGATATTGTGGGGCCGCTACCTAGGGCTCCAGGGGATTTGCGTTTCGTTATTGTCTCCTACGAGTATTTCTCCAAGTGGCCAAAAGCATCCTCCCTATCGAAGGTCACCTCGGTGGCGGTATAGTGTTTCCTATGGCAAAACATCATTTGCCGCTTTGGAGTTCCAAGAGAAGTTACTGTGGACAATGGCCTTCAATTCGATTCAGCTGCTTTCAAAATATTTTGCCAACAGATGGGCATTAAGCTTTGCTACACTTCCATCGGACACCCCCAGTCCAATGGAGCGGTTGAGCGGGCTAATGGGACTATCTCCGTCGGACTCAAAAGACGCCTAGTTGGTTTACCGAAGGGAACCTGGCCACACTAGTTGCCGGGTGTTCTTTGGTCCATTCGTACCACAGTGACACGCCCCACTGGGTTTAGACCATTTAAGCTCCTCTACGGAGACGAAGCAGTCACCCCCGAAGAGATTCAAGCGGGGTCCAGATGGGTCATCGCTCCAGAACCGCCTGGCGAGCGCGCTGTCTCCCTTGATCTCCTTGACAGTGTTCGATCCAACGCAGTGGAACATATCTCTAAGTACCTACGGGCGACCGCTTGGTCTTACAACCAGTTCGTTCGCCAGCGAAGTTTCCAAGAAGGTGACCTCGTATTACGCAAGGCGTTCTGCGACCGTAGGGAAGCTCGACTCCAAGTAGGAAGGCCCATACCTCGTCACCGCGAGACTTCATCAAGGAGCATATCATTTGTCCACACTTGATGGTCCTATTCTAAACCATACGTGGAACACTGATCGTCTTCGATGGTATTATGCTTAAGCAGGTCATGACCTATATCCTATAATTGTACTCCTCAAAATTTCCCCGAATAAATGAGTACTTAATATACATCCTTGCATGCATTTTCTTGATGGCCATCACGCATATCTCTGCTTTAATAGTCGCACGGAGATGCCTTGGGTGCCCGGCGTACTCTACGGAGTATAAACAAATCGCATGGTGCTACCTTGGGTGCCCGACGTACTCTACGGAGTATAAGAAATCGCACAGTGCTGCCTTGGGCGCCCCGCGTACTCTACAGAGTATAAAGAAATCGCACAGTGCCACCTTGGTGCCCGACGTACTCTACGGAGTATAAAGAAATCGCACGGTACTGCCTTGGGTGCCCGGCATACTCTACGGAGTATTAAAGCGCTGGGACCTTTGTCGTCCCGGGCCAAAAGTCGCATAGCACCGTATTATGCGACCTACACGGCATGCCTAAGGCGTGCGCAGACTAGCGGCTCCGCACGCACCGTGCACTCATACACTTCGTGATATCTTTAAGACATACAAAGACCAGAGGCTTCATGTGAGTTCCATAGAACCAGTCCAAGACGTGCTCCTAAGAAATTACGGATGTAACCCTATGCCTTGTCATGCAACAAAAGTGTATACTTCGTGGCATAGTTGCATAGGAAGGGATTTGTCTAAATCCTTTATTACTCATAATGATACAATATTTTGTAATTACAAGTGCAGGACACCCTAAGTGGCCTGCTTCTCTAGGGGTTTCTTTGATATGCTCGGGTGAAGACCCCACTGTTTCACTCAAGCGGAGCTTGAAGCGGTTTGGATCAAGAAGCATGTTCGTCTATTGAGTGACGCGACCATTCGTGCTACCACCCAGAGCAGCTTCTTGCAAGATGAGCTGGGCATCTTCTTTGAAAGTGATAGTGACATGTTCAGGCTGATATGAAAAGCAACGTCTATCGCTACTCAAAAATTAATGGTAAGAAAGAATCGAAACTGGACTGTGGCACTATGGAAACGATTACCAAGATGCAAGGATACCCGAGCAGGAGGCCAGAGGAGAAGCCATGAGTCTTCAAACTCGTCTTGCAGTATTTCTGCATACCCATCATGTAAACAATGCAGGGGCTCGACCTAGAGCCCCATGACAGGAAGGTCGAAGGTTCTCTCCAAGGCTGGGAAGCACTCCACCCAGCACACCCCGCAGTGGACGAAGTAGCGGACGGTCGCACTGAAGACCTTGTTGTTAGGAACTCGGCGGTTCTCCAACTCTTTAATTGGCCAGGATATAGGCATGGTGGTTGTCCAGCTTCCTAGCCATGCCCCACTGCATCTCATCCAAAGGACCTTAGCCATGGCTACAAGCCGTCATGGTATCGCCGACGGCAGCTGCACTAAAGCACCGGATCCTATCAGGGCTCCAAATCAAAGCGCGTCTATGGGGGGTGTTGTGAGAAGAGAATATGAGCCACAATAGTAGGAGACTCTAGAAAAATGGATGAGTATTGCCTGGCCATTCAACTCTCCCCCCTTTTTAAAGGGTGCCAACGCGAGACTTCGTCAATCTCGCTTGAGGTCTTCAATCAGCTACACCTCAGGAGCACGTGAAATGGCAGGCGGTGCCTAAGGCCCTGGTGGCAAGACGACACGCGCGAAGCTCCATCAATCCCACTTGAGATGTTCCATCAGCTACGCATCGGGAGCACGTGAAGTGGCAGGCGATGACTAACGCCCTAGTTGTAGCACGATATGTGCGAAAATCCATCAACCACGCTTGAGGTGTTCAATCAGCTACACCTTGGGAGCATGTGGAGTGACAGGCGATGCACAATGAGCTAATGGAACGCAGATATTCGGTCGAGGAGGGCAACAGCCTCTACATATAGCTAGCGGAGTCTAGTGGCAAGGACGCTAGTCCATACACATTAAAGGACTGGTTACTCCTCTACAGTGAAGTGGTCTTCCTTTGGTCTCATTCTTTATTTTGCCAAGGCATCGACTTCGTCAGCATCAAACTGAGGGGTGGAGATAGAGTGCGCACTGGGTGAATACGTGTTAACCTTTTAGGGTTAGGACACTTCGTCCAGCATGTCATTTGGAACATTATCAAAATCAGTTTTGAAGATGGTTAAGCAGAAAGTGCACCTATGGGCCTTGCTTTGGTATCGACTACGTACGAATAGCGAGTCTAACCGGTCACACACTTCGGAATACAATCCCAAGTGAAGATTTGGAAATCAAAGCAGTAGGGAAATCAGAACATCTAAAATTGTTATTCATAAACACACATTTGTGTTGTGATACAGTTTGGACAATCGAGAAGTCCTACTCGTCGGAGGGTTCTAATTTGATGTCCTATAAGATAAGGACATCATCCCGGGGCCTCCTGGTTCGACTGGCCCAAAAGCATAGGGAGTCCTCAGTGAAACTGCAATGTCGGAGTCGACGGCGCAAGAGGCGGTCCGAAACAAAGGGCATATCTCTAGCAGGCACCAGAACGATTCAAATGCCCAATGAAGATAAGAAAGTAATGCGAAACGTTGGCATTATAAAATATAATGGTTACATCATGCAGACATACTGCTACAAAAGTGAAGACGGAGCAGACAGGAGGACTTCGGTGTCACACCTGCGGAGCAATGTCCGG
Source organism: Melocanna baccifera (assembly GCA_036346265.1). NCBI lineage: Eukaryota > Viridiplantae > Streptophyta > Magnoliopsida > Poales > Poaceae > Melocanna > Melocanna baccifera. Next base: position 1,207,668 of record CM070696.1, read on the forward strand.
GGCCAGGCCATCCTCGCCTTCACCTCGATGAGGGACTTTGTCTAACCATCTCCCGAGGTTGGTGCGGGCACCAAGAGTACGTCACAACATAATCTTGGCGGCGGATTCACCGATGTAGTCCCAAATGCGATTGTGGAAAACGTGGACCAACTTTTGAACAGCGTAAATAGCCCCCGACATGACGCCATTCCCTTCGGGGAGGTCCAAATTGGGGGACTACAGCCCACCGATGTGCGGGCATCCACGTACATGGAGCATGCCAAGCAGAATGGTTGTTGTCACCGAGGAGAAATGGTTGCCATACGAACGGGTGGCATTCAAAGCCATGACGAGGCTTCTTCAATCCTTCAGAAGTAGCTGGATGCATCTTCAGGGCTATGGGTCCGAGGAGGAACTTCGACCGCTAGCTCCATCAATGTGCTCTCCAGCGATTCTAGTGACTTCCACGCAAAAGGGAGGCATCCCTGAGTTGGCATCCCAAGGCTTTAACCTCATAGGCCAGCCGCATGTTCACCACCTCCAGCTCAGAGATTTGTTGCAGCAAGACTATATGCTCTTCTGTGGCAGCTTCCCGGGCCTGTTCGACGAGGGACTTCGCATAAGCAAGAGCCTTGGTGCCTTCTGTCTCGAGGAAATGGATCTGATCATCTTTCTCTGCTATAGCAGTTGCCAGCTCTTCAGCGGATCGGCGGGCGGACTCAGCCGCTTCTTGCGTCACTTGGTTTTTCTCCGCCACCAGTTTGCGGATCCACTGTAGAAGCCCAACACGTTCTTCGGCAGCGACAGTGGCTATCGCCGCAGCACCACAATGGACAGACTCGACGGAGGCTTCCGTAGCTGCCAGTCGTTCTTGGAAGGCACTCCGCTCTTGATCTCGGGTGCCTTGAATGGCCCGTAAAAGAGCCAGCACCTGCGTGGTGTTAAGGTGTCAGCATTCGTTTCATAATCATCATTATAGTAATGAAACTTACCTTCATCTCAGCAGCCTCCAAGGCGCTTTCTAGCAGCTCGGGGTTGCACGAGGAGAGTGCGCCACAGTTTAGCCCAGTATCTACGCGGTCGGCTGCCGCTCGTAGAGCCCAAAGTGCCTCCGGACGAGTCATGAAGTCCACTAGGACAAGCTGTTGGGCTTCAACGACTGATGCCTCAACTGGAAGATTCGAAGGAATGTCCACCGCAGCAGCCTTAGCTGAGTCATGCCCGGTCCCAGTACAGGAATTTGGGGCGCATTCTGAAGAGCGTGGGCTCCCTAACGCTGGAGACATTGTCAGTGAGTAGAGGGGCAAAAACCACGTGAAGTCTAAAGGCGAAAAGGAGTCGATCGTGCCTGTACCTCGATCCCCAGATCTCGATTGTGAACCGATGCCACCTTCCTTTTCAGGGGCCTCAGTAAGGGCCCCTCCTGTCATCACCCCGGGAATAGTAGGCTCCGCCTCAGCCACAGGGGTAGTGGTTTTCGCCCTAGTCCCGGGAGCTGGGGTCCCCACTTCGCCCCCGGGGCAGTGGTTTCCATTTTTGCTTCGGGGGCAAAGTCTCCACCTCGGTCGCAGGGGCAATGGTCTCCGCCTCAGCCCTATGAGCTAAATCCCCCGCCTCCAAATCGGAGCCATCTAGCAATGTCCTTAGGGCCACACGGAATCCTATGCTGGTGATTGCAGCAGGCAGAGGGATTGTTGAGGGCCTGGCATTCTCGTCCATATCTGCAACTAATGTGACGATGGCCCGATCTTCTGAGAGGTACTGATAAGTCGATTGTGGAGATCACGACGTTAATGATCCAAAGGCTCCGACCAAAACTGATTGAACCCCTCGCAATCACTACACCACTGCTCCGATGGTTATCAACCGTGTCGAACGCGATTGACCTCGCCAAGAAGGCTATCTCCTGTAAGCGAATCGAGGACACAAGCAAGAGAATAAAAGATGCAATCTAAAATTGTATTACGAATAAGGATTAAGTTCATAAGTTGGGATTCCTCAATCGGATGTGCGGTGGAACTGCTAAGTAGAATAATCTTAAGAAAAACCCGAGGAAAACTAAAGCGGTGCGACCTCCTTAAATAGGGAAGGGGGAAGCTGTACTTATATAATAAAAAGGGGTATTATACTATTCATGGTTATTGTTCATATGAACAGTACGGCCGCAGTACTGTTCACGTGAACAGTACCGGCCCATGAATAGTACCGACCCAAGCCTAAGTGGTGATACAAGGCTCTCGGCCCAAAAGGTGACGCAGCACCAAGTAAAGGGGTGGTCAAAACTCTTTGAGTTGAAGGCCACAAATTCTTCATCTCCTTTGGCCATTGTTATTGCCTTCTTCTTCTTTGATGCA